>AP025056.1:29652391-29900532 GCA_036186865.1 Eustoma russellianum
CCATACATTCGCAATGGTCACAGCTCTGGATCAAATTAGTTGCCCATATCATATGATATGGGCAACGCGGGTACGCGTGCTCTCCTCTGTCATACTACTACACTGTAGCATATTTCTTCCACATATTGCACACTCCATAGCATTGTTACCCATATCAATCGATATGGGTAACCTAGGTAACTTCTCCGCCACAGATATTTGCTGCACTGTACGAGATACAACTGCTGATATATATACCTTTCATCACACTCCTAATCCTTTTTTATGTTTGTGCATGGAACATGGATTACAATGGCAACATCGGAGGAGCATACGTTGGCGATTTCAACAGAGACTGCAACATGTTACACCTATGCAACTCACGTTCCCTACACGATCATATTCTTTATATTCATGCAATTACACCACTCATATAAATATGTACGCTTTTTCCTTCGCCAAGGTTTTATCCACAAGGGTGGTTTTACTTGGCAAGGTTTTAATGCGGCATATCGTATATGATTAGAGGCACCAACTTATATGTTCGTTATACTATTATTTTGTTTTCATTGATGATCATTGTAATATGGTATTTCTCCGCCATAAGTGAGGCATAATAAAATCATTTTTCCCGTTAAAAAAAATCAAGGAAAATTGTAGGTAATTGATATGTGTAAATATGGTATGACTTTGGGGCTAAAATGGACATGTGGTGCACGAAATGTTTGAGCATTTGAAGTGTATATAGGCTGGCCATCTTTGTATGGCACGTATATAACATGTCGGTGACGGTTCGGTAGTCATCCGATGTGGCAGTTTTCAATTTATGGACTTGTGACATGTCGGTATAATTTTGGTAGCTTGATGACATGTAATTCATGACATGGAACATGCATATACTCACAAATATGATGTTTATATGGTAGTTTGATATTGACGTACGTTTATGATGTGTCGGTGAAATGTTGAGATAGAAATATATAGCTCATCGTTATAAAAAATATGTATATATATAATATGTATATGTATGGTCGTGTGTGTGAGTGTGGAGAACTTTCCATTCCGAATTTGTTGCCAAATAGGTATCTCCAAATATATCTCCTTGAGTACTTCATTTAATGAACTAGTTTAGTTCATCTCATTAAGCACTTCATTAGATGAACTAGTTTAGTTCATTTAACATGGCACGTGAAAATAGTATAAACACAACAAATGTTTGTTTTATGATGTAAGCCTTAATGCTTCATGGCACATTAGTATGACAATAACATATATAAACATATAAAGTATATCTATCACGTACGCATGTCAAGTAACAGTTGAATCATGCATTTCGAAAACACGTAACATTTAAATCATGCATTTTCAAATCACTCAAACCCCGGTTTCTCAACAATCTCCCTTCTTGATGATTTGCAAAATTAGCTCTATTCATGATTTAAATGTAATCGCTCCCCCTAAAATCATGCATAATTTTTAAATTCATTTCGTGCTCCCCCTTAAATCAATCTCTCACTCCCCCTTAAATTATGCTTTTCTCTCCCTTTATTTTGTAAATCATATAAAAAAATAATTAGAAGCAAAAGCAATAAAGAATAATTTAAACAAAGAATCATGCATTTCTGGTGTGTCATACTCATCATGTATTTTTTTAGCGCATCCTTAAGGGTTATTGATTCAACCCTTTTGCATGAGTACCTTTTGGTACCCACACTTGGGTGACCTTTCTTGGTCTTACAAAATGTGAGAAGAAAGATGACAATGCATTATAATATGTGTTACTATCATTCCTATTTGGACTATGCCCGAATCCATCATTGTACACATAATATGGTTTTTGGTTTTGATATGAATTTCTATTTGTATGCATGGTGCGTGATCTAGATGCATTGGTATTGTATGAATGTTGCACATACATCAAAGGTTTTCTTTCATATCTATATGGTACATGATTATACTTTGTATGCGAAGAAAAAGAAGGAGATCGATGAGATAAAATAGGTTGTGCGCTGGACATCTTCTTAGACTGTACAATTGTCTTAAATACATGCGGTTGCTTAGATGAAGATACGACTAAATTTGTAGACTTGTTTGGTACCTTACTGTCTTCAATATAACATAACCTGGTTTTTCCATTTTAATTCTTTTGAGAAGAAAAAGATGATATAACATGCATGTTCTTGTATCAAAATGTTTTACTGTCTTTTCTAGGTCTGCATTTCTTGATTTTAAATTTGAAACCTCGGCTTTCATTGCCTTATTCTCATATGTCAAAGATGAAATTTTAGACTTTAACGAATTGATCATGCTAGATGACTCCTTTTTTGAATCATTTAATTCAGATACAAGATTTTTGTTACAATATTCTAACAATTTCTTGTTTTCAATTAAATGTTTCTTTTCTTTTGCAAAAGTCTTAGAGAATTTATGCAACTCGAGGTATTAACTAAATAAATCACCATAAGAAGGTCCACAATAAGAATCGTAGTCAGAATGTATCTCACTAGATGCTTTGGATGCAAAGCATCTTGATCCGTTTCCTCTTAGGTTTCTTCATTCTCAGAATCGGGTGAATCACTCTATGTGGAGGCATTGAGGGCTCTTCTTGTACTCCTTTCCTTAGGTTCTCAGACTGGTCTATTTTTATCCAATCCTTGCCACGATTTTTGTTTATATTTTTGTCCTTGTTCGGGCAGTCATAAGAAATATGTCCAAGTCTTCCACAATCATAACATTTAGTATCTTTATCATTATTTGTATTCCTATGATTATTAGATGAAGTAGGCTTAGGTTTGCTTTTAAAATACTTTCTTATGATCTTTCTTAATCCTTAGATCTTCATTATCCGAATACGTGTCACTATCATCTACGCGATCATAAGAGGTAGAGACGTATTTCATTTTATTTAAGAGCTATGGTCTTACATTGGTTAGAAGTTGATTCCAGTTTCCTTAGAGTGAGTTTGTTTTCATATACCTTTAAAGATCCGATCAATTCTTCCATTTTTATTGACTTGGTTTCATTACTTTCTTCAATTGCGGTGACATTAGGGTCCCATTCGGATGGGAGGCTTCTTAATACTTTTTGTACCTTTTCCTGTGAAGGAAATACTTTGCCAAGAGACTCAAGAGAATTATAGATGTTAGACAATCTTAAATCTCTATCGGCAATAGATTCATTTGGTAATACTTTAAAGGATTCAAGAGTAGACATAAGCATATTAATCTTGGACTCTTTAACTTGACTAGTACCTTCATGTTTCATTTCTAGACTACTCCACATCTCTTGAGCGCTAGAACAATTTGATACATAACTCGATTTACTTTGGCTTAAACCATTTAAGATAAGTTGCATAGCTTTAGCATTCATTCAACTTCTTTTTATCATCAATAGTATATTATTGCTTAGGTTTTACGATTTCTAAAGTGACAACATCAACCGTTGATATCTTAGATGGAACAAACAGACCATCTTTTATTATAGACTGTAGATCTATATCAATAGCCATAGGAAAATGTTTCATGCAAAGTTTCCATTGAATAAATGACTTACCATCGAAAAGGGGAGGCCTTAGGCTTGACATACCTTCTTGCTCGGTTTTGTGGCTAGTGGATGCAATCTCACAAAGATTGTTATATCTTCTTGTTGTGAGTGAACCTCACTCTGATACCACTTGCAGAACCTGTATAGCACTACTAGAAGGCGGGTTGAAAAGTCAATGCGGAAAAATTGTTTTAAAACTTTTAGTTATTAATTACTCACTTCTGAAAACAGATTCTATTTTCAGATTCAGTTTTGATTAACTGAATGAGCAGGGTCTAGACCTCCAAAAATTGTGCAGTTTTGTGACAATGTACTCTGAGATGTTATATATGTTTCATAAAAATTTCAGATTAAAATTCGAAATGCAAGGCCTTAAAATACGTTTTTACCTGGACTCTGTCCATCTGCCAGAAACTTGTCCTTAAAATGCAAAATTAATTCCTATTTAATGCCAACTCTAAATGATCTGAAAATTTTATGGAATGGGCCTTAAGATGTTTGCTTTAAACGGTTGAAACAGTTTTTCAAAATTCCTTTGGCAAGTATATCAACCACGTTGATGTTCTCAACCTTTGTAGATTTGAAAATCATATTGCACTAGTCTCAGAACTATGAACGTTTGGATGACTTATACTTGTCCAAATTCAATGAAGCATGTCTCAAATGAAACCTAAGACATTTTCTATGTTTCTGCATAATTGGATGACTTTTGAAAAATGTTTTCTATTTTTACTGTGGCAATGAAAATGATGCAAAAAATAGGATTTGAAAGTAACAATGCTAAAAGTAAGAACACTAAGAATTTTATACTGGTTTGGTTAAAACGACCTACTCCAGTCTTTGAGGACACCTTTCTCAGTATTCATTAATCCCTAAAAACACCTTAAGACAAGGCTTTCTGGAGTTATACACCAACTCCTTCAATATCCACCCTTCTTACAATGAACAAACACAAACGACCAATGCGAATACCGCCCACCGCACTACTGAAGGTTTGTTCACACGTGTATCAACCTTGTACAAGAATGGGATGTATATGGACGGTAAAAACAAAGCCTATACTGAATATGGAATGTAAGTATAATAGGCTTGATTCTATGTGCAAGAGAAGAAGATAGGAGAAGAAGAGAAGTCTTGCTTTGCACTTGCTTGAATATGAGAATGTGTTTTGCTTTGTCTTGAACATCTTGTTCCGTTTTTATAGATATGAGGCACGCCCCATATGGCTGATTTCTCTCTTGAAGATATTCTTAAATACCCTTAGAAGATGCCTTATATAGCTTTGTGACACACTTTTGCTTACTTGGCGAAATGTGATTGGACAAGCATGTGTCTTTGCCTTGTTGTCACTCTAAGATAGGGCCTTCATTTTTCACCTTGGCACACATAATATGACCTGGAATTTAATCATAAAAAATCTGAAAATATGTCAAAATTCACATGTGTTAATTGCCAATCAATCATAATTTGATTGCCCCTAATTTTTGGAATGATTTTGCAGACAAAAACATGACAAAAGTTGGCCACTATAACCATGTGCTGAAAACTTCAGCACTTGTTTGTATTTTAATCCTTTCCTTGTGTGTCTTGGCCTTCTTCGATGCCATCAATCATTTGTGGATCATCATCCACAAATCAAAGTGCCAAAGAAGCTCCACCTAAGCTCCTCATGGGCTGAAAATGGCGTGCAAGGCTCAACTCCATGTGCTAAAATTAATTTTTGAAATAATGATACAATATCTCCACACATATGGTAAATTCCAATCATCACTTATATTATTTTCTAGAATACTCCAATGTATCTTAGATGTGTAAAATGTGTCTAGATACATGTCACATCAAGATAAGAAAAACATTCCATTCAAGAGAAGTGTAGAAAACCGAATTTTCGACTTATATCGATGACGCGATTTTTCTCCAATTAAATTCAAACCTCATAGACATGTAAAATATGTTACGTATCATATAATATATATAATATAAAGTGTAATTTCAGCTCCAACAGCTGAAGACAATTTGGCCATGTGTGATTTAGAATTTGAATTTGAATTTCCAACAAATTAAGGCAAATTGTAGGTAATTGATATGTTTAAATATGATATGACTTTGGGGCTGGAATGGACATGTGGTGCACAAATGTTTTAGCATTTGAAGAGTATATAGACTGGCCATATTTGTGTGGTAAGTATATGACATGTCGGTTACGCTTCGGTAGTCATCCGATGTGGCAATTTTTGGTTTATGGACTTGGGACATGTCGGTATAATTTTGGTAGCTTGATGACATGTAATGTATGAAATGTAACCTGTATATACTCACAAATATGACATGTATATGGTAGCTTGATGTTGACGCACGTTTACGATGTGTCGGTGAAACGTCGGGATAGAAATATATAGCTCGTCGTTATAAAAAATATGTAAATATAATATATATATATATATATATATATATATGTATGGCCGTTGTGTGTGTGAGTGTGGAGCACTTTCCATTGCAAATTTGTTGCCAAATATGTATCTCCAAATATATCTCCTTGAGTACTTCATTTAATGAACTAGTTTAGTTCATCTCCTTAAGCATTTCATTAAATGAACTAGTTTAGTTCATTTAACATGGTAACTGAAAATAGTATAAACACAACAAATGTTTGACATATGATGTAAGCCTTAACGCTTCATGGCACGTTAGTACGATAATAATATATATAAACATATAAAACATATTTATCACGTACGCATGTCAAGTAACTATTGAATCATGCATTTTTAAAACACGTAACATTTAAATCATGTATTTTCAAATCACTCAAACCCCAGTTTCACAACACATACATGTTACTAAATCTAGCTCTACATGCACATTTTACATGTCCTATTTTGTCACAATGAAAACAAATAGGTACATGCCTTGATTGTGTGTTTTTGTGTTTATGAGATGATGAGCCATTTTGTGTTTTTCTCTTATTTGGCTTTTTCATTAATAACTTGAGCTCAATATAAGAATATGATGTATTAAATCCTATACCGGATTTATCATTTTCTATCATTTGGTTCCAAACAGTT
Organism: Eustoma russellianum; assembly: GCA_036186865.1. Lineage (NCBI taxonomy): Eukaryota > Viridiplantae > Streptophyta > Magnoliopsida > Gentianales > Gentianaceae > Eustoma > Eustoma russellianum. The sequence continues at coordinate 29,658,979 of AP025056.1, forward strand.
TGTCTAAATTACTTTTACCATCGGTTAGTTTTTGTAATTCTATTCTTAATTTTTCACATTCCTTCTTAATCTTCTTTTTTTTAGAGCTACGGTTTTGTGCATGGTAAGTATGATGCCATGATCTTGATAAATAAAAATATTCTTATCATGCAAGCTCTTATTTTCTAATATGCACTTTCTAAATTAGTTCTTCAAGTGTTTATATTTTAAATTCAATTTTTCAAAGTCATCTTGCAAATCTCCTATTTCATCTTGTAAATTTGAAGAGTTAGAATTTACCTCAATGTCATTTTCAATTTCCATGAGACAAGTATGTTGTCCTTTTGGATTCTCAACTATTGCAACAAGTCCAACATCCTTGTCTTCACTTCTTTCTCCTTCCGATTCGTAAAGAAGAGCATCCCATATAGTTACCTCTGCATTTAAAGCTTTCTTGTTTTGAGGAAAAGACTTCTTTTCTTGCTTTTGCGGCTCCTTAACGTGGGAATCGACAATGAAATGACTGGGTGGACGACATCTATAGTAATTTTCACTTGCTTTTTTATCCTTGGGTGGTTTCTTGAAAAACTTTTTCGCTTGAGCCTTATTTCTTATGGCCATTCTTCTAAATTTCCTAACCAGAAGAGCAACTTCCTCATCTGACTCTACCACCAAACCTTTGTGTGATGCATGTGTAGGCTTGATAGGATTCATCCTATTTTGCTCATCAATAAAAATTTCATGAGTAAGAAGATTACCGGATAGCTCATCAAGGGTAAGAGTCTTGAGATTCTTAGACTCGTTGATGGTGGTGACTTTGGGTTTCCATTCTCTTGGTAAAGAGTTGAGGAGTTTTGAGACATGTTCTTGATTTGAGTTTTTCTTGTCAACCATAACGAGTTGATTCACTATTCGAGTGAATTGGTTGTTTGTCTCCTCAATCTTTTCACCACTCTTCATCCCAAACATTTCATATTCCTTCATGAGCATAAGTCTTTTGGCCATTCTTACTTGCTCAGTCCCTTCATGTATCATTTCTAGTCTTTTCCATGCTTCATGGCTTGTTTTAAGACCTTGAAGTCTTATGAGCTCAGTGGTGGTTAGAGCACTTGAAAGAATATCGAATGCTTTACCTTTTATAGAAAAGTTTATCTTCTCTTCGTCGGTGTAGTCATCCTCATCTTTGAATATTGACTCTCCTTTTGAGCTGGTGAACATAGGAACTTCAATTCCTTTGACATCATCTCTCCATATATCAAATCCACAACCTTTCAAATGATTTATCATTCGAAACTTCTTTTGGGCATCAAACACAGGCGCTTTAGTGTTTGACGCTGAGAGTAGTGCAGTTGGCTTGGAGGTTGAGGTATGGGATAAAGACGTTGTCATTGCCATGATCTTTAACCTTGCTACTTGCAAATATTGGCCAAGCAATCAAGGTTAGGCTCTGATACCAATTCTTAGGTCTGTGACAAACAATCTAGAGGGGGGTGAATAGTGTCTTGGGCAATTTTGCAGAATTTTCTTGTTTTTGACTATCTCCAACTCAAATGAAATCCAAAATCAAAGTAAAGAATGAGAGAAGTGAGACAATGAACGAGTACACCTGATATAGAATGGTTCGAATCGTAAATGATTCTTCTCCACTACCACTTTGTTTCCAAAGTGGATTTTCAACAACTACTCTTCTTATTATTCTAATAAGAACAGCTAGAGCAATAATTACACTAACAACTTAGATTAACAACCACAACAACAACTTCTTGCACAAAACAGCATTGTGCAACTACAACAACTTCAGCTCAAAGCCAGAACAAATTCTTGCTACTTCACAACTTCAACAAATTTGTCTCGAAAACTTTCTCACAGTGGGTTTTAGGAAGTGGTGGGGTTTACACTTTCTCACTAGTCTAAACACAAGCAAGAGGTCGAATATTTATGGTTCCTCTTGTGTTAGACTTACGATCTCTCAATTTACAATAATGAAGAACAAATAAGAGCTTAACAAGCTTTAAGTACTTTTACACATATGAGAGAAATTTATAGCAATGTAGAATGAGGCTTGAAGATGGTGAAAGTGTATTAATGCCTCATCTGAGCTTCTTCTATTTATAGGAGGTGTTATCTATGTTTTTAGAGCCTCCCCCATGTCTTCAAGTCAATCTCAAGTCTTGAAATTAAAAATAACCTTTAGCCTTTCTATAGATTGATTTGATCCTCCAAAGCCACCCTAGAGAATCTTAGACATGGATACAATAGTCAAGTAAGCATGTTTAATGTTAGGTAAAAGCCCACAAGAAATTTGAGCAAGATTGGAAAGTGAGAATACCATGAATCTCCCTTGGATTTTGTTCCAACGGTCAAAAAAATTTTGAATTTTGGATGACATCGATCAAGCAATGTGTCTTACTTGAGAGGCCGATGTCCTCTAGTGAGGTTCCAGTTTTAAACCTATCATACATTGATCGATCGATGTCTCTCCTTTGAGAGACTGATGTGACATCGATCAATAGATGTCCCAAAACTGAGAGATCGATGTCCTCCAAAGAGGTTCCAACTTTGAACCTGCCACAAATCGATCGATTGATGTCTCTCCTTGAGAGATTGATGTGACATCGATCGATCGATGTCCCAAAGCTGAGAGATCGATGTCCTCCAGAGAGGTTCAAACTTTGAACCTGCCACACATCGATCGATTGATGTTGCCCATATTGAGAGATCGATGTTGGACAGAAAGGTCTCTACCTTGGACGTTTCCAACATAGATCAATGATGTCTCTCTCTGAGAGACTGATGTATACATATATCGATCTATGTGAGAGATCAATGTCTCACAGTTTTTTTTTTCTCATTTTGCTTCAAATTCCAAGTGTGAATTTTCTTTTTAACTCATTGAAAACATCTTATTACATCATCAAAATATTTCATATCTCAACAGATTGTGCATATCATTACATACATGCATAGCGTGTAAGCCAGGCATATGGTGAAGCTGAAAGTTACCACAAGTGCAATTTTTTTAAAGTAGATTCACAGTATGTGCAGTACTGGCACCATCTATAATCAATCGAGTCACAATTTCATATAGACCTACACGTCTATCATAAGCCTGAATCGTGTGTTTTTTGTCCAAGCTCTCATTGTGAATAAATTGTCGTTGTACTTTTAGTGGCCACCCTTCTCTGGCGTCAATATGAGCAATCGCCTATTGGCGGTTTTTTGTTAAACATCTTCACCGTTCTTCTGAATATTGCTTGAACACAAGCATTTACCGTTAAACACCTAGCCCCCTTAAGTACATTGTTCTATGAATATGAATAATTGGTTGTCATTATATAATACCTCCTGCCACCAACATGGGATAATGTCTATGTCTAAAATGGTATTTGCATTAGGTAATCAAATGCATATATATTCAGCACCTTTAGCATCTCTATGCACTCTGTAAACTTATACACTTTCTTGTTTTGATGCAGCATTCCATAGAATAGTCACTAATGCCTTACCAAAAAATTTATTAGTAAAAATTGATTACAATTGAATTCAACAACATCACAATACACTATCTATAAAATGCATAGACTCATTGTCTACAAACTTATGTAAAAAATTCCACCAAATATGACAAAGAAAATATATATGATATGCATAAGGTGGTTGCCATATAGAATTTGATTGAATTTCTGCTTGAAGGCCAGTAGATTGATCCAGACTCAAACGTACATCTATCTTATCGTTGATACATGCTGACACAGGTTCCTAAGCATTCATTCTCAATTTTGTTCACTCTCCTCGCCAAAGATAACATAAGCAACCAAAAATATATGACCAATGGCACAAACCACAACAGAAATCAATAATTTCTCACTACGTTTCCCATACAAATGTATATTCAATATCATTAGAAGACAATACTGAAAATCAAAAATCAACTATTAGAATGCTCATGACACTGCACCAAACACCTTTATACCAACAGTGCTCAATTTTGGATCATGCCTCCTTGGGACTATGGTTTATTTACTTGATGCCTTAAGAGCAGTCATATAACGAGGGAATTCATAGAAAGATTTGAGGAGCATCTACTTTTTTCTCTCCATGTTTTCTTGTAGTTGATGTCCACTTCAAGCTCCACTTTACAAGTTCAAAAACAAATTGAGTTTTGAACGTCACATTCGGAGTAATGTGTTCTGTAATCATTCTCTCAACCTTGCCTAAATCGATGTTCCTATGATCCAGTCTGATGTTTGGATTCATGCAGCCATGACGCTCGTGGAACATGCCGATCTCCCAATGATTATGCGTCTGTCTCAAACGTTCTCAAAGACGCGTTAACATTTCTATGTTTTCCAGTTTATGCACCTAATTTACCGATATTTTAGCAAACTAGCCACCATTATAAAGAACTAGTTTTGCTCCACAGACCATAATTGCACATCATGTTTTACCCCATCTTTGGTTTTGGAAAGCATATTCAACTCTTATTGGTCAGGTCTACTCTCCTTCTATAGACATTCTGTTGGACCGTGCACCTGCAATGAACACCACTAGAGGGGGGGGTGAATAGTGGTTAGCGGAAATTACACTACAACCTTTTGTTAAAATCCCCTTGAAAACAGAATCTGAGACCAACTCAGATTCAGAACCCGTTTTTCAAAAATTCACAAATAATTGTACACAACTTCAAAAATTATGAAACTTTCCAGAATTAAACTTCAATGAGTTAACAAGACTCTGTCCAAAAATCAGACAAAAATAAGATCGTTTGACCCTTCAAACAAATTAAAAGATTTAGATGGTCAATCTGGACAGAATTGGACAGAATGTTGCTGATTTTGAAAATAGTGTTTCTCTTTGAATACTCAACCAAAAAGGTTGATCTTTATATCAAAACACTCCTTAGGATGTGTAGATGAAGTTTCCAAAAGGCCCTGACCTCAAACAATTCTTGAAAAATACAGAATTTAACTTTTCTCAAAACTGGTCAGATTGCAGCCAGATTGGAGCAGTTATCTTGCAAAGACTGAAAGACTAACTTTTACTTGCTCAAATCAAGTGATTCTTGTTGCAAATGAAAGCTAACAGTCTTAAGTATAACTCCACCAAAAATCACGAATTTTGAAAATGTTTACCTATTTTTTCAAATTGTGTGAAGTTGGGTGAAAACTGCAGTCAAAAACGGGCAGAAAACAGAAATAAAGAAACAAGAGAAGAACACCGAGGATTTATCCTGGTTCGGTCAATGTGACCTACTCCAGTCCCAAGGAACACCTTTCCTTGGATTTCACTATGATATGAACACCTTACAACAAGAGCCAAGCTTGATCCTTGGGTTATACACCAACCCTACTCAAGACTTGGATAATCACCTTCTAAGCAACACTTAGTTGCAATACCTCCAACACCTATTGATGTAGCCTTATAAAGATGGCTAATCAATCTTACAAATGAAGCTCAAGAGGCTTGTAGCTCACCAAAATATTAAGAACAACTTTGCTACAACAAAATACAACAACAAGAACAAGAAGATGAATATGAAAGCTATAGAATGCTTGTGAGCTTCAAGTGTGTTTCATCTTCTTCACCATTGCCTCTATTTATAGTGTGATTTGAGCCTTGAAGATAAGAATGCCAATGTGTCATCATCTTCATCATCAACTCCAAATGTCTTCTCATCATTGGTTGGCTTTGTACACTTGGCAAAATAAAACACAATGATTGGTCCACCTTGGCAACTTTATGTGGCTGAAATTTTCAACTAAAAAATGACTTGGAATTATCTTGAAATTGTGAAGATAATAGCACCATAACAACTCCTTTATCTTCTCATCTCTTTGGCACAAGAATAGGCATGTAGGAGACCATTTTAAATTCAATTTCAGCTTCAAAAAAAGTGAAGTAGCCGTTGGCTACTCTCTTTTTTCAACAAATATATTTTGAATTTTTCTTAATAAAATAAGAAAGGATAATACCACCAAATTATCCCCAACTTCAAGCAACATAATAGGGCATGTGAGAGCTCCATTTGACTTCAAAAAATCTGCTGAAAAATACTCCAAGAAACCATATAGCCGTTGGCTATATTTAGAAAAAATCCAAGTTGGCAATTTTGCCAACTAGCTCCTTTTTGGTTGGTCCACTTGTCTCCAACTCATAAAATGAATACCACATCATGTCTACCTGATTAGTCACGTTTTTCCACATATATATAAGTGTAGCAACTCAGATTTTTGAAGAAGAAATAAATAGATAACACTTGACAAGATTATGTCAACGTGTAACACCGAAATTTCCCAATATTTCTTCTTATATGTTGAGATCATTTCCACACCTTTGACACCTTTAATATCTCTGAATAATGATGATAAATGTTCTCTTATAACATATATAAGAGGGTCTTCGAGAAAAAATAGAATGTGACATCTCAAATCGTCACATATCCAGCTATAGTCAATAATATCATCGGTTGAGAGAATAAGATATAAGATCACCATATTATCTTCAAAATAATAATAACACAGCTCCAGAATGAAGATAATAATATACTCAAGAGATTCCTTGAGTGAAAATACCAAAAATACCCTTGGGGGTAAAATGACCAAAATACCCCTGGTGTAAGAAAACTCAAGAAATGACCCGGATGGTCATAAATAATCATGATATCAACTTTGTCATGATAAATAGTATAAGAATATGCTCTTGAAATATTTCCACCATATCATGTTCCTACAAAACTCAAAATACCAATTTTGCCCTTTTTGGTAAGTTGTAGAAACTTCCAAGGCATGTTAGTCACAGGACAATAATAATCACCAAAAACACATAATATTCACATAATGAACATGTATAAATCATACACAAATGAAAACAACCAATTCATCACATTTTAGAAAATTATTTCAAAAAAAACTAAACATCAATATCATTTTTCTTCACTTATTCATCTTTTTCATTTATAACACCATATGTGACATGTAACACTTAAAATCATGACTTTGAAAATTATCCAAACATATTTTTCAACACATTCTATGAGCCCACTGTAACCATGAATTAGAGTGTGTTCTGGCTGGCCACAATCTTCATGAAACATAACGTTTGCGTCCAGAAAAGTTACTGCTAGCTTGTACTCCTCTAGCTCGTCAAGGTTCTCTAAACACTCTTCTTTATCGTTATTTCCTTCCTCATCGTCTTTGTTTAAGTCGTCGTCAACATTGTCATAATTGTTTTCTCCATCGTCTGTATATGTAGGAATTTCCTAAAGCGACTGTGATGAGCTACTCCCTCCTGGATTACTCCCAGATGTCCTAAGAATATTAACGTAATAGGCTTGTGTACCTTCGCAACCGGTAGTGCCCATATTTATTGGATTTATTATGGGCATATCACAAACGCTCACATAAATTTCTACTGACGGAATAGTTGGACAACATATTGGGATGTTAAAAGCTTACTCAAGATCTTCATCATCTGAAATACGAGAAGCACTATAAAAGTATCTGCCTTCATGTGCACATGAAGGGAAACAGCACACCAGATCAATCACTTTCAAATCCACATGTAAATTGGAGCTTTGTTTTATCTTGTTGGAGAAACTCCGAGCACTCATCAATTTGGTTGGATGACTATCATAGCCAACTCATTGATTAATGGCACAAATTTACCTCCGAAATACAACCATATTTGAATAGGTCAATTTGTCATTTTATCTGATTGGATAGGAAATATGTATTGTGAGAAAATGAGATGTTTTCTACGAAAAAAATTGAGGTATTTTTATAGAAAATATTTTATTGCAACAATATTTTATTTGTGAGAAAATGAGATGTTTTTTGTGGAAGAAATTGAGATATTTCTATAGAAAATGGATATGGTGCACAAAATAGTTTTGACAGGACCGTGGTGTGCAACACATTTTTTATAAAATCGTTTAGCGCACAATGGTTCCGTAATAACCGTGTTGTTCACCCCGGTCAAAGTGGCAAAACAGTTTTGTCAAAATCATGGTATGGCACACATGACAGTTTTGACAAAATCGTATATGATATATGGAAATTACTATCAAAACTATGATAAAAATAGGTTGTCTTATTAAAACTACAATATTTTTGGCTTTTTCTTATACCACATCTATGTTAACAAATTTACGTTTACCTTTACACATGTGTAATTATTGAAACGTCTTAGCTTCATACTCTACTTTCCTTTTTCCAAAAAGTCTCAAAACGTTGTGCACTTGCATAAGGGGCATTTGCAAAAAGTACAATAATGGACCTACAAGAATGTCCGCTTTTTCATTTTGGGGTGTCTCAAAATGTTTCTTCACATTGCATAAGTGGTAAAAGAAAGATGGTTAAACGATTAAAATATTTTTATCAGTCGTGTGCAGTTTGGAAAATGAATGTTGCTTTTATGGCAAATTGAGGAGTACATGTATTAATTACTGTTTTAACAAAATTTTATAAAATTGTGTGTTACTTGAACTTGACAAACAAAATAAGACAGGTAGAGTAACAAATACAATGTATTAGTGGTAATCAAGTATGATTTAGAGGGTAAAAGTTGAACTTGAAAATAGTCTTCATAACTTGACAATGCATTGAATCATGCTTTTTGTTTGAAATAATATCTATTTGAAATGACATTCTACATAAATGTAGTTTTTTAGTCGTCCTCATGTGTCTCACTTAATTGTTTTACTGTTTGTGAAAGAGAGACAACTAATTTTACTACTCTCTGTCCCAATTCGTTTATTCCGGTCAAACTTGCAAACCGTTTAGAAAAGTTAATTGAAACACTATTTAGTTTTTATACTTGGCATTTCACAGTTAAAAGCAACATTACTTTTACAAAATGCATACAACTAATAAGAATAATTTAGTCATCTAACAACTATTCCTATACCATTTATGGAATGTGGGTAAACATTTTAGCACATCTTTGAGAAAGTGGACGGGATTTTTTAGGCCGAAAGGAGTACGATACAAAGGGAAATTATAGTGTCCCTCCAAAAATGCGGCTAAAGTATCTTTTAGAGGCTTTAACGTGTATGTTATATGGATTTATTGTATTAGAGTAATTGTGTGAGTTGTGTACTTATTTTGTACTGCCTAGATCCTAAAAGTACTTCACAATTGGTTTTTTACTAAAAATATTGTCACAATTGATTTTTTACATTACGTTGAAAGTCAATTGTGACAATGTTTTTGGAAAAAGACAGTATGTTATATAAAGTTATAATATACGTTCAAGACTTATTATGTGGTTGTAGACTTATCGTCATATTATGTATGGTTCTCATGTTCCTTTTTCTTTGTTACATATACTTCTCGTTTTGATTAGTAGTGGTGTAAGTTTTACTGATATAGTATAAGTTTCCCTAGGGAGACATTGTAGATGTGTCTGTATGAAGGATCAAAAGATCCCTCATGTAACGATCCTCAAGGACTATATACCTACACGAACTATAACAATGATCGGACGGCTACATAAATGCAAAACACCATTATGTACTGCCTAATAAAATGCCATAAAGTGGGAAATGAGAGAAAAGGCGGAAGCTTGTAAAAGATGTCGGACGAAATGGAAGTATATTGTAATTGGGCCAAGTTACAAACTGTGGTTAACAACGCACTTTGAGCTAATATTAAGATTAGTTTCACTAGTGCTAAGTGGAAACTAATGAGTCCCTGATTATCTACACGATGAGTAGATAATTGTAGACTTTTGAATCACTCGATTCCGATACCGGATGAATGAGAAATTAATGCTCAAAGTAAAAGGGAAAGCCAACTTAGCTCGGCCTGGACCTGGGCGTGGGCCTAGATAGCGGACTGAGCTGCCGACCTGAATGGCTCAGGTTATGGATTGAGCTACATGCCGGATTGCGGGCTACAGACTGCAGGCCGAGTCTTGTAGCACCATGTCAGATCTCGTCAGCCCGGGTGGAGGTGGTTATTTTCAAACTCGCCAAGTTGTTGAGATAGGATGGTGGTTAAATTTCAAAAAGTTGTTAAGATTTAGTCGGCCGAGCTAACCTAAAGTTGTTATAATCTGACGGCTCATATTGAACAGTTAGTTGATCTGACGGCAGAGAGGCAGACCTGATGTGGTTATCTGATCCAACGGTTCAAGCCGAGCCGGTATCTGATCCTACGGTCGAGATTAGAGCGACTATAACAGCTAACCTCAGAGTTTCCCTATAAATAGTGGCCGAAGCTGGTCACATTCAACACATTCAGAATTTACGAGTTCTTTTCCTCTCTGCAATCTCCCTCTCTACATCTTCTACTCAGGAAACACTTCTGCTTTTCAGTATACCGTGAAGGTGAGGACACTCTTAAAGGTTCGTAGAGTTTAGCGTTGAAGTGCCGCTCGTGTGAACTAGTCTCCGTTGTATCCTGGAGACGGTTGCTCCACTTGTTGGACACAGTGTACCGGAGTAATAACATCTTAAGAACAGAGTCCTGGACTCACCTCGGATCTCTTCTCTGCTGAGCTGAAAAGTTTATTGTCAAGCCGAGCTCTGCTGTGTGGCGAGCTCAGCTATCTGTGGACAGAACGCAGCACTGGTATAGTGTTGCCGAGCTGAGCTCTGCTGTTCGGATGAGAACATTCGTTGTTCTGGAGCATCGTCTTGTTGAGCTCTGCTTTGTGCCGAGCTCTCCTGTTCGGTTGGGGACATTTGTTCTAAAGAATCTCGGTCGTGCTGGGATCTGCTCGGCTGAAGCGGTTGAAAGCACAACTCTCAATTGTTATGCTAAGGTGCCGAGATCGGCAGGTCAGTGATCAGTCCAGAACGCAAATACAATTGCGCTATCTGAACTGATCCATCCATTCTGTAGGACCTGCAAGGCACCACTAGAAGTGGGGTTGAATATTGGGTGCGGAAAATTTGGTTTTTAAAATTTTTTTAATCCAAAAACCCAACTTCTGAAAACAGTTTCTATTTTCAAGACCTATTTTGCAACATTTTAAAAAATAGGTTACATGTCTTCAAAAATTCTGAAATATGGAGATATCTTAGTATCAAATGTTCTTAGTATCTTCTAAAAATTTCAGATTAAAATTCAACCTTTAACCCTTTGAAAAATTGTTGGTGGTCAGATTGCGCAAATCTGCCAGAAACAGTAGTCTGATTTAAAAAATTTATTCCGATTAAACCGTGGCTCCAAATAGTCTGAAAATTTAATGACAAACCCCTTACTAGGTTTATTTAATTGGGTTGAAACAGTTTTAAAAATTTCCTTTGGGAAGTTAGTCAAATACGTTCAAAGTCTCAACCTTTGCAAGTTTGAAAATCAGACTGCACTAGTCTCAGAACTACTGATGTTTGAATGACTTATACTTATCCAAAAGGGTTGAGACTTGCGTCAAATGAAACTTAAAAAATGTGGCTATGTTTCTAGAAAGTTTTGTGATTTTTCAAATTTGTTTGATATTTTTAAGATCACGATAAGAATGATGCTATGTGCTGAAAACTGAATGTAAAGTGCTGAAAAGTAGAGAACATAAGGAATTTTATACTGGGTCGGTTAAATCAACCTACTCCAGTCTTGGAGGACACCTTCCTCGGTTATCACTAAACAAAATAACACCTTTCCACATAGAGTTGATGGAGTTATGCACCAACTCCAATCCTTTACAAACCTTACAAGCAATCACAATGATCACGAACACCACCACCGAACGGATGAAGGTTTGATCACACCTTTATCAACCTTTCACAATACTAGGCGTGTATGGTGGTTTATATGAAGCCTATACAATGTATTTGAATGTAGATACAATAGGCTTTGAGAGAGAAGAAGAAACAAAGGTAGAAGAAGATGATGAGGAAAACGTTTTACACTAGAGGATTTGTGAGACTTGTCTTGTGTTTGATGTGTTCTTCTTCTCTTTTTAACAAGTGTGGCCGCCCCCTCTTACCTTTTCTTCCCCTTGGAAATTATCTTTTAAGTCCTTGGAAGAATACCTTGCATCATTGTGACATTCACTTGCATCATTTGATGACTGTATAAATCTGAATATTTCACTAAAAACATGTGCCAAATTAGTGTTCAAAATATTGCCAAAAGTCATATAATCAATCCCACTTAATTTGCAAGACAAATTATCTCCATTAACTTTACAAAATCGGCCACCACATTCAACACATGCTGAAATTTTCAGCATGTTCACTATTCAAGACATATTCAAAATATTGTCATTTTATCATCAAATCAATCTATTTAAATTAAAGAGGTAAATATGTCACCATTAAGATCAAGAAATCGACCAACCTTATTTACACATGCTGAATTTTCAGCATGTGTCACATATGTGACATATTTTAAAACATTACCTTGTGTAGCTCCCTCCTTTATGTCACCAACCTTGTATGCTTTATTCTTGGACAATCAAGATGTCAGCTCAGCTCCACATAGGCTCCACCAAGGTGTATTAGGCGTGCGATGTAGGATTGGCATGTGCTGAATTTTATTTTTGTAAGCTTTGTAAAATAGTGCACAATAATTATACACGTATGGTATATTCCAATCCGCCCTAAATTGAATATTCTAGAACACTTTAGTATGTATTGAGTATGCAAAAAGTCTCTAGATACATGCTACATGTCATGCCAAGAAAACGTTCCATGTGTCGAGTTCGTAGAAAATCGAATTTTCAACTTTTGTCGATTTTGCGATTTTTCTCCGATAGAATTCAAACTTTTTGCACATGTTATATATATTATGTCACACATAACATACATAGAATAACTTGAATATTCAGCTCTAAAGGCTGAGTGTAAGTGGCGCCCTATGTGCTAAAAATGTTGAATTTGAAATCTCCACAATTTGACCATAATTGGGGGTGATTTGTGTTTGCCAACATGGAATGATTTTATGGCTGAATATACCATGTAAGACACGAAATTTGTGGTCATTTTTGAAGTGTAGGGGCTGGCCATCTATATATGGCAAGTACATGACATGTTGGCGAAGTTTCGGTTGTCACCCGATACGACAATTTTTGGTTTATAACCTTGTAACGTACCGTAATAATTATGTCATCGCCATGACTTATATCATATGATATAAGATCTGAATATACTCATTAATATGAGGTAAGTATAGTGGTGTGACGTTACCGTACGTTCGTAAAATATATAACGTGTCGGTAGTACGTTGGAATATATGTGTATAGTGCCTTTAAAAAAATCTGAATATATATACATATATATATATATATATATATATATATATATATATGTAAAAGCATGTAATAAGAAAAGGGGAAGACTTTCCATTCTTCAATTTGTTTCCTTTGTGCCTTTTCCAAATATATCATCATTTAATGAACTACTTAGTTCATTTAACTAAGTACTTCACTTAATGAACTAGTTTAGTCCATCAATGGTGGCACCTGAAAATAGTTCAAACACAACAAATGTTTGCCATTTGATGTAAGCTTTAAAGTTTCATGGCTTGTTAGTACGGCAACATTATATATAAACTATATAAGGCAGGTTTCATGCAAAAACGTGTCAAGTCATAAAACGTGTCATGCATTTCTTTAGTATAAGTTATTTAAATCATGCATTTTGTAATCACTCAAACCCCTTTTTCTCAACACAGTCTACTCAGATCTTGGTTCAAGACGGCCTTAACCTCGGCAGGTCGGCCGTTACTGTATAGAAGTCAATTTGTATGAATTATTTCCAACAATTCTTAAGACGTCATTGGTTTGATTTTGTACTGATTTTTGATTGTTTCTGATTGTCAGAGACTAAATGGAGAACATGAGTTCAAGCTCTGTTCAAGTTGCAGATATGCACAGCTTTGCTCCTATGGCACCAAATGCTGGGGTGCCAAAGAACGTTCCTGAACAGGCTCCTACTGTGGCCCAAGTGGATAAAACCAGAGAAGTTCAGTGGGAGCTTCTTCAAACGTTGGCGGCAGAAGATGCTGTTCTTCTTGACTGCCGTGGGACAGGCTTCGTTCCTGACCAAGGACCCGCCTGTGGGGGGTTCTGAGGAGGATCAGACACAATCTATGTACTACAAACTCTCTGTTGAGGCTTGGAACTTCAACAATTATATTTTTTGAGCCATATTTTGGGGTGCTTGGACAACTCCTTATACAGTTTGTACTGCACATACAAAACCGCAAAGGGTCTGTGACAGGCATTGGAAAAGAAATACCGTACGGAAGATGCCAGCACCAAAAAGTTTATTGTCGGCAAATTCCTGTATTTCAAAATGTCTGACTCTCGCACTGTTGTTTCTCAATTTGAGGAACTTCAGACGTTGGTAGCCGAGATGGAAGAGGAGGGCATGCTGCTTAGTGAATCTTTCGTCATGGTTGCGGTGATTGAGAAGCTACCTCCTTCGTGGAAGGATTCAGAAGCTATCTCAAACACAAGCGCAAGGAGATGTCGTTGGAAGATATGATTGTCCAACTCTGCATAGAGGAAGACAATTGCAGATCTGAACGAAAGCCACAGACAAATCCTGGTCAGGCCAAGGCCCATCTCGCAGAGGCAAAGAGAAAGACGGGCCAGCTCGGGGTGAACAAGAAAGGCAAGCGGATAGCCAAGAAGTTCACCAGGAAATGCTACAACTGTCGCATATAGGGGCATGTCAGCAATGAGTGCAAAAAGCCCAAGAAGAAGCAGACCAAGACAAAGGCCAACATCATCGATGCCATGGATGATCTGAACCTCTGTGCTGTGGTCTCAGAGTGCAATGTTGTGGGGAACATATGCGAATGGTGGCTGGATACTGGCGCCGCCAGACATGTTTGCTCCAGTAGAGAGGTGTTCACAGAGAACAAGTCCGGGAACAATGAACAGCTTTACATGGAGAATTCGGCCTCTTCGAAGATTGAAGGCGACGGTAAAGTTGTTCTGAAGCTAACCTTGGGGAAGCATCTGACTCTGCAGAATGTGCTGCACGTTCCCGACATTCGAAAGAATTTAGTATCTGGGTCTCTTCTAGTCATGCATGGCTTTAGACTAGTGTTAGAATCCAATAAAGTTATTCTTTCAAAAAATGGCATGTATTTGGGGAAGGGGTACTTGACAAATAGGATGTTCAAATTAAATGTCATCACTATTGCTCCGAAAAAAGATTTGATTGCAGAGGCTAATGAGAATGTTTCCTCTTCTGTTTACATGCTTGAATATTCTTATTTATGGCATTTTCGTTTGGGACATGTGAATTATAAGTCATTACAATGCATGGTTAATCTTGACTTGTTGGCCAAATTAAAATTTGATAATGAAAAATGCCTAATTAGTGTTGAAGCGAAGTTGGCAAAAGCGCCATTTCATTCAATAGAAAGGAACATTGAACCTTTGGATTTAATTCATACCGACATGTGTGATTTAGAGATTGTGCAAATGAGAGGTGGTAAAAAGTATTTTATAACTTTTATCGACGATTGCACACGATACTATTATGTCTACTTGCTAAGTAGCAAAGACGAGACCCTTGATGCTTCCGAAGACTATAAAAATGAAGTTGAGAATCAACAAAGAAAATGAATTAAAGCAATTCGTAGTGATAGAGGTGGCGAATATGATGCACCATTTAATGAATTCCGTTCAGAACAAGGCATTATTCATCAAACAACTGCACCATATACACCTCAATCGAACGGTATTGCGAAACGCAAAAACAAAACTCTGAAATAGATGATGAATGCTAGAAGTGGGGTAAATAAGTTCAGGCTTGCCTCAAAACTGTAGGACCTGTAAGGCACACTAGAAGAGGGGTTGAATAGTGGGTGCGAAAAATTTGGTTTTTAAATATTTTGACCCAAAAACCCAACTTCTGAAAACAGTTTCTATTTTCAGATCCTGATTTGAAACGTTTAAAAGACCAGGTTACAGATCTTCAAAAATTCTGAAATTTGGAGATATTCTACGCTCAGATGTTCTGAGTATCCCCTAAAACTTTCAGATCAAAATTCAACCTTTAACCCTTTGAAAAATTATTTGTGGTCAGATTGCGCAAATCTGTCAGAAAAAGTATTCTGATTTAAAAACTTTATTCCGATTAATCCATAACTCCAAATGGTCTGAAACTTTAATGATAAACCCTTTAAGATATTTATTTTAATGGGTTGAAACAGTTTTGAAAACATCATTTGGGAAGTATGCCAAATATGTTCAAGTTATCAAACTTTGTAAGTCTAAAAATCAGATTGCACTAGTCTCACAACTATTAACGTTTGATTGACGTATACTTGTTCAAATGGGTTAAAACTTGCGCCAAATGAAACTTAAGAGGTGTGGCTATGTTTCTGAAAAATTTTACACTTTTTGAAATTCGTTTGCTATTTTTAAGATTGCAAAAAAATGGATACAGAATGCTGGAAACTGAAATTACTGTGCAGTTAAATGAAGAACACAAAGGATTTTATACTGGTTCGGTTAAATCAACCTACTCCAGTCTTCAAGAACGCCTTCTTCGGTTATCACTAAATAAAATTAACACCTTACCATAAGGGTTGCTGGAGTTACACACCAACTCCACCCTTAAACAAACGATACAAGCAATCACAATGATCACGAACACCACCACCGAACGGATGAGGGCTTGATCAACCTTTTACAACAATGAGGCGTGTATGGTGGTATGAACAAAGCCTATTCAATATGTTTGAATATAAGTACAATAGGCTTGAGAGGAGAAGGAGAAGAAAGAAATGTAGAAGAAGAGAGTAGAGAGTCTTTTTGCACTTTAGAAATTATGAGACTTGTCTTACATTTGTGTGACTCTCTTCTCTTCTTTTTATCTTGTCTTGGCCGGCCCCATAGGGCTTTTCTTCACCTTGAGAATTATCTTTTATGTCCTTGAAAGAATGTCTTGTATAGATGTGACACCATCTTGCTTACTTGGCACAACTTCATTGGATGAATGTCTTGGCTTTGCTTACTTGGCACTTCAGGATTGGATGAGTTTTGTCATCATTTAGTGGCTTTAAAATCTGAGAATAAAATGAAAAACATGTGCCAAATGAAGTTCAAAACATTTCCAAATATTCTATAGTCAATCCATTCAAATTTGGAGTAAATTAGTCTCCATTCAAGACCAAAAATCGGCCAAACCATAGTCTCACATGATGAATTTTCAGCATGTGTTTCATTTGTTAGAAAGTTTGAAATGTTACCTTGTGTAGCTTCCTCCATTATGTCACTAACCTTTTGTGGCTTATTTACCACTAATTGAGATGCCAACTAAGCTCCATATAAGCTCCACCAAGGCTGAAATAGGCGTGTGATATGTCTTGAGCATGTGCTGAATTTCACTTTTGTAAACTTTGTCAAATATTGCACAATAATTACACATATATGGTATATTCCAATCAGCCCTAATTTGAATATTCTAGAACACTTTAATATGTCTTGAATATGTAGAAAGTGTCTAGATACATGTTACATGTCATGCCAAAAACGTTCCATGTGTTGTGTTCGTAGAAAACCGAATTTTCGACTTTTGTCGATTACGCGATTTTTCTCCGATTAAATTCAGACTTTTTGCACATGTTATATATATCATGTCACACATAATGTACATAAAACTAAATTGAATATTCAACTCTTAATGGCTGAGACAAAATGGCGCCCACATGTGCAAAATAGGTTGAATTTGAAATCTCCATAATTTAGCCTTAATTGGGGGTGATTTATGTGTGCCAACATGGAATGATTTCATGACTGATTATAACATGTTAGCCACAAACTTTTTTGGCTCTTTTTAATGTATATGGGCTGGCCATCCATATATGGCAAGTACGTGACACGTTGACGAAGTTTCGGTAGTCACCCGATACGACAATTTTTGGTTTATAACCTTGTAACATGTCATTATATTTTTGTCATCACCATGACTTATATCATATGATATAAGACCTGAATGTACTCATAAATATGAGGTAAGTATAGTGGTGTGGCGTTGACGTATGTTCGTAATATATGTAACATGTCGGTTGTACGTCGGAATATATGTGTATTGTGCCTTTTTGTAAAAAATCTTAATATATATATATATATAATATATATAAAAACGTGTGAATGGATGTTGAAGGAGACTTTCCATTTCCAAGTTTGTTGTCGTCATGCCTTCTCCAAATATATCTCCATTTAATGAACCACTTAGTTCATTTGACTAAGTACTTCACTTAATAAACTAGTTCAGTTCATTAATGGTGGCACCTGAAAATAGTTCAAACACAACAAATGTTTTCCATTTGATGTAATATTTAAAGCTTCATGGCTTGTTAGTACGGCAACATTATATATAAAGTATATAAGGCAAGTTTGTCGCAAAAACGTGTCAAGTAATAAACCGTGTCATGCATTTCTTAAACACGCGTTATTTAAATCATGCATTTTGTGAATCACTCAAACTCTTTTTCTCAACAAAAACTTGTGAGGGGAAGTCGTTCTCTAAGCTAACGTCATTTTAAATAGAATTCCATCCAAACAGATGGATGAAACCCCGTATGAGCTATGGAAAAACTACAAGCCTAGCTATAAATACTTGAAATGTGGGGGTGTCTGTCTAAGGTTGCTGTACCCAAAACACTGAGCGTCATGCCCTTCTCTTCCATTTTAGATACCAACATCTGTATTTCCTCAACCTGCGAAATGACAGTTTTTGAATCTAGCATTTTATAGTCGAGAAATCTACCAACTATCAACTTTTTCGTGCCAGCATCTTCTGTATGATACTTTTTATCTAAAGCCGACCACAATGCTTTTGCAGTTTTATAAGCACAAAACACGCCATAAATAGTATTATCTAGGCAACTCAGAATCAAATTTAAACAACAAAAATTTGTATACGCCCATGCTTCAGCACCCAAGGCATTCTGCATGTTCAGATTTTGATCCTCCACTGGTTCTACCACTGGCGGATCCTCGCTCAGCATCTTGGCCAATCCTAGCGCTGTGAGATAGAACAACATCTTTTGCTGCCATCTCTTGAAGAAACTGCCGGCGAACTTTTCCGGCTTCTCCACGGGTGCAGCTGTAGCAGCCGGATTCATCTGAGGCCCTCCGGTAGGTACCAATGGAACCGTGTTGAACGGCGCACCGGCAGCAACATTATTAGCCCCGTCAAGTGCAGACACGGAGTGAGCACCATTAAAGCCTTGAACAGAGTTCGAGCTTTCGTTTTCCATTCTTGTTCAGTTCCATCAAAACATATAGATCAGAACAGAGTCGGATATAAGAAATGGGTAGAAAGAGACTGCAAATCAGTATGAACACTGCTTTGCGTAAATAAAAAACAGTACAGGAAGTAATTGAATCGAAAGTACGTCTTAAGATTGTTGGAAACAATCAATCCTGTACTAAGACGCAGTCGTTCGGTGTGTGTGTATGGAAATAGTAAATAAACCAAACCCGGGGCGAGTCGAGGACTCTGTCCTTAAGATGTATTACTCCGGTATACTGTGTCTAATCGGCGTTAGCAACCGTCTCCCAGGATACAACGGGTACCTGTTCAGTTGAGCGGCACTGCTGAACTTGAACTACTGCAAACCTTCGAGTGTCCTGACTTCTCTTGGACGTGATGAAGAAAGTGTAATGCTACGAAAGCAGTATGCGACGAATGCTTTGAGTGAGTGTGTGTAGAACGCACACCCTGCCCCTGTTTATATAGGGGAGTCGGTTGGAGAATCGGTTACACAGATGGAACTGTGACCGTCTGGTCAAAATCGTAGATCGATACAAGCCGTTAGATCAAAACCTCCTGTCGGTTTTGGAAGGTTTAAATTACAGCCGTTAGATGGAAAACCGATTCGCAAGATTAAACCTGGAGCGTTAGATGAAAACCACTTTCGGTTGGGCGGTTAAGTCAGTTTGAATTTTATCCGTTGGATCAAAGCTACCTTTTCCGCCACCGTTAGATCAAAACCAATTGATCTTATCGGAGGAGACCGTTCGAATCCGAATTAAACAAAAGTTTTATTTAAACCATAACCGAACGTTCAACTTAAATTAACCACAACTGAACGTGTTTTATCTGTTACCGAACGAACGCGCGTTTTCTGTTAATGGACTGGACTGCACCCTTAAATCGGAGAGCATTTGGGCCGCTGCGCAGCTAGGCCCGAAGCCTTTTAACTATTTACAAAAAATAATTAATCCAAAAGCCCAAATAAATTTTCTCCAAAAAGATAAGAACCGGCCTGGCCCACGAGCACACGTGCCACGAGCCCGAGCCGAGCTGAGCCGGACGGACGGGCGGGCTACGGCGCGCGCGTGTGTGGCACTTTCTAGGTCTTTCCTCCGGTCAAAAACTTATCATGCCCCAAGGGCACATCTAAAGTGTCCATTCTAGCCATTTATTAGGTGGCTAAATATATCCAAATGTCCAATGTGGTATTCCTCCATAAGGGTGATGTGGCTTCCTAAGAATAGGACACATCACCCATTAACCATGTTTTCCATCCACTTTAAGCATTAATTTCTCATTCACCCGGTATCGTAATTGAGTGATTCCAAAGCCTAAAATTAACTACTCGTTACGTTGATAATTAAAGACCCATTAGTTTTCGATTTTTATTATCGGAAACTAATCATAATTAAGCTTAAAGTATGTTGCTCAACCAAGTTTTGCAACCTTCCTTAATGGGCCAAAGCCCAAACTTTTAATTCTCCAACAATATCCAAGTGAATTATAAAATCGATAAGCATGTAAAGAAGGAAAGACAACAGTATAATCGATGTCAAAGTGCATTATGTCTATACATGTAAAGAGGGAAAGCAATATCCAAATCAATTATAAAATCCTAAGCCTGTAAGTAAGGAAAGAAATATCCAAGTCAATTATAAAATCACCAAGCATGTAAAAAATAAAAGGTAACAGTATGATAGATGTCAAAGTACATAGTGTCTGTGCAGCATGTCCTGTGTCATTACTATCGGGAGATGGATCATGTAGATAATTGTTGCAAATTTGGTCAAAGATATGGTAACTAAATAACCATAAACGAAAAATAAAGACGGCGAAAATAGCCAAGGTCTAGCAAATGAATATTACACTGTCTTTAACGCAATTTTGTCATGATCAATTGAGCAAGATAGATTACGCGATAAACGCCTCAAAGGATAACAGAGGAAGAAGAAGAAGAAAGAAGAGGAAGAATTCTATAGGTTTTTACAAAATGTCTTTCAAAGTCTATCAACAACTATCTCTTCAAAATATGAGGATTCTTACATTTATAAACTTGGATTTTCTCAAACAAAAAGTTAATTTAACACCTCCCTATAGAATTTAACTTCAAAAATTAGTTTATGACCATTCATGGTTGAAAGAAAGTGCACAGAGTTGCCAAAATTGCATCAATTCATGAAAAGACATCAAATAATTCTGCTATTTTGATGTTGCCAAACATTTGGTCTCTGAGATTTTGGTAAATGGCTGCACCTTACATTTGAGGCACCGCTCGGTCAAAAAATCGAAATTTTATAATCAGATCAAACTCATAATTCATCATTGAATGTTCCATCTCTCACACCGAACTCAGAATTCATAGTATGGTGACATACTGAACTTAGAATTCAGAGTATGATGATAGACCAAACTCAGAATTCAGAGTATAATCACAAATGATCCAATTCAAGTTTCACTCATTTCTCCAATCAAATTTCTTACATGTTCTTATACAAATTTAGAGCACTTTCTAAATACTTTTTTGTGCTTTTTTCAGAAATCCCCCACAAGATCCAAATGTGTATAAGAACACCCATAAAGAATTATAAACTAGTGCCTCTGATATTAGACAATGATAATGGCACATAATGGACGATGACTTGCACTTTTAATCACCACTTAGTACAAATGAAAGTGTATAAATGGAAATAACATGACATAGACATCTTGAATTATATTTCACTATTGTTTATATGAACGATGAAAAGGCATGTCATTGTCTACTTCATAAAAGTTTGCGATTTAGTGCGAATTCGGCCATGCACCCGTCCTATGTTTTTGTAAGTGCTATAGTACGTTATTCCGAGCTCTCATAAGAAGAAACACCACCTCTATGTTAAGTTATAAATTGTTTTGATGATGAAAAGATGTTTTAAATAAGTTAAATTTCTGTTAGAGACTTGATGCAAGATGAGAAAATCGCACTATGTCAAAAATGGTTGAGATTGGAACTCACTGTCCAACATCGATCTCTCAGGTTGGGGACATCGATCGATCGATATACTTCAGCCTCTGATTTCGATCGATCGATGTAGGTCAGAAAGCATTATGTCTAACATCGATCTCTCAACCTAGGGACATCGATCGATCGATGTTACTTCAGTCTCTCCTCAGGGAGACTTCGATCGATCGATATCAGTCAGAAAGGATTCTGTCTAACATCGATCTCTAGGCTAGGACATCGATCGATCGATGTCACTTCAGCCTCTTACATCGATCGATCGATCTCTCCCCCAGGCACTTCGATCGATCGATGTCCCCCAGAATTCAAAATTTTCTGAATGTTGGAACAAAATCCAAGGGAGATTCATGGTATTTTCTCTTTCCAATCTTGCTCAAATTTCTTGTGGACTTTAATCCAACATATTACATGCTTCCTTGACTATTGAGTACATGTCTAAGCAATCCTAGGTTGGCTATTGAGGATCAAATCACTCTATAGTGTGGCTAAAGACTATTTGGGCATTATCTTGACATTTGGAGTAGTTCAAGACATGGTGGAGACCTCAAAAACATGGTGAACTTCATCTATAAATAGAAGAAGCTTGCATGAGGCAAACACACACTTTCAACATCATCTAGCTTCATTTTTCATGGTTGTATAGTTCTCTCATACTTGTAAATTTGCATAAAGCTTGTTTAGCTTTTCTTTGCTCTTCATTGTTGTATATTGAGAGATAGAGAGTCAAGCACAAGAGGAACCATAAATATTTGAACTCTTGCTTGTGCTTAGACTAGTGAGAAAGTGTGAACCTTACTATATTTCT
Source organism: Eustoma russellianum (assembly GCA_036186865.1). NCBI lineage: Eukaryota > Viridiplantae > Streptophyta > Magnoliopsida > Gentianales > Gentianaceae > Eustoma > Eustoma russellianum. The sequence goes on from AP025056.1 coordinate 29,681,935, forward strand.
TCAATCCACTATGAAAAGTTCTTGAGAAAACTTTGTTGAAGTTGTGAGGTAGCAAGAAGTTGTTCTTGCTAAGAGCTGTAGTTGCTGTAGTTGCACAAGTGTGATTTGTGCAAGAAGTTGTTGTTGTTGTTTCTTACACTAAGGTGTTAGTGTAAGTGTTGATGTGGTTGTTCTTATTGCTTTAATAAGAAGAGTAGTTGAAAATCCACTTTGGCAATAAAGTGGCAGTGGAGTAGAATCATTTATGATTCGAACCACTCTATATCCGGTGTACACATTCATTGCTTCTCATCTCCCATTCTTGCTCTGATTTTGAATTTCTTTTTGAGTTGAGCCAAACACGAAAAATTATGCAAAAGTGCCAATCACTCTATTCACCCCCCTTCTAGAGTGTATTTTAGACCTAACACTCTACATTATATAGGAGAAATTCATCTAGTGCATACTACTTACACCATCATAAACATGCTATAAATTTCATTAAGAGATTCTTAAAATCTCACCTTCATAAACTTGTTGCAAGCACTATGTACATCAACACCAAAGGGAGTGAAGTTTGATAGTGCTCATTAGAACTCTTCAATGACTCGTTCTTATCCTTTGAACCTCGTTTCTAGGATCTCTACCAATAGAGGTTAGGTTGGCATCACAGATAGCTCACATCAAATGGAATAATCACATCTCTGTTGATGTCACAAGAACTAACTTACACTTAGTTCATGTAAGCTAGACCCGTCTCATACACCCTCACCCATCTATAATTTACTCCAAAGAAACTCATGAGCAATTCACAACGTTTTATCACTCATCAAGATCTAGCACCTTCTCAAGTGTTTTTCTTTCAGTGATTCCTGCCAATGAATGACTTAACAAGTCATCTCATTAGTCTATAAAGACTAACTAGAAACAAGCTTGGATATATTGAGTTCTATTTTTATCAACCAAACCTTCAAAATCAAATAATATAATGTTTCACTTAACCATCCCTTGAAACAAATATAATCAACATTCATAATAAACATTTTTATCATTGACTTAATTTTACAAGCCAATATCAACCAGGCGAAAATCCTATCATACTCATAAGTTCAAACAACACAACCTTCAACCAATTCGAATAATAAGCTAACAACCATTTTAGAATTGATCTAATTTTAGAGTTCAACCTTCTAAATTTCTTTAGAATTTATATAGCATAAACAAGCTATTCACATGTCACACACGAACATTCCAAAAATAGCTTTGCTTTCAAAAAAAATATGAAGGACAAAACCCCCATATGTTTTTTTTAAATTTCATGTCAACGTTAAGAAAACAATTTTTTGATCTTTAAATCATACCATAGACATAAAAAAAATCATACTTCATCGTTAATCTTACATTTAGTTTAGTTTTCATCTTTAGAGAAATAAATTTCATTATTTTCTATCTATATTTGAGAACACAAGCACTAAACTTATGCACCCACTTACGCTACATTAAATGCAAGTCATGCAACCCTTAAAACATATTTATCGTTTGATGAAATTGAGATCATCAAACTCCATAACAATAATTGTTGAGTTATACATTTATACTATCATAAGAGGTGCATTAAATGTAATACATCATATACAAGTTTCTATAGTTTTTCGAATTATACGTGTATAACATTCAAAAAATTTCAAATCAAGAATATTCAAGATAGCACAATAACTATGTTCCTCTTTCCTCACACCTTTATTCATGCGCATGATTCAAAATCATTGCTTGTTAATTGAAAAACAAATGGCAATTATTAACTCAACATTGATTCTAAAATCATATGCAGGATGACAAAGTGTTGTCTAACATACTATAGGTTTCTCACTCTTGAAATATATTTTATGAATAGCAACTTGGATAAATAAATCAAACTGACAACACTATCTAAAGTTAATTTAAATGCTAACATGCAAACACAGGAATCTATCTTACATGATTTTAAATTTTTTCATAAAAAATGTTTTTGCATTTTAACATAGTCACCAAACATGTAAGACAAGAACTCGTCATGTACACATATGTACTATCATAGCATTACAAAAATAACTATTATGAGCTATTTATTTTCAACATGGAAATCGTTTTCCAAAGAGTTGGAAGCAAATTATCAAATCTCTATCTCTTAGATTTCTCACTCAACCATAAAATGCATTCATTATTGTTACACATTCACCATGTTGGATAATTATCCTCATGTAATGATAGGTTTCAAAGTTCCTAGTTTATAGGAACTTAGATAAATACAGAGTTATCAAAAACCCTAAAATTTAGTAACTTTTTCTAGTCAAATTTAGATTATGGAATAGACTAGAATTTGCATTATACTAGTGTAGGTAGTCTATAAATAAAGAGGCCGGGTAGGGCCTTGGTGCAAGTGAGGATTTTATATTCGATTTTGAGTTATTTTTCAAATAATAATACGAGACGAGTTATGCTTCAAATTGCGGATGTTAATTTATTTTAACTTTCATTGGTATAAGAGACAATAAGTTAAGGAGAGTTGTTGGTGCCGTGTGTGTGGTCCGAAGAAAAGAGAGGTGTCGTGTTCTTCATCCTTGGAGATGTGTGCACCAAGTGATCTTCGGATATATTCATCATCAACTTGTCAGAAGATTCGTGATCTCAAAGTAATCTTCAATCCAAAACGATGAGCGATACTGCTGAGAGTAGCGCTCAGCCGAAGGGTAGCGAGGTTGGATCAATTGCCGTTCAATGTCCGATGCTCTCTCCCATAAATTATACCATATGGGCTATACGAATGAAGGTCGTTCTAAGAGTTCACAAGGTGTGGGATACAATTGATCTAAGATTGGACGATGCCGAGAAGAATGACATAGCAATAGCCCTTTTGTTTCAAGCAATCCCCGAAAATATGATACTACAAGTCGGCCATCAAGAAACGTCAATAGAAAATTTGGGAAACAATAAAAACTCGACATCTAGACTCAATATGGGAGAAACGGATTCAATCGATGTGTATGCCGGAAAGTTGTCCAAAATATCAGCAAAATCAGCCTCCTTAGGGCAGCCACTAGATGATTTGAAATTGGTGAAAAATTCCTTAATGGCTTGCCGAGATCAAAGTATACACACATTGTTGCGACACTAGAATAAGTATTGGATCTAAACAAGATTGATTTCGAGGATGTTGTCGGTCGCTTGAAAGCATACGAAGAGCGTATCAATGAAGAGGGTATCAATTCGTCTATTTAAAATACCCTTCTTTATTCCTCTACATTGCCTCAACATAAAGGACCCTCAAAACAAAGAGGCCCAGGCCGCGGCTCACGTGGGAGAGGTCGAGGCTGTGGCTAAGAAAATATGCAAGACCGAGCACAATGCCAAGACAACCCATGTGTCATACAACAACCGCGGTCGAGGGAGAGGGGGATCGAGAAAGGATCGCTCCAAAATCATATCATGCAAGCGGCCTCTTGGAGCTTATTCATGGTGATTTGCTCGGCTCTATCACTAGGCATCAATGAGTATGTTTTTTTACTAATCGATGACTATTCGCGGTATATGTGGTCCTTTATGTTCAAAGAAAAAAATAATGCACGTGAAGTCTTCAAGAATTTCAAAGTCTTGGCTCCGAAGATACATCGAAAGAAATAAAAGTGTTCCGTACCAATAGAGGTGAGGAGTTTACTTCAATCGAATCCAATAATTATTGTGACAAGAACGGAATCATACGGCACTTGATGGCTCCATACGTGCCTCAACAAAATGGAGTCATAGAATGCCGTGATCGGATGCTAATGGAGATGACTACAAGTATCTTGAAGGCTATGAGTGTGTCGAATTATACGGAGAAGAGGTACGACATTCTACTTATGTACTTAATCGTCTTCCTACGAGGGCCTTGCAAAATCAAACGCCGTATGAAAAGTACAAAGGAGAAAAACCGAGCCTGCAACATTTAAAGATATTTGGATTTCTTGCCTATGCCAAATTTGATTCACCACGCTTGAAGAAATTGGATGATAGATCGCGTCCCTTAGTGCACCTTGGAACTGAGATGGGTACCAAGGGATATCGTCTTTTTGATCCCAAGACAAGTAAAGTTTACATAAGTCGCAATGTAATATTTGATGAAAGTGTTGGATGGAAAAGGGAGACGCACACACACGAGGCAGAGGGTATGTTTCAAATAGTTTGGGGCACGACGATGGATGAAGGCACCAGACCTCTGCGAATTACTTCCGCCCCAACAGTGCCAAGCATGACCATCCCAAACCCGACCGCGCCAAGCTCGACTTTGCCAAGCCTGAGCGGGCCAACTCCATTATACCAGCATGCAGACACACATAGTCCGCCAGTTTCACCAGAGGCAATGTCACCCGAGCACGAAGGGGGTGCACTAACCCCAAATATGCAAAATTCTAGCCGCTTGAAGAAACAACCTCGATATCTTGATGATTATGTGCTAACATCCAATATTGATGAAGAAGATTTCTTGATGATGATTAACAACGAGCCAAGTAATTTTTAAGAAGCTAAAGGATCGAGAGTATGGATGCTCGCCATGAAAAACGAGATAGATTCCATCAATAAAAATGAGACGTGGATGTTGATTGAAAACCCCAATGGTGTCAAACCTATTGGGCTAAAGTGGGTATTCAAAATTAAGAAGAATGCCGACGGCTCCACAAACAAATATAAAGAACGCCTAGTTGCAAAGTGCTATGTCCAACAATTTGGTGTCGATTACGATGAAGTATTTGCGCCCGTGACACGCATTGAGACCATCCAACTTCTTGTTGCTTTGGCCGCCTCACTTGGTTGGGAAATGCATCACCTTGATGTGAAGACGGCTTTCTTACTTGGCTAGTTAAAAGAATAAGTGTATGTGTCTCAACCCGAATGCTTTGAAAGGAGGGGAGAAGAAGATAAACATATTTTGAGGTACTTGAAAGGAACAACTCTTGGAATAGTGTTTAGACGAGGAACTATTAAACATCTTGTTGGATATAATGATAATAGTCACACGGTAGATCAAGATGATGGCAAGAGAACTACGGGACATGTATTCTACTTCAATAATTCTCCAATCTCTTCTTGTTTACAAAAGCAAAGGACTGTTGCATTGTCTTCCTGTGAAGCCAAATTTATGGCAGCCGCTGCCGCGGCGTATCAAGCTATTTGGCTTTAAGAATTGTTGTGTGAAATAACAAGTTAGAAGCAAGAAAAGGTGGTCATATGTGTGGACAACAAATCGGCTATTGCACTTATCAAGAATCACGTGTTTCATGAAAGGAGTAAACATATGCACACACATTATCATTTTATTCGAGAATGCATGGAGAAAGGGCTAGTGGAAATCGACCATGTAAGCAGAGATGAGCAAAGGGCGGACATATTAACAAAACCATTGGCGCAAACAAAATTCAAAGAAATGGGGAGCTTGATAGGCATTGAAGAAATCCCAAGACTACATTCGGAAATTAAGAGGGAGAAAGTTAGATAATTATCCTCATGTAATGATAGGTTTCAAAGTGCCTAGTTTGTAGGACCTTAGATAGATATGGAGTTATCAAAATTACTAAAATTTAGTAACGTTTTCCTATTCAAATTTAGATTATGGAATAAATTAGAATTTGCATTAGACTAGTGTAGGTAGTCTATAAATAAAGAGGCCAGGTAGGGCCTTGGTGCAAGTGAGGATTTTGTATTCAGTTTTGAGTTATTTTACGAATAATAATACGAGGCGAGTTATGCTTCAAATTGCACGTGTTAATTACTTTTAACTTTACACTACAGGTCTGACAATTCTCTATAGCTCATTATCCGTGACCCACTTCTTGATAAGCCTACTACATGGTATGCACAATTAAGGTAATTCAAATAATATTAAATATATAAACAAGAAAAATATATGATAAAGATATATCAAAGAACATTCTTTATATTTTGTTAAAAGAGGCTTGCCGCATTCTTTAAGAGTGAAATTTTGCTTTACATCATAGGTTAATGAACTGGTATCCCACTACTGGTTCAACTCATCAATAACAAGTTGCAAATAAACGTCCAAGTTTACTTTTGGAGCCTATTGAACCACAAATGATTAAGAAAGAAATAGAACTCTCTTTTGATGCACGTCCAATGACAGAAAATTGTGAGGTGTTACCATGGCCAGCCAGAATACGTCTCTCCAAATTTTTCATATGGTGTAAACTCATCTGTACAAGATCTGTACGAAAGCCAAGCCGAACATTATAAGGTTCTGACGTGAATTCCGGATAAACAATGTCAAAATTCTTCAATGCCTTCAAATCACGCAGATGAGCCATTGTACCGGATTGCCTTCGTGTTATCAGAATGCCACCTCTTTACAGTTTGAACTATTGCGTATTGTCTTCGTAATCTTGGTGTCTGTGGACAATACACGATCTTTCTTGCCTTTCATTTCCCATGGGAATTCATTTTGTATCTATCTCACACCACACACCTTACATTTTTTTCTAAATTAACATCCTTTTAAAATAACATGCACGTAACTTCTTACCGGGTAGTTAAAAGACTGAATTTTCTTAGTATCTAGAAGGACCTTGTCATTGAGTGTTCCTCCAACATAAAACCCTCCAAAAATGTACCAATTACATCTACACAACAGTGGACCAACTTACATTCACACTTCATATAAGTTGATCGAGTTTCCATCTCCATAATAGTTCTCTAGCACCCGGGATGTAAGGGCCCTTCACATTGTTTAACATATCGAAAAACTCCTTAGGCTTGGGGTTCAGATCTTTTGAAATGTATTAAACACCTTCCACATCCTCATGGCCAATTGATGTTGGAAAAGCATCCTGTGACATATTTTCATAGCTTGTGTAAGCATTATATATCAACAAAAACAAAAATATTACCTCATTGCCTTAGAGGCTCCCGTCTATGGTGAGTATGGAGGGGTCGGAGGTTATTCATCATGCATAAACTCTTCATGAGCTAAACATTTAGGATATAGATGTATTAGCCATTCAATAAATTAATAATTTATTAATTAAAAAAGATACTTTTATATTCAGCAAACTTAAATCTAATTATGGGTAAACAGCATCCAACCATATATTGTTAGGATGAATTTGCTCTGGGCCAAGATCAAACAAAGTATTTGCTGTGCAGTGCAACTTTTTGCCCTTTTATTCCAGAAATACGACGTTCTGTGTACAGTCGAAAGAGAAACATAAAAGAATCAGGCTTCTTTCAGTAATCGATTTTCCAAAAATTACTATTGTGCTTTCCGACTAAGACTGGATTCCTAATCAATATTGCACAATGGTGAGTCTAACGTAATAAATATGGTTTATAGAGATATCGGGATAGTGATGTATATTAAAAAACATTGATGTTTTCGGTTTTCCTGTACATCGGGATCTCAGTACATATAACATCGGAATGGCGGTGCGTCTGACACTATTTCACAGTGTACTATATATGGGGATCACGTTATACATAAAGAAGAAAGATTTTTCAAAAATTACCAGACCCACTGTCTCATTAGGGTACTATTTGTTAAAAATATGTTTGAATAATTTTCAAAAAGCATGATTTTAAGTGTTAAAATATCAAGCTATAATATAAAAATGTCAAAAAGATGAAATAAATTAAACAAATGACATCGATCTCTCAGATTGAGACACGTCGATCAATCAATGTACATCATCCTCTCACATGATCAATCCATGTTGGACAGAATCAAAAACAGAACCTCACTGTGAGATATTGATCTCTCAACTAGAGGCACATTGATCGATCGATGTCAGCAAATTTTTTAAAAATTTCTTTAACATGTGACAAAATAATAGTTATCGTTGATATATATGTTCATAGTATTTCATACATACTTAGTACGATTTTGTTACTTGAATTGTTGAGTATAAATGTGTTTTGTGACTAACATGTCATGGAAGTTTTTATAACTTACCAAAAAGGGTAAAAGTTGTATTTTGAATTTTTGTAGGTACATAACGCGAGAAACCCACTCAAGGACTTATATGTGACACATTTATTATCGGAAAGATGTTCTTATGTTTATTTCTAGACGACAAAGATATTCTCGCAGTTTTCTATCTTCAGGGGTATTTTCATCATTTCATCATCCAAGGGTATTATGGTCATTTTGCTCGAGCTCATCTTTCGAGTATATTATGATGATCATGATGGACCTTCTATATGATATTATTGAAGATTACCTTTCATATATATGTTCTATTTATTCAAGGTTGAATACATTATCGGTATCGACTAAATATGTGACAGTTTTCTTGTCACATCATACTTTTATCTCGGGCATACTTATATATACTATTATTGGAGTTTCTCATCCACATTGGTGCAAAGATTTTGAGGGCATTCTTCGAACAAAATCTGCCACAACTTACAAGGAGAAAATTGTGGGAATTTTGAATTATATGTTGACTAAGCCATGTCAACCATTATCTGCTTATTTCTCTTATTCAAACCTGATTGTCTTCTCGTTTTATACATGGAAAATGCTCTTTAATACAGTGTAAATGATGCTCCAATTATATTTTGACTTGTGTACAAGATTATGTCACATGGATCAACCTAAACACAACTTGGTGGCAAAAAGTCGCCAGGATGGCAACCAAAGGAGAGTAACGGCTAGAAGAATGAAGGCAAAACAAATCCAATCCTCACATGTCCTATATTGGTGCAAAGAGTTGAGCCAATCTTGGAAGGAATATGTCATTATATCTCTTTATATTATATTCATGTTTTCATCACAATTTCTAAGTCATTTCAAGATGTAATTTTCGGCCAACATGGTTGGCATACGAGGACAAATCATGTTGCTTGAAGATGCCAAGTTTGCAAGGTGTTAAGGTGGTCATCTAATGAAATAAAGACACATAAGCTTTGATGATGATGAAGGTGAGAAAATGGCACTCTTATCTTCAAGGGGTGCCTCACACTATAAATAGGAACATAAGTGAAGTAAAGAAAAACACACCTCTTGCTCTCTTCTTCTATCTTCTCTTTTCTCGTCTCTTGCTTTTTATAGCTAAGGTGCTTTATTGTGAGTTGTCTTTGAGCTACATTATATACCTCTTGTGTTGAATTTGTAAGATTGATTAGCCATTTTTGTAAGGCTAAATCAACAGGTGGTTGAGGTGTTGCTACAAAGTTGTGTAGAGGTGCTAAACCAAGTCTTGATTAGGTTTGGTATATAACCCCAGGATCAAGCTCGTTGTTTGTTGTAACAATGATCATTCATAGTGAAAATCCAAGAAAAGATGTTCCTTGGGACTGGAGTAGGTTACATTGACCGAACCAGGATAAATTGCTTGTGTCTTTGTTCTTCTGCTTTCTATCCGTTTTTACTATTTTTACACTCTAGTTTACATAACTGGTTAAAATAGTAAAACTTTTTCAAAACTATTGATTTTTGGTGGAGATAAACTTCAGAATGTTAACTTTCATTTGCAACAAGAATCATTTGATTTGAGTAAAGGAAGGTTAGTCTTTTTAGTCTTTGAAATATTATTGCTCTATTTTGCCAACAATTTGACCAGTTTCAAAGAAATGTGTCTTTTCATTTTATTAAGCACATTTTTTGGTCAAGGCTTTAAGAAATATAAACCAGACATCTTAAGGAGTACTTTGTACGAAAATTCACCTCTTTGACTTAGTAAATAAGAAGTTATAGTCTTTCTAAGTTTGCTAATGTTTTGTCCAAAATGGTTCAAACTAACTGTAGAGAAAAAAGAGTTTGAGTGATTTTCAAATGCATGATTTAAATGTGCACAAAAACGAGCATAAGATATAAACGTGCATAAGTGTACATGTGTGCATGATAACTTGCCATTACTTGCTTTATTTAGCTTATATATTATGTTGCCGTACTAACGAGCCATGAAGCATTAAAGCTTACATCATATGGCGAACATTTGTTGAGTTTATACTATTTTCAGGTGCCACCATTAATGAACTAAAGTAGTTCATTAAGTGAAGTACTTAGTTTAATAAACTAAGTAGTTCATTAAATGAAGATTGATTTGGAAAAGGCACAAAGGCAACAAGGCCAAGGAAGGAAAGTTCTCTCCTCCTCCCCATCTTATTAAACACGCCACATATACATAATATATATATATTTTCAGATTTTTTGAAAAAGGCACGTACACATGTATTCCAACGTACTACCGACACGTTATATATCTTACGTACGTACGTTAACGTCACACCACTATACTTAACTCATATTTATGAGTATATTCAGGTCTTATATCATATGATATAAGATATGGTGATGACAAATTAAATACGACACGATAAAAGGTTCTAAACCGAAATTTGTCGTATCGGGCGAATACCGAAACTTCGCCAACGTGTCACGTACTTGCCATAAATAAATGGCCAGCCCATATACATCAAAAAATGATGAAAATTTCGTGCTACACATGGTGTGATCAGCCAAAAATACTTTCCATGTTGGCACACACAAATCACCCCACATTTAGGCCAAAATGTGAAGATTCCAATTTTAATTTTGTCACATGTTTATGGTACCACTTTAAATCAGCCAAGTGCTGAAATTTAAAGTATATATTATATATATTATGTATAACATAATATATATATCATGTGCAAAAGTTGGAATTTAAATTAGAGAAAAATCGGGTAATCGATAAATATCGAAAGTTCGGTTTTCTACGCACATAACATGGAACGTTTTTCTTGAACATCATGTGACACGTATCTAGACACTTTTTACATATAATATACATCTTAAAGTGTTCTAGAAAATTAAATTAAGGGCTTATTGGAATATTACATGTGTGTATTACTAAATGTGCACTATTTTACAAAGTTAGCAAAAATAAATTTCAGCACATGTACAAACACATTCCAACGTTACTACAGCTGAGATGGAGCACATGTGGAGCCTTGTTGGCATGTTGATTGGTCAAGGATCAATCATACAATGTTGATGAATCAAAGAGAAAAGCTACAAAAGGTAAGTATTCAACATATACCTCTCTTATGTCACATGCTGAAAATTTCAGCATGTTACACATATGGTGGCCGAATTCTTCATCATTAAGACAAGATATTTTGTCAATTTTTCATTAAAGGATTAATTGAAGGAGTTATGGAAATGATTTAAATATTATGTAAGGTAATTAAGTGTGATATTTTACATATCACACATGCTGAAATTTTTCAGCATGTGTGAAGGTTGTGGTGGCCGAATTTTTCACTCCTTTTGTGTCCAAGTTCATTCATCAATTGATAGCAAGACTTACCATATATGGTTGATTCATTTTTATGATAAAAATTCAAAGAAAAATGGTAAATAATCTGAATTTTATTTCATAATGCACATGCTGAAAAATTCAGCATGGCAAGGTGATAATGGCCGATTTTTTTGAGCTTGAAAAGGAGAGATTTCTTGTCTTGCAATTTATGATGAAATATTTGACTTATGGTATGATTTTATGATTGATATTGGCACATGTTTTAAGTGATTATTTTAGATTTTCCAAGTCATCAAATGATGACAACATTGAGCCAATAAAGAGGTGCCAAGTAAGCAAAGACTAAATGATGATCCAATAGAATGATGCCAAGTAAGCAAAGCATTGTCACCATGATGTCTTACACTCTCTCAAGGACTTAAAAGACAATTTTCAAGAGGGGAGAAACCCTATGAGGGGACGGCTGCAATTAAAAAAGAGAAGAGGAGAGCAAACAAAACAAGGCCAAGCATTGCAAAATCAAAGTGATCAAAAGCCTAGTTCTTCTTCTCCTACATCTTCTTTCTTTCTCTTTTCTTGTAAAGCCTATTGTTTTTCATATCTTTCAATCTTGAATAGGCTTGATATAAACCACCATTCATATATCTTTGTAAAAGATTGATCAAGGTGTGATCAATCTTCATTCTAGCAAGGTGGTGGTGTTCGTGTGAATTGTACTCGACATACAAGGTTTGTAAAGGGTTGGAGTTAGGTGTAACTCTATCAACCCTGCGGTAAGGTGTACTGCGTGTGTGTGATTAGTGTGAACCAAGGAAGGTGTTCCTTGAAGACTGGAGTAGGTTGTTTATAACCGAACCAGTATAAAATTCTTGGTGCCATTTACTTTCTGCATTTACGTTTCAGTTACTGCACTGTTTATACTTATTGTTCACGTTCGTAAAAATAGTAAACGATTTCCAAAAATTATAAAAATTTCCAGAAACATACTTACACGTTCTAGGGTTAATTTGGCACAAGTTTCAACCCTTTTGGATAAGTATAAGTCAGTCAAACATCAAAAGTTCTGAGACTAGTGCAGTCTGATTTTCAGACTTGGAAAGGTTGAGACTTTGATTGTATTTGACCTACTTACCAAAAGAATTTTCCAAAACTGTTTAAACCCATTTAAATATAGTATATAAGGAGTAATTGGTCAAATTTTCAGATCATTTGGACGTTCACACAAATAGGAATTAATTTTTCAAAACCATCTACAGTTTCTGGCAGATTTGCACAATCTGAGTACCAACGGTTTTTGAAGGGGTTAAAGGTTAAATTTTAATTTGAAATTTTTAGAGGACCCTCATAACATCTGAGGCTAAGTTCTCTCAAAATTTCATAATTTTTGGAGACCTCTAACCTAGTTTTAAAAACGTTTTAATACAGGTCCTGAAAACAGAATCTGTTTTCAGAACTTGAATTGGTTAGGTTTCAAGAAATTTTAAAAACCATATTTTCCGCACCATCTATTCAACCCCCCCCCCTTCTAGTGATGCCTTGCAGATCCTACACTAACCCTCTGAAACTTTGCATTTGTTTGAAGGTTCAAACGATTTTAATTTTATCTCATTTTGGGACAGAGTGAACTTAAGTCTTTGAAGTATATTTTTGTAAGGATTCATAATTTTTGGATTTATTTACTGAGATTTTTGAATTTCACAGAAATGGGTACTAGTTGTAAGAACTTTAAGAATCAGTTTTGAGGGAATATTTCAAAGGGATTTAAAATAGTACTGCTTCCACTAACCATTATTTGCTCCCCCTCCCTCTAGGGGTGTTCATTGCAAGTGTTACAGTCCACACAAGTGGTATCAGAAGAGGATTATGTTGAGAAAAAAGTTTGAATGATTGACAAATGCGTGATTTAAATAGTCCAAATTCACGAAATGCATGACAAAATTATTACTTGACACGTTTTTGTAATATACACGCCTCATATGCTTTATATATATTGTTGCCATACTAACAAGCCATGAAGCATTAAAGCTTACATCATATGAAAAACATTTGTTGTTTTTGAACTATTTTAATGTGCCACAATTAATGAACTAAACTAGTTCATTAAGTGAAGTACTTAAGTTAATGAATTAACTAGTTCATTAAATGAAGACATGTTTGGAGAAAGCTTGATGACAGCAAATTGAAAATGGAAAGTCCCCTCAGTCTTTCAATATACACGCCTAATATATATTACATATATATATATATTCATATTTTTGTTAAAAAGACATAATATTCATATATTCCGACGTACTACCGACACGTTACATACATTACAAACGTATGTCAACGTCACACCACTATATACACCTCATATTTATGAGTATATTCAGGTCTTATATCATATGATATAAGTAATGGTGATGACAAAATTATAACGACACGTTATAAGGTTATAAACCGAAAATTGTCGTATCGAGTGACAACCGAAATTTTGCCAACATGTCACGTACTTGCCATATAAAGATGGCCAGCCCATATACTTCAAAAATAGCCAAAACTTTCATGGCTCACATGTTAAATTCAGCCACTAAATCATTCCATGTTGGCACACACAAATCACCCACAAATTAGGCTAAATTGTGGAGATTTCAAATTTATTTTTTTAGCACATGGGGGCGCCTCTCAATCAGCCTTTTGATATGAATATCTAATTTATTTTATTTATATTATGTGTGACATAATATATATGACATGTGCAAAAAGTTTGAATTTAATCGGAGAAAAATTGCGTAATCGATGAAAGTCGAAAATTCGGTTTTCTACGAACACAACACTTGGAACGTTTTTTGGCATGAGTTGTAACATGTATCTAGACACTTTTTACACATTCAAGACATGTTAAAGTGTTCTATAAAATTCAAATTAAGGCTGATTGGAATTTACCATATATGTGTAATTATTGTGCATTATTTGACAAAGCTTACTAAAGTGAAATTTCAGCACATGTATATGCATTCCACACGCCATTTGCAGCCACAATGGAGCTTAGGTAGAGCTCACTTGGCACTCATTTGGGACTTCAATTGGTGGAAAATAAACCACACATGATTGGTGACATTGAAGAAGGCAATACAAAAAGAAACCATTCAAAAAACAGCACATGCTGAAATTGCAGCACATGTTGTTTATTATGGACGACTTTTTGTGTATTTTTGTCTTCAATTTTATTCCAAAATTGAAGGGGATTAATGTGTGATTGTATGGCAATATTTTGACTACTTTTTGGCACGTGTTTTGTATTATTCAGATTTTTATAGCACATTAAAGGATGCCAAGTTGGACCAATCATCAAGTGACAAGTAAGCAAGGTCAAGTCATTCTTCCAATCATAATGTGCCAAGTGAGCAAGATGGTGTCATATCTACACAAGGCAATCTTCCAAGGGCATTAAAGAGAATTCTAAAGAAAGGAAGAAGGCCCTCGAGGGCGGCCACACATGGTTAAAAAGATTAGAATAGTGCAAATAAGGCTAAGAAGACAACTCTCATTCTCTCAAGATCAAGAAGCTCTACTATTTTGTTCTTCTCTTTTTTTTTTCTTCTTCTTCTTCTCTCAAGCCTATTGTTCATGTATTCAAAATATTGTATAGGCTTTGATCATACAACCATACACGTTTCATTTGTTGTAAAATGGTGATCAATGTATAATCAAACCTTTATCCGTCCGGTCGTGGTGTCCGTGATCTGTTTAACTGATTGTATTGTTTGTGAAAAGGTGGAGTTGGTATGTCACTCCAGCAACCCTTGTGGTAAGGTGTGTTTGGTGTTTAGTGATAACCGAGGAAGGTGCTCTCGAAGACTGGAGTAGGTTGATTTAACCGAACCAGTATAAAATCCTTGGTGTCTTTACTTTACTGTACTTTACTTTGAGTTTTCAGTTTCTGTGTTGATTTCGGTTCAATCGTAAAAAAAGTAAAAAAATTTCAAAAATTACAAAACTTTTCAGAAACATAGCCACATCTCCTAGTTTTCATTTGGCGCAAGTTGCAACTCATTTGGATAAGTATAAGTCAATCAAACTTGAATAGTTTTGAGACTAGTGTATTCTAATTTTCAGAGTTGCAAAGGTTGAGAACATCAACGTGATTGATATACTTCCCAAAGTAATTTTTGAGAAATGTTTCAACCCATTATAATACATATCCTGGGGGTGTTGTCATTAAGTTTTCATAACATTTGAAGTCTCCAATTAATCGAAATAAATTTTTCAAGTCGGAGCACGGTTTCTGGTAGATTCACGTAATCTGACAAAGAACGTATTTTCAAAGGGTTAGGAGTGGATTTTTATTCTGAAATTTGTATGAGATACTTATAACATCTGAGAGTTCATTCACACCGAATTTCATAATTTTTGAAGGTGTGTAACTAGGTGATTTAATTATTTTAAATCATGATCTGAAAACAGAAACTGTTTTTAGAAGTGAGCTTTCGGTTCAAAAAGTTTTAAAAGCCAAATTTTCCGCACCCACTATTCAACCTCTCCCCCCCTTCTAGTGGTGCTATACAGTCCTACAAGTGGTATCAGAGCGCAAGTTCACTCACTACAAGAAGATATAACAATCTTTGTGAGATACCATCCACTAGCGACAAAACCAAGCAAAAAGATATGTCAAGCCAAATGCCTCCACTTTTGAAAATGAGGTAAATTATGATTCTGATTCGGATTCTGAACTATCTTATAATGATTTGTATGTTGAATATCTTGAATTACATAAGTTTGCTAGAACTCTTGCAAAAGAAAAGAAACGATTAATTGAAGACAAGAAGTTGTTAGAATCATCTAACACGAATCTTGTTTCTCAATTAAACAATTCAAGAGAAGAGTCGTCTTGCACAATCAATGCATTGAAATCAGAGGTCTCGTCATTAACGACACAAAATAATGAAATGAAAACCGAGATCTTAGATTTGAGATCAAGAAAGAAAGATCTAGAAAAGACGATAAAACAATTCGATAGAGGAACTTGCATGTTAGATCGTCTAATTTCTTTGCAAAAAATAAAACTGACAAAACCGGATTAGGGTATATTGAAGATAATCAAGTATAAAATAAATCTACAAATTTTTTTGTATCTTCATCTAAGCAGTAACATGTATTTAAAACAATCATAAAGCCTAAGAAGGTGATGATACAATCTAACGAGCCCCACATTGCATTTCATCGCACCACTTCTTTTTCAAGTGGAACGTATCATCATGTACCATATAGATATGAAAGAAAGCCATTGATGCATGTGCGACACTCGCATCATACTAATGCATCTAGATCACGCACTATTCATAGAAACCGAAATGCATATCAAAATCGAAAATCTTATCATGAGCATGATGGCATTCTCGGCCATAGGCCAAACGGATTTGCACCTAACATTTATTATATTGCTTCTTTATCTCTTTTCTCACCTTTTGTAAGACCGGAAAGGTCATCCAAGTTTGGGTACCAAAAGGTACATTTGCAAAGGGTTGAATCAATAACCCTTAAGAACGCACTTGAAGTGCATGATTTTGATATACCATAAACTACTATTTCTTTCCATTTTTACATGTACTTTTGATGCCATTTACAAAATCAAGGGGGAGAGAAAAGCATGATTTAAGAGGAAGAGAGAGCATGATTTAAGGGGAATCACACGATGATATAAAATTCAAAATTCAATTTTGTGCATAATTGGAAGGGGAGCGATCATATTTAAATGATGAACCAATGTTATTTTGTAAATCATCAAAAGGGGGATATTGTTGAGAAAAAGTGTTTGAATGATTGACAAATGCATCATTTAAATAGTATGAATTTACGAAATGCATGACAAAATTATTAATTGACACGTTTTTGTGATATACATGACTCATATGCTTTATATATATTGTTGACGTACTAAAAAGCCAAGAAGCGTTAAAGCTTACATCATATGGCAAACATTTGTTGCCTTTGAACTATATTCAGGTGCCACAATTAATGAACTAAACTAGTTCATTAAGTGAAGTACTTAAGTTAATGAACTAACTAGTTCATTAAATGAAGACATAATTGGAGAAAGCATGATGGTAACAAATTGAAAATGGAAAGTCCCCTCATTCTTTCAATATACACGCTTAATATATATTATATGTATATTCACATTTTTGTTAAAAAGGCACAATACACATATATTCCGACATACTACCGGCATGTTACATATATTACAAACGTATGTCAACGTCACACCACTATATACACCTTATATTTATGAGTATATACAGGTCTTATATCATATGATATAAGTCATGGGGATGACAAAATTATAACGACATGTTACAAGGTTATAAACCGAAAATTGTCGTATCGGGTGAGTACCGAAACTTCGCCAACATGTCACGTACTTGCCATATAAAGATGGCCAGCCCATATACTTCAAGAATCGCAAAACATTTCGTGGTTCACATGTTAAATTCAGGCAATAAATCATTTCATGTTGGCAAACAAAAATCACCCACAATTTAGGCCAAATTGTGGAGATTTCAAATTTAAATTTTTTAGCACATAGGGGCGCCTCTCAATCAGGCTATAGAGCTGAATATCTAATTTATTTTATGTGTATTATATGTGACATAATATATATGACATGTGCAAAAATTTTGAATTTAATCGGAGAAAAATCGCGTAATCGACGAAAGTCGAAAATTCGATTTTCTACGAACACAACACTTGGAACGTTTTTTTGGCATGAGTTGTAACTTGTATCTAGACACTTTTTACACACTCAAGACATGTTAAAGTGTTCTAGAAAATTCAAATTAGGACTGATTGGAATTTACCATATATGTGTAATTATTGTGCATTATTTGACAAAGCTTACTAAAGTAAAATTTCCGCACATGTATATGCATTCCACACACCATTTGTAGCCACAATGGAGCTTAGGTGGAGCTTATTTGGCACTTATTTGGAATTTCAATTGGTGAAAAATAAGCCACACATGATTGGTGACATTGAAGAAGGCAATACACAAGGAAACAATTCAAAAAACAACACATGCTGAAATTTAAGCACATCTTGTTTATTATGGACGAATTTTGGTGCATTTTTGTCTTCAATTTTATTCCAAAATTGAAGGGGATTAATATGTGATTGTATGGAAATATTTTGACTATTTTTTGGCACATGTTTTGTAAGTTTTATTCAGATTTTTATAGCACATTAAAGGATGCCAAGTTGGATCAATCATCAAGTGACAAGTAAGCAAGATCAAGTCGTTCTTCCAATCCTAATGCGCCAAGTGAGCAAGATGGTGTCATATCTACACAAGGCAATCTTCCAAGGGCATTAAAGATAATTCTCAAGAAAGAAAGAAGGCCCTAGGAGGCGGCCATACATGGTTAAAAAGAAGAGAATAGTGCAAACAAGGCCAAGAAAACAACTCTCATTCTCTCAGGATCAAGAAGCTCTACTATTTTCTTCTTCTCTTTTTCTTTCTTCTTCTTCTTCTTCTTCTCTCAAACCTATTGTTCGTACATTCAAAATATTGTATAGTCTTTGATCATACCACCATACACGTTTCATTTGTTGTAAAAGGTTGATCAAAGTGTGACCAAACCTTCATCCGTTCAGTGGTGGTGTCCGTGATCCGTTTGATCGATTGTATTGTTTGTGAAAGGGTGGAGTTGGTGTGTAACTCCAGTAACTCTTGTGGTAAGGTATGTTTGGCGTTTAGTAAAAACTGAGGAAGGTGTCCTCGAAGACAAGAGTAGGTTGATTTAACCGAACCAGTATAAAATCCTTGGTGTCTTTACTTTACTGTACTTGATTTTGTTGCAATTGTAAAAATAGTAAAACATTTTTCAAAAATTACAAAAATTTTCAGAAACATATCCACATTTCCTAGTTTTCATTTGGCGCAAGTTTCAACTCATTTGGATAAGTATAAGTCAATCAAACTTGAATAGTTCTGAGACTAGTGCAATCTGATTTTCAGAGTTGCAAAGGTTGAGAACATTAACGTGATTGATATACTTCCTAAACGAATTTTTGAAAACTGTTTCAACACATTATAAAACATATCTTGGGGGTGTTGTCATTTACGTTTCAGACCATTTGGAGTCTCCAATTAATCGGAATAAATTTTTCAAGTCGGAGCACAGTTTCTGGCAGATTCACGCAATCTGACCAAGAACGTATTTTCAAAGGGTTAGGAGTGGAATTTTATTTTGAAATTTGTATGAGATACTTATAACATCTGAGAGTTCATTCGCACTGGATTTCATAATTTTTGAAGGTGTGTAACTAGGTGATTTGATTATTTCAAATCAGGATCTGAAAACAGAAACTGTTTTCAGAAGTAAGGTTTTTGGTTCAAAAAGTTTTAAAAACCAAATTTTCTGCACCCACTATTCAACCCCCCTTCTATTGGTGCTGTACAGGTCCTACAGTTTCACGATAATAAAAAAACACAAAGACAAGGCATATTCTACATTACAATATGGCCATAGTTCCTCACAAAGGTGAGTTAGAAGGTATGTCCACCCAACGTCCTCCTCTTTTTGATGGTAATCACTTCGAACATTGAAAACATAGGATGAGCCTATTCTTAATGGCTATAGACATTGAGTTATGATCTATAGTGGAAGATGGTCAGTACATACCAATGAAAATTGTACAAGTTAGTGAGGTAACACAAGACGTTGAAAAATATAAGAGTGAATGAACAAGTGAAAATAAAAAGAGAATGTCCATGAATGCCAAAGACACGCAATTACATTTAAATGGACTTAGTGCTTTTGAGGCAGTTTATGCCTCAAATTGTAATAGTAAACATGACACGTGGAAGTCTTTAGAATTAAAACATGAAGGTACAAGCGGTGTAAAAGAATAAAAAATAAACACGCTTATAACTGAACTTGAATGTTTTAAAATGCTTCCAAACGAATCCATAACATCAATGGATTTGAGAATTACTAACATTTTCAATGCACTTGAGTCTTTTAGGAAAATCTTTCACCAACAAGGAGAAAGTCCAAAAAGTGCTACAAAGTCTCCCCACAGAATGAGATCCAAAGATAACAGCAATTGAAGAGACAAAATCTAGTACCAAAATGGATGAATCAATAGTTCACTTAAAGTGTATGAAGTGAAACTGAACCAACGGAAATCCAAGACTTCAAAATTATCCGGTAAGACTTTTGCTTTCAAAACAACCAAATCTTTAGGTATAAATGATAACGTAAGTAATAGTGATAGTGAATTAGATGATGATTTAATATTAATAGATAGAATACTTAGAAGATTTTTTAGACGTCCGAATAAAAATAGACAACAATCATTTTCTTCTTCTCAACTCAAGAAAAACAATTCAAATAAGAATGATGAAAAATGGTATAATGAGGAATTAACATGCTATGAATGTGGACAAAAGGGACATATCTCATATGATTGTCCAACTAAGAAAAATATTAACAACAAACAAGCTAAGAAGACTCAAAGAATCAAGCCAAAGGATTCCAAGACGAAAAGAGGAAAAGGGAAAATGAAGGCAAGTACTTAAAGTGACTCCTCCGACTCAGAATCTGAACGTTCAAAAAATGAGGAAGCTGAAGTATGCTTCGTCTCAAACGAGGTAATTTCTTCTTCTGATTTAGATTCTGATAATCAAATGTCATTTGATGCTGTTACGACCCGCACTCACGGACGGGTGGAAAAAGGACTTAGGATAGAATTAGAATATGATCGTTGTATCACATATAGCATAAAGGTATAATCGTGCCGTAGATAAACATTTAAAGACTCCTAAAACCTTAGAAAGAACATAAGAATACATAAATAGAACATATAAGGAATTCCACAACCCTTAGTAGGAAGTTATTTAAAGGAAAGAGAAATAGCAATAGTGAGATGGGACAAGATAGTTAAATTCTATCCACTAGCACCCTAACCCTTATATCCGGCCACCCCCCATGTTTCCCAAAGGTTTTGTCATTTTGTTATCTTTACCATGTCCTACACAAAACAACACATTTACCACCAATACAATTTTATGCACAATATTTTTCAAACCCAAGAAGCTCCATCATTTCTTCTATCTACTACCCCATCCGGCCTCTTTATCCATTCCAAGAAATTTTTATTCCTTCTTTTTGTTTATTCTTCCATAATCATGGCAAGTCTTACACATGGTAAGACCATTACCCAATCACATTACATGCAATTTCTTTTCTTTCCACCTTCTTCAAAATTCAAGGAAAAGTCTCATCATTCCTCCTTCTACACCATTCGGCCAAGGCTAGCAAAAAAAATTAAAAAGTATAACATGTAAGACAACTTGTTTTTCCTCTCAACCCATCACCTTTTCTTACACCATGCAAGAGTTGGCCAATCACTTATTTTATTTTATTTTATTTTATTCTATGAAAACCTTTCCCATCAAACCCCTAACCAAGTAATAAAATCACCACCCCTCCCTTATCTTTAGTAATTTCAGCCATGCAAGACGAAAAGAGGGAAGATAAACCTTTTGCACACTCTACAACCTACTCATCTTGATTGTTTCATGAAAGACTCTCCACCTATCACATTGCATGCAAATACCTTCTCTCCTACCCACCCCTACTCCCCATCCGCTTCTTCCTTTTCCCTTTTCCCCAAGAATTCTCACTCTCTTTTATAATTAGACCTCATGATACCTCTTACATCATGCAAGAAAGTTCTCTACTAGAATTCCATGCAAATCCTTTTCCTTTCACTAACTCCTTAAACCAAGAAATTTCACCACCTCATTTTCCTTCCCAAATTCGGCTAATTCAAGAGTCCAAGGCATAAAAACATACATTCCTCATAATTTCATTTCACTCTCATCCACTTTTCTTCCTCACTCCAATTTCTCTCTACTACACTTGTTTTCCACCAAAATAAACACTTCCTTGTCCTCTTAAACACTCTCATCTGAGAGTTCTTTCCAAACCAAGGGGGAAGAGGATTCTTCCACTTACAAGCCACCTTCAAGATTAATTCAAGTATTCTTCAAGGTAAAGAATATCTAATTCTTTTTCATCTTTCTCTTCCCTCATTTCTCCTCTCACCAAGGTTACTAATACCCTTCATTTAGGCTTCAATCCGTGACCAACTTAAGGAAAGAAGAGGAGTTTCTTAACTAGTCAAAGAAAGAACCTCACGCTAAATTCAAGGTAAAGTTCATCTAAGATTAATCTTAGAACATTTATATACTCTTTCTTCTTGAATATGACTAATTCTTTCTCCATTTTGGCCTTCAAGGCCGTAACTTTCAAGCTAGGGGCCAAAGAAGCAATCCTTGTTCAATTAGTTTAAGACTCAAGCTATCAAGGTAAGTATTTCCTCCTAGTTTCTTCAAGCAAATTTAAAATAAAGATTAGCATGCTCAATAACAACTATTGGATCATGCATGCAATTAAAACTATGAACTTTAAGTTTTGATGACATTAATGAGAGCTTGCATGTTGAAATTGAAGATGTATGTGCTCTTTCCTTGAGTAGAATTATCAAATGTGCCTAGAGTATTGATTTAGTTCAACATGCAAGATGAGATTAGACCATCACTTGCCATATAGGCCGTGCATGCCATTAAGATGACATTGTCATTTTATTTTCTCAACTTGAATGATAGATGGTACACATATGAAGATAGGATACTAAGGAGTGTACTAAGATGTTCTTCTTTGTTATTTTAATACATGCATGTCTAGCTTCTTCTTATGCATATGTGAAGAAGAGGATTTCCATGAAGATTAAAGGATTGTACTTTCAAGAGGACATAAACCATCCATTTCCATATGCATGTCCAAAAAGATGTGATCTTTGTCATTATAAGTGCTAGTATGTCCATTTTTACTCCTATAGGGGACAGTTCAAGGGCCTCCCATCTAAGCCATGGATTCATCACCATCATCATGATGTGTATCTTGATGATCATGGTCTTAGGAAGGAGAAATGACATAGCCATCTCTATTTTCTAGCCTCATACGTTACATGTTACGAATAGTATGATCATCATCATAATGTTCTATGTAATCTATATTTGCATGTTAATTTAGTATTCTCATTATCAGTACACCTTCATTTTTTTATGATAAGGAACATGTATGTATGTTTTGTTTTGAGCATGTGATCATTTAGCATGATTGGTATATATTAGGCCCATTATGAACATCAAGATTATTATTACTGTTGAGAAAACTCCCTCTTGAGACACCCCACTTTCGGCCAAGGCATGAAAATAAGTAACTTTGATGTATGAATTATTATTGTAATATATTTTGTACTATGGAATGTAATAAAAAAGAGAAATAGCCACAAGAGCCACATCTACATATTAAGGAAGTTAAAATAGTAGGGCCACATTAATTTCGGCCCAAATGGCCTTTTTGTAACAAGGCTCATAAAGTTCAAATGTTTAATTTAATTTTTATGAGACCCTAAGACTATCATAAATTGTAAAGGTCTAAAATAATTAAAGTCCAATGGGATCCTACAAGAAAAGAAGGAATAAAAACGAATTTGGGCTAGAGGGCCTTTCGGTCCTAAGCCCAAGAACCCGGCCATTATCCATAAAGGTGGCAAACTTGGACCTATCATGTAAATAAGAGTTAATTATGTTTAAAGATTAGCCTAATTGATAATACAATATGATTTTAGAATGTTTAACGTCATTATGAAAATCCTTCAAGTCATGATATACGGCTCTAAGGATATAATTTAATTCATTATGAATTTTACCACTATTGGCAACCACTTAATGGTTGCATGTATAATATAAGTATGCTATTTCCCACAAATGTCTAAATCAAAGAAGCTAATTATATATGTATGATATTACGCCACACAAGAGCTACACCAACTAATTAATTAATGTCTACTTACGCACCTATAAGAATTCGGCCCAATCAAGAATAACTATGAAGACACTTACCAAGAAACGTCCACGTCATGCACAATGTCCTCATGTTTTCAAGTATCATGGAACATGTTTATGAATTTGATCTCTGCATGAAATATTTTAAGTTTGCATGATTTCGCAAGAATTTGTACCGCGAGACGATTGATTCCATACGACTTATGCATGTACTCATAGGTAAGTGTAACACATTGTCTGGGACAAAGGCTCTGTACCTATCTTTATACGCATGATATGCAGGCTGAGTGTAACACCTTACCCGGGGTAAGGTTTCTCTGCCTTTTATGTTACGTCTATGACGTTCACTATGAAGGGCTGCCTGATATCTGGTCCTGGGGAGGACGTCATAGGCAAATACGTTATAGTAGAGTATAACACCGTGTCCGGGACCCGGGATCTCTGCGATAGCGTGTCACTGTTAGTCCTATGTATGTATGATGTAACACCGTGGTTGGATCATCGGGATTCATAGACGGTACTCGTGGCTATTCGGAGAATCATTCAGTATGTCGTGGATACCATTCTCAAGTTATGAAAAGTGTTATAGCCAATTATGTTATGTCATGTCATGTTTATGCATGTATGAAATAAAGTGTTTTCTTTTCAGAAAGGTTTTCCGCTGCATATGTTAGAAAAGGTTTTCCGCTGCATATGTCAGAAAAGGTTTCCCCTTGCATATGTCACGATCATGTCTCATGTACCAAGTAACCTTAAGCCAAGAACCTCAAATATTAGACAAGAAATACTACAAAATGACAAAGACAAACTAAGAAGAACGCGTACAAGAACAAAGAATCCACAAGCTAAGATCAGTTATCTAGTAGAATTATATGTTTACATTATAATGCTCTCTACCTGTATTGATGCTTGATATGATACATGCATTACTGTTTCCATGCCTACATTTAGATGTATTGCGCGGCATCCACTCTGTGTTTCATGCTTCCTGTTACATTACATGATATGATTCGATGTACTTCATCATACTGTATCACCCATTACCCTACCCTCATGTATGATCCATTTGACGAATCTAGGCGGAACGACTTGCTGAGCGATTCGTTATCGCTCACCCCTTTATATTACCACGCAGATCCAGAAGACCCTGAACCGAAGTTCATTGAGGACGAGCCCAGGGATTAGACGTACGGAGTTCATTAGTAGCTGGCTACAGTCTGTTTTGTATTTTGGATATTCGGCTCTTGTATTTTGACATTTTGTACTATGGATGTACTAATGACATTTATGCGGATGTATTAGGATGTACTCTGTTTAATGCTTATTTCAGCTTATGTCATTTCGTTTCCGCTTATCGATACATGTTATTGCGATTTGTACATGTATGAAGATGACACCCTGTACTCCTCGTAGTAGGGTACGGCGGGTGCACCGTGCCGAGACCCTGGTCTCGGACGGGGCGCTACAGATGCAATGTATGATGAGTTCTTAAAAATGCATGCTCACCTGTAAAAGGTTGTCAAACGAGAAAAAGAAACTAATTGATGAAAATGACAAGTTTAAGGCATCCAAATTTGAAGTTTTCAATCAATTAGAGTCTTTTAAACAAAAGTCCTCTAATACTCTTGACTCTTTGAAAATTAAAATCGAATCACATAGGAAAAGTGAACAAATTTAAAAACAGAAAATAGTATGTTGAAAATCAAAGTACATGATTGTGGAAATGAATTATCTAAAGTTAACACTTGTAAACTAGACTTAGAATAGACATTAGAACAATTTCAATCTGAAACTAATATGTTAGATACATTAATATCATCGCAAAAATTTGGAAATGATAAAACGAGGTTAGGTTATAACAAAAAGCATGACAATTAGGCAAAAAGAATAACTTTATTTCTTCAACTTTTAAATTGCCTTATGTTGTAAAAAAAATGTGCCTATTGTTTCTAATCCCTCGTCTAAAACAAAATTTGCACAACATGCACCCGGTAAGTATTTAAGAAACATTTTGTATCTAGATCGTCTAGAAATTATGCCTATATGTACACAAGTATTTCTAGATCCAATAAAATGCATCCGGTTCATTTTGAAGTAAATAAATCTAACTATAGGAAGCCTGCATATTCTCCTCATAAATCTTATATAAATTCATCTATAACATATGATTATACATATAAGGTACCATTTAAGACTTATGCTCATATATCTTATATCTCCTATCAAAGTCGGTCAAGTTATAATGCATAAAACCAAAGTATAACTAATATAAATATACATCTCCATTTAAATGGAATGGTCAAATATTTGCTAAACCGTTGTATTCTACAGCTTAAGATGATGCTAAAAATGTGCCAAAAAGGTACATCCAATTTTGGATACCCAAAAGATATGTAAACAAGGATGATGCCTCTAACATTCAAGGACCCAAATAAAGGGTACCTAAAGTTTATCCTCTCTGCAGGATGATTATAAGAAAGAAGACAAAAAGAAGATGAAGCCAAAGCATCTAAAAACCAACTAGTTTTTAGATAGTGAGTGTAAAGCATATGAAGAGGAACCCCAAACTATTCATCAAGCTGAAACTAGTAAAGAACGGAAGAAAGGTCACATTTGGTGACAACAACCAAAGTAGAGTTGTTGGAAAAGGAACAACCGGGGACCCAGATATATTTCAAATCAATAATGTCCTTCTATCTTACAATTTATTAAGTATTTCGCAACTAATTGATTGTGGTTACCATGTTTCTTTTCTTTCCACCTCATGCGAAATAACCAGTAACAAAGGAGAAATCGTGTTAAAAGAAAATAGAGATGGAAATATAACACCTTATCCTTAAACAATATGTTAGATGTAAAATTGAATGCTTAGTATCATATGGCTTTGATGTAAATTTGTGGCATAGACGGTTAGGACACGTAGGAATATCAACTATTGAAACATTATCTAGGAGTGGCTTACCTAAGCTAGACTTAGTTTTCAAGTATGTAAAACTTGTATTAAGGGAAAACATTGTAAAGAAACATTGAAACTAAAACATGAAGTGAGTACTAGTCACATACTAGAACTACTGCACATATACTTATTTGGTCCGAGCAGGGCAAGAAGTCTAGGTGGACATACCATTATCTACTTATTTCTCATCTTCAAACCTGATTGACTTCTCGGTTTTATACATGGAAAATGTTCTTTCATATGTGTATATGATGCTCCAATCATATTTTAACTTGTGTACAAGATTATGTCACATGTATCAACCTAAACATAACTTGGTGGAAAAAAGTCGCCAACATGGCAACCAAAGGATAGTGACGGCTTCAAAGTTAACTTATTAACTTACATGATTAGCCTTAGAAAAATTATTATCTTATTATCTAATTGAAATCATTAACTTACATGATTAGCCCAATTTGGGATCGAAAAAAATATTATTTTAGAGAAATTATTAATTAACCGAGTATTTATTTAAGTCCATAAAAGAAAATATAAATAAACAAAATCAGTTAGAGGAAAAGAAAAATGTGCCAAATGAGACTTTAGGAGATTAAGGTTGAGATCGTATAACAAAATGTCTCGAGTTTAATCTTTCCTATGAGGTAACATTATTCACTTGACATGGCTGAAAAAATAAAAACGGGATTTAGCCTTCTTCGTAAATAACCCATCAATAAATGGGTCATTAAATTGATAAAAGTAGTTAAACATGCTGTAGAAGGTCTTGCCTAGTCATGGTAATAAGTTAGCATGAAATGTTCTTCTGCAAGTGCCCTTGGAACAAATATACCACGTGGCCATCTTCTCCTTGATGTCCTTCACCGATGCATACGTTGCACAATTTTCTCCCTTTCCTTCTTCCACAACTATAACGCTCCTCTTCTCATCACTTACAATTCTTCCGTTACAAATCCATCATTTATAACCTCTTGATATTCCTTTCTGTGCTTTTTGTTCATAAGTCAAACTGAAAAACATGGCTATTTCTGCAACTTCTCTTGCCTAGTCATGGTAATAAGTTAGCATGAAATATTCTTCTGCAAGAGCCCTTGGAACAAATATACCACGTGGCCATCTTCTCCTTGATGTACTTCACCGATGCATACGTTACACAATTTTCTCCCTTCTTCCACAACTATAACGCTCCTCTTCTCATCACTTTACTTCTTCCGTTACAAATCCGTCATTTATAACCTCTTGATATTCCTTTCTGTACTTTTTTGTCCATAAGTCAAACTGAAAAACATGGCTATTTCTGCAACTTCTAGTTCTTTGTCTAGAACACACGTCTCAGTTATTGCAATCAAATTCTTTTCTTGACTCAGGTTTCTGTAGTAATTCCGTTTCAATCAATAAACCCATTAGAAAGAAGGGGATAAATTGAAAGTGGAAAAGAAAAGTTGAGAGAGAGGGGGATTAGGGTTGATTGAAGGAAATTGGGTTTGATGGGTTGGAGGTGGAGGGTGTCTGGTGGAGATCGAGGTCTGAGTGCAGAGGAGGAAGGAAGGAGAAGTGGAAAATGGGAAGGACGAAAGAAGGGAGGCGTCGAAGAATCTAGAGACTAGTGGAAAGAGTGGAGAAAGAAGAAAGTGGAAAGGGGGAAGGGAAAGTGGAGACCGGAGAGAGAAGGGGGGATTAGGGTTGGAAGTTGGAAAATAGGATTTGGGTTCAAATGACTGCTGACTCGGAAATGAGAATGGGGTAGCGGCGAGTGTGGTTGGTTGGGTTTTTAGTTAAAATAATATATTTTATATATTTAATAAAATTTATATATTTTCCATAAACGGTCCGGTCAGTTCTTTATTTAAAAATTCGAAAACCAAAAACAAGACCATATAAAATGGTTTTATTTTTAAATTTTTTTAAACCAATTGTTAAACTTCAGTTTGAGTTTTTTTTGGTTTGGTTCAGTACGGTTCGGTGATTTGGTCCGGTTTGTAAAAAATGTATTCACCCCTATTCTTAGTAACTAACCCATCAATAAATCGGGTCATTAAATTGGTAAAAGTAGTTTAGGCAGAGCTTAAAGTTTGTCGTGATGAAATGGAACATGCTGTAGAAGGTCTTGCCTAGTCATGGTAATAAGTCAGCGAGCTATGTTCTTCTCCAAGTGCCCTTCGAACAAACATACCACGTGGCCGTCTTCTCCTTGATGTCCTTCACCGATACATACGTTACACAAACTTTGATCTATTTAAACTCCCTTTCCTTCTCCCACAACTATAACGCTCTTCTCATCACTTCACTTCTTCCGTTACAAATCCATCATTTATAACCTCTTGATATTCCTTTCTGTACTTTTTGTCCATAAGTCAAACCGAAAAACATGTCTACCTCTGCAAGTTCTACTTCTTGGTCTAGAACACAGATGTCTCAGTCTTTGTCATCAAATTCTTGTCTTGACTCAGGTTTCTGTAGTAATTCCGTTGCAATCAATAAACCCATTAGAAAGAAGGGGATAAATTGCGCTATAAAATTGCCTTCTGCAGCAATCACCATCACAAAGCCGACACAGAAAGCAGAACCGCCGCTAAAACAGCCACCGAAACGGAACCTGCTCCAAAAAGCTACTGCCATTGTACTGGACTTGGCGGAAAGCGCTTTAGTCAAGTGGGAAAACAAGTACCCTCTTCGCAAAACAGCGGAGCCAGATGTCCAAATTGCCGGGAACTTCGCTCCGGTACCTGAATGTGCCGTACAGCATAACCTCCCAGTCACTGGTTCTTTACCAGATTGCATTGACGGCGTTTACGTCCGGAACGGAGCTAATCCGTATCATCGTCCTATCGCCGGTCACCATATCTTTGACGGCGACGGGATGGTCCATGCAGTTAGAATCTATGGGCCCAAGTCTGTTTCCTATGCCTGCCGTTTCACCGAGACACAAAGGCTCATTCAAGAACGTGAATTAGGCCGGCCAGTATTTCCCAAAGCCATCGGCGAACTCCACGGTCACTCTGGTGTTGCAAGGTTACTTCTTTTCTATGGAAGATGCTTGTTTGGGCTCGTTGATCAAAGCAAAGGCATTGGAGTAGCAAATGCAGGGTTAGTCTATTTTAACAATAAGCTGTTAGCTATGTCAGAGGATGATCTTCCGTATCATGTTGTGATCAAATCCTCAGGTGATCTTGAAACAATTGGGCGATATGATTTTGATGGGCAATTAAAAAGCTCAATGATTGCTCATCCAAAGATTGATCCGGAATCAGGGGAGCTATTTTCTTTGAGTTATGATGTCTTGCAAAAGCCTTATCTCAAGTATTTCAAATTCTCTGCCAATGGGGTGAAAACAGAGGATGCAGCTATACCTCTTGAACAACCAACAATGGTTCATGATTTCGCGATAACCGAAAATCATGTAGTCATCCCTGACCAACAAGTAGTGTTCAAGATACAAGAAATGTTGCGGGGCGGTTCTCCGGTGGTTTATGACAAAAACAAGATATCCCGGTTTGGGATTTTGTCAAAAAAGGGTACGAATGGAAGAGGTATTGCTTGGGTTGAGTGCCCGGACACATTTTGCTTTCATATTTGGAATTCTTGGGAGGAGCCAGAGAGTGATGAAATTGTAGTGATTGGATCATGCATGAGTCCACCAGACTCCATTTTCAATGAAAGTGATGAAAGTTTGAAGAGTGTTCTGTCCGAAATCAGGCTAAATCTGAAGACCGGAAAATCAAGAAAACGGCCAATTATTCAATCCTCACAGCAGGTTAACTTAGAAGTCGGAATGGTTAACCGGAACCGGCTTGGCCGGAAAACCAAGTATGCTTATTTAGCTATAGTCGAACCCTGGCCTAAAGTGTCTGGTTTTGCAAAGGTGGATCTTCCAAGTGGAGATGTTAAGAAATTCTTGTACGGTGATGGGAGATATGGAGGAGAACCATTCTTTGTCCCGACACATTCGAGTTCAGAAGAAGAAGAAAAAGAAGACGATGGGTACATTATTGTGTTTGTTCATGATGAGAAGACATGGAGATCAGAGCTACAAATTATCAATGCTTCAAATCTAGAAGCGGAGGCCACAGTGATGCTTCCTTCAAGAGTACCATATGGTTTTCACGGCACATTTATATGCTCTAAAGATTTACAATATCAAGTTCCTATGTGATTATTAGAGTTCAGTATTTAACTATGCCTGTATGTGTGGGAGTGACTCAACTTTTGCAGGCAGTAAATTTTGATCATTTCCCGGGCTTTCTTCTGCTTTGGACATTGAAAATTGTAGATCAGATGGTTTTTATTAAATCAGACCGAGGATTGTAATAGTTTAGATTAAGGGCGTATAAAATCCTCTTTATCTTTTTAAGAACATGAAATATTTCTTCGTTTTTTTTTTCGAATTCATATTTATTTGCAGTTCGATGCAAGAAAAATTGAAGGTTCCGGCTGTTCTCCATTTTGGTTTCAGCCAAAGGTTCTGTGGCAGGAGACTTGGTGGGACTGTGGGAGCTGTTGGTGGGTATGCATGTCTTCATATTGGAAGCTCAGTCGGTTTCTGTTGCTTTTGTGTTCCCTTGTTGCGTTTTCCTCTAAGCACAAGTTGACGGTTGTATTTTCTCTCTCCAAATAGTAACTTTCGAATTTTCCTTCGGCCTCAGCCAATGACCTTTGCCGTAAAGATTTATTACCATTCTAATGAAGTTTTAAAAATTATGGTATGATAATATGATGTTAGAATTCATGAGATCAACCGGAATAAACACAAAAGACAGTAAAAAGGGAAGTTGTTTGCCATATTATAATTCTCATTTCCAATTGAGTCAATAAGACAATCTTCTTTGACTTTAGAATATGACGGAACAAAAATAAAATGACTCACTAAATTGGGTGCGCTTCTTATATTATAAAGTAGCAGTTGATTGATACAGCTTGAAGCAATTTTCATTATAAGTCATCAGGAAACAACCTCGTTTTTAACACATGAGTATCATTGCGTACATCCGACCCTTTCATATTCTACCATAGACGGAAGGCTCTAATGCAATAGGGTAACATTATCGTTGTGTGCTATATTATCTAGTAAATAGACAAGTTAGTTTGTTAAATCATGTACGTCTATGAATCTAAAGCATTTTATCGACACTCTTTGATGTGTCGTTCCCACCGGGTCTTAGTATACATCGACCGGAAAAAAAATGTCACGAATTGCATTTCATACGGTGAATTCGTTATGAGCTATTGCGTCTGTAGGAGGAAATAGTTGAACGACTATGACCAAATGCCATGGATGAGGGTTGGCGGATTGGCGAGGTTAAGATGTGGTGAACTTGAATATGAATATTTTTACGTGGGATCCTTTCCATGTCAATAGGAGAAGAACGAGAACATGAGTTTGTTAAAAAAAAAAAAAAAAAAAAGATACGAATGATATGGTAAATAAATATATGTAAAATATTTACTTGTGCAAATAATAACCTTCAATGCAATCTAATGCCTCAACTATATGAGATGACATGTTACTATGAAATTGATCACGTATTTTACCAACCAAGACTCCGATGTTACAGTTTAACTAGCTAACTTAGCTAAATATGGAATTTGGACCATTGAGACTTTCATTAAATTTAAAATATTAAGATCACACTTATTTTTTTTACTTTTTACTTTATTAAGATATATTTACAACTGAGTCCTATGTGTACCAGAAATTTCAAACGCATAAAATTCATCAAGTTCATAGCAAATATTCAAATCGAGGCAAAAACATGTATGCTAAACACAGCAACTTAAAACAGTAGCCAATGAAGTATAAAAGAATACATATAATAAATCCTAAAAGTAGTAGTTGGACAGGACAGGTACTACTAAGTCATGCAAATGCTTGAACATGTTTTTAACCAATTTTAAGGTTACAAGTGATATCTCTAATAGGAAAAAAATTGTAGGCAGACATGAAAAAAAAAAATACAATTTTACTACTCACTGTTTTCAGGTCCGTTTTAATGGACCAAAATAGAACAATGATTCATCGTGGCTTGACTCTCAATTTTAATCATTGTAACGTACTATCTAATAAGAAGTTCAAGAGAATCATGATGTAAATAAACACTATTACTTTATTTTACTTGTAATTAATTACACAGTGCAATTATAAAATTGACTTTATGTATTTAAGTTATCAATGGTAACATGAGTAATTTTCTTCTTATAAGTGATTATTTGACCATTGATTAAACAGAAATGAACTAGCAATAATCAATTAGGATAGTACCATAGGCATATCTTTTTTTCCCTCTCTAGACTATTTGAATCAATTAAAACCAAATAAATCCTTTGAGTCAGGCGTGGTTCAATCAAGTCCCTTCAACAATTTTTGATGAAGTATATCAATGCATTTCCACTTACATCATTCTTAGGAGTGGCACTACTACCCTGATAATCAGAGAATGAAGCTTGGGTTCTCGTAAAGACTTGCACGAGTGTCCTTCACTCATGAAAGGGTACTCTTGACTCTATTCAAAAAGTTAGAGCTGTCCTTCCCTCAGAATTTCGGCCCATCAGCCTATGCTCTTCAGTATACAAGTTAATGTCTCGAGTGATTGTTAACAGATTGAAAACTATTATTCTGATGATAATCTCGGTTAATTAGAGCGCTTTTATTAAAGGGCGTTTAATAACTGACAATGTCATAGCTGCTTTCGAGGGATTTCACTCGATGAAAACAAATCAACCTGGTTGCAACAATCATGTGGCTTTAAAGTTGGACATGACAAAAGCGTTTGACCGTGTGGAATGGCACTATATCGAAGGGATGATGAGGAGAATGGCCTTCCCAGAATCCATTATATCGGTGATCATGCGCTAGATTAGAACAGTCTTATACCAAATAATCATAAATGGCACTCCAACGGAACCATTCCACCCTTCCAGAGGCATCAGGCAAGGAGATCCACTATCTCCATTTCTTTTTATTATTTTTACAGAAGGTTTTTCGGCCATGCTGAGAAAAGCTGAGAACTCTGCTCTTATTAGAGGATTAAAGTTTGGGTCTCACGGTCCTTCGCTTTCGCATTTATTTTTTGCGGACGACAGCTTGATATTTTTGGAGGCAGAGTTTGACACCTGTGGCAACTTCAAGAAGATCTTGCATTCTTATGAGACACTGCCTAGCCAAAAGGTAAATTATGAAAAATCCTCCTTACATTTTAGCAAAGGAGTGGCACGAAGCAGGGAAGAGGATATTATCACATTTTCAGGAATTCCTAAAGGGGATGGAAAAGGCAAATACTTGGGCTTACCTTTTATGACTGGCTGCTCAAAAAATGAAATTTTTTTCTTTCATCCTTGATAAAGTTTGGAAAAAGCTAAATGGATGGAAGGAGAAGCTCCTTTCTCCGGCGGGTAAAGAGACACTCACAAAAGCTGTCATACAAGCAATCCCAACATACATATTGCAATGTTTTGAATTACCAAAAAATCTCATTCAGGACATGGAGTCTCAGATCTAAAAATTTTACTGGATCTCACATGGTAATGAAAAAAAGGTCTGCTGGAAGGCTTGGACAGACTGTTGCGCTCCAAAATCAGTTGGAGGACTTGGATTCAGAGATCTTGAAATCTTTAACAGTGCAATACTGAAAAAGCAGGAATGGAGACTCCTTAAAATCCCGGACTCACTGCTGGCTCAGATTTTAAAAGCCAAGTACTACAGATCCTCTTATCTACTGCATTGCGAAGGAAATCCAAAATCACCTTATCTCTAGCGCAGCTTACTAAAAGGGAGAGATCTCCTAAACAGGGGCCTTCGCTGGCAGGTTGGAAATGGAGAAAACATTCTTGTATATGAAGACCCCTGGCTGCCTTTTTCACCAAGTTTCAAACCAATACTAAGTGAGCAAAGTCTTCACCTATGAACGCGTGTAGCCGACCTAATCTCTTCGCAAACTGGAGAATGGCAAGGTAGATTGGTGAAAGAGCACATTTATGATTTTGAATGTGAGAAAATACTGCAAATACACCTTCTTGGAAGTGGAAGAGAGGATTGTTTAATCTGGCATTTTCATCCGAAAGGTATATACACTGTAAAGACGGGATACTACTGCGCTTTGGAACACAAACAAGGCACTTTAGAACTGCCAAGCTCTACACACTCTGTTTCAATGCAGAAAACAGCTCTAAAAAAGATCTGAAGGCTCCTATTCAACCAAGAATCAAGCATTTTGCATGGAGGCTGCTTCATGACTCTCTTCCAATGGGCGAAAATTTATAGAAAAGAGGACTTGCTTCTTCCAACTGTGTTCTCTGTGGAGCTGATACAGCCAGCCTTCCTGAACTTTTATGTTTAATATCTGAAACTGAAGGCTTGACTGAGTTTTCTAAATTCGTCTTTCTTTTATGGTTTCTATGGAAAGCTAGATGCTCATATATTTTTGAAAGAAAGAATGTCAGGCCCTCGTCTGGTTGTCTGCGCGGAAAATGCAACATCGGAATATGCTGACTCTCTACCAAAATCACGATCTTGGGCTAAAGACGCAATGCTGAAGACTAAGTGGAGTCCACCTCACAAAGGTTATATTAAAATTAATGTTGACGCATCTATCAGCTCAGGCAAGATATCAATGGGAGCTATCATCCGGGGCAGGTATGAAGCAGTGCTGCGGGCTTTCTCTAAACCTCTTAAATGAACTGCTGACCCGGAAAACGCTGAACTACAAGCTATTTTAGAGGGTATTACACAAGCATTTAATTATGGCTTCACCATGATTATAATGGAAAGCGACTGCCTTGCTGCCACTCAGAGATTAGCATCCGAAGAAGAGGATCTCTCGGCAAATGGATTATTAGTTAAGGAAATTTCATCTTTGAGTCGTTGCTTTGATAATGTAGTTTTCACCCATATTAAGAGAGAAGGGAATACTCCAGCTCACTTGCTAGCTAGATTAGGGGTAAGCATCAATAGTTTTTTTGATTGGTTTAGAAAACTGCCAAACGATGTAACCACACAGCCTTGGCAAATGATTTTGCATAAATAAAATCTCTTTTATGATAAAAAAGGCTATGTAAAACAACAACAACAATCATTAATGGCGAAGAACACTACAATACGAAAGGGTTTAAAATACAACAATGAAGAACAAAGAAAAGCTTAACAAGCTTTAAGCACTTTTACAAATATGAGAGAAGTATACTACAATGAATGATGAAGCTTGATGATGGTGAAAGTATGTATTTGACTCATCCAAACTTCTTGCATTTATAGATAAAGTTCACCATGTTTTTGAAGCCTCCATCATGTCTTCAAATACACCAAATATCAAGATAATGTCCAAATAGTCTTTAGCCACGCTATAGAGTGATTTGATCCTCAATAGCCGACCTAGGATTGCTTAGACATGGATATAATAGTCAAGGAAGTATGTAGTATGTTGGAGTAAAGTCTACAAGAAATTTGAGCAAGATTGGATAGAGAAAATACCATGAATCTCCCTTGGATTTTGTTTTAACATAAAAATTTGAATTCTGGGGGACATCGATCGATCAAAGCGCCTGGGGGAGAGATCGATGTCCTCCAGAAACTTTGCGGTTTTTGAAACTGCTTGACATCGATCGATCGAAGTCCTCTCTGGAGAGACTGATGTCACTTCCATCGATCGATGTCCCCTGGACTGAGAGATCGATGTTTGACAGAAAGTTTTCTGTCTGACATCGATTGACTGAAGTGACATCGATCGATCAATGTCCCCTGGTTGAGAGATCAATGTTTCTGTCTGACATCGATCGATCGAAGTCTAAGACTGAAGTGACATCGATCGATCGGTGTCCTCAGTCTGAGAGATCGATGTTTGATAGTGAGTTCCAATCTCAACCATTTTTGACATAGTGTAATTTTATCATTTTGCATCAAGTCTCAAGTATAAATTTATTTAAAACATCTTTTCATCATCAAAACAATTTATATCTTAACAATCTCCCTCTATTTGATGATTTCAAAACCATGATTCAAAAGATGTTTTTACTTGATAAATTTACATCTAAACTTGATATTTTACAACTCCCTCTTAGTCCATGTTCCCTTATCACATGAACACATCAAAAACTCCCCCTCAATCATGTAATCTTCCCTAAATCAATAAATATGATGACCATATCAAAATACTTCCCCTCAACCCATGCACCAAATTTCATTTTTTCAACATGTGTGCTATCAAACAAGCATACCATAATAATCATGCCAATACCAATCATTTTAGATGTTACCAAGCATATCAAGCATGCATTTTGTATTCACATCAAGCAATTCATGATGCAACTTATAGTACCAAGCAACCAATGTCAAGATCAAGAACACTCATTAGCATTTTCTAATGTCACCAAACAAATTCATGCTAAATCTAATCATTTGCCAACTATGCCATGTTTACCAAATTAAACTAACTCATGCATACTTATGCAACTTATGCAACACCAAACAATTTCACCAAACAAATTCGTACTTACCAAACTTACAAAGCCAAGTCATGCCAACTATGCCATGCTAACAACAATGCCATGCATCTCAATAATGCCTGCAACTCAACAATGCCAACTTCTCCCTCTTTTTGAAAACATCAAAAAATAATAAGAGACACGAAAATTAAAGATTAAAATATCATTAAGAAAATACGAAGTTCATGAGATACATGAGTAACCTCAACTTCTAAGCTAATCCTATAGCTACAAGGGGAATGGGGAAGCATAGGATAAAAACTCTTCATCGGAAGAGAAACATAATCCTGATAGGGCCGCCTTGAGTTTTGTCTTCAATTTTTGGTACTTGGACTTTTGTGCATTCAGCTTCGTCTCTAAAGTCTTGACCCTATTTATGAGATTTGTATTTTCCTTTTCCAAGTCATTAATGCGTAAGGCTTCCTTGGTCAAGTCCTCCCCCCATTGACCAAGTGTATGGTTTATTTCCTCAATCTCAGCCTCCGCGTCGAATTGCTCCTCTGAATCACTAGCTTCCTCCATTGGAGCTTTTCCTTTGTCTGCTTGGGAGGTAGAATTGGGTTGTGAGGGCGGTTGTGTTTGGGGGTGAGATGATGGTTCAGTGGGAGGTTCAGTAGGTTGTGTTGGAGGAATGAGATCTTCGGGTGGAATGTCTTCAGCTTCTTCCTCTTCTTGGTCATGTTGTCCACCCCGCCTCTGCGCTTCTTTTCGCTACTTATGTATCTGTTGGATGTTGTCCTTGGTGTAATAATCCTTATTGGATATTTGTTCAGTATATTCCTCATCCAACTCTACATTAGCTTTTCTGAGCAATCTATAAATTAGATTGCTATATGAAAGCGCCTTTGATTTCTTTGCGACGGCTTCCATCATATTCGCGAATACAATCTCCCCAAAATTCACCGTTTCCCTCATAGCAATATGGTAAGCAATATAAAAGCCCAAGTTACTCGGGAGTTTAGCCGACTTACCATTGATACAAAAAGTCAAGGAAGGTTTTAATCTCATCCTTGGAAATTTGATATTTATATGTATCCCATCTCAACGGATCAAAATTCTCCCAACCCTCATCAGGAACCTCAAGCAACTCATTTATGGTCTTAAAACTAAACTCCAACAACTGACCATCTATCACTGAGTTTAAAGAATAAGGCACTCCATTACGATAGTCTACCCATAGATTAGCATAAAACATTCTAGAATAACGGGTAGACATGTTATCCATTTGAGAAATTTCCCAAACAGGTCTCCATTTTTTATCATCAAACTAATCGATGATCGGCCTCAATTCCTCATTGCTCAAAATGTCTTCAATTTTGAGCAATTTCAGTGTTATAGCCGAATATTTTTTTAAAAAATGAATAAAAGAGAAGGGATAATTATTTATTCTTCCCAATTAAAAGTAAGATAATGATAAACACAAACAAACCTTAAGTGGAATAGGATACTAATTTAATAAACTAAACCTACTCACTATGGGAAACCCTAAATTCCCTTATAAATATACCATAACCCCCACTCCCATTCCCAAATCCCTGCCGCCCACCCCCAACGAAAACAAGCAAAAAAAAGAAGAAGAACCCTACAATAGCCGCTTGACTTCCATTCTCAAGGAAAAAATATATAATAATAATATATAGTTTATTCTAACTCTAAGCATAGTAGACAGCCGCGGTGTAGGAAGACAGATTATTCGCCGGAAAAAAAGATAGGTGCCTCTTCCCCCTCAAACGGGTATGATCCATGCATGCTTTGATGGTATATTTTATGTGATTCTATTGTTTTATTTGTGTTAGAGGTAGATCTGTATTTGTTTATATTCGAAAAAGCATGAGGTGATCGTTTATTGCTGCTATGTACTTGTATGTGTATGAATTTGGTGGTAGGATTGGATTAGATTAAAAATACCCTCATATTAATCCAAAAGTTTAGAAATTTTAATACTTGGAGTTGTTAAAATTACGTTTTGGCCTTAGAATAGGTTCATCTAGCCCGGAATAGGTTGGGATTGGGTTGGAAGTCGACAAAATAGGCCTGAGGTGCGTGTTTCAGGGGGTGTCGCGTGGGGCCCATTCGCGGCCCCTGACGGCACGTTCGGACACGTGCTGACGTGTCCACTTTTAAAAGATGCGTCTTGTTATAATGAGTCTAATGCAACTGGTTTGAGGTCAATCGGAGTTAAAACGAAGACTTTATCGAGTTTAGAAGGAAATAGAATTTAATTAAAGAAAAAAGAAAAAAAACATTGGACCGGCCAGGCTGCCAGACCGGACCGGATGGCCAGCAAACCGAACCAGGCAGCAGGCCGGCCCAACCAGAAATAAAAAAAATCTAAAATTTAATTTGTGAAATGAATAAATAATTAATTAAAATTAGTTTAAAATTAAAGAAAAATATATTTAATTATCAAAAAATTCTAAATAAATCCCAGAAAATATAAAAGGTTAAAATTAAATTATTTTCACTTAATTTCTTAATTCAACGCATACTAATTGTTTTTTAATGCAATCTCTTATGAAGTGATGCCTCACTTCAATTTGTTTTGTCCTACTGTGGCGAACCAGATTTTGTGCTATACTTATGGTTGAAGTGTTGTCACATAAGATGGGGACTTTATCAAACTTGACATTGTAATCATTTAAGGTGTTGATCATCCAAAGTAATTGTTCATCCAAAGTAATTGTGCACAACACGAAGTGGCCGATACATATTCGGATTCCACCGTTGAAAATGACACACTATTTTGTTTCTTAGCGAACCAAGAAACTAAGCAATCTCCAAGAAATTGGCATGTCTCGGAGGTGCTTTTTCTATCAACTAGATTTCCGGCATTGTCGGAGTCACTATACCCTCTTAAATCAAAACAACCATTTTTGGGATAAAATAGCCCAAAGTTCAAAGTTCCTTTCAAATACCTAAAGATACGTTTAATGGCAACTAGATGCGATTCCTTAGGCATACTTTGAAATCTAGCACATAAACACACATCATGCAAAATATCCGGTCTACTAGCGGTTAAATAAAGTAAACTACCAATCATACCCCTATATTTGGTTACCTCAACCGGCTTTCCTTTTTCATCTTTGTCAAGCTTTGTACTTGTACTCATTGGTGTGCTCACACTTCTTCCATCCTCAAACTTGTATTTCTTGAGTAAATTCTTTGTATACTTTGTTTGAGATATGTATACTCCATCTTGAGTTTGCTTGATTTGAAGACCAAAGAAGTAATTGAGTTCACCCATCATGCTCATATCAAATTCTCCTTCCATCAATTTAGCAAAATTCTTACAAAGAGAATCATTAGTAGCACCAAATATAATATCATCCACATAAATCTAAACAAGAAGTTGATGGTTTCCTTGTTCTTCAATAAAAAGAGTAGTGTCGACTTTTCCTCTTGAAAACTCATTTTCAAGAAGGAAGTTACTTAATCTTTCATACCATACCCTTGGAGCTTGTTTAAGTCCATAAAGGGCCTTTTGAGTTTAAATACATGATTTGGATAATCATGATTTTCAAACCCCGGTAGTTG
The DNA here is from genome assembly GCA_036186865.1 of Eustoma russellianum. NCBI lineage: Eukaryota > Viridiplantae > Streptophyta > Magnoliopsida > Gentianales > Gentianaceae > Eustoma > Eustoma russellianum. The sequence goes on from AP025056.1 coordinate 29,723,036, forward strand.
AGCTACATACCCTTCTTTTTAAATTATTCTATTCAAGAATGCGGATTTCACATCCATTTGATATAGTTTGAAATCCTTATAGCATGCATATGCTAATAGAATCCTAATAGCTTCTAACCTAGCTACGGGGGCAAAGGTCTCATCATTGTCTATGCCTTCTTCTTGTCTATATCATTGAGCTACTAACCTAGCTTTGTTTCTAGTGATGTTTCCTTTATCATCCATTTTGTTTCTAAATACCTATTTAGTGCCAATTATGGGATGATCACTAGGTTTATCCACTAATTCCCAAATATCACTCTTTTCAAATTGATTTAGCTCTTCTTGCATGGCTAATACACAATCATCATCATTTATTGCCTCTTTTATATTTTAGGCTCAACTTGTGAAATGAAGGCATTTTCATTAAATTTCCTTCTAGTCATTATGCCTTGACTAGTTTCACCTAATATTAAATCTTTATGATGATCTTTCCTATACTTATATGAATCCGGTAAATTTGAGTATCTCCTCCTACTTCTTCATCTTCAACCTTAGGTTCAAGGAGATCAATCCTAAGGTCAATGACAATATTACTTTTTGGATTTTCTAATTTTTCTATATGACTTACTTCAATTATTTCATCATTATTATTATTATTGTTTGGTTCATCCTCAATGAGTTCACTAAACTTGACATGAACTCACTCTTCAACTTTCATGCTTCTTTTATTATATACCCTAAATGCCTTGATATTTTGAGCATATCACATAAAGATTCCTTCATCCGCTTTGAAATTGAGTTTATCCAAATTATCTTTTGTGTTAAGTATAAAACACTTACAACTAAATACCTTGAAATAACCAATATTTGGTACTCTACCTTTCCAAAGCTCATAAGGAGTCTTTTTGAGAAATAGTCTCAAATAAACTCTATTGATCACATGACAAGCGATGTTTACCGTTTTGGCCCAAAAATACTTGGGTAGCTCAAATTCATTTAACATGGCTCTACCCATTTCTTGAAGTGTTCAATTTTTCCTTTTCGCAACACCATTTTGTTGAGTTCTTGGAGCCGAGAAATTGTGTCCATACCCTTTGGATACATAAAATTCTTGAAACTCACCATCAAATTCACCACCTCTATCACTTCTAATTTCCTTTATTGGGTCTTCTTTTTGATTTTCTAATCTCCTACAAAGTTTTATAAACTCTTGGCATGCATCATTCTTTTTGGATAAAAACATTACCCAAGTATACCTAGAGAAGTCGTCTACCACCACAAAGGTGTAATGTTTTCCACCTAGACTTTCCGTACCAATATCCCCATACAAATCCATATGAAGCAATTGTAGAGGTTTGGTTGTGGAGATTTCGCTTTCGGGCTTGAAACTTGTTTTAACAAGCTTTGCCTTTTGACAAGTGTCATATAAGCCATGTTTTTCGAAATTCAATTTGGGAAGACCTTGGACCTTTTCATTTTTGCAAATCTTTTTGAAATTTTTAAAACTAATATGTCCAAGTCGTCTATGCCATAGTTGAGTCAAATCATTTTTGGCAACTAGGCAAGAAACATTTTGTGATATCAAAGCATGTGTGCTAAATTTGTAAACATCATTTTTCCTTATAGCCTCAAAAACAATCTTATCGTTCTTTTTCACAATGCATTTTCTTTTCACAAATTCAACTTGAAAATTAGCATCACATAGTTGGCTAACACTTATAAAATTATATTTAAGCCCTTCTACCTATAGTACATTATTAATAGTGAAAGAAGAGTTACCAATTTCTCCATGTCCAAGGATTTTGGCTCTCTCATTGCTAAAACGCACCCTTCCACCATCTTTGAGCTTGAGCTTGGTGAACAACATTTTGTCTCCGGTCATGTGCATTGAACATCCGCTATCCATAAACCATTTGTTTCCTTCTTCTTTGGCTACTCCATTTATCTTGAGAGCCTACAAAACCAAGATATTTATGCATTGGTACCCTTTGATGGTTGGGTCCTTTAGGGTTAGTTTGTCGACCCTTAGGCTTCCAAACATACATACTTCCAAATCTAGTTCTACATGCATTCTTCACATGCCCTACTTTGTTACAATGAAAACAAGTGGGTACATGCCTTGGTTTAGAAGATGATGAGTCATGTTGTGTTTTTCTCTTGTTTGCCTTTTTCTTTATTAACTTAGGCTTAATGGAAGAATGTGATGAGTTAAATCCTAAACCGGATTTATCATTTCCGATTCTTTGGTTTCCAAGTAGTTTGTCTAGATTATTTTTACCATTGGTTAGTCTTTGTAAATCTAACCTTAGTTTCTCACATTCTTTTCTAATTTACACATTTTCAAGAGCTACTGTTTTATGCATTGTGAGTATGATGTCATGATCTTGAAACATCAAAATATTCTTATCAGGCAAGCTATTATTTTCTAAAATGCACTTCTTGAACCCTTTCTTCAAATGTTTATACTTTAAATTCAGTTTTTCAAAATCATCTTGCAAATCCCCTTTTTCATCTTGTAAATTAGAAGGATTAAAATTTACCTCAAGGTCATCTTCAATTTCCATGAGACAAGTATGTTGAGCTTTTGGATTTTCAATTATTGCAACAAGTCCAACATCTTGATCTTCACTTTCTTCTTCTTTCGATTCGGAGAGGAGATCATCCCACGTGGTTACCTGCACATTGAGAGCTTTCTTCTTTTGAGGAAAGTCTTCTTTTCTTGTTTTTGTGGCGCCTTGACGTGGCAATCGACAATGAAGTAACCGGGTCGACCACGCCTATAGCAGTTTTCACTTGCTTCTTTTTCCTTGGGTGGTCTCTTGAAAAACTTTCTTGCTTGAGCCTTATTTCTTGTTGCAATTCTTCTAGATTTTCTTACTAGAAGGACAACTTCCTCATCCGATTCATCAGACTCTACCACCAATCCTTTGTGTGATGCTTGTGTGGGATTGATAGGATTCATTCTATTTTGTTCATCAATAAGAATTTCATAAGTAAGAAGATTACCAGATAGCTCATCAAGTGTAAGAGTCTTGAGATTCTTTGACTCAGTGATGGTGGTGACTTTTGGTGTCCATTCTCTTGGCAAAGAGTTGAGAAGTTTTGAGACAATGTCTTTATTTGAGATTTTCTTGTCCACCATAGAAAGTTGATTCACTATTCGTGTGAATCGGTCGATTGTCTCCTCAATCTTTTCACCGCTCTTCATCCTGAACATTTCATATTCCTTTATGAGCATAAGTCTTTTGGCCATTCTTACTTGCTCAGTCCCTTCGTGTATCATTTCAAGCCTTTTGCATGCTTCATGAGCTGTTTCAAGACCTTGAAGTCTTATAAGCTCGATGGTGGTAAGAGCACTTGAAAGAATATCAAATGCTTTAACATTGATGGCGAAGTTTATCTTCTCTTCATCGGTGTAGTCATCCTCATCTTTGAACATTGATTCTCCTTTTGAGTTGTTAACCATAGGAACTTTGATTCCTTTGACAACGGCTCTACATATATCAAATCCACAGCCTTTCAAATGATTGATCATTCGAAATTTCCACAAAGAGTAATTTTGGGCATCAAACATAGGTGCTTTAGCGCTTGATCCTGAGAATAGTGCAGTTGGCTTGAAAGTTGAGTTTTAGGATGAAGAGGTTGTCATTGCCATGATCTTTAACCTTGCTACTTGCAAAGATTGTCCAAGCAATCAAGGTTAGGCTCTGATACCAATTGTTAGGTTTGAAATACACTCTAGAGGGGGGGGGGGTTGAATGGAGTGTTGGGCAATTTTTGTGGAATTTTCTTTTGTGGCTCAACTCAAATGGAATTCAAAATCAAAGCAAGAATGGGAGATGAGAAGCAATGAATGTGTACACCCATATAGAGTGATTCTACTCCACTACCACTTTGTTGCCAAAGTGGATTTTCAACAACTACTCTCTTATTAAAGCTAATAAGAACAACCACAGCAAAAATTACACTAACACCGTAGTATAAGCTACCACAACAGCAACTTCTTGCAAAAAATACACTTGTGCAACTGCAGCAACTACAACTCTAGCAAGAACAACTTCTTGCTATCTCACAAATTCAACAAAGTTCTCTCAAAAACTTTCTCACAGTGGGTTGAAAGAAATAGTAAGGTTCACACTTTCTCACTAGTCTAAACATAAGCAAGAGATCAAATATTTATGGTTCCTCTTGTGTTCGACTCTCTATCTCTCAATATACAACAATGAAGAACAAAGAAAAGCTTAACAAGCTTTAAGCACTTTTACGAATATGAGAGAAGCATACTACAATGAATGATGAAGCTTGATGATGGTGAAAATGTGTATTTGCCTCATCCAATCTTCTTCCATTTATAGATTAAGTTCACCATGTTTTTGAAGCCTCCACCATGTCTTCAACTACACCAAATGTCAAGATAATATCCAAATAGTCTTTAGCCACCCTATGGAGTTATTTGATCCTCAATAGCCAACCTAGGATTGCTTAGACATGGATATACTAGTCAAGGAAGCATGTAGTATGTTGGAATAAAGTCTACAATAAATTTTAGCAAGATTGGATCGAGAAAATGCCATGAATCTCACTTGGATTTTGTTCCAACGTTCATAAAAATTTGAATTCTGGGGGACATCGATCGATCGAAGTGCCTGGGGGAAACATCGATGTCCTCCAGAAACTTTGCAGTTTTTGAAACTACTTGACATCGATCGATCGAAGTCCCCCTGGAGAGACTGATGTCACTTCGATCAATCGATGTCCCCTGGACTGAGAGATCGATGTTGGACAAAAAGTTTTCTGCCTGACATCGATCAATCAAAGTCTCTCTGAGGAGAGACTGAAGTGATATCGATCGATCGATGTCCCCTGGTTGAGAGATCGATGTGGGATAGAAAGTTTTTTGTCTGACATCGATCGATCGAAGTCAGAGACTGAAGTGACATCAATCGATCGACGTCCTCAGTCTGAGAGATCGATGTTGGACAGTGAGTTCCAATCTCAACCATTTTTGACATAGTGTAATTTTCTCATTTTGCATCAAGTCTCAAGTATAAATTTATCTAAAACATCTTTTCATCATCAAAACAATGTATATCTTAACAAACTTTATATCTTCAGTCTGAACAACAAGAACTGAAGTTTGAGATTGTTTGCATTGCCAGTTACATCCTCTGGGGTAGTGTCATTTTCTTTCCCTTTTACAACAACAACATTACCCTATAGCCTTAGAGGCTTCCGCCTATGTCGAAGTATGAGGGGATCGGATGTACGCAACCAGACTCGTGTTAGAAACACATAGAGGTGTTGATAATGCACAAATTATTAACAAATCATACCATAATTAGATTCGACATTCACTTACCATAGGCTGGTGATTTTGTGCAGAAAATCTGCAATCATCATTATTGTATATTCTTTACTTTATACTTAGGAAGCAATTTTAAAAGATAAATAGTCCACTGTATTGTAAGTTGAAGTAATGAAAAATGAATTCATTCCTCTATGTGCCTATTGAACATGATACCAGAGAAGGCACAATCCTGGAGGATGTGTGGAATTTGGGCATAGGCTCAGAAAATATTAATCACAACCATAATTAACCCTACCGTTCTCGGCCAACATCCGGCCACAATTAACCCTATCTTTCTCGGCCAACATCCGACCACAATTAACCTTACCTTTCTCGGCCAATATCCGACCACCATACCAATCAACCGGTTGCTGATATTGAATCAACCATTTAGACTGCTGATTCTTAAAATTGCTCAGACAAATACTACATCCTCATTGCCATACCCATCCGAAGTTTCAGTCTTTCCTACAAATAACCCAAAAATACGTCAGAAATTCCAGAATCATCAGACACCTCGAAACCAGAAGCCACAAACATGCCTAGCCCTTGGGATCTGGCCATCCAAGTGGCTCATATCCTCAGAAACAGCCTCAATTCTTCACCATCATCACATACACCTCTGCAGAGAATCTGAATATTGCTGTCAAATTAATAGGCAGCAATTTTGCGTTATGATCTAGGGTCATCTACAGAGCTATCTTGGGCAGAGGACGCATCTCCCATCTCACAGGGGTGCCTCCTCCGCCTCCACAGACAGATCCACAGTTCCCGCGATGGGAACAAGATGAAAATTCTGTATTCACCTGGATTCCACAGAATGTTGATCCTAGCATTATCAACAATACTTCACGCTACCCAACAACCAAAGCCCTTTGGGATGGGCTAGCATTAACTTACGGTTTTGGGGGAGACTCCTTGCAAGTCTTTGACTTGCACAGGAGAGCAAACAACATCAGACAGGGGGACGGCTCACTTGAAGCCTGCTGGATCGCACTTCAGGATCAATGGCTATCAATTGATACCCTAGATATGAACCCAATGAAGTACACTAAGGATATTAATTCCTACAACTGCAAAATGCAAGAAGTCCGACTGTACCAATTTTTAACGGCCATCAGTGACAAATACAAGACAAAGAAGAAGGAATTGATGAAGAGAACAAGATTACCATCCATAGAGGCTGTGTTCTCAGAGATTAAACGGGGAGAATCAAGGTCTGACTGATCCAGCATGGCCCCTCATAGTTAATCTCCTCACAGGGGATAGGACAAGGTTTGGTTACTCGAACATCGTTGAGACGGGGCCGTGGACGAGACCACGATACTAGAGGGGACAAAGGACTGCACTCGGGGTAGGAACCACAACGCTCAGCCTCAAAGGTGGACAAAAGCCACCTTATTTGCGAACACTGTGGTATAAAGGGACACAAGAAAGAGAGCTGTTTCCAGATTCTGGTCTACCCTGACTGGTAGGAGGGAAAAAAGTCACCACCGTAGGGACAAGGGGAGGTAGCTGCCATCAAAGCCTTCGAAGAAGGAGCATAAAGCAGTTGGCAAATCGCAGTAGGCAGCGGCCAGAGCAATGCCCAGGACGGAGAAAACAAAGAAGGAGATGGCGACATAGATAAATGGGGGTTGGACAGTAACTCTAACCCCCAACTACATTTAAGGACGCATATTACATGTTTAGCCTCACACAAATTACCCAGATATACCCCTGTTATTCGTCCAATGTTAATATGGTCCAGTCACAATCAGAATCTGTGCAGTCCGCCCTTACCTTCCTTAAAACTCCCGTTACACCCCTAGTAGTTCTAGTATTACTGATTATAGCCCTGCAAAGTTGAACAATTTCCAAATTGACCCCCAAAAAATTTCCAAAACCACATACACCATATGCTTGCCAAAAGAAATCTCACTTACAAAAAATAACATGGATATTTGATTATAGGGCCACGTACACAATGACTTTTGATCCCAGTGGCACTACTCACATCTCTCCACCTACTAAGACCCATGTTGAAACTGCCAATGAAGAACCTATCCCAGTATATGGCAGTGGCTCTATTGCAACCAACCCTAATGTGTCCATCAAAAATTGCCTGTTTGTTCCTTCTCTCTCTACTAAATTGTTATCCATTAGCCAACTCACTAAACAATTGGATTGTGTTGTCCTTATGTATCTGTCGTTTTGTGTGTTGCAGGACATTCATACTCAGGAGATCATTGGATGTGGTACTGAGTGCGATGGTCTCTATTACGTAGATGCAGTGATACAATAGGGCAAGTCTAATCTGGCCACCGGTACGGTCTCTCGCCAGTTATAGTTATGGCACTGTCGGTTAGGACACCCATCATTGAGTTATCTTCAAAACTTTTCCCACAGTTGTTTTCTGATACTTTGAATAATTTTATTGGTGGCAGTTGCCTCGAGGCCAAACAGCCACAAGCGACTTACCACTCTAATAATACAAGAATGAATCGTATTTTTTCTCTCATCCATGCGGATGTGTGAGGACTTGCTCCACATCCTACCTCATTGGGTTTTCGATACTTTGTTATTTTTGTTGATGACTATTCCCGTATGACATGACTTTAAATCTTAAAAAACAAATCCGATGTCACGCACAAATTTTTAGAGTTTTTCAATATGGTCAAAACACAATGTAATTCGACCATCCAAATACTTCGGTCGGATAATGGAGGGGAATATTTCGATGGGGCAGCCAAAATTTTCTTTCGCAATAATGGTATTATGCATCAAACATCCTGCCCTGACACTCCAAAACAAAACGGTGTGGCAGAACGTAAAAACCAAACTCTCCTTGAAATGACCCGTGCCATGATGCTCGAATCTTCTGTTCCTCGGGGTTTTTGGCCGGAGGCTGTGTCTACTGCTACTTATCTCAGTAATCGACTACCCACATCCATTTTACACCATAAACCCCACTAGAAACTCTCTCAACCCAAATTGATATTCCCTTTCTCTTAACCTTATCACCCAAAGTCTTCGGATGTAGTGTCTTTATACACATTCCAAAACCAACCGGACCAAACTTGATACCTATGCCGAGAAACGTGCCTTTGTTGGCTACGCTTCCACTCAGAAAGAATATCGGTGCCACAATCCTCGTACTCGTCGAATCCATGTTACCATGAACTGCGTCTTCTTGGAAACTGAATTTTTCTTTGCCACCCTATCTTGGTCTCAGGGGGAGATAACTAGTGAGGATCGTCTCGATTGGTTGTCCAACCCGTGCTGGTCACCGACTGAACAAACACGACAAGTAGATGGCTCCGATTGCGCCATAGCTCTCTATGATAATACGATCATTGCCCCAGTACCCAACAAGGAAACTCCTCAGATGAATGCACCACAGCAGATAAGTGACGGTATACATACTAACTCCAATAATTCAATTCCCAGTGAGTATACTAATGACTTGCTCCCTTGTACCCCAATGATCATTCCCCTGATACATTGACTGAATATCCTGGAGACAATCCCGGGCTTGTTGAATTGGACCATAATAACATTGCGACAGGAGAACAAAGGCGTATCCTACCACCAAGAAAAAACAGAGGTGTTCCACCAGAAAGGTATTCTCCAACCAAAGTTGCTCGAGCCTCCAAATATCCTGTACCTATACAGGAAAGAAACCTTTGTTGAAGAACAAAAAATTTCTTAACTACAATTTTCTCAGAGGAAATACCTAGAAGTGTGGAAGAGACATGTACCCAACAACAATAGAAGGAAGCTATGTTGGTAGAAATGAATGCACTCAAAAAAGTAAAACACGGGAACAGTGTGTACTGCCAAAAGGGAAGCGAGCCGTCGGATGCAAAGCGAGACTCGTGGCTAAAGGATTCACACAAACTTATGGAGTGGACTATTCTGAAACATTTTCACTGGTTGCCAGGATCGACACAATCAGGATATTGTTTTCAATTGCAGCCAATAACAATTGGTTGTTGCAGCAATTTGTTGTCAAAAAGTATTCCTACATGGTGACCTGAGGAAGAAGTCTACATGGAACCTCCCCAAGGTTTTCTGATGAATTCAAACCAGGACAAGTATGCAGGTTGAGAAAAGTTCTGTATGAACTCAAACAGTCACCCCCGAGCATGGTTTGCGGGTTAACGTCGGTCATGAATAAAGATGGATACAGACAGAGCAACACGGATCACACGTTATTCATCAAAAAATAGGGAAGGCTTGTTACTTGCCTTATTATATATGTTGATGATTTGATTATTACTGGAAATGATACTAATGAAATCTCACGTCTCAGGAAACACCTATTCGCTCAGTTCGAGATGAAAGACCTTGGTTGGCTCAAGTACTTCTTAGGAATTGAAGTGTTGCGATCACAAGCAGGCATCTACATTTGCCAAAGAAAATATATTCTTGACCTACTGACGGAAGTCGGCCTACCAGATGCCAAGCCGGTTGATAATCCGATGGTTCAGAATCACAAATTTGAGTTTGTACAAGGAGCACCGGCAGCAAATTAGGAATGGTATCAACGCTTGGTGGGAAAATTGATATATCTATCGCACACTAGACCTGATATTGCATATGCTATGGGAGTAGTCAGTCATTTATGCATAATCCACAAAACCGTCACTATGACGATATGGTAAAAAAACATAAGGTACTTAAAAGGAACTCCAGGTGTTGGGCTCCTCTTCAAAAATAATGGACATCTTAACATTGAAGCGTACATTGATGCTGACTGGGCAGGGAATCAAGTTGATCGTCGCTCTACTTCTGGTTACATCATGTTAGTTGGAGGCAATGTCGTCACGTGGAAGAGTAAAAAGCAAAAGGTAGTGGGATTGTCTAGTGCTGAAGTAGAGTTTCGGGGTATTGCAAAAGGCATCACGGAGATACGTTGGATTCGCAAGTTGCTTCATGAACTTGGCTTTCAGGTACGTGACCCAACGTGTTTAAAATGCGATAATAAAGCTTCCAACAGCATATCAGAAAATTCTGTCCATCACGATCAAACTAAGCACGTCGAAGTGGATAAACACTTTATCAGGGAGAAGATCGATGAAGGAATTATTGCACTGCCTTATGTGCGCTCAGAGGATCAACTCGCGGATATTTTAACCAAGACAGTAAATGGACGAATCTTTGAAGACGTACTACGCAAGTTGATCATTGGCGATCCCACGGTTCAACTTGAGGGGAGTGTTGATAATGCACAAATTAGCAAATCATGCCATAATTAGATTAGATATTCACTTACCATAGGCTGGTGATTTTGTACAGAAAATCTCCAATCATCATTATTGTATATTCTTTATTCTATACTTAGGAAGAAATTGTAAAAGATAAATAGTCCACTGTATTGTAAGTTGAAGTAATGAAAAACGAATTCGTTCCTCTATGTGTCTATTGAACAAGAGGTTGCTTCCTGATGACTCATAATTAAAATTACATCAAGCTGTGCCGACCAACCGCTACTTCACAATATAAGAAGCGCAGCCAATTTAGTGAGTCATTTTGCTTTATTCCATCATATTCTAAAGTAAAGGAAGAGCGTGTCCTTGACTCTATTGGTATGAATAGATGAACTAGCCATACCAAACAAAACAGAAGAAATATTTATAAATGAACCAGAAATGTAAAACAAAATATCATATATCACACAATTTGAGTACCTACAAATTTGGTTATATGTTATACGTAGATAAGATGATGTAAATTTTATATATAGATAAGATTATTTAAAACAGATCACTTGAAACTGTCAGAAACATAAACTAAATCATCAATACAACTATATCAAAAATAAAGCTCAGCTGAATTCACTCTTGCAGAAAACCATCCTGCTCTAATACAAGAAAATTGGACGCTTAATTGACAATTAACTTTGAGCATAGATGAATATCCAATTTAGCTCATTCAACACCTTAGTAATTTAACATGTGCTAGCGTGTAACCTAGACTCGTGGCTGGGTCAACCATTACTGATTCACTCGGTGGTCTTCTATATATTAATATTGTAATATTTATGTCACTGCAAATTTTCAAAACTTTACAAGGTACGATACTTAATCATTCACAAATTTCACCATAAATTCCTCTTTAGGACTGAACCTTTGAATACGAGTTTTAATATTTTTAAAGAGGCATCGATATTTTTCTTTTATTGTTTCAAAAAGAGATTTCCAACTGACGAAGACAAATATCTCATCCATTCTGTAAAATGAATGTTGCCGTTGTTTATTTTCCAATATGTGTAAATTACATACAGTGCAAATTTAAAAGAAATAATATTTTTAGAAACAATATTTTTAAGAGAGAGAATACAAGACAGTCATCCTTTTGATTTTTTTAACATTCAGGTCTGGGAGGTTTACCAAGGATAAGTAAATGTAAAGTTTATTTCATTTTCTTGAATAGTACACTGATGTTAGACCTTCTACTTTTTGTACCTACATGATGCAGAAACTCTTTTTTTTTCCGAGACGAAATCATAAAGTATCAGCATATTCATCTAGCCATCGACTGCTTGATAATAAATCAATAACAAAAGTCGGCCGGCTGAAAAACATCACACACATACCTGATCCCTTGTGCTCATATTTATAGAAGAATTTGACAATGCAACTACAAAGAAATTAGACATTGAGTACAACTAAGAAACCTATACAAAAGAAGATAAAGATAAGAGTCATATGTGATATCAAATATTTAAACCCTATCGTAAAACTTATTCCTAAAGCTTGTCTTCATCCTAACAATCTCCCACTTGAAGATAAGTTTGCGATACTTACCACTCGACAATCATCATCCTTGTTGTATTTTATCCACTTCAACCAAACAAGGCTGGCAACACTCGGCTAGCACCGTCCGAATCCAACCGAGGCTTTGCCTAGTCTCAACTTTGTAAAAATGTCCGTTGGATTTATTTCATCCAAAATCTTCTTCATCGATAAAGTCCAATCGCTCATTAACTCACGTGTCTAGTGATACTTTAGTTGAATATGCTTCGTTCTCGAGTGATATACTCGATTTTTTGTGATGAACAAAGCACTTTGGCTATCCGTGTAGGGCGGTCTGCTACATTGATCCCTCCCAATTTCTTTCAGAAAATTAAATAACTATACCATCTCTTTTCCGGCCTCTGAGATTGCAACATATTCGGCCTCCGTCGTAGAAAGTGCTACGCATTTTTGCAATCTCGATATCCAACCTACTGACGTACCACTGTGCGTAAAAATGTACTTGGAAGTACTCGTCTATTTGTCCGTGTCACCACCAAGGTCCGCGTCAATAAAGCCTTCAAGTCCCGCGCCACATTTGAAGTACCCTTCAAGTATCTCATCACCCATTTTATCGCCTCCCAGCGTGCATCACCGGGATTTTGTAGGACTTGTATAGCACCAGTAGAAGGAGGGGGTTGAATAGTGAGTGCGGAAATTTGGTTTTTAAAATTTTTTGACCCAAATTACTCACTTCTGAAAACAGTTTCTATTTTCTGATCCTGATTTAAGTTATTTAAACATCCTAGTTGTGTACTTCCAAAAATTATAAAATTTGGTGTGAATATATTCTCAAATGTTATAAGAGACTCACGAAAATATCAAATTAAAACACCACACCTAACCCCTTGAAAATACGTTTTTGGTCAGATTGCACAAATATGCCAAAAACTGTACTCCGATTTGAAAAATTTATTCCTATTAATTGGTGACTCCAAAGGATCTGAAAATTTTATGATATGACCCTTAGGATATGTACTTTAAAGGGTTGAAATAGTTTTTCAATATTCTTTTGCCAAGTATGTCAAATACGTTGATGTTCTCAACCTTTGCAAATCTAAGAATCAGATTGCACTAGTCTCAGAACTATTAACGTTTGATTGACCTATACTTATCCAAATGAGGTGAAACTTGCGCCAAATTAAAACTAGGACTTGTGGTTATGTTTCTTCAAAATTTTATGATTTGTGAAAATCGTTTACTATTTTTACTGTTGCAATGAAGTCAATGCAGAAAACTAGAAGCTTAAAGTAAAGTGCTAACAAGTAAGAACACCAAGAATTTTACACTGGTTTGGTTAAAACAACCTAATCTAGTCTTCAAGGACACCTTTCTCAGTTATCACTAAACACCAAAAACACCTTACCACAAGTGTGACTGGAGTTAAACACTACTCCAGTCTTCTCCTTTTTATTCACCTTTGGCCGCCTCCTTTAGATTTTCTCCTTTCTTGAGAATTGTCTTTAATGTCCTTGTTAGATTGCCTTGTGTAGAAGATGACACCATCTTGATTACTTGGTGCAATATGATTGGAAGGATGACTTGACCTTGCTTAGTTCTCACTTGTTGATTGGTCCACCTTGGCATCGTTTAGTGAGTTGTAAATTCTACAAAAAGAACTCTCAAACATGTGCTCAAATATAGTCAAAGCACTACCATGCAATCACATTTCAATCTCTTGAATTTTGGGAGACAAATTTAGGACCATTACTACCAAAAAAGTCGCCCACTTTAAGAGACATGTGCTGAAATTTTCAGCGTGTGTCTCTTTTGAATACTTTCCTTAGGTGGTTCCCTCTTCTATGTCACCAAGCTTGTGTGGCATATTCTCCACCAATTGAAATGCCAAATAATCTCCACCTAGGCTCTAATCAAGAGGTAATAGGTGTGTACGAGAGCTGGACATGTGCTGAAATTTTATTTTAGTAAGCTTTGTCAAATAATACACAATAACACATTATAGTACCTAATAATCAGCCCGATTTTGAATTTTCTAGAACACTTTAACATGTCTTAAATGTGTAAAAAGTGTCTAGATACATGTTACCTATGCCAAAAAACGTTCCATGTTGTATGTTCGTAGAAAACCAAATTTTTAACTTTCGTTCATTACGCGATTTTTCTCCGATTAAATTCAAACTTCTTGCACATGTACTATATATTATGTCACGCATAATATACATAAAATAAAGTATATATCTAGCCCAAATGGCTGAGGTAAAAATGCCCATGTGTAGCACAGAAGATTGAATTTGAATTCTCCACAAATCTAGCCTAATGTGTGGGTGATTTGTGTGTGCCAACATGGAATGACTTAGTGGCTGTTTGTAATATATGAACCACGAAATGTTTGGCCATTTTTGAAGTATATGGACTGGCCATCTTTATATGGCAAGTACGTGACATGTCGGTGAAGTTTCGGTAGTCACCTGATACGATAATTTTCAGTTTATGACATTGTAACATGTCGTTATAATTTTGACGTCGCCATGACTTATATCATATGATATAAGACCTGAATATACTCATAAATATGAGGTGTATATAGTGGTGTGACATCGATGTACGTTTGTAATACATGTAACGTATCAGTGGTACGTCGGAATATATGTGTATTGTGCCTTTTTAAAAAAAATATGAATATATATATCAAATATATATAATAGGCGTGTGAATTGAATAAGTAGAAGACTTTCCATTCTCAAATTTTTTGCCATCAAGCTTTCTCCAAATATGTCTTCATTTAATGAACTAATTAGTTAATTGACTTAAGCATTCCACTTAATGAACTAGTTTAGTTCATTAATTGTGACACCTGAAAATAGTACAAAGACAACAAATGTTTGCCATATGATGTAAACTTTAATGCTTCATGGCTTGTTAGTATGCCAACAATATATATAAGCATATGAAGCATGTATATCACATAAACGTGTAAAGTAATAATTTATTTATGCATTTCATAAACTTGTAGCATTTACATCATCCATTTGTAAATCATTCAAACACTTTTTCTCAACAGATTTGCAATGTATCGGCTCATTACTCCCGCTGCATGAGCAATATTGGGTGTCATACAAACCATAGCTTATATGAGGTTGATTGCGATCGAAGAATATGACATATTGTCCATATCTCCACATCCATCTTTGGTGACTGAGACTTCAACAACTTGAGTTGTCCTCTCAATGCGGTAATCCTTGGCTTAGCATTTTGCATGAAAAATCAGTCCAACAACTTCTTAATGTTTTTTTTTTTGCGACAAGATTAAAAAACCTCCAACGCGATCTCAAGGATACGCATGCCAAAGATTTGATTTGTCGGGCACAAGTCTTTCTCTCGAACACTTGTCCTAATTCTTGTTTTAACGCATCGATCTCCTTCATGTTCACTCTTGCGACAAGCATGTCATCCGCATATAACAACGAAATGATGTAGGAGCAAGCTGTTGAAAATTTGAAATAAAAACAATAATCCGTATATCCTTGCTTAAATCCATCCCTACTCATGAATTTATCGAAACATTTATAGCATTGCCTTGGAGCTTGTTTCAAAC
The DNA here is from genome assembly GCA_036186865.1 of Eustoma russellianum. Taxonomy (NCBI): domain Eukaryota; kingdom Viridiplantae; phylum Streptophyta; class Magnoliopsida; order Gentianales; family Gentianaceae; genus Eustoma; species Eustoma russellianum. The sequence continues at coordinate 29,738,700 of AP025056.1, forward strand.
AACATAGACTTCTGTTCAACCTACATAAGAGACCCTCCTTTCCTTTAACTTCAAAACCTTCAGTTGCTCCATATAACTTTCCTCTTCTAAGTCACTATAAAGAAAGGTCGTCTTCACATCAAGTGGTTCAAGATGAAGATTCTCGGCTGCCACTATGCTGAGTACTAACAGAATTGAGGTAAGCTTCACAACGGGTGAGAATATCTTGGTGTAATTAACTACTTTCTTTTGCAAGAACCCCTTGACCACCAACCTCGCCTTGTACAGCTTACTTCCATCTGCCTTTTCTTTGGTTTTGAAGACCAATTTATTTTTTAATGGCCTTTTTTCTTCAGGCAGCCTAGTCACGATCCAAGTGCTATTTTCTCTAGCTATTGTAACTCCTCCTTTATTGTTTTCTCTCACTTGACAAAGTCACTCGAACTTATGGACTCATCATAATCTTCGGGCTCACTGAAGTCATCAAGAATAAGTAATTTAGGAAGGATAAGCATCATGTGTTTGGGTTGCGACTACGGGTAGATCTCCTCAGCACCGATTCTTGCAAATTTTCTTTATATGCTCATCCTCATTAGTATCTTTGAGCTCAACCCTCTTGGTTTCGACATCACTATCCGAAACTTGAATTTAGTCTAACTTGATCTCCCTCACATCATTTCCCTTTGCATTGGAAGCTAATTATCTTCTTGGAAGGTGCCATCTTGTGATCAAATTATCATTCGGCCCTTTTCATCTCAAAAACATTTGCCAAAATCAATTGATCTATATCCAATGAAAATGCACTCCTTTGCCTTTACATCCAACTTTTCCCTATTCTCAGAATCTGCATAAACATAGGTTGTACATCCAAAGACTCGGAAGTGCGATAATGATAGCTTCTTATTGGTCCATTTCTCCTTGGGTAGCTCCACTTAGGGCTATTGAGGGACTTCGATTGATAAGACATGCCACCGTATTTACCGCCTCCACCCAAATTTTTTTTTGGAGTTTTGCATGGAGCCTCATTGACATTGCCCGCTCATTTAAGCTGTAGTTCATTCTCTTAGCCATTCCATTTTGTTGAGGCCGGTTGGAAATAGTTCGTACAAGTTACATTCATTGCTCCGCACAATACGAAATCTTTCACCTTTCCATATTCTCCGAACATGGAATCTTTCATCAACTCCTTACATGTGGTTGAATGGAGCAATGCACCAGAGACCAGAATCTATGACTCAATGAGGCTGTTGACACAAAGGACTAGAGTATCGTCAGAATCCTCCTTTGTCGTCCCATATACTGAATGGCATATCCCCCTCCTTCTTCGTTTCTGGCACCTTGTACTTATGCTTCATGTTACGCCCCAAACTTTCTGTTACGTCTTCACGCTGTGAATATCGTAATTTAGTAACGTCGATATATGATCTTGTGCTAAGTTCTTTCGTATATCACAAACTAGTGGATTCGATAATGAACGCCTTTAAATAAGATTAGTTGGTAACAGATTAAGTTATTAGACTAAGCTAAACCAAAACTAAAAGACATGACACAAGAAATTAGGAGTACTTAATTAAAGGAAAAAGAAAGTAAGACACACCAAGATATTTTGAGAAGAAGAAAAGAATACATACATACATATATATATATATATATGTATACATATGTATATATAAATATATATATATATATATGCTCTGATATGAAGGAGAGATGGCGGCGGCTCTGGAGACAACATCGACGGCGCATCACAATGGCAAAAGCTGTCACCTTTGATTTCAATTCACTGCAACTTCTATTCGCTTATCTGCTACGATCCCGCATTGTCTTGCATTCCTTCTCGGCTCACTGTTTTTTTGAATATTCCCACTGCTTGCATTGATCCGAAAATGTCGGACACTCCATCGCCAAGAAAACCTTTGCAGAAGCATTGGCTCCGACTCATATGGAGACCGCCGCAATGATCAGGCCTATATCACGATATAAAGGTATGCCCTCTATAACATTCACAAAAGAGGAAGTAGATCGATACTCATTACCGTTCAAATATACTCTGGTTAGTTCCTTTTGGCATGGCCGTCCCAATATGAAACAGTTAGCAGCCTGCATGGAAAGAATTGGATTTAAACTGACTCCCAAACTAGGCTTATTGGATGATCAACATGTTATACTAACCTTCCAGCATCCGGAAGATTATCATCGATGTTTCTTATGTCGTTCATGGACCGTTAATGGATATATTATGAGGGTGACAAAATGGACACCGGATTTTGATCCCAAGATTGATAAACCCATAATTCCGATTTGGGTATCCATTCGTGGTATTCCATTATACTTGCAAAATAAATCAGCTTTGTGGGATATAGCTCACATGATTGGATTGCCGTTAAAAATGGACTCTGCTACATCTAATGGATTACGGCCATCAGTAGTGAGATTGTGTATAGAAGTAGATATCTCCAAGACGTTACCAGTCCGGTTGCATATTCAAGGAGGAGATCATGAAATATACCCTACTGTGGAATATGAAAATATACCGTTATTCTGCAATACCTGCCGCATTCTAGGACATGAAGCCAAAACTTGCAACCCAGTAGATGAGAATCTGCAGGAAACAGAAAGACACACAACTCCTATCTCAACCACAGTGAAGGCAAAAGCCAAAAGATGGGCTCCAAAGAAAAATAAATCCGCACACACGCTGCTTGTTGATGAGGACAATAAAGATGCTTCGATTGATGATGTACATGAGGAAATTCCTACACTGCCAATTGATAATCCTATACTACAGGATGTTCATCCAATAGTTGTGGATCAGCCGCATACTCCAAATGCTACACCAAACGATAATACTCTTTTATCATTACTATCTGAGAAACAAGACTTGACAAAGGTTGGTGCATCCTTAGGTCGCATTCCAGAAGAAGGTGACGATGTTCTGGATGCCACAAACTCAGATTCTGAGGCATACATACATCATACTAATAAGGCCTCAGAAAAAACTCCGACTCCTCTTACAATTCAAGCGGCTAGTCCCTCTCATACAGACCAGCAAAGTCAGGTGCTGCACCACGCCCTAACAATTGACGTGGATGATGTTTTACACGGCAAGGATAACTCTGACTCTTTTACTAAGTCAACCGATCAGCTACTGTAGGAAATTGCGGATCCCATGCCTATTTCCAGACGACGCCGTACGAAACAAGAAATGTTAGGCACATACACTCACGCTACAGAGCGACAAACCAGATCTTCAAACTTATCCTCCTCCTTGTATCAATGAATTGTCTCATATGGAATATGCGGGGAATTGCGAACTCCTTGGTTCACGTTCGCAAGCTTGTAAAAACACATAAACTGCAGTTATTAGTGATAATCGAGCCAAAGAAAGAATCTGCACATTTGACTCAAGTTCAAAGAAAACTGAAATTTTCACATGCTGAAGCAATTTGCAGAGGAAAAATTTGGATATTCTGGACAAGTGATTTACTCAAACAACTATATACAATTTATGACGAACAGTGCTCACACTTCAAATTTCAGGTTGTTGGCACAGAGGTTGTTTTTTGGTTCACACAAGTCTATGGAATGCATACCGTAACTGATCGACGTAGACTATGGCATTCATTACAGCATCACCATGACACTAATAATGAGCCATGGTTAATTGGGGGAGACTTAACACGTTTTTATCAGTAGCGGAGCATGATGGACTCTCTACCCCATCTATGTCTTCGCTGGAGGACTTTAGCGACTGTGTTGCATCTTGTGAGTTAATAGATTTACCATATGAAGGCTCAGCTTATACTTGGACAAGTGGTCGTGGCCTTGGCATAGTTCGAAGACGATTGGATCGTATGCTTTGTTTAGAGTCATATAACAGTTTGTTCCCTAGTCTGCATGTTAAACATCTTCCACGCTTAACATCTGATCACGCACCACTGCTCATGCGATCTACACTAACATCATTCAAGGGACCAAAATCTTTTCGCCTTTAGAATATGTGGGTAGAGCACAAGGAATTTCACACATACGTGAAGGCAACATGGGATTCGTACCCCACAACAGGAGGAATGCGTGGGTTGTATAATAAGTTACAAACACTGAAAAAAGACATACAAGAATGGAACGCCACTGTGTTTGGAAATATTTTTGATAATCCATCACATTTGGAGCAGGAACTTAAACACAGTGAAGAAGCCTTTGATGCTCAACCTTCACCAGAGACCCGCACGAAATATCATGCAGTACAGGCTCAATACAAATTAGCGGAGCATAAAACACTTTTGTTTTTGTCTCAGAAAGCTCGACAGAAATGGATAGCAGAAGGAGATGCAAACACCTCTTTTTTTCACAACATAGTACGGGACCGACATACAAGGCAAACCATCACAAAAATACATGATGCGAATGGTACAGTTATTGACACACAGCAAGGAATTCAGAAGGCAGCTGAATCATATTATAAGAAATTATTTGCAGCGGAACCAATTTCTGAGGATGACACCATTCTGCAGTATATTCCACAACTTGTAAATGCGTCAGATAATCAACAGTTAACAGTCTTGCCAACACAGGCGGAGGTAAAGGAGGCAGTTTGGTCACTTGATCCAAAAAGTGCGCCTGGCCCAGATGGATATAATTGTTATTTTTTTCGCGCTTGCTGGGACATAGTTCGAATGGATGTTCACAAAGCCATGCAGGAGTTTTTTCTTGGACTCCCTATGCCAAAGGCAATGGGAAGTACATTAATTGTATTGCTGCCAAAGACACCTACGTCACGCACATTTTCCGATTACAGGCCTATCAGTCTAGCAAACTTCATATCTAAATTGGCAACACGTATTATTGCAACTCGCATTCAACCTCTTCTGCAAAAGCTCATTACAGAAGAACAAGCGGGTTTTGTGAAAGGAAGAGACATATCCGACCAGATTGTTATGGCTTGCGAAATGGTTCACTTGCAGCACACGAAAATACGAGGATCAAATGTAATAATCAAGCTTGACATGATGAAGGCATTTGATAGAGTCAATTGGACATTTCTTGTCAAACTGCTAGCAAAATTTGGCTTCTCCGACAGCTTTATCAATCTTACATTTAATTATCTCAAAGGAACATATATCTCAATCTTGATCAATGGAGTGCCTGCTGGATTTTTTCAGCCATCTAGAGAGGTCAAGCAAGGAGACCCTTTGTCACCCATATTATTCATTCTATCTTCAGAGGCATTTTCAAGGGGCCTTAATAACTTAATCGCACGTGGTGCCATAAAGCCTTTTACGGCAGGCAGAGCCAAAACAATCTCCCATTTGGCATTTGCAGATGACCTCCTAGTGTTCATCAATGGCGGGTTACACAATTTGGTTAAATTTAGAAAATTCCTGGAGCTGTATCAGGTGACATCGGGTCAAGCGGTAAATTTTCAAAAGGGTCACTTTGTTCCAGCAGCATACTTATCACATGCACAGATTAGCAGAATGGAACAACGGCTACACATGACAGCAATATCTTTGCCAGTAAAATATTTAGAAGTCCAATTACACAGAGGCAAAGAAAGAGCATCACATTTTACTAGCATTCTCTCGTCAATTCAAGTGAAATTATCAATGTGGCAAAATAAATTCCTCAATCACTCTGGACGCTTGATATTGATCGAACATGTCTTGGCTTCAATCCCATTACATATAATATCTGCATGTAAGTTGCCTCAGAGCCTAATTCGCACTATTACAAGATGGATGGTTAAATTCTTTTGGGGAAGCACATCCGCCCAAACTAGACACTCTTGGGTTTCAAGTGAGCTACTATTCAGACCAACAGTTGCGGGCGGCCTTGGTCTAAGGAAATTAGAAGATCTTCAGTCCGCTTACTCTTGCAGATTATGGTGGAAATATCAACAAAACAAATCTTTGTGGAGCAAATTCTTTCATGCACGTTACGCCAACCGCAATTCTTATGACATACGGATCACTGACTCACCAGTTTGGAAGCGAATATGTAGAGTACACCCGATTTGTCTTCATAATATGGAAGCAGAACAATACACTATACGAGCAGCGTATGATCATTTACGTCATGTGCAGAATTCTTGCCTTTCATACAAATATATATGGAACAAGCACATCCCTCCAAACATTCGACTATTCTTATGGCGTCTCTATCAAAATGCAGTACCCCTCCCTACGAATCTCCAAAAGTTTGTTTACATTCATCCAACTCAATGTCCATTCTGCCTGGTAGCACAAATTACGGTGGATCATGTGTTCTTGGAATGTTCAGAAGTTAGAGATATTTGGAAAATATATGCCGCTTATTTGGATGGACCATACACTACTGTTCGAACAATACAACAATAGCTCATGCAATGGTGGATGTCAATCAAAGGTAATACACTTAAAGGTATATTGCGAATAGTTGCACCCTCTTACATTGTTTGGGAATTATGGAAGTGCTATACATCGATCATGTATGGGGAGGGACATTGGAGAAAATCCATTGTGATGGAAAGCACACGACGGGGAATATATGATGGGACGTCAGCCCAAAAAGGGAAAAAATTCGCGCACTCAGACCGTGGCTTGATAGATCTAGGATTAAGTCCACACCTCAGCATTCCTAGATGCAGGATTGTTAAATGGAATCACCCTCCACCGGGTAGGTTGAAGATAAACACGGATGCGGCACATGGAAGACACTCAGCAGCAGCAGGAGCAATATTACGTGACAGCAATGGCACATTCTTAGGGGCAATCGCGTATCATCTTCCACTATCTTTACCAGACATGGCGGAGTTTCAAGCAGCCTATTTCAGTTACTTATATTTCGCAGCACAGTGGGGACCAATGGATATTGAAGTGGATGGCAGGGAGTCCTTTCAATGATTCATAACCCAAGTCATCAGCATGCTTCCTTATTCCGAGCTCAATTACACTCGACAACATCTGAGATAACATACATACCTAGGGAGGCAAATCAACCGGCTCATTTTCTAGCTCAACATGGTCAATTTCATCAACATCTTACAATATTCACAACAGTAGCTGCACTACCGCCGCTAGTAAGGGCAAGCTATCATACTGAAAACACCCCATATATTCGTCATGGATACAGCTCTTGATCAGTCTTGTTGCCCATATCATACGATATGGGCAACGCGGTTACGCATCATTTTCCCTGTGACACTTCTACATTGCGTTATACTTATTGCACAACTAACGTGGCACATATTCTCGTTACCCATATCAGTGGATATGGGTAACCAGGGTAACTTTTCCATCACTAATATTTGCTTCAAATCCCAGGATACTGCTGCTTCTCATAGCATTTGTGAGTTCACTAACTTTACTTTCTGTTTGTGCATGGACTCTTGGGCGCAACAACAACAACGGAGGCACATACTTTGGCAGATCAAGCATAGACTGCATCACGTTACACTTCTGCAAGCTACGGTCATTCTACGGATAGTCTCTTTATGTTCATGTAATTACTCCAATCATATAAATATGTACGCTTTTCCCTTCGCCAAGGTTTTATCCACAAGGACGGTTTTACTTGGCAAGGTTTTAATGCGGCATATCATATATGATTGAAGACTTCAAATTATATGTTTGTTATACTATTATTTTGCATTCATTGACAAACATTGTAATATGGTTTTCCTCCGCCATAAGTGAGGCACAATAAAATATATCTTTTCTTGCAAAATATATATATATATATATATATATATATATATATATATATATATATATATATATATATATATGCTCTGGAACCCTGCGATCCCCGCCGGCGGTGGCGCTCCTCGCCGCTGCTGACGCATCCTCGCTTTCCTCCATTCAAATCACCGCTAATATCATTGTAAGATTCTTCTGAACGACAATGAATGATCATGCAATGGCTGTGGCTACACCGCCGCCGCCTACATCCAGAACATATGCGTCTCTTTTTTCATCATCATCATCACCCATTCCTCCGAAAACTATTCAAAAATACAAAGGTGGACCTTGTAGAGAAAAAGGGGTTTGAGTGATTTTCAAATGCATGATTTAAATGTGCACAAAAACGAGCATAAGATATAAACGTGCATAAGTGTACATGCCATTACTTGCCTTATTTAGCTTATATATTATGTTGCCGTACTAACGAGCCATGAAGCATTAAAGCTTACATCATATGGCGAACATTTGTTGAGTTTATACTATTTTCAGGTGCCACCATTAATGAACTAAAGTAGTTCATTAAGTGAAGTACTTAGTTTAATAAACTAAGTAGTTCATTAAAGGAAGATTCATTTGGAAAAGGCACAAAGGCAACAAGGCCAAGGAAGGAAAGTTCTCTCCTCCTCCCCATCTTATTAAACACGCCACATATACATAATATATATATATTTTCAGATTTTTTGAAAAAGGCACGTACACATGTATTCCAATGTACTACTGACACGTTATATATCTTACGTACGTACGTTAATGTCACACCACTATACTTAACTCATGTTTATGAGTATATTCAGGTCCTATATCATATGATATAAGATATGGTGATGACAAATTAAATACGACACGATAAAAGGTTCTAAACCGAAATTTGTCGTATCGGGCGAATACCGAAACTTCGCCAACGTGTCACGTGCTTGCCATAAATAAATGGCCAGTCCATATACATCAAAATATGATGTCAATTTCGTGATATACATGATATAATCAGCCAAAAATACTTTCCATGTTGGCACACACAAATCATCCCACATTTAGGCCAAAATGTGAAGATTCCAATTTTAATTTTGTCACATGTTTATGGTACCACTTTAAACCAGCCAAGTGCTGAGATTTAAAGTATATATTATATATATTATGTATAACATAATATATAACATGTGCAAAAGTTAGAATTTAAATTAGAGAAAAATCGGGTAATCGATAAATATCGAAAATTCGGTTTTCTACGCACATAACATGGAACCTTTTTCTTGTACATCATGTGACACGTATCTAGACACTTTTGACATATGATATACATCTTAAAGTGTTCTAGAAAATTAAATTAAGGGCTGATTGGAATATTACATGTGTGTATTATTAAATGTGCACTATTTTACAAAGTGAACAAAAATGAAATTCAGCACATGCATATACATGTATACACGCCCCTACAGCTGAGATGGAGCCTTGTTGGCATATTGATTGGTCAAGAATCAATCATACAAAGTTGGTGACTTAAAGAAAGAAGCTACAAATGGTAATAATTCAAACTTTGTCTCACTTATAACACATGCTGAAAATTTCAGCATGTATTAGCATGGCTGGCCGATTTTGTGACTTTAATATGACATATTTCATCATCTCAAATTATGTGATTGATTGGGAGAAGAAATGGAAGTAATTTGAATATTATTTAAATTCATAAAGTGTGATATTTTATATATCACACATGCTGAAAATATTTCAGCATGTGTGTGACTTGTGATGGCCGAATTCATGGTCTTGAATGTGTCCAAGTTCATTCTCAATGTGATAAAGATATTTATCATAAATTGATGATTTATTTCAAAAAGAAAAATCAAAGAAAATGGTAATATTTGGAATTATACAACCATGTAACACATGCTGAAAATTCAGCATGGTAAATCACTTAATGGGCGATTTTCATGACTTAGTTGGGAAGGAATTTTTGTCTTGCAATTTATGTGATGTATCTCATGATTTATGGAAATTATTTTGTGATGATTTTGGCACATGTTTTAAGTGTTATTCTCAGATTTTTCCAAGTCATCAATGATGACAACATCCAACCAATCAAGAAGTGCCAAGTAAGCATAGCTTAAGTGATCATCCAATGAGAAGGTGACAAGTAAGCAAGACCATGTCACAATGATGTCTTACATCCTCCCAATGACTTAGAAGATAATTTTCAAGAGGTGGATAGAACCTAGGGGGACGGCTGCATGTGATAAAAAGGAAGGAAGAAGAACAAAACAAGAAAAAGAACAAGAGTTGCAAGTTCAAGGATCAAAAGTGTTCTAGCCTTCTTCTTCTGCATCCTCTTTCTTTCTCTTTTCTTGAAAAGCCTATTGTATTAATATTCTTTCAATCTTGAATAGGCTTCATATAGACCACCATTCATTTATCTTTGTAAAAGATTGATCAAGGTGTGATCAATCTTCATTCTTACGAGGTGGTGGTGTTCGTGTGAATTGTACTCACAATACAAGGTTTGTAAAGGGTTGGAGTTAAGGTGTAACTCTATCAACCCTGCGGTAAGGTGTACTGCGTGTGTGAAATTAGTGTGAACCAAGGAAGGTGTTCCTTGAAGACTGGAGTAGGTTGTTTATAACCGAACCAGTATAAAATTCTTGGTGCAATTTACTTTCTGCATTTACGTTTCAGTTTCTGCGCTGTTTGCTCATATTGTTCACGTTCGCAAAAATAGTAAACGTTTTCTAAAAATTAAAAAAATTTCCAGAAACATACATAAACGTTCTAGGGTTAATTTGGCACAAGTTTCAACCATTTTGGACAAGTATAAGTCAGTCAAACATCAAAAGTTCTGAGACTAGTGCAGTCTGATTTTCAGACTTGCAAAGGTTGAGACTTTGGTGGTATTTGACCTACTTCCCAAAAGAATTTTCAAAAACTGTTTCAACCCATTTTAATATAGTGTGTGAGGAGTTATTGGTCAAATTTTCAGATCATTTGGACATTCACACAAATAGGAATTAATTTTTCAAAACCATCTACCGTTTCTGGCAGATTTGCACAATCTGAGTGCCAACGGTTTTTGAAGGGGTTAAAGGTTGAATTTTGATTTGAAATTTTTAGGGGACCCTCATAACATCTGAGGCTAAGTGCTCTCAAAATTTCATAATTTTTGGAGACCTCTAACCTGGTTTTAAAAACGTTTTAAAACAGGTCCTGAAAACAGAATCTGTTTTCAGAACTTGAATTGTTCAAGTTTAAAGAAATTTTAAAAAAGCACACTTTCCGCACCATCTATTCAACCCCCCCTTCTAGTGGTGCCTTGCAGATCCTACAAGTGGTATCAGAGCGCAGGAACACTCACAATAAAAGGATCCAACGATCTTAGTGAGATGGCAACCACTAGCGACAAAACCGAGGAAAAAGATATGTCAAGCCGAATGCCTCCACTATTTGAAAATGAGGTAAATTCTGATTCTGACTCGGATTCTGAACTATCTTATGATGATTTGTATGTTGAATATCTTGAATTACATAAGTTTGCTAGAACTCTTGCAAAACAAAAGAAGCGATTAATTGAAGACAAGAAGATGTTAGAATCTTCTAACGAAAATCTTGTCGCTCAATTAAACGATTCTAAAGAAGAGTCATCATGCATCATCAATGCATTAAAATCTGAAATTTCATCACTGACATTCGAGAACACTGAATTGAAATCCGAAATTTCGAACTTGAAATCAAGGAATGCGGATGTAGAGAAAAAGGTGAAACAATTTGATACGAGATCGAACATGCTAGATCACATCATTTCTTCTCAAAAGCATGATAGTGACAAAACCGGACTAGGATACGTTGAGAAAAGTAAGCCACAAAATAAACCAACTAAATTCATCCCATCTAAGAAAATAGATCCATCAAAGACATATGTGGCATCTAAGAAAACGCACAGGCCTTTTCTTATGACATCTCAACGTGCTTCTTCTTCACATCATGCAAAATATAATTATGTGCCATATAGATATGAGAAGAAACAAGTGATGTATGTGCGACATTCATATCATACAAATGCGTCTAGATCACGCCCCGTGCATGTAAATCGAAATACATATCAAAAACGAAAACCACATTATACGCATGATGGGATTCTTGGCGAACGGCCAAACGCATTTGCCCCCAACGGATACTATGTTGCATTTTCATCATCTTTTTCACCTTTTGGAAGACCTAGAAAGGTCACCCAAATGTGGGTACCAAAAGGGACATTTTCAAAGGGTTGAATAAATAACCCTTACCAACGAACGTATATGAATTGCATGATTTTTTTTTTCATATTTTCAGGCATCTTTTGATTTGCTTTTCAAAATAAAGGGGGAGAAAAAACATGATTTAAGGGGGAGAGAGAAAGACTAATTGCATAAATTAAGGGGGAGAGAGAAAGACTTTTATGCATAATTGAAGGGGGAGCGATAGGATTTAAATCATGTGCATAAGTTATTTTGAAAATCATCAAAAGGGGGAGATTGTAGAGAAAAAGGGGTTTGAGTGATTTTCAAATGCATGATTTAAATGTGCACAAAAACGAGCATAAGATATAAACGTGCATAAGTGTACATGCCATTACTTGCCTTATTTAGCTTATATATTATGTTGCCGTACTAACGAGCCATGAAGCATTAAAGCTTACATCATATGGCGAACATTTGTTGAGTTTATACTATTTTCAGGTGCCACCATTAATGAACTAAAGTAGTTCATTAAGTGAAGTACTTAGTTTAATAAACTAAGTAGTTCATTAAAGGAAGATTCATTTGGAAAAGGCACAAAGGCAACAAGGCCAAGGAAGGAAAGTTCTCTCCTCCTCCCCATCTTATTAAACACGCCACATATACATAATATATATATATTTTCAGATTTTTTGAAAAAGGCACGTACACATGTATTCCAATGTACTACTGACACGTTATATATCTTACGTACGTACGTTAATGTCACACCACTATACTTAACTCATGTTTATGAGTATATTCAGGTCCTATATCATATGATATAAGATATGGTGATGACAAATTAAATACGACACGATAAAAGGTTCTAAACCGAAATTTGTCGTATCGGGCGAATACCGAAACTTCGCCAACGTGTCACGTGCTTGCCATAAATAAATGGCCAGTCCATATACATCAAAATATGATGTCAATTTCGTGATATACATGATATAATCAGCCAAAAATACTTTCCATGTTGGCACACACAAATCATCCCACATTTAGGCCAAAATGTGAAGATTCCAATTTTAATTTTGTCACATGTTTATGGTACCACTTTAAACCAGCCAAGTGCTGAGATTTAAAGTATATATTATATATATTATGTATAACATAATATATAACATGTGCAAAAGTTGGAATTTAAATTAGAGAAAAATCGGGTAATCGATAAATATCGAAAATTCGGTTTTCTACGCACATAACATGGAACCTTTTTCTTGTACATCATGTGACACGTATCTAGACACTTTTGACATATGATATACATCTTAAAGTGTTCTAGAAAATTAAATTAAGGGCTGATTGGAATATTACATGTGTGTATTATTAAATGTGCACTATTTTACAAAGTGAACAAAAATGAAATTCAGCACATGCATATACATGTATACACGCCCCTACAGCTGAGATGGAGCCTTGTTGGCATATTGATTGGTCAAGAATCAATCATACAAAGTTGGTGACTTAAAGAAAGAAGCTACAAATGGTAATAATTCAAACTTTGTCTCACTTATAACACATGCTGAAAATTTCAGCATGTATTAGCATGGCTGGCCGATTTTGTGACTTTAATATGACATATTTCATCATCTCAAATTATGTGATTGATTGGGAGAAGAAATGGAAGTAATTTGAATATTATTTAAATTCATAAAGTGTGATATTTTATATACCACACATGCTGAAAATATTTCAGCATGTGTGTGACTTGTGATGGCCGAATTCATGGTCTTGAATGTGTCCAAGTTCATTCTCAATGTGATAAAGATATTTATCATAAATTGGTGATTTATTTCAAAAAGAAAAATCAAAGAAAATGGTAATATTTGGAATTATACAACCATGTAACACATGCTGAAAATTCAGCATGGTAAATCACTTAATGGGCGATTTTCATGACTTAGTTGGGAAGGAATTTTTGTCTTGCAATTTATGTGATGTATCTCATGATTTATGGAAATTATTTTGTGATGATTTTGGCACATGTTTTAAGTGTTATTCTCAGATTTTTCCAAGTCATCAATGATGACAACATCCAACCAATCAAGAAGTGCCAAGTAAGCATAGCTTAAGTGATCATCCAATGAGAAGGTGACAAGTAAGCAAGACCATGTCACAATGATGTCTTACATCCTCCCAATGACTTAGAAGATAATTTTCAAGAGGTGGATAGAACCTAGGGGGACGGCTGCATGTGATAAAAAGGAAGGAAGAAGAACAAAACAAGAAAAAGAACAAGAGTTGCAAGTTCAAGGATCAAAAGTGTTCTAGCCTTCTTCTTCTGCATCCTCTTTCTTTCTCTTTTCTTGAAAAGCCTATTGTATTCATATTCTTTCAATCTTGAATAGGCTTCATATAGACCACCATTCATTCATCTTTGTAAAAGATTGATCAAGGTGTGATCAATCTTCATTCTTACGAGGTGGTGGTGTTCGTGTGAATTGTACTCACAATACAAGGTTTGTAAAGGGTTGGAGTTAAGGTGTAACTCTATCAACCCTGCGGTAAGGTGTACTGCGTGTGTGAAATTAGTGTGAACCAAGGAAGGTGTTCCTTGAAGACTGGAGTAGGTTGTTTATAACCGAACCAGTATAAAATTCTTGGTACAATTTACTTTCTGCATTTACGTTTCAGTTTCTGCGCTGTTTGCTCATATTGTTCACGTTCGCAAAAATAGTAAACGTTTTCTAAAATCACGAAACTTTCAGAAAATATAACCACACGTTCTAGGGTTCTTTTGGCGCAAGTTTCAACCCTTTTGGACAAGTATAAGTCATTCAAACGTCCAAAGTTCTGAGACTAGTGCAGTCTGATTTTCAGACTTGCAAAGGTTGAGACTTTGATCATATTTGACTAACTTCCCAAAAGAATTTTTCAAAACTGTTTGAACCCATTGAAATATAACATATAAGGGGTTAGTGGTTAAAGTTTCAAAGCATTTGGAGTTGTGTACAAATTGGAATAAATTTTTCAAATCAGTGTATCGGTTCTGGCAGATTTGCGCAATCTGACCGCCAACGAATTTTCATGGGGTTAGAGGTTGAATTTAAATCTGAAATTTTTAGGAGATACTCATAACATCTGAGTCTAAGTTCTCTCCAAATTTCAGAATTTTTGAAGGCCTACAACCTAGTTTTCAAAACGTTTTAAAACTGGTCCTGAAAACAGAAACTGTTTTCAGAACTTGAATTGTTCAAGTTTACACAAATTTTAAAAACCACATTTTCCGCACCCACTATTCAACCCCCCACTTCTAGTGGTGCCTTGTAGATCCTACAGACCTATGATCTCTTTCACCGCTGAAGAGATCAAATCTTTAGCGGAACCCTACAAGCTCACTTTGGTTGGAACATTCTGGTTTGGTAGACCTCCTCTAGCAACCATTTGATCATCAGTGGATCGCATTGGTTTCTCAGGATCGGTAAAGGTCGGACTTTTAGAAGCTAAGCATGTTCTTTGCACTTTGATCATGAGCAGGATCACTTACGTTGTTTTTCACGACAAAGCTGGACAATATCGGGCAAACATATGAGAGTCACAAAGTGGACGCCAGATTATGATCCATCTATAGAAGTGTCCATCGTCCCAATATGGGTATCTTTTCCAGGACTTCAAATCCATTATCACAGAAAAGAGGCACTTTTTCAGATTGCAACCATGATAGGCATGCCAATGAAGATGGACGCTGCCACAACTGCAGTCAGCCGCCCTTCGGTGGCACGGATATGTGTTGAATTGGATGTTTCAAAAGAGTTACCTCAGCAAATATATATTCAAGGACCAACAAAGATAATTACGCAAAGTGTGGAGTACGAAGAATTGCTATCTTACTGCAGTACTTGTTTTCGGCTAGGTCATGAGAAGGCTGATTGTGGCAAAGATAACATTCCAGTGCCGCCGGCAAAAACAAAGCCACAGCACCAATCGACAAAGGACCAAAAGCAACGCTGGACACCAAAGAAAATCAACCCCCGTGATCTTTCAATGCATGAAATTCGAAGCAAAACAGCTCTGGCGACCCAGCCGGAGCTTACCTCTTAAAACTAGTGGGAATCACAACAGCACAGACCTCTACGTCAGTGGCCAATCTTAACTCCCCAGATATATGCCAACACGTTGAAATATCGTCTTCGCAAGACATATCTCGTCTCAAAGGGGTAGATGATTGTATCATTCACGATTTAGCAAAACATCATGAATTCACATCCTTATCGGATAGTGAGTTGCTCTCACCAGCACATGTTAATTACATGGATGCAAAGGAAGAGATGACAAACGGGTTACAATCTGTGTATTTGGATACTTGTTGCGACAATGCAGATGCTAAGGATACTGAAGCACCCAAGGTAACCTCTCCGCCAAGATTATTACGTCGTCCACCGTAGGCTGCCGCCTTTCGCCCAGAATTACCAGGTTACGTGCAGCCCAAATCTTTAACTCTTTTGATCCCTTAGCACAATGAAGTTACTTATTTGGAATGTTAGAGGTATTCGTACCTCTGAAATAAGGGTTAACTCGCTAATTAGACGCTACAAGCTGCATGGATTAATATAATTGAGCCACGGTCTAGAATCACAAATTTAGTGTCGTATCGTTTGCGTTTTGGTTTCTCAAAGATAGTATCAGTCTGAGATGATCATATCTGGTTTTTTTGTAACGACTCTATTATCTCTTTGGAAGAGACGCGCAATGGAAGCCAAAATTGTTCATTTAAGTTCACATGGTTGGCTTCGGGGGACCATTTCTTGTTCACTGCGGTATATGCTCTATACACTGTGGCTGCTAGAAAGCGATTATGGGAGGATTTAAGGATTTTACATAGTCATATCCAATTACCATGGTTGGTGGGAGGGGATTTTAACACTTTCCGTACACTTGATGAGCATCGTGGACGATCCTCCCCCACCTTACGTCAGCTACAAGATTTCAATAATTGTATTTCAGATTGTGATCTTCAGGAAATACCTTTTCAAGGATCCTTATATACATGGAGTGATGGCCGTGGGTTAGGTCGGGTTTGCCGCCGTCTAGATCGCTATCTCTGCAACTCATTGTTTACAGACTTATATCCATCTTCTCATTGCCAACACCTATCCAGGACAACATCGGATCACTGCACATTGCTCCTTCTATGTGATATGGCAGCCGCCCGCACACCATCTACTTTTAGATATCTGGATGTTTGGACCACGCACTCGGATTTTCAGTCTTTTGTCCAACATCAATGGCAGTCCTTTCCAACTTTAGGTGGCATGTGAGGATTCTGTGAAAAACTACTTCTACTAAAGAAGCAAGTAAGTCAGTGGAATAAAGATGTCTTTGGAAAAATATTTGACGCCGTGGCCATGGCGGAAGAGGAGGCAATTAAACACGAAAAAGCTTATGATGAATTGCAGACAGATGAAGCTCGAGAATAACACAACCGAAGTCAAGCAGAGTTAAAAATGGCACAAAAAAGAGCTTTTCTATATTGGAAACAAAAGGCAAATATTAAATGGCTAAATGAGGGAGACGCTAATACTGCGTACTATCATCAATCTGTAAAAGATAGACGGATGAGGCAGATGGTCCGGAGCATCCAACATGCTGACGGAGTAGAATGTGTACAACCAGCTGACATAGAATCGGAAGCAATTCGGCATTTCTCTACGTTGTTCACAGTGGAGCCTACTCAGGAGGAAGAATCCATTCTGCAATACGTTCCACCGATCGTAACTGCTGATGATAACATAAAGCTACTAAGCATGCCTACATTGCAGGAGATAAGATCAGCAGTTTGGGACCTAAGTCCCAATAGTGCCGCAGGCCCGGATGGGTTCCCAGAATCCTTTTATCGACATTTTTGGCATATTATATATATGGATGTGCAAAAAGCAGTACAAGAATTTTTTCTGGGAATAATCGTTCCAAAGAAGATGGCAGCCGCAACAATTGTTCTCATACCCAAAGTGAAAGTACCTCGGACGTTTGCAGACTATCGACCAATATGTTTGACAAACTTCATCTCAAAAGTTATCACTCGATTGATCTCCACTAGGTTGCCTCCTATACTGCCAAAGATCATTTCACCTGAACAATCTGGCTTCATGCAAGGCAGAAACACTACTGAGCAAATTTTAATGGCGCAAGAAATGGTGCACGTAATAGACAAAAAAACACGAGGGGGTCAAGTCTTAGTAAAGTTGGACATGGCAAAAGCATTTGATCGGGTAAGTTGGCGTTATTTGGAGCTACTTATGATAAAGCTAGGCTTTCACCAGAGACTTGTTCGCTTCATCATAAATAACTTCCATTCCACGCGATGCTCCATACTATTAAATGGTAGGCAAGTTGGCTTCTTACCTGTTGGGCGAGGAGTGAAGTAAGGTGACCCCCTATCGCCGCTTTTGTTTATTATTTCATCAGAGGGATTCTCACATGGGCTGAATGCAATGATATCCCAAAAGAAAATAAAGGGTTTTCATGCGGGACATAAACCATGTGTTTCACATTTAGCTTTTGCTGATGATTTATTGATCTTTCTCAACGGATCAACGGCTAATTTGGAAAAATTTCGCACTTTCTTGGAACTGTATCAAACGGCTTCCGGCCAACTGGTTAATTACCATAAGAGTCAAGTTGTTGTGGGCGAGGGAGTATCTGGGGTGGCTGCAGCTCAATCATTGGGAATGCTGCCTATAAAATATCTCGGATCTTCATTACATAAAGGAATAAATCGGGCTCGTTATTGCACAACACTCATTCAGCATTTTGATTCCTATCTAAACTCTTGGTCTTCAAAATTGTTATCGATGGAAGGCCGACTAATACTCATCAACCATGTTCTCAACTCGGTACCATTGCACATAATGGCTAGTTCGCGCTTGCCCAAAGGAGTAATTGACATCTTAAGCCAAAAGCTATCGAACTTTCTGTGGAGGGATAGGCACAGCTGGCGCTCATGGATTACGGTGTGTAGATCAAAGCATGAAGGCGGTCTTGGTATCAGACATCTAGTACATATACAAAAGGCATTCGAATGTCCACTCTGGTGGAAGTTTCAACAAGGTAATGAGCTGCGAACTACATACTGCAGATCAAAATATGGAAATCATCCTACCATGTATGCACACATATACGATTCTCCTTTGTGGAACCGACTATGCCGTATTGATCCATTCATGCGGGAACATGTGTTACAAACAAAAAATACACTTGATTGGATACCGGATACAAATGGCCAATTCTCTCTTAAATCAGCCTATACTACTATCAGCACAACAGCCGCTCAACTTACTGATCGTCGTTACATATGGTGGCCGAATGCACAAACAAGTATGCGCCTATTTCTATGGCGACTTTGGACACATTCACTACCATTAATGGAAAATCTATCGTTGTGGCAAACTGTAAACCCCACACAATGTGTCTTTTGTCGATGCTCCTCCGACACCACAGACCATATTTTCCTTGGCTGCGTGCAAATTCGGCCAATCTGGATTGAGGCATCGATACTGTTCTCTGGTCCTTTTCCTAGACATGAGCCTCTTAAACAATATTTACGCAGATGGTGGTGAATTTCCTCCCCTTCAACTATGGCGGGTCAACTCAAAGCAGTGGTTCAGCAATGCAGTGTGCTGTGTTGAGCGATCACAACTTACTGATCGTCGTTACATATGCAGCAGCCCATTTTGGAGATGAACAATTTAACTACGGGTCTTTATATGAACATGTTCGTGGTGCAATTTACACATGGTGTTCAGCAATGCGGGACAAGAAATTTGCTCACCCTTTGCCACATCTTCAATCGCTTAACTTTACGCCGCCACTTACACGCAGCAGACCCCGATTGGTGAAGTGGAGTCTCCCACCTACGGGAAGTCTCAAGTTAAATGTAGATGCTGCTATCGGGACAAAATCTGCAGCAGGTGGTGCTGTGTTGAGGAATGTTCGGGGACACCTCGTTTCTGCTATATGCTTTGCACTCCCTCGACTATCACTATTGCGGGCTGAGATCCAAACAATGCTATTTTCCATTCTTTACTATGCATCGGATCACCAGCATATTATTGTGGAAACGGACTGTAAATCTATTCTCTCACTTATACCGAACAAGACAGCTACAACAGGAAGCTTATCAAAAGACCTCAATCGACTTATTGACATCATGACTATCAATCAAGTCACATTGCAGTATAGTCTGCGTCAAGCAAATGCGACAGCACATTACCTAGCGCGACATGGGTTCCACGCTCAAGGAATTCGACAGTATACCAGCATAGGGGAACTTCCAGCTGAGGTGCGTGGAACATTACAGTTGGATCTGCAATAGATTCCCTCTTTACGTCTATAAAATGTCTCACATTGTGTTGGCGATTGTTTCCTCTTGTTGCCTGTGTCAATATGCACAGGCAACACTGGTGCGTAACAAATTCACCACTCCATATTTTTTCATGATAAATCTCGTATATAACTTTTGTTTAATCCCATGCTATTTTTGGTGTTGGATAATAAAATACTGGATGGATGAGGAGCGAAAACAAACTGGTGGCAGCACCAACAAACACTATATGTCCTCATTCATTTCATGGTCAGGCTACTGTTCACTGCCACCTTGGTTCATTTGGACTCAAGGTGGCATGGGTACGTATGTCGAAAATTTCTTTTCCATCATCAATTTTATCTCATCATTGCTGATATATCCCTCTTTATCTTCGTCTGAGCTGTTGGCACAAGAGATAAAGACTGGTCTACAAACTTGGCTCAACCACTTCTGTGCGAAGGCATCGACAAAGACCGACAAATTGCGAATTTCTTGTATTGAACATTTTACTACAATTACATCTCAAACTGTAATATTTCGATGGTCCAATCATATAAATATGCACGCTTTTTCCTTCGCCAAGGTTTTATCCACAAGGGTGGTTTTACTTGGCAAGGTTTTAATGCGACATATCATATGTGATTGGCGGTTGAAAATCATTAGCTTTCTTCATTATTGGTTTGATTATACGAACTCCTTGTAATATGGTCTTCCCTCCACTATAAGAGAGGTTATCAATAAATATTCGTTCAATAAAAAAAATATGACTATTCACAGGCCACATAGTAAATATTCGGCATTGGCGTCTATGTAATTGGTATTCCTCTGCCACAAATGAGTCTTCATTTATAAGACACAATCTTTCTTTCATAAAAATGTATGTATGTATAGTAGGCGGTTTTTTAGGTAGAAAAAAGAAGAACGAAATTATGGTTAGAATAACACTCCAACAAAATACCAAGCATAGAAAATTGTGTAAAAATCAAATAATGTTATTTTGTCCTATTCTAACCAACCCCAACCCCTCTTGACCGGCCACTTAGGTAGGTGAAGCCAAAATTGTGATTTGGTTTTTTGACATATGGAACAATCATAGTTTATACCCAAAAGCTTCAGTTCTTACATATTTCATACACCGTTCTTACACATTCAACAAATCAATTATAGAAAAATTCACTTAAACAATCACTTGAAACTCACTTTGAAAATAAGAAGAAAACTCTTCTTATTCACTTGAATGAAGAATACACAGATGAAATGCTTATATACATGTTGAAGACAACTAGTTGTTGCCCTGTGATATGACCCATCCAGCGGTTACATTTACACACTGCATCTAATCAGTCCTTCTTTTATCTGTGTTGTTAGAGTCCCATACCTCAATTGGTTTATGGCTTGTTTCAACTGGGGTGCTGGTAGGTTTGCACCCTGCAATGTTGGTTCCTGCAAAAGATGAAGAACATACTTTCTTTGGGAGATACTAATCCCATCAGAGGATCTGGCAGCTTCCATGCCAAAGAAGTACCTTAACTACCCAAGGTCCTTGACCTCAAAAGTCTTTGACAATTTCCTTTTTGTATTGCTAATTCTAGAACCATCATTTTCAGTTAAAATTATGTCATCAACATACACTAGAATGATGGTACATAACTGATATGAATAATACTTAACAAAGAGAGTGTGATCACTGTGTGCATGTGAAAAATCCTAGACTAGAGACCATAACATTGAATCTCCTAAACCATGATCTAAGAGATTGCTTTAATCCATATAGCATTTTTTGAAGTTTAGAAACCATATTATAGTTTTCTTTAGCGACAAAGCCACGAGGAATCTCCATGTAGAATTCCTCCTCAAGATCCCCAGTGAGAAATGCATTTTTTATAGCTAATTGATATAAAGGGCAGTCCAGATTAGCAGCAACAGTAAACAAGATTCTTACAGTGTTAAGCTTGGACACAGGAGCAAATGTCTCCTCATAATCAATGCCAAGTGTCTGAGTGAATGCCCTGGCCACCAGCCTGGCTTTGTGCCTGTTAACTGTGCCAACTGAGTTATATTTTACAGTAGATATCCATTTGCAGCTCACTGGACTAGATCCTTCAACTGCAAGGACCAGCTTCCAAGTTTGATTTTTTAATAATGCAGACATTTCATCTAATACTGCTTGCTTCCACGTTGGTTCAGCTAATGCTTCTTTGATGTTCCTTGGAACCTGAATACTATTAATAGTAGAAACAAAAGATTTCAAATGTTTAGTTAGACAGTCATAAGAAACAAAGCTATTTAAGAGATATAGCCTTTTTACACACTCTCTGACCCCCTTTCTGATAGCAATAGGCCTATCATCAGGAGGTGTAATTGCTCTATATGTTGAGGAACTTTCAGAAGGATCAGTCATTTGAACTTCTTCATCAACAGGTTGTGGTACTTCTCTAGACAAAGGTTCCTCTGTCTCCCCCTGAGCTGGAGTGTCTTTGGTATTGGTTTCATCTGTCTTGGTAATATCAATGATGTTCCAAAAATCAGATTCCTTTTGCCTGTCATGCTCAGTAGACTCCTTAGAGTAAAATGCAGAGGATTCATTAAATATAACATCAAGTGACACATACATTCTCCTTGACTGAGGTGAATAACCTTTTTTAGTATGAGGGTAACCAAGACAAATGGATTTCTCGGATCTCATATCACATTTGCTCCTTTGTTGTTTAGGAATGTGCATATAAACACTGCTGCCGAAGACCTTTAAAGGTAATTCAGAAAATAAATAAGTGCTGGGATGTTTACTCATAAGGATAGACTTAGGTGTGTGATAACCTAACACTTTTCCGGGCATTCTATTTATCAAATGTGTTGCTGAAAATACACCTTCACCCCAGTAATGTTTAGGCTCCATCATGGTCATCATGAGAGCCCTTGTTACTTCAAGGAAGTGTCTGTTTTTTCTTTCTGCAACTCCATTTTGCTGAGGAGTATAAGTGCAAGATGATTGATGATATATCCCTTTAGAATTCAAGTATTCAGTTAGTTTTTTCTCAAAATACCCAAGACTATTGTTTGACCTTAACGTCTTTATAGTGACACTGAATTGATTTTTTTACCATTTCTACAAACCTTTTGATTATATCCCCCACTTAAGTTTTATGTTTAATTATATATATCCATGTTACTCTGGTGTCATCATCAACAAAAGTAATAAACCATCTAGCACCATTGATGTTTGAGACCTTTGCTAGTCCCCAAACATCAGAGTGGATCAAGTTAAATGCAACAGACATAGAATATGTTTTTCCTGGATTGGAAGTCCTGCAGCTTTTTACAAACCGACATTCCTAACAAAAAATATCAGAATGATTTACATTTGAAAATAAATTTTACATAAGTCTTTTTAAATACAAAAAATTAGGATGCCCTAATCTCCTATGACAAAGCAAAATGCTCTCAGTAGTCCTACTAGAAGCACCCATTGCTTCCACGCTAGCTTGAGTACTGAGAGGTGCATGTTCAATTGCATTTAAGAGGAAGACACCATTAATCTTGTTAGCATTGCCAATCATCCTCTTGTAGAAGATATCCTAAAAACAACACTTTGAGGGTGAGAATCTTACATAACATAAGTTACCTTCAGCAATTTTACCAACAGAGTATAAGTTGAAACTAAGTTCAGGAATGAAAAACACATTCTTCATGCATAATATAGGTGTAACAGACTTGTTTCCCTTGCCAACAATGTTTGATCAGGCACCATTGGTAATTTTAACACTGGAAGGTCTGTGAAAGTGTGTAAAATTAGTACATTGATCTTTGTACCATGACATATGGTGTGTGGCACCAGAATGAATAATACAACTATTTAAGGGTCTAGAATTGTTACCATAAGAGGTCATAGTAGCCTGGATTGCTTCTTGATTTATGTCAAGTGAGCTTGACTGTCCTTGATGCTGCTTCATGAACTGCATAATGGAATCAAGTTGACTGTGAATTGGAATAGTTGGAGTAGGAGCAAACGCACGATGGATGGAGTCACCACCACTGAGGCTATTTCCAGAATTGGAGTTTCTCCAATTTCCTCATGGTGAAGACTGAGGTTTCCATGTGAAAGGCTCATATCCTCTCCATCCCACAGGTGGCCTTCCATGCATATCATAGCACTTGTCCTCCAAGTGTCCATACTTCTTACAGAATTTGCAGAATTTATTGGGGTCAGGACCTCTCCTTTGGCTGTTCTGTGTAGTAACATACCTTCTACCAGCAACATTGACCACAACATTTGTCAAATTAGATGATTGCTTGGTGCTGATGGCCATAGCTGCTCCCTCATCAATTTGGTTCTACTCTCCACCTGTCTAATCTTAGAGAACACATTATTAATAGAAGGGAGAGACCTAGTCCCCAGGATTCTTCCTCCAACAGCATCAAATTCTTTGTTAAGGCCTGTCAAGAACCTGAAGGTTCTCCTGGTCTCAGTGATAGATTTATACATTTTGTCAGCCTCTTGAGAAGGACATTTATGAGCATCGTGAACATCAATTTGTATCCATATTTGTTTAAGATGGCTAAAGTACAATTCACATGGGGCTTGTTTAATGCCCCGCAACATGACTTCAAGCTCATAGAACTCAGAAATGTTATCCACTTTGAAGTACATTTCCTTAGCTGCTTTCCATATTTCAGAGGATGAGTCATGGAGGATTAAATTATTGCTCATATCCGTATTCATTGAACCAGTAAGACATGACATGATCATGGCATTCTCAATATTCCACAACTTAAAGCCAGAATTAGATTCCTTAGGCATGACACAATTAGCCTTTAAGTAATCATCTTTTTCCTTACCAGTAACACTCATTTTTACAGCTCTAGACCACGCAAGATAATTGCTTCCATTTAACTTGTGGCTAGTAATTGTTACCGGGTTCGAATCAACAGCATTGGAGACTTGAGTTGCTCCAGATGAACTAGTAGGTACAACAGTAGTTACAGGACCAAAAACAGAGGGTGCGTCATCCCAACACATTCCATAATTTATAGGAAACAGAAAAAGAACAGAATGTATGAAGAATTTAACAGGAATCAATCAACTTGCTTGAGAAAATATCACAAACATTCGAGAAGAAGATGATGAACAATGAAAATTTTAACAACTGTGCACAGATCACTTTAAGCTCGATTGCTCTATTACCAGATAGAGAAATTCACTTAAACAATAACTTGGAACCAACTTTTAAAGTGAGAAGAAAACTCTTCTTATTCACCTGAATGAAGAATACACGGATGAAATGCTTATATACATGTTGAAGAAAACTAGCCGTTGCCCTGTGATGTGACATGTCCAACGGTTACATTTACAAAATGTATCTAATAAGTGCTGAGCATAATTAACCCCTAAAATGATGTAATGTAAGTTTACAATGATCATAAAATGTAATTAAGCAACTATGATGTATAAGCAAGTAATCTAGTTGATGATTAACCAAGGAGCTGAAAGTGTTTGATATAAGTAACAATCTGTTCGACGAAATGCCGCAATGAATACTTCGGCTATGTCCAGAATCCCTTGGTGCATTCTTTTGCTATTAGAGTTATCTTGAATTCCCACATCAAACAACCCTTATTTTTCATCCATAAAACCGGCCACCCAAGCATAAGGAAGAGAAGATTTTTCTTCTCATTTATCTTCAACCACACAGCAAAATCTTAAACACTTTTACACCATTATTACACTTTTCTTACAAGTTCTTAAACATCACCAATCAAGCCACATTTTTTTTCCCTACTCCTCCCTAAGGCCGTCCACCACCCATCAAAGAAGAAAAGATCTTTCTTTTCATCAACTCATGACAAACTATAATTATACCTAACCCTAATACCACTCAATGCCATCATGAAAAATCTTCTCTCCCCAAACCAACCCTCTAACCTGCGATACACCTTGAAAAAAGGGGAAACCCGTATTTCCTTTCATTCCACACTTCAACAACTTCATCTCCCAACCAAAGTTCTCTTTCTTCTCCAAGAAAAACAAACAAGTTTTCCAACTCCCTCTTCCCACCCTATTTGGCCGAAAGTTATCAAGGAAAACAAGGAGGAGAATTTCTTCTCTTCACTCCACATAAACACATCCAAGACAAGGTTCACATATCCTCTTTCATCCAAGTAGTGGTCGAAAATCTTGTAGAACAAAGAACCAAGAAGGAACAAGGTAAGGAACTTTATGTTGACTGAGTTAAGTTCTTCTATTTATCTATTTCTATAGTTTCTCACTAACCCTCTCATTTCAACCCTAAACCCGAGGCCTAGACTGCACACTGATAGACCAGCACAAAACCTCCTCTACCGTATGTACCTCCGCCAGCAGAACCGGTACCACCGTGCTAGGAGCATGTTCCACCACCACCGGCACATGTCCCAAGAGGTATTCCATAGGCCTTGCTTGATGCCCTGATAAACATTGGTCATGCAATCAGCAATAATAGTAATAATCACCATGACACACCTCCTCCCCACCGCCACCACAGTAGCACATTACTCGATTCTTCTATAGGAGCTAAAGAGAGCTCTAAATTTCAAGAGAGGATCTGACCCGGATGTAACAGATAAATGGCTCGATGAGGTGGAGAATAATTTTGACCTGATTCAGGTGCCTGATGAGATTAAGGCATGCGTGATTCGTCTGTTTCTATTTGGAGGGGCCAATCAGTGGTGGAAGACTATCAATCGAAAGGAAGATTAATACTGCAAACGGTAGTCTATGAAGACTTGCCATTATTCTGCACCTCCTACCGTAGACTGGGACATGCAACCACTGCATGCCCTCCTAAGGAAACATCTAGCATGCCTCCTCCGCCTCCTCCCCCTCCTCCGGCATGTCAGGCCAAAACACGCTGGACTCCAGTTAAACGAAAACCGTTCACACAATCCCCGGCGGTACAGGAACCAATCGCCACTGGCGAAGATAATGTTGACCAAACTGAGCATGCTCCGCTGCAGTCTGTCGAGCCAACTAGCACTCACGATGATCTCTGTGCCACAGAAAACGATCCATTACAATCTGATAATGTTATGCTGCAACCTGATAATGATTATGAAGACCATCTTCAGGACGAGTTCTGTGATGCTGCGGATCACCACGTGCCAAATGATCTTACACAAATTGATATTGGGCATTTGTCGGATAATGATTTGCCAGTTGATGCTCATGCTAAGGACATCCCTAATGTGCCTGAGGAAGTTGCTCGCCGCATGCAGTTAATGCAACCATCACCTGGTGGCAAGATATTAATTTCGCGATTGCATGCCCAGGCTGAGGAGTCTGCATTCATACCGGTTGTTCCACGTCGTAAACGTCGATCCCGCAAGGACCTACCCCCTGCCGCCATCAACCATTTTGACATGCAGTGCGTCTCATGTTATACAGGGAAGTACCTCCAATCTTACTCAATGAATATATTAATATGGAACATTCGAGGCATGCGTGCCTCATTGCCTCGTTTACAACATTTGATTAGAGAACATCGTTTGAATTTACTTGCTTTGATTGAACCTAAGCATGCACCGTCACAAATAAATGGGTTTGGTTTGCGTCTTGGCTTTTCGCAGTTTTATGCCTCTCAGTCGGAACATATTTGGTATTTCTGGCGTGATAATGAATTCCGTTTGCTTGCCACGCGGGATCAAGATCAAGTGGTCCATTTCACTTTACTGTCTATTTCGCTGTAGCATACCTTTGTTCTATCTTTAGTTATGCGAAACATACGCCTTCACAGCGCCAAATTCTATGGCGCTCTTTGTGTGACTTTGCCGCAATCTCACAATTACCCTGGCTTATGGGAGGAGATTTCAATACTTTTCGATCCATTGAAGATCATAGTGGCCGTTCCACTCCTTCTTTAACAGCTTTGCAAGATTTTAATGAGTGTTAAGTCCTATAGAAATGTCTATGAACTGTAGGATCTGCAAGGAACCACTAGAAGGGGGGGTTGAATAGTTGGTGCGGAAAATATGGTTTTTAAAATAGTTTTAAACCAAGAACTCAACTTCTAAAAACAGTTTCTGTTTTCAAGACCAGTTTTAAAACGTTTTGAAAACTGGGTTACAGGTCTTCAAAAATTCTGCAATTTAGAGAGAGCTTAGCCTCAGATGTTTTGAGTATCTCCTCAAAATTTCAGATTAAAATTCAACCTCTAACCCCTTAAAATCGTTGGTGGTCAGATTGCGCAAATCTGCCAGAAACGGTAGTATGATTTGAAAAATTAATTCCTATTTGTACGTAACTCAAAATGCTCTGAAAATTTAAAGACTAAACCCTTATTAGTTGTAATTAAATGGGTTGAAACAGTTTTGAAAATTTTTTTTGGAAAGTTAGTCAAATACGATCAAAGTCTCAACCATTGCAAGCCTGAAAATCAGACTGCACTAGTCTTAGGACTTTCGACGTTTGAATGACTTATACTTGTCCAAAATGGTTGAAACTTACGCCAAAAGAACCTTGAGACGTATGGCTATGATTTTGGAAAGTTTTGTAATTTTTGAAATTCGTTTACTATTTTTACGAACGTGATTAAAAATAATAAACAGTGCTGAAACAGAAAGCAAGTGCTGAAAGTAAATGACACCAGGAATTTTATACTGGTTCGGTTATAAACAACCTACTCCAGTCTTCGAGGACACCTTCCTCGGTTAGCACTAATCACACAACACAAAGAACACCTTACCACAGGGTTGATAAAGTTACACACTAACTCCAACCCTTTACAAACCTTGTATGAGAATACAATTGTCACGAACACCACAACCTTGCAAGTGCAAGATTGATCACACCTTGATCAATCTTTTACAATGATAAAGAATATGTGGTGGACTATAGGAAGCCTATTCAAGTATATGAATGTAAGTACAATAGGCTTTTAGAGAGAAGAAAGAAAGAAAGTGTAGAAGAGAAGGCTAGAACACGTTTTTGATCTTTGAAATTGCCAGACTTGTTCTTGTTTTTGTTTTGCTCTCTTCCTTCCTTTTTAACATTGTGGCCTCCCCCTATAGCATCCTCCTCCATTTGAAAATTATCTTCTAAGTCCTTGGAAGAGTGTATGCATCATTGTGACATGTCTTTGCTTACTTGGCATCTCTTCATTGGATGATCATTAAGCTCTTGCTTACTTGGCACTCATTGATTGGTTGGATGTTTTCATCACTTGATGACTAGATAAATCTGAAATTATCCTAAAAAAGCATGTGCCAATTAGCCATAAACATCTTACCATATGTCACAAAATTATCCCATAAAATTAGTAAGTCAAATAATTCTATTTTTCCATAAAAAATTCGGCCATCAAGTCTCTTGCACATGCTGAAATTTCAGCATGTGTAACATTCACCTTTTAATCAAAATATTGCCAATTTTACATTGATTTAATCCTTGAAATTAAAGAATAATTCAATCACCATTTAGTACACAATATTTTCATCAATTTTGGAATAAAATTTGTCACTCATGCAGCCTAGAATTCGGCCAATCCCACACATACTGAAATTTTCAGCATGTGTGATATTCAAAGATATCACCATTTTAATTCCATAACTTATTCAAAATACTTCCATAAAATCTTCCAATTAATTTAATTAATTCAAGAAGTAAAATATGCCTCATAATGTTGATAAAATCGGCCAGCCTATATGCACATGCTGAAATTTTCAGCATGTGTTACAAATGTGACACAAGTTTGAAATGTTACCTTGTGTATCTCCTTCCTTTATGTTATCAACATTGCATGCTTCATTCTTGACCAATTAATATGCCAACAATGCTCCACATATGCTCCAACATGGCTGTTATAGGCGTTTGAAATGACTTGTGTATGTGCTGAATTTTATTTTTGCAAACTTTGTAAAATAGTGCACATTTAATTATACACACATGGTATATTCCAATAAGCCCTTAATTAAATTTTCTAGAACACTTTGACATGTATGAAATATGTAAAAAGTGTCTAGATACATGTTATATGACATTCCAAAAACGTTCCATGTGTCGTGTAAGTAGAAAACCAAATTTTCAATGTTTATCGATTACCCGATTTTTCTCTAATTAAATTCCAACTTTTTGCACATGTTATATATATTATGTTACACATAATATACATAAATTAAACTTTAATATTCAACTCATTAGGCTGATTGAAGTGGCGCCTAGACATGTGACAAAATTGAAATTGGAATCTCCACAATTTGGCCTTAATGTGGGGTGATTTGTGCGTGCCAACATAGAATGATTTTATAGCTGCACATACCATTTAATCCACGAAAATTATGGCTACTTTTAAAGTGTAGTGGCTGGCCATCTATTTATGGCAAGTACGTGACACGTTGGTGAAGTTTCGGTATTCGCCATATACGACAATTTTTGGTTTAGAATCTTTTGACGTGTCGTATTTAATTTGTCATCACCATGACTTATATCATATGATATAAGACCTGAATATACTCATAAATATGAGTTAAGTATGGTGGTGTGACGTTAACATACGTACGTAAAATATATAACGTGTCGGTAGTACGTTGGAATATATGTGTATGTGCCTTTTTCAAAAAATCTGAATATATATATATATATATATATATATATATATATATGTTAAGGCGTGTAAATGAGTGTGGGGAGGAGAGTGGAAGACTTTCCTTTCTTCACCTTGTTGCCTTTGTGCCTTGTCCAAATATTGCTTCCTTTAATGAACTACTTAGTTTAATTAACTAAGTACTTCACTTAATGAACTATTTTAGTTCATTAATGGTGGCACATGAAAATAGTTCAAACACAACAAATGTTTGCCATTTGATGTAAGTTTTAAAGCTTCATGGCTCGTTAGTGCGACAACATTATATATGTACTATATAAGGCAAGTTTTATGCAAGAGCGTGTCATATCATAAAATATGTCATACATTTCTTTGTAACACGTTTTAAATCATGTATTTTGAAATCACTCAAACCCTTTTTCTCTACAATCTCCCCCTTTTGATGATTTTCAAAATAACCTACGTTCATGATTAAATCTTATCACTCCCCCTTCAATAGTGCATAAATTCAAATTTTGAATTTCAAATTTCAAATCGCTCCCCCTTGATTTATGCAATCAGTTTCCTCCAGTTTCCTCTCTCCCCCTTAAATCATGCATTCTCTCCCCTTTATTTTGGAAAGTCAATCAAAAATGCATGTAAATATGGAAAGATAATCAAATCAAATCAGCAGAAATCATGCCTAATTTAGAACGAAGATTTTCGTACGTGGCTTGATTTAAGGCTTTAGTGAAGATATCCACTACTTGTGCCTCTGTGCGTACGTGATCTATGACAATATCACCATTATTTACGTGATCACGAAGAAAATGATAGCATACTTCTATATGCTTGGCCTTAAAGTGTAACACGGGGTTCTTAGATAGGTTAATTGCACTCATACTATCACAATATGTAGGGATTTTATTTACGGTAATTCCAAAGTCCGAAAGTTGTTGTTTTATCCATAGTAATTGTGTGCAGCAAAGACTAAGTGCCATGTACTCAGCTTTAGTAGTGGATAAAGCTACGCTTGCTTGCTTTTTGGAAAACCATGAAATAAGTGAGTTTCCTATAAATTGGCAAGTGCCACTCGTGCTTTTTCTATCTATCTTACATCCACCATAATCAGCGTCAGTGTAGCCATGCAAATTAAAGTCGCAATCTTTATCATGCCAAATGCCTAAGGTGGGTGTGTGCTTAATATATCGGAATATTCTTTTTATCGCATTATAGTGAGACACCTTAGGTTGACTTTGAAAACGTGCACACATACATACACTGAACATGATATCAGGCCTACTAGAAGTGAGATATAGTAAAGAACCAATCATATATCTATATAAGGCATTATCAAAATCCTTACCATGTTCATCTTTATCTAATTTAGTAGTGACATTCATAGGGGTGGGGTGTAGCGCCCCGACTCCCGGCCTAGCCAGAAGCAGTGCACCCGCCGTACTTCACTAAGGAGAGTACCAGGCATCGATCCATAATGTATCGTAATCCATGATAAAATGCATGGATTTTCGTGCTTACACGTCATCAAGTAAGCCAAACCGTGGCAGAATAAAAATTTCAAATTAAAAACATCCACGAGATCATTCTTCGTTTTACAACCCAAGTCAAATGTATCGAAATTCTCAAAAGTAGATATTCCCCATCACAATTACATAATCAGTCATCAGTCATAATCGGCAAGTCATGTCTCCTAATCCATCTGTCCTTCGCTGCACTCACGGGTAGGGGACCCTAGGTTCATCCTCAATCCATTCTACCTTGTTCCTTGTAGTCTCTGGGAGGAAAAATAGGGGGTGAGTGACAAAGACATCAGCAAGTATACTATAATAATCGAAGATTAAATGGAAGTACATACAAGAACCGAACCCCAAAAATTTCGGTTTAGAAACATACCTGTCCTCCATCCAATACCCGATAGTGATCAACACTTAATGCGTCAAGATCATAACTTAAGCAAGATCGATACTTAATGAAGAACATAACAATAAAAGACCGCAACTTGCATAAATTCGTAACATATCAAGGATCATTACTAAATGAGATCATACTTAGAAGCTAGCAAGTTATAACAACTTAGTCTAAGTATCATGTGTCACTACATAATGACTCAATAAACGTGACATGCATACATATGAACGTATGATGCGTCATGATAAAATGAGAATATGATCTTTCATGCTTTTCTTTCAAAACATCATTTTCAAGAAAATAACAGAGTGTTCAGATCTATCTTCCCGGATCTAAGGCGGTCACGTCTCCCTTTCGAATCTATTATTCCCGGATTCAGAACGGTAACTGTGGCGCCTCGCATCCTGGCCTAGCCGGAACCGGTGCACCTACCGTACTTCACTAAGGAGAGTACTAGGCGTCGTTCCATACGTGTCATGATCCATGATATAATGCATGGATTTTCGCGCTTACACGTAAATAAGTAAGCGAAACCGTGGCAGAATTTAAAACTTCAAATTAAAAACATCCACAAGACCATTCTTAGTTTACAACCCAGATCAAAAGTATCGAAAGTCTCAAACACAAATGTATCCCATCACAAATACATAATCAGTCATCAGTCATAGCTGGCCAGTCATGTCTCCTTAATCCGTCCGTTCTTCACTACACTCACGGGTAGGGGACCCTAGGTTCATCCTCAGTCCACTCTACTCTGTTCCCTGCAGCCTCTGGGAGGAAAAATAGGGGGTGAGTGACAAAGTCACCAGCAAGTATACTATAATAATTGAGGATTGGATGGAAAGTGCATACAAGAACCGAACCCCAAAAATTTCGGTTTAGAAGTATACTTGTCCTCCATCATATACTCGATAGGAATCAACACTTAATGCATCAAGGTCATAACTTAAACAAAATCGTTACTTAATAAAGAACATAACAATAAAAGACTGTAACTCGCATCAATTCGTAACATAACAAGAATCATCGCTTAATGAGGTCACACTTAGGAGCTACCAAGCTTTAACAACTTAGTCTAAGTATCTTGTGTCACTACATGATGACTTAATGAACGTGACATGCATACATATGTACGTGTGATGCATCATGATAAAAATGAGAATATGATCTTTCATGCTTTTCTTTCAAATCATCATCGTCAAAAAACAACAGAGTATTCAGATCTATCTTCCCGGATCTGAGGCGGTAACGTCTCCCCTTCGAATCCATTATTCTTGGATTCGGAATGGTAGCGTCATCTCTTATCGGGTCTATTCTCTCCGGGCCCAAACGGTCATATCATAAGGTCTATTCTCTCTGGGCCTGAACGGTCATATCATTAGATCAATTAACCCCGGATCTGGGCGGGTCCTTACTGGCCAGGCACATACACACATGGTACCGGTGGGAAGCGTTCTTTTAAAACATGATCATTTCTTTAAAAACGCTTTTCATCTTTCTTTCACATAAAACAGATGCCATAAATCATGTAAGTGACGATGATGCAATGCTTGACATGTATTATGCAAACCATGTCATAATGCGATACATACACACATTTGTTCAACTCGTCGCTATGCTGGAAAAATTTCCAGCATGAACACTCCTTGTATTCGGACCTAAACCCTTGTGGTTAGGCCCACTAACAATAATGCTTGTCATGCGTATGCATATATATGCCTTATTTGTTCATAATAAAATTCTCTTGACGATGCAAAATGCGTAAGACACTTAGTTTAATAAATCACGGAACAAGGCTGCTGAATTTCGGTAATCCAGCGCCCCTTTTCTTTAGTCCTTTAAGTATGCCCATCAAACCCCTTTTAATTTGGGTCAGCTTAGCAAACTTGTTATAACACTCCATTAATTGGTGGTTGTAAGCCCAAGTCGTGTAACTATCCTAAACCCTTTCGATTAAGGCCTTATAATAAGTTCCTCAATTCTGCCCAAATTCTGAGATTAGTGACGTCTATTTATTTGTGGTATATACCCTTCAATTGGTCGTTCGAAAAATAAGTGGTTTACTTAGATGGGTTCAACTACGTCTTAGTTAGTTGGTAAACAAATTTTGCGGATTTATAATATCGTTAAAGGTATCATTTATTCATTTCCTTAAAACCGCTACACGCTGATTTCTGGAGTGACCTATTTTACTATAAATTATATTGTGACCACACCGTAATTCCTTTTTCAGAAATTCCAAGCCCCGAGCTTAGTAGACACCTTGAACTAGTTTCATACCGAAAATTAGCCCAATTCCATATTCCTAACGTCCATTTTCAGGTGACTCATCATGTCATATAAAACCAGTCCAGTCCAGTAAAATTTTCAGCATGACCAGTTTTAGTGAAAATTTCATTAAAAATAATCCATAGCTCCTTCTAACAAAATTCTAACTCTCAAAGCTAATATACACATAAAACTAGTGTCCTACCAAAAATCAACTACATTGGAAGTTTCTAAGGTCTCTTTTCGGGTCTCACAATACGGCCAAAATTCTGCCCTGGTCTAGAAGTTTTCAGATTTGGTCATGTTCATCCCTAATGGCCCTAACTTGCATTGTTTATCATAAACCCCTTATTAACTTTCAAACATACCCTCTTATGGGAAATTTTACAGATTCAACATGCTACAACATCATATGCAAACCCCTTACAAAACAGTTTGCACATGCATCATTCTTTGGCCAAGCACACCACATTTCCACTAATTTGTTCTTAACAACAATTTTTGGTGCTTACGCACCCTAGTCACCAATAGTCCATTTCGGTACATGCAAGGCAAAATAATGTACCACAAGGAGCATGTTAGACTTAACACACTAAAGCACAACTTTGTCTCCACTTTACCACATAATTTATCTTTTCAAGCCAAAACCACCCCTATTTCCTTAACCCTCTCCACCGTATGAACTTTCTATGGAAAAGAAAAGATCTTTAGCATGTTCAACTTGGATTAACACATAATGATGCATAAAAACCACAAAGATTCCATCTTTAAACAAAAACGCATACCTACACACCATTTGGCCCCTAGGCCAAAAGTTTAGGCATCAAAACTTAGTACATCACAACTAAGATTAAATCTTAAGTTTATCTAGCCATTCATGCAAACACTCTCACATTCAAGCCAAAAAGAGTATAGTGTACTTGCCTTTTTGCTTACTCTTCTTGAAAGGTGTATGGAAGGTTGAAATCTTTCTTCTCTTCTATGCGTGCATCCCACGGTGGTGGAAAGGAAAAGGGATAAAGGGTTAGTTTACATCTTTAACTAAAATATACACTTAGTGAGGGCTAGATGGACTTACCAAAAAAGAGCTTGAGTGGTATTCAAGCTTCTCTAGCCTAGAGTCTTCAAAAGCTTGAGATTCCTGAGCCTAATGACCATTGAAGGTCACGGTTATGAGCAAGAAGAATAGCACTATAAGTTTCATCTCATGTAAATGTAAATGTCTTCTCAAGAGGCTAAGAACACTTACCTAATATCTCTTAGTCTTGGAAGAACCTAGACCTCCTTGGTTGCTCCCTTGGCCATATGGTTTGGAGAGAAAGGAAGAGAAGAGTTCTTGCACTTGAAGTTCTTGAGTGTTTTGAGAGGTTTGAAGAATTCTCAAGTATGATCTTTGGAGGGAATTCTTCTTCTTTTGGCTATGTTTAGCCGTTGGGGAGGGGTGTAAGAGGGATTAGAATTACTATGGTAATGTTAAGGGGAGTAACCTTGGTTACTTTAGTAAACCAAGGTTACTTTATCTTTAACCTTAGTTACTTTAGTCTAACCATGATTACTTTTGGAACTAACCTTAGTTACTTTCTTTAATCATGGTTAGTTTAACTATTGTGTAGAAAAGGCTCCCCCTTGGTTGGCTATTGCCTTCACACCCGGCGGTTGGGGTCTTTAATGACCCCAACATGCCTTAATTAGGGTAGTTCCCCCCTTTTTCTATTATTTATCTTATTTTCTTTTTCCTATGTTTCCCTACAAAAATGGTTAATTAGAAAAAAAACATGCTTGAGCCTTCTTTGGGCTAAGGGTCGAAAGAAAGAAAAAGGTAATGTTGGGTTGCAACCAAATCTTCTTGCTATTACCCACTTGTTCTAAGGGCTTATTAGTTTACTTAGAAGATGGCCCTTACAATCTTATGAAATTCAATTGGGGCCTTCCCTAACCTTGGGGCCGAAACCTCCCAAGCACTTGGGGGTGAATTGGGCCTCTCCTCATGGTCCAATATCCACGCTCGAAAAATATATACGTTTATTACTTTCCGTAACGTAATCTATAATAATAATCATCGACTCAATAAATTATAATGGCAATCATATCTTGTCACATAATCTCTCAAATAAATTATAGGTACAAAAGGATTCCTTAGTGGGTTACAACATCCTCCCCCCTTATTATAAGTTTCGTCCTCGAAACTTAAAAGTGCTACTCAAAGAGGTGAGGGTACAAGTTCTTCATATTCTCTTCTACTTCCCTGGTAGATTCATCCACAAAATGGTTCTTCCACTGCACCTTGACCATTGGTATTGATCGTTTCCTTAGCACCTTTTCCTTATGATCAACTATCTTTTCTGGTTCTTCCTCATATGTCGTGTCGGCTTCTAGCTTCAAAGGTTGTTCCTTTATGACATGGCTAGGATTGTGCACATACCGTCGAAGTTGAGATACATGAAATACGTCATGTATTTGAGATAATGTGGGCGATAGAGCGAGTTGATAAGAAACTTCCCCAATCTTTTCAAGAACCTCGTATGGACCAATAAATCTTGGGCTTAACTTCCCCTTAATACCAAATCTCTTAACTCCTTTCGTCGGCGATACATTTAGAAACACTCTTTCCCCAACTTGAAATTGTAATGGTCGTCGCTTCTCATCTGCCCAAACCTTGCTTCTATCTTGGGCCGTTTGTAACTTTTGTTTTATAATTTTTATTTTCTTTCGAGTCTGCTCGACTAGATTGGGTCCAGTAAGAATCTTATCTCCTATTTCATCCCAGTAGAGCGGAGATCAGCACTTTCTTCCATAAAGCGCTTCATATTGGGCCATCCCTATAGATATTGTTATAAGAAAATTCTACCAATTTGAGAGTTCGATCCCAGCTTCCCCCAAAGTCAAGTACGCAAGATCGCAACATGTCTTCCAATGTCTGAATGGTTCTTTCCGATTGACCATCAGTTTGGGGATGAAATGCCGAGCTCATGTGGATCTCCGTGCCCATCGCTTTCCGAAAAGCTGTCTAAAATCGTGATGTGAAGCAAGGGTCACGGTCACACACGGTACTTAAGGGTACTCCATGTAGACTTACAATTTGTTCAACATACATCGTAGCCAATTTTTCCATTGGAGCCTTGATTGTCATAGCCATGAAGTGAGCGGATTTTGTTAGGCGATCCACGACTACCCAATGGCATCATATCCGCTTCTCGTTCTGGGCAGATCGGTAACAAAATCCATAGTAATGTGGTCCCACTTCCATTCAGGAAATTCAAGAGGTTGTAGCAACCCAGTGGGTCTCTGATGTTCCGCTTTAACCTTCTGGCAAACGAGGTATTTTTCCACGAATTCCGCAATCTGTCTTTTTATGCCACGCCACCAGAATCGTTGTTTCAAATCTTGGTACTTCTTATTGGCTCCAGGGTGAATAGATAATCGAGAGTTGTGAGCTTCCTTATGAACTTCATTCAGTATGTCTTCGTCATTGGGTACACACAATCTTTCTCGAAACCACAAACTGTTGTTGTTTCAAACCTTAAACTCTTCGGAGGGTTTCATTCTCACCCAGTCCTTTATCTTCTTTAAGGTTTCATCCTTTTCTTGCCCTTCTTTAATTTTTACTATCAGCGAAGGAATTATCACTAATTTTGCGAGCATGCCTTTAATTGAATCAGCCTCTTCCAGATCAAATTCTTCCATGTCACGCTGCAAAGGTGGTTGACGCGGATGGCTTGTTTTTCTACTTAAGGCATCAGCTACCTTGTTGGCTTTTCCTGGATGATACTGAATTGATAAGTCGTAGTCCTTCATTAATTCTAGCCATCTTTGCTGTCGCATGTTTAGCTGTTTTTGGGTGAATAGATACTTGAGGCTTTTGTGGTCTGTGAAAATTTTGCACTTTTCACCATATAGATAGTGCCTCCATATTTTTAGTACAAAGAGCACGGCTGCTAACTCGAGGTCATGTACAGGGTAGTTCTATTCAAATGGCTTCAATTGTCGGGATGTGTATGCAATCACTCGATCTTTTTGCAATAATACACGTCCCAGCCCGTTCTTAGAGGCATCACTGCATACAACAAAGTTTTCTCCGGGAATCGGTTGTGCTAAAACTGGGGCGGA
Organism: Eustoma russellianum; assembly: GCA_036186865.1. Taxonomy (NCBI): domain Eukaryota; kingdom Viridiplantae; phylum Streptophyta; class Magnoliopsida; order Gentianales; family Gentianaceae; genus Eustoma; species Eustoma russellianum. The sequence goes on from AP025056.1 coordinate 29,777,800, forward strand.
GGTCAGCTTCTTCTTTAATTCAGTAAAGCTCTTTTCGCAATCTGAGGTCCATTCAAATTTGGTTTTCTTCTGGGTCAAACGGGTCAGAGGCATAGCGATTCGAGAAAATCTTTCCACAAACTTACGATAGTAACCGGCGAGACTGAGAAAACTTCGTACCTCTGTAACGTTGGTCGGTCTGGGACACTCCGTGATTGCCTCGATCTTCTTGGGGTCTAACGATATACCTTCTTCAGATATTACATGCCCCAGAAACTCTACACTTCGTAGCCAGAATTCGCATTTACATAATTTCGCGTATAGTTGTTTCCTTCGTAGAATGTCCAAAACGACCCTTAAATGGTTTGCGTGGGTCTCTTCGTCAGGTGAGTAGATCAATATGTCATCGATGAAGACTACAACGAACTTGTCTAGTTGGTCCTGAAAGACTCGATTCATTAGATCTATAAACGCTGCGGGGGTGTTGGTCAGTCCGAATAGCATTACTAGAAATTCGTAATGTCCAGAACGAGTTCTGAATGCAGTTTTCTGGACGTCCTCATCCTTGATCTTCAATTGGAAATAACCTGAGCGAAGATCAATTTTACTGAAAATTCTTGCCCCCTGCATCATGATACCTTTAGGTAGGGTTTTATGATAGACTCTTTACTAAAATAAAATCTTCAGTATGCTTACCCGAAGCTGATCGAACAGATCGTCGATCCTCGGCAAAGGGTACTTATTCTTTATAGTGATCTTGTTGAGCTCCCTATAGTCAATACATAGCCGCATACTTCCGTCCTTCTTCTAGACGAACAGTACGAGAGCTCCCCAAGGTGAAACACTTGGGCGATTCAGTTTCTTTTTCAGCAATTCGTGCAGCTGTTCCTTCAGCTCTTTTAGTTCTGCAGGTGCCATTCGGTAGGGAGCTTTTGATATTGGTTCAGCTCCTGGAACCAGGTTGATTTCAAAAGATATCTCCCGGTCCGGAGGAAGACCTGGTAACTCTTCTGGAAAAACATCTGAGTATTCACAAACTACTGGAACTTGAGACAGATCTGAGGGTGCTTGATCGGCATTTATTGCATAGACAAGATATTCCTCATGTCCTTTCTTCAGTGCCTTATTAGCGCGAATCGCATTTACATAAATGTTCTTAGGGCATTTCCGTAACTTCGATCCTCCTTGAAAGGTTATTTCTTTACTTGTGTGATCTATAAAGGTAACTTGTTTTTCACTACAATCGATGTTGGCATAATTCTTGGAGAGCCAGTCCATCCCAAGAATTACGTCGAAGTCCGTCATGGGTGTGGGAATCAAATCGGCGTCAAACCGATGATTATCGAACTCAAGTTCGCAATTTCTGAAAACATGGTAAGATACAAGCACCTGTTCCCCAGCTGCTTGGATTCTATACGGTGTATCACTATACGTGGGGTTACCTTCAATATTCTTTGCGAATTTCTTGGATATAAAGGAGTGGCTAGCGCCACTGTCAAATGATGCGTTGGCAGGTACTGAACATACTAGGATAGCTCCTGAATCATGCAATACTTACTAAGCAACTATAGGACAACAGTACTCGTAAAAATTAACACAATTCTCAGAAAATACCTGTCACCACGTCTTTGGCCTCTTCAGCAGCTGCGTCAGTCATAGCGTGAACTCGTGCGTTGGTATGCTGACGCTGAGGCTTTGGCAGTTGTTGTTGCTGCTAGGTCCCCTTCTCCGGGCACTCCCTTGCCATGTGTCCTGTTTTCCCGCATCTAAAGCAGGTGGCTCCTTTGTCTGGACAGTCCTTAAGGATGTGGCCTGTCTTGGCGCATCCAAAACATTTCCCTGCCTGAATATAACATTCTCCCACATGGTGCCGACCGTAATGAGAGCATCTTGGAATAGCAGATTGTTGGCCTTGATTCTTAGATTGGTTCTTTTGGGAGCGGCGTTGAAACCGAGTCTTCCCTAGACGCCCTGGGCCCCTTGTATTTTTCTTCGCAGACTTGCGGGGCCCTCCGCTTCTCGACACCTCTCTTCCTCTATTTTGGCTAAATTCATTACGACGGATGATATCTCTTTCAATTCGGTAGCATGCATCTATAAGGGAACCAAAGTTTGCTGGATTTGCATTAACCAGCCATGTTCGGATTCTAGGGTTTAGTCCTCTTTAAAATTTCAACATTTTGGTTTCTTCATCGTTCATGGTGGATGGTTGAAATCTTCCCAGAGCTATAAATTTGTTAGTGTAGTCAGCAACCGTCATTCCTGGTTCTTGCATTAGGGATTCAAACTCATGTCTTTTCTGTAATTAGACGGAGGGTGGTATGTAGAACTTATTGAATTCTTAAAGAAACCTTTTCCAGGAAATTGGTCTTGGTAAACCTTGTAAATTAGCCTTCCACCATTGGTTGGCCTCTCCTAACAGAAATGGTCTAACCGCCTGAGTCTTTACTTCTTCCGGGGCTCTAATTAGTTCGAAGCAGTTTTCCACCTCATCCAGCCACTTCTCAGTGGCATCTGAATCTGACTTTCCTTCAAACGGCAGAACATTGGCCCTCTTCAACCCGTCAAAATAATATTGAGCATCTCTGACTGGCTCGTGAGGTTGAGTTTATTCTGTTGCAGCATTACTTGCCCAATTTGGGTGACTGTTTGGCAAAAGTTCTGAAAAGCGTTAATATCAGGCATCATTTGTGGAAAAGGTCCTTGGGGTGGAGGAACGTTCTGATCTGGCAGTGGATTTTGGCCTTGCGGTGGCGGGGGTGGAGGGACCCGAGCGGTTGGAGGAGAGATGGGCTCCTACACCTCGGGTCTAGCTCTGGCTGGTCTGCCTCTTGGTCGCACCATCTGCAGTATGCAGTGTCGGCTTTATTCAATACGGAAATGTCATAATATGTAGCAGAGTTTAATTTATTCTGTTAGCATATCTGAGGAGCATATACGTACATATGTTATAAATTAAATTCTGTGATTGGTCATCAATTAGGGCATTATCAATGGGTCGTACACTAGATATCCAAGTCTAAGGTCAACTCTCATCTAAGATCAGAACTTCGATCTAAGATCAAGCTTAGTTGACTACGATCATAACTTAATTCTGTATTCTGCCCGGATCTGGAGCCTTAGCTCTGATACCACCTGCGGCGCCCTACATCCCGACCTAGCTGGAACCGGTGCACCTGCCGTACTTCACTAAGGAGAGTACTAGGCGTCGTTCCATATGTGTCATGATCCATGATATAATGCATGGATTTTCGCGCTTACACGTAAATAAGTAAGCGAAACCGTGGCAGAATTTAAAACTTCAAATTAAAAACATCCACAAGACCATTCTTAGTTTACAACCCAGATCAAAAGTATCGAAAGTCTCAAACACAAATCTATCCCATCACAAATACATAATCAGTCATCAATCTTAGCTGGCCAGTCATGTCTCCTAAATCCGTCCGTTCTTCACTGCACTCACGGGTAGGGAACCCTAGGTTCATCCTCAATCCACTCTACTCTGTTCCCTGCAGCCTCTGGGAGGAAAAATAGGGGGTGAGTGACAAAGTCACCATCAAGTATACTATAATAATTGAGGATTGAATGGAAAGTGCATACAAGAACCGAACCCCAAAAATTTCGGTTTAGAAGTATACCTGTCCTCCATCCAATACTCGATAGGGATCAATACTTAATACATCAAGGTCATAACTTAAACAAAATCGTTACTTAATAAAGAATATAACAGTAAAAGACTGTAACTCGCATCAATTCGTAACATAACAAGAATCATCGTTTAATGAGGTCATACTTATGAGCTACCAAGCTTTAACAACTTAGTCTAAGTATCTTGTGTCACTACATGATGACTTAATGAACGTGACATGCATACATATGTACGTGTGATGCATCATGATAAAAATGAGAATATGATCTTTCATGCTTTTCTTTCAAAACATCATCTTCAGAAAACAACAGAGTGTTCAGATCTATCTTCCCGGATCTGAGGCGGTAACGTCTTCCCTTCGAATCTATTGTTCCCGGATTCGGAACGGTAGCGTCATCTCTTATCGGGTCTATTCTCTCCGGTCCCGAATTATCATTATCAAGTCTATTCTCTCCGGGTCGGAATGGTCATATCATCAGGTCTTCTCTTCGGGTCTGAACGGTCATATCATCAGATCAATTAACCCCGGATCTGGGCGGGTCCTTACTGACCAGGCACATACACACACGGTACCAGTGGAAAGCGTTCTTTTAAAATAGGATCATTTCTTTAAAAACGCTTTTCATCTTTCTTTCACATAAAACAAATTCCATAAATCATGTAAGTGACGATGATGCAATGCATGACATGTATTATGCAAACCATGACATAATGCGATACATACACACATTTGTTCAACTCATCGCTATGCTGGAAAAATTTCCAGCATGAACACTCCTTGTATTCAGCCCTAAACCCTTGTGGTTAGGCCCACTAACAATAATGCTTGTCATGCGTATGAATAAAAATGCCTTATTTGTTCATAATAAAATTCTCGTGACGATGAAAAATGCATAAGACACTTAGTTTAATAAATCACGGAACAAGGCTGCTGAATTTCGGTAATCCAGCGCCCCTTTTCTTTAGTCTTTTAAGTAAGCCCATCAAACCCCTTTTAATTTGGGCCAGCTTAGCAAACCTGTCATAACACTCCATTAATTGGTGGTTGTAAGCCCAAGTCGTGTAACTAGCCTAAACCCTTTCGATTAAGGCATTATAATAAGTTCCTAAATTCTGCACAAATTGTCAGATTAGTGACGTCCATTTATTTGTGGTATATACCTTTCAATTGGTCGTTCTAAAAATAAGTGGTTTACTTAGATGGGTTCACCTACGTCTTAGATAGTTGGTAAACAAATTTCGCGGATTTATAATATCGTTAAAGGTATCATTTATTTATTTCCTTAAAACCGCTACACGCTGATTTCTGGAGTGACCGATTTTACTATAAATTTTAGTGTGACCACACCGTAATTCCTTTTTCAGAAATTTCAACTCCCGAGCTTAGTAGACACCTTGAACTAGATTCATACCGAAAATTAGACTAATTGCATATTCCTAAGGTCTATTTTCAGGTGACTCATCATGTCATATAAAACCAGTCCAGTCTAGTAAAATTTTCAGCATGACAAGTTTTAATGAAAATTTCATTAAAAATAATCCGTAACTCCTTTTAACAAAATTCCAACTCTCACAGCTAATATACACATAAAAATAGTGTCCTACCAAGAATCAACTAAATTGAAAGTTTCTAAAGTCTCTTTTCGGGTCTCACAATACGGCCAAAATTCTGCCATGCTCCAGAAGTTTTCAGATTTGGTCATGTTCATCCCTAATGGCCCTAACTTGCATTGTTTATCATAAACCCCTTATTAACTTTCAAACATACCCTCTTATGGGAAATTTTACAGATTCAACACGCTACAACATCATATGCAAACCCCTTACAAAACAGTTTGCACATGCATCATTCTTTGGCCAAGCACACCACATTTCCTTTAATTCGTTTTTAACAACAATTTTTGGTGCTTACGCACCCTAGTCACCAACAGCCCATTTCGGTACATGCAAGGCAAAATAATGTATCCACAAGGAGCATGTTAGACTTAACACACTGAAGCACAACTTTGTCTCTACTTTACCACATAATTTATCTTTTCATGCCAAAACCACCCCTATTTCCTTAACCCTCTCCACCGTATGTCTTTTTCATGGAAAAGAAAAGATCTTTAGCATGTTCAACTTGGATTAACACATAATGGTGCATAAAAACCACAAAGATTCCATCTTTAAACAAAAACTCATACCTACACATCATTTGGCCCCTAGGCCGAAAGTTTAGGCATCAAAACTTAGCACATCACAACTAAGATTAAATCTTAAGTTTATCTAGCCATTCATGCAAACACTCTCACATTCAAGTCACAAAGAGTATAGTGTACTTGCATTTTTGCTTACTCTTCTTGAAAGGTGTATGGAAGGTTGAAATCTTTCTTCTCTTCTATGCATGCATCCCACGGTGGTGGAAAGGAAAAGGGATAAAGGGTTAGTTTACATCTTTAACTAAAATATACACTTAGTGAGGGCTAGATGGACTTACCAAAAAGGAGCTTGAGTGGTATTCAAGCTTCTCTAGCCTAGAGTCTTCAAAAGCATGAGATTCTTGAGTCTAATGACCATTGAAGGTCACGGTTATGAGCAAGAAGAATAGCACTATAAGTTTCATCTCATGTAAATGTAAATGTCTTCTCAAGGGGCTAAGAACACTTACCTAATATCTCTTAGTCTTGGAAGAAGCTAGACCTCCTAGGTTGCTCCCTTGGCCATATGGTTTGGAGAGAAAGGAAGAGAAGAAGCTCTTCTTGCACTTGAAGTTCTTGAGTGTTTTGAGAGGTTTGAAGAATTCTCAAGTATGATCTTTGGAGGGAATTCTTCTTCTTTTGGCTATGTTTAGCCGTTGGGGAGGGGTGTAAAAGGGATTAGAATTACTATGGTAAGGTTAAGGGGAGTAACCTTGGTTAATTTAGTAAATGGTTAATTAGAAAAAAAATATGCTTGAGCCTTCTTTGGGCTAAGGGCCGAAAGAAAGAAAAAGGTAATGTTGGGTTGCAACCAAATCTGCTTGCTATTACCCAGTTGTTCTAAGGGCTTATTAGTTTACTTAGAAGATGGCCCTTACAATCTTAAGAAATTCAATTGGGGCCTTCCCTAACCTTGGGGCCGATACCTCCCAAGCACATGGGGGTGAATTGGGCCTCTCCTCATGGTCCAATATTCACGCTCGAAAAATATATACATTTATTACTTTCCATAACGTAATCTATAATAATAATCATCGACTCAATAAATTATATTGGCAATCATATCTTGTCACATAATCTCTCAAATAAATTATAGGTACAAAAGGATTCCTTAGTGGGTTACAACAATGTCATCACTTATCGGGTCTATTCTCTCCGGGCCCAAACAATCCATATCAGGTCTATTCTCTCCGGGTCTGAATGGGGCATATCAGGTTTATTCTCTCCGGGCCGGAACGGTCCATATCATCAGATCAATTAACCCCAGATCTGGGCGGGTCCTTACTGGCCAGGAACATACACACACGGTACCGGTGGGAAGCGTTCTTTTAAAACAGAATCTTTTCTTTAAAAAAAACGATTTTCATCTTTCTTTCATAAAATCAATGCCATAAATCATGTAAATGACGATGATGCAATTCATGACATGTATTATGCAAACCATGACATAATGCGTTACATATACACATATGTACAACTGGTCGCTATGCTGGAAAAATTTCCAGCATGATCACTCCATTTACTCGGCCTTAATCCCTTGAGGTTAGGCCCACTAACAATAATTCTTGTCATGCGTATGCATAAAAATGCCCTATTTTTTCATAATAAAATTATCGTGACAATACAAAATGCGTAAGACACTTAGTTTAATTAATCACGAAACAAGGCTTCTGAATTTCGGCAATTCAGCGCCCCTTTCTTTGGTCTTTCATGTAAGCCCATTAATCCTCTTTTAATTTGGGCCAGCTTTGGAAAACTTATTATAAACATTCCATTAATTGGTGATTGTAAGCCCAAGTCGTATAACTAGCCTAAGTCCATTCGATTAAGGCCATATAATAAGTTCCTCAATTCTGCACAAAATCTCATATTAGTGATGCCCACATATTTATGGTGTTTACCCTTTAATTAGTCATTCTAAAAATAAGTGGCTTACATAGAAGGATTCACCAATGTCTTAAGTAGTTGGTAAATAAATTTCGCGGATTTATAATATCGTTAGAGGTGTCATTTATTCTTTTTCCTAAAACTGTGACATGCTGATTTCTGGATTGACCAATTTTACTATAAGTTTTAGTGTGACCACACCGTAACTTCTTTTTAAAAAATTCCAACTCTCGAACTTAGAAGACACTTTGAGCTAGTATCCTACAAAAAATTAGCCCAATTGCATATTCCTAGGGTCCACTTCCTGGTTGTCAATTATGTCACATAAAATCTGTCTGGCCCAGTAAAATTTCCAGCATGACCAGTTTTAGTAAAAATTTCACTAAAAATAATCCGTAACTCCTTCTAACGAACTTCCAACTCTCATATCTAATATACACATAAGCCTAGTGTCATACCAAAAATCAATTAAATTGAAGGTCCCTAAGGTCTCTTTTGGGGTCTCACAAAACAGTCTAAAATCTGCCCTGCTCCAGTATATTTCATAGCGTGTCATGTCTCCCACCTAAATGGCCCTAAATTGCATTGTTTGTCATAAACACTTTATTAGACTTCAAACTTGCCCTTTTCATGGGAAATTTACAGATTCAACCACGCAACAAGCATCATACAAAAAGCAATACAAAGCAACTCGTATGCCACATACATCACCTCTTGGCCATACTCACCATATTCCCACTTAAACGACCCTTAGCCAAGTTTGGTGCACACGCACCCCAGCCCGTTTATGTACATGCAAGACCAAATATCATATTCACAATGATCATACTAAGCTTAACATACAAAAACATAAATCTTGTTCACATCTTAACCCATATTTCATCACTTCATGCAAAACTACCCCAATTTCTTTTAACCCTCTCCACCGTATGCCCTCTCCATGGAAAAGAAGGGATCTTTAGCATGTTCATCTTAGATTATCACATAATAGTGCATAAAACCAATAAAGAATCCATCTTTAAGCAAAAACTCACACATACACGCCATTTAACCCCTAGGCCGAAAGTTTCATACATCAAGGCTTAACATATCACAACTAAGATTGAATCTTAAGGATTATCTAGCCATTCATGCAAACACTTTCACATTCAAGCAACAAAAAGTATAGTGTACTTGCCTTTTCAACTTATTCCTCTTGAAAGATGTTTGGAAAGTTGAAACCTTTGTCCTCTTTTATGCATGTACCCCATGGTTGTGGAAAGGAAAAGAGGTAAATGGTTAGTTTACATCCTTAACTAAAATATACACTTAGTAAGGGCTAGATGAACTTACTTAGAAGGAGCTTGAGTGGTATTCAAGCTTCTCTAGACTAGAGTCCACAAAAGATTGAGACTTGTTGAGCCTAGTGACCTTGAATGTCACGGTTAGGGGCAAGAAAATAGCACCATAAGTTTCATCACATGAAAATGTAGATATCTTCTCAAGAGGGCTAAGAACACTTACCTAATATCCCTTAGTCTTGGAAGAACCTAGGAACCTCTTGTTTTGCTTTTGGCCATGTGGTTTGGGAGAAAGGAAGAGAATGAACTTCTCTTGCACTAGAAGATTTTTGGGTGTTTAGAAAATATTTAGAGAATTCTCAAGTGTGGTTCTTGGAGGGAATTCTCTCTTTTGGCTATGTTTTAGCCGTTGGGGGAGGGGTGTAAGAGGGGTTAAGGTTTACCATAGTAGGGTTAAAAGGAGTTAACCTTACTTTTGAGCTAACCCAAGTTACTTTATCCAATCATGGTTACCCTAACCTTGGTTTAAATGATAAGGTAACCATGGTAGCATTTAAAAATCCTCCATGGTTAGCCATTAGGCGGCCGGTTGGTTGGGGGTCTTTAATGACCCCAACCATGTTTTATCCCCATTTATTAGTTGCGTTATTTAATTTATTTTAAATTTTTTTTCCCTTTCTTTGTCTTAAAATAATTAATTAGGGAAAAAATGTTGAAGCCCTCTTTGGGCTAAGGGCCGAAAGAAAGGAAAAAGTGTTGGGTTGAAACCAAATTTTCTTGCCATTACCCATACTTGTTTTAAGGGCTTATCAGCTTACTTAGAAGATGGCCCTTACAACCTTAAGAAATTCAATTTGGGTCTTCCCTAACCTTGGGGCCGAAACCTTCCAAGCACTTGGAGGTTGAATTGGGCCTCTCCTCATGGTCCAATATTCATGCTCGAAAAATATATACGTATATTACTTTCCGTAACGTAATCTAAAATAATAATCATCTACTCAATAAATTGTAATTGCAATCATATCTTGTCATATATTCTCTTAAATAGATCTCAAGTACAAGAGTATTCCTAATTGGTTATAACATCCTCCCCCCTTATTACAAGTTTCGTCATCGAAACTTAAAAGTGCTAGTCAAAGAGGTGAGGGTACAAGTTTTTCATGCTTTCTTCTACTTCCAAGGTAGCTTCATCAACGGAATGGTTTCTCCACCGCACCTTGACCATAGGTATCGATCGTCTTCTTAACACCTTTTCCTTACGATCAATTATCTTTTCTAGTTCTTCCTCATATGTCGTGTCAGCTTCCAGCTTCAAAGGTTTCTCTTTTATGACTTGGCTAGGATCGTGCACATACTGACGAAGTTGAGATACATGAAACACATCATGTATTTGAGATAGTGAGGGCGGTAGTGCGAGTCGGTAAGAAACTTCCTCGATTCTTTCAAGAACCTCAAATGGTCTAATAAATCTGGGGCTTTATTTTCCTTTGATACCGAATCTTTTAACCCCTTTTGTCGGCGATACCTTTAAAAACACTTTTCCCCGACTTGAAATTCTAATGGTCGCCGCTTCTCATCTGCCCAAACCTTGCTTCTATCTTGAGCCGTTTGTAACTTTTGCCTTATGATTCTTATTTTATCTCGAGTTCGCTCCACTAGGTCGGGTACAGTAAGGATCCTATCTCCTATTTCATCCCAGTAGAGCGGAGATTGGCACTTTCTTCCATAAAGTGCTTTATACGGAGCCATCCCTATGGATCGATGGTAACTATTGTCATAAGAAAATTCTACCAATTTGAGACTCCGATCCCAGCTTCCTCCAAAGTCAAGTACGCAAGATCGCAGCATGTCTTCCAATGTCTGAATGGTTCTTTCCGATTGGCCATCAGTTTGGGGATGAAATGCTGAGCTCATTCGGATTTCAGTGCCCATCGCTTTCTGAAAAGCTGTCCAAAATTGTTATGTGAAGCAAGGGTCGCGGTCACACACAATACTTAGGGGTACTCCATGAAAACTCACAATTTGTTCAACATACATGGTAGCCAATTTCTCCATTGGAGCCTTGATCGTCATAGCCATGAAGTGGGTGGACTTTGATAGGCGATCAACGACTACCCAAATGGTATCGTATCCGCTTCTTGTTCTGGGTAGGTCCATAACAAAATCCATAGTAATGTGGTCCCATTTCCATTCGGGAACTTCCAGAGGTTGTAGCAACCTAGCGGGTTTCTGATGTTCCGCTTTCACCTTCTGGCAAACGAGGCACTTCTCTACGAATTCCGTAATATGTCTTTTTATGCCATGCCACCAGAATCGTTGCTTCAAATCTTGATACATCTTATTGGCTCCAGGGTGAATAGATAATCGAGAGTTGTGGGCTTCCCAAAGAACTTTATTCAGTATGTCCTCGTCATTGGGTACACACAGTCTTTCTCGAAACCACAAGCTGTTGTCGTTTTGAACTTTAAACTCTTCAGAGGGTTTCATTCTCACCCGGTCCTTTATATTTTTTAAGGTTTTATCCTTTTCTTGTCCTTCTTTAATCTTGTCTATCAGCGAAGGAATTAACACCAACTTTGTGAGCAGGCCTTCAATTGAATCAACCTCTTCCAGACCAAATTCTTCCATGTCACGCTGCAAAGGTGGTTGACGAGGATGGCTTGTTTTTCTACTTAATGCGTCAGCTACCTTATTGGCTTTTCCCGGATGATACTTAATTGATAGGTCGTAGTCTTTTATTAATTCTAGCCATCTTCACTGACGCGTATTTAATTCTTTTTGGGTGAATAGATACTTGAGGCTCTTGTGGTCTGTGAAAATTTTGCACTTCTCACCATATAGATAGTGCCTCTATATTTTTAGTGCAAAGACTACGGCTGCTAATTCGAGGTCATGTACCGGGTAGTTTTGTTCAAATGGCTTTAACTGTCGGGATGTGTACGTAATCACTCGATCTTTTTGCATCAGTAAACATCCCAGCCCGTTCTTAGAGGCGTCACTGTATACTACAAAGTTTTCACCAGGAAGGGGCTGTGCTAAAACTGTGGCGGAGGTCAGCTTTTTCTTTAATTCAGTAAAACTCTTTTCGCAATCTGAGGTCCATTCAAACTTGGTTTTCTTTTGGGTCAAACGGGTAAGAGGCATAGCGATTCGAGAAAACCCTTCCACAAACTTACGATAGTAACCAGCGAGACCGAGAAAACTTCGTACCTCTGTAACGTTGGTCAGTCTGGGCCACTCCGTGATTGCCTCGATTTTCTTGGGGTCTACGGCTATACATTCTTCAGCCTTCTTCAGATATTACATGTCCCATAAATGCTACACTTCGTAGCCGGAATTCACATTTACTAAATTTAGCGTACAGTTGTTTTCTCCGTAGAATGTCCAGAACGACCCTTAAATGGTTTGCGTGGGTCTCTTCATCAGGTGAGTAGATCAAAACATCATCGATGAAGACTACAACAAACTTGTGTAGTTGGTCTTGAAAGACTCGATTCATTAGATCCATAAACGCTGCGGGGGCGTTGGTCAGTCTGAATGGCATTACTAGAAATTCGTAATGTCCATAACGGGTTCTGAATGCAGTTTTCTGGACGTCCTCAGCCTTGATCTTCAATTGAAATTATCCTGAGCGAAGATCAAATTTACTGAAAATCCTTGCCCCTGTATCATGATACCTTTAGGTAGGGTTTATAATAGACTTATTACTAAAATAAAGTTTTAGTTTGCTTACCCGAAGCTGATCGAACAGATCGTCGATCCTTGGCAATGGGTACTTATTCTTTATAGTGATTTTGTTGAGCTCTCGATAGTCAATACATAACCGCATACTTCTGTCCTTTTTCTTGACGAACAGTACAGGAGCTCCCCAAGGTGAAACACTTGGGCGAATAAGTTTCTTTTCCAGCAATTCGCGTAGCTGTTCCTTCAGCTCTTTTAGTTTCGCAGGTGTCATTCGGTAGGGAGCCTTTGATATTGGTTCAGCTCCCGGAACCAAGTTGATTTCAAAAGATATCTCCCAGTCCGGAGGAAGACCTGGTAACTCTTCTGGAAAAACATCTGGGTATTCACAAACTACTGGGACTTGAGACAGATCTGAGGGCGCTTGATCGGCCTTTATTGCATAGACAAGATATCCCTCATGTCCTTTCTTCAGTGCCTTATTAGCGCAAATCGCATTTACATAAATGTTCTTAAGACACTTCCATAACTTCGATCCTCCTTGAAAGGTCATTTCTTTACGTGTGGGATCCTCAAAGGTAAATTGTTTTTCACTACAATCGATGTTGGCATAATTTTTTGAAAGCCAGTCCATCCCAAGAATCACATCGAAGTCCGTCATGGGTATGGGAATCAAATCGGCATCAAACCGATGGTTGTCGAACTCAAGTTCGCAGTTTCTGAAAACATGGTAAGATACAAACACCTGTTCCCCAGCTGCTTGGATTCTATAGTGTGCATCACTATAGGTTGGGTTATGCTCAATATTCTTTGCAAATTTCTTGAATATGAAGGAGTGGCTAGCGCCACAGTTAAATAACACATTGGCAGGTACTGAATATACTAGGATAGCTCCTGAATCATGCAATACTTACTAAGCAACCATAGGACAACAGTACTTATAAGAATTTGCACAATTTTCAGAATATACCTGTCACCACGTCATTGGCCTCTTCAGCAGCTGCGTCTGTCATAGCGTGAACTCTTGCGTTGGTACGCTAAGGCTGAGGCTTAAGCGGTTGTTGTTGCTGCTAGGCCCCCTTCTCCGGACATTCCTTGGCCCTGTGTCCTGTTTTCCCGCATCCGAAGCAGGTGGTTCCCTTATGACAGTCCTTAAGAATGTGGCCTGCCTTGCCGCACCCGAAACATTTCCCCGCCTGGTAGTAACATTCTCCCACATGGTATTTACCGCAGTGAGAGCAGCTCGGAATAACAGATTGTTGGCCTTGATTCTTTCATTGGTTCTTTTAGGAATGGCATTGGAACCGATTCTTCCTTTGACGCCCTGGGCCCCTTGTATTTTGCTTAGCGGACTTGCGGGGCCCTCTGCTCCCAGACACCTCTCGTCCTCTTTTCTGACCAAACTCATCACGTCGAATGATATCTCTTTTAATTCTGTAGCATGCGTCTAGAAGTGCACCAAAGTTTGCTGGATTGGCATTGACCAGCCATGTTCGAATTCTAGGGTTCATTCTTCTTTCAAATTTCAACATTTTGGTTTCCTCATCGTTCATGGTGGATGGTTGGAATCTTCCCAGAGCTATGAACTGGTTAGCGTAGTAAGCAACTGTCATTCCTTGTTCTTGTATTAGGGACTCAAACTCATGTCTTTTCTGTAATTTGACGGAGGGTGGTATGTAGAACTTGTTGAACTTCTGAAGGAATCGTTCCCATGAAATTGGTCTAGGTAGGGACTTCAGATTGGCCTTCCACCATTGGTTGGCCTCTCCTAGCAGAAATGGCCTGACTGCCTGAGTTTTCACCTCCTCAGGTGCTCTAATCAGTTCAAAACAATTCTCTACTTCATCTAGCCACTTCTCAGCGGCATCAGAGTCTGACTTCCCTTCAAATGGTGGAACATTTTCTCTCTTCAGCTTTTCAAAGTAATATTGGGCATCCCTAACGGGTTCATGGGGTTGCGGGTTATTCCGTTGCAGCATCACTTGGCCAATTTGAGTGACTGTCTGGCAAAAGTTTTGAAAGGCATTGATATCCGGCGTCATTTGTGGAAAAGGTACTTGCGGTGGAGGAACGTTCTGAACCGGCGGTGGGTTTTGGTCTTGTGGTGGCGGGGGTGGAGAGACCTGAGCGGGTGGAGGAGGAATAGGCTCCTGCACCTCGGGTCTAGCTCTTGCTGGTCTGCCTCTTGGTCGCACCATCTGCATTATGCAGTGTCGGGTTTTATTCAATACGAGAATGTCATAATGAGTAGCAAAATTTAATTTATTCCAATAGCATATCTGAGGAGCATATACGTACATACATTATAAATTGGATTCTGTGATTGGCCATTAATTAGGGTATTATCAATGGGTCGTACCCTAATTTTCCAGTCTAAGGTATCCTAGTCTAAGGTCAAGTCTCCTCTAGGATCAGAACTTAGATCTAAGATCAAGCTTATTGGTCTACAATCATGACCTAGTTCTATATTCTGCACGGATCTGGAGCCTCAGCTATGATACCACCTGTAGCGCCCCGACTCCCGGCCTAGCCGGAAGCGGTGCACCTGCCGTACTTCACTAAGGAGAGTACCAGGCGTCGATCCATAACATATCGTAATCCATGATAAAATGCATGGATTTTTGTGCTTACACGTCATCAAGTAAGCGAAACCGTGGCAGAATAAAAACTTCAAATTAAAAACATCCACGAGATCATTCTTAATTTTACAACCCAAGTCAAATGTACCGAAATTCTCAAAAGTAGACATTCCCATCACAATTACATAATCAGTCATCAGTCATAATCAGCAAGTCATCTCTCCTAATCCATCCATCCTTTGCTGCACTCACAGGTAGGGGACCCTAGGTTCATCCTCAATCCATTCTACCTTGTTCCCTGTAGCCTCTGGGAGGAAAAATAGGGGGTGAGTGACACAGTCACCAGCAAGTATACTATAATAATCGAGGATTAAATGGAAAGTACATACAAGAACCGAACCCCAAAAATTTCGGTTTAGAAACATACCTGTCCTCCATCCAATACCCGATAGTGATCAACACTTAATACGTCAAGATCATAACTTAAGCAAGATCGATACTTAATAAAGAACATAACAATAAAAGACCGCAACTTGCATAAATTCGTAACATATCAAGGATCATTACTAAATGAGATCATACTTAGGAGCTACCAAGTTATAACAACTTAGTCTAAGTATCATGTGTCACTACATAATGACTCAATAAACGTGACATGCATACATATGAACGTATGATGCATCATGAAAAAATGAGAATATGATCTTTCATGCTTTTCTTTCAAAACATCATCGTCAGGAAAACAACAGAGTGTTCAGATCTATCTTCCCAGATCTGAGGCGGTCACGTCTCCCCTTCGAATATATTATTCCCGGATTCAGAACGGTAACGTCATCACTTATCGGGTCTATTCTCTCTGGGCCCGAACAGTCCATATCAGGTCTATTCTCTCCGGGCCTGAACGTCCATATCAGGTCTATTCTCTCCGGGCCTGAACAGTCCATATCATCAGATCAATTAACCCCGGATCTGGGCGGGTCCATACTGGCCAGGAACATATACACACGGTACCGGTGGGAAGCGTTCTTTTAAAATAGAATCTTTTCTTAAAAAAACGCTTTTCATCATTCTTTCATAAAACCAATGCCATAAATCATGTAAATGACGATGATGCAATGCATGACATGTATTATGCAAACCATGACATAATGCGTTACATATACACATATGTACAACTCATCGCTATGCTGGAAAAATTTCCAACATGATCACTCCCTTTACTCGGCCATAATCCCTTGAGGTTAGGCCCACTAACAATAATGCTTGTCATGCGTATGTATAAAAATGCCCTATTTGTTCATAATAAAATTCTCGTGACAATACAAAATGCGTAAGACACTTAGTTTACTTAATCACGAAACAAGGCTGCTGAATTTCGGCAATTCAGCGCCCCTTTCTTTGGTCTTTCATGTAAACCCATTAATCCTCTTTTAATTTGGGCCAGCTTTGGAAAACTTATTATAAACATTCCATTAATTGGTTATTGTAAGCCCAAGTCGTATAACTAGCCTAAGTCCATTCGATTAAGGCCATATAATAAGTTCATCAATTCTGCACAAAATCTCATATTAGTGATGCCCACATATTTATGATGTTTACCCTTTAATTAGTTATTCTAAAAATAAGTGGCTTATATAGAAGGATTCACCTATGTCTTAAGTAGTTGGTAAATAAATTTCGCGGATTTATAATATCGTTAGAGGTATCATTTATTCTTTTTCCTAAAACCGTGACATGCTGATTTCTTGATTGACCGATTTTACTATAAGTTTTAGTGTGACCACACCGTAACTCCTTTTTCAAAAATTCCAACTCTCGAACTTAGAAGACACTTTGGGCTAGTATCCTACAAAAAATTAGCCCAATTGCATATTCCTATAGTCCACTTCCTGGTTGCCCATTATGTCACATAAAATCTGTCTGACCCAGTAAAATTTCCAGCATGACCAGTTTTAATAAAAATTTCACTAAAAATAATCCGTTACTTCTTTTTTACGAAATGCTAACTCTCATATCTAATGTACACATAGGGCTAGTGTCATACCAAAAATCAATTAATTTGAAGATCCCTAAGGTCTCTTTTTGGGTCTCACAAAACAGCCTAAAATCTGCCCTGCTCCAGTAAATTTCATAGCTTGTCACGTCTCCCACCTAAATGGCCCGAAATTGCATTGTTTGTCATAAACACTTTATTAGACTTCAAACTTGCCCTTTTCATGGGAAATTTACAGATTCAACCACGCTACAAGCATCATACACAAAACATTACAAAGCAACTCGTATGCCACATACATCACCTCTTGGCCATACTCATCATATTCCCACTTAAACAACCCTTAGCCAAGTTTGGTGCACACGCACCCCAGCCCGTTTATGTACATGCAAGACCAAATATCATATCCACAATGATCATACTAAGCTTAACATACAAAAGCATAAATCTTGTTCACATCTTAACCCATATTTCATCACTTCATGCAAAACTACCCCTATTTCTTTTAACCCTCTCCACCGTATGCCCTCTCCATGGAAAAGAAGGGATCTTTAGCATGTTCATCTTAGATTATCACATAATAGTGCATAAAACCAATAAAGAATCCATCTTTAAGCAAAAACTCACACATACACGCCATTTAACCCTTAGGCCGAAAGTTTCATACATCAAGGCTTAACATATCACAACTAAGATTGAATCTTAAGGATTATCTAGCCATTCATGCAAGCACTTTCACATTCAAACCACAAAAAGTATTGTGTACTTGCCTTTTCAACTTATTCCTCTTGAAAGATGTTTGGAAAGTTGAAACCTTTCTCCTCTTTTATGCATGTACCCCACAGTTGTGGAAAGGAAATGAGGTAAATGGTTAGTTTACATCCTTAACTAAAATATACACTTAGTAAGGGCTAGATGAACTTACCAAGAAGGAGCTTGAGTGGTATTCAAGCTTCTCTAGACTAGAGTCCACAAAAGATTGAGACTTGTTGAGCCTAGTGACCTTGAAGGTCACGGTTAGGAGCAGAAAAATACCACCATAAGTTTCATCACATGAAAATGTAGATATCTTCTCAAGAGGGCTAAGAACACTTACCTAATATCCCTTAGTCTTGGAAGAACCTAGGAACCTCTTGTTTTGCTCTTGGCCGTGTGGTTTGGGAGAAAGGAAGAGAATGAACTTCTCTTGCACTAGAAGACTTTTGGGTGTTTAGAAAATGTTTAGAGAATTCTCAAGTGTGGTTCTTGTAGGGAATTCTCTCTTTTGGCTATGTTTTAACCGTTGGGGGAGGGGTGTAAGAGGGGTTAAGGTTTACCATAGTAGGGTTAAAGGAGTTAACCTTGATTACTTTAGTCTAATCATGGTTACTTTTGAGCTAACCCAAGTTACTTTATCCAATCATGGTTACCCTAACCTTGGTTTAAATGATAAGGTAACCATGTTAGGATTTAAAAATCCTCCATGGTTAGCCATTAGGCGGCCGGTTGGTTGGGGGTCTTTAATGACCCCAACCATGTTTTATCCCCATTTATTAGTTGCGTTATTTAATTTATTTTCAATTTTTTCCCCTTCTTTGTCTTAAAATAATTAATTAGGGAAAAAATGTTGAAGCCCTCTTTGGGCTAAGGGCCGAAAGAAAGGAAAAAGTGTTGGGTTGAAACCAAATTTTCCTGCCATTACCCATACTTGTTTTAAGGGCTTATTAGCTTACTTAGAAGATGGCCCTTACAACCTTAAGAAATTCAATTGGGGTTTTCCCTAACCTTGGGGCCAAAACCTTCCAAGCACTTGGGGTTGAATTGGGCCTCTCCTCATGGTCCAATATTCATGCTCGAAAAATATATACGTATATTACTTTCCGTAACGTCATCTAAAATAATAATCATCTACTCAATAAATTGTAATTGCAATCATATCTTGTCATATATTCGCTTAAATAGATCTCAAGTACAACAGGATTCCTAATTGGTTACAACATGGGGGATGGTTTTAAATAGATCTTTTATCATTTACATATTTAGCTTGGCTTGTGTGGATACCTTTACTCGTTTGTTTAATCTGCAAGCCACGAAAGTAGTTCAATTCGCCAACCATAGATATTTCAAATTCGGATTTCATGCAATTTTCAAAATCTTCAACAAGTTTATGAGAAGTAGAGCCGAAAATGATGTCATCAACGTAAATTTGAATAATAAGTAAATCTGATTTATCTTGTTTCAAAAATAATGTACTATCTATAGCAAAACGATCATACCATGCTCTAGGTGCTTGCTTTAGTCCGTATAGTTCTTTCTTTAGTTTGTACACGTGATCGGGATGTTTCAAATCTTCAAAACCGGGTGGTTGTTTCACGTATACCTCTTCTTGTGTAAATCCATTTAAGAATGCACTTTTCACGTCCATTTGATAAAGTTTAAAATCTTTCATGCAACGGATGCAAATGTTTCATCATAATCGGTTCGTTCTTTTTGATTATTTCTAACAACTTTTCCTTCTTCATTCATTTTATTTCTAAACACCCACTTTGTGCCCATTATGGTCTTATCTTGTGGTCGTGGCACTAAATCACATATGTCATTTCTAACAAATTGATTAAGTTCGTCATGCATAGCATCAGTCCAAGAAGAATCACTCAAAGCATCATGCACAGTTTTAGGTTCAATTAAGGAAATCATAGCATGAAATTGATTTATTTCATCTGGATTTATTCTTCTACGTGGTCGCACACCGTGAGTGATGTCGCCTATAATGAGATCATGTGGGTGATCTCTATGCCATCTTGGTGGATTATTCTCTATGTTCTCATGCATTTCTAAGTGATCATGCATTTCTAGTGAATCATGCATATCATGCATATCAAACGTGCCATCATCATCATTCAACACAGGTTTCAATTCAAAATCATCATCATATTGTTTATCTTTATCAATCTCACCAAATTCATTAAATTTCACATGAATAGATTTTAGAATTTGTCTAGTGAGAGGATCATAACTTCTATATGCTTTTAAATTCACAGAATATCCAACAAAGATGCATTCAATTGATTTAGATTCAAATTTATCTAAATTGTCTTTTGTATTTAAAACAAAGCATTTGCATCCAAACACACGAAAATAGTCAATTTTAGGCATGCGATCATTTAGTATCTCATAAGGCGTCTTATTTATTTTCTTTCTAATGGACAAGCGATTTATTATGTAACATGTACAGTTTACGGCTTCCGGCCACAATAATCTAGGCAATTTATTTTTGCATAACATAGTTCTATCAATTTTTTGTAATGTCCTATTCTTTCTTTCTACTACTCCATTTAATTATGGAGTTCTAGGTGGCGAAAACTCGTGCTTAATTCCTTTTTCTTCGCTTCTTATCTTTTTCACATTAACGCCATATTGATTTTCAAGTTGTTTTATCAGTTTAGCAATTTCAATAGCATTGTCATCCTTATGTGCAAGAAATAAAGTCCAAGTATAACGAGAAAAATCATCAACAATCACGCAAGCATAGTGACGCCCACCAAAACTCGTAGTGCGACTAGGACCAAACAAATCAATGTGTAATAATCCTAAAACTCTAGTCGTGCTTATTTCATTCTTAGGTTTAAGCGACTCACGTGTTTGTTTGCCTTTTATGCAAGATTCACACAACTGAAAGTTGTCTAAATCAAGTGTAGACAATCCTCGTATTAGGTTCTTTTGTTGGAGTTTTTCTAGTGTAGAAATGCCAATATGTCCTAAACGTCTATGCCACAAGTTTACGTTAGGTTCATTTGACATGAAGCACTTAACCTAAGCGTCTAACGTATCATCTATAGAAAGCGTAAAGATGTTTCCTTCACGTTTTCCTTTTAACACTACTTCTCCATTTTTATTTATGATATTGCAATAGGGATGAGTAAGCACACATCGAAGCCATTATCAATAAATTATAAAATGCTAAGAAGATTATAAGATAAGTTGCTTACCAAAAATACGTTGGAGATTTGAAGGGTGCTTGGGTTTCCAATTGTACCTTTTCCGATGATCTTGCCTTCATTGTTGTCTCCAAAGGTTACGTATCCGCCTTTTGTGACCTTCTTCAATTTCGTGAATAGGCTCGGGTCACCCGTCATGTGCCTCGAGCAAACACTGTCAAGGAACCACTTGATAGATGTATCTTTTGATGTGTGGGTTCCCTCACTATCAAAGGGTGGAGGCCTTTGCCTTGACATACCTTCTTGCTCGGTTTTGTCGCTAGTGGTTGCCATCTCACTAAGATCGTTGGATCTCCTTGTCGTGAGTGTGCCTGTGCTCTGATACCACTTGTAGGATCTGCAAGGCACCACTAGAAGAGATGGGGTTGAATAGTTGGTGCGGAAAATGTAGGTTTTAAAATAGTTTTAAACCAAGAACTCAACTTCTAAAAATAGTTTCTGTTTTCAGGACCAGTTTAAAACGTTTTGAAAACTAGGTTTCAGGTTTTCAAAAATTCTGAAATTTGGCGAGAACTTAGCTTCAGATGTTCTGAGTATCTCCTAAAAATTTCAGATTAAAATTCAACCTCTAACACCTTGAAAAATCGTTGGTGGTCAGATTGCGCAAATCTGCCAGAAATGGTAGTCTGATTTGAAAAATTAATTCCTATTTGTACGTAACTCCAAATGCTCTGAAAATTTAAAGACTAACCCCTTATTAGTTGTATTGAAATAAGTTGAAACAGTTTTGAAAAATTCTTTTGGGAAGTTAGTCAAATACGATCAAAGTCTCATCCTTTGCAAGCCTGAAAATCAGACTGCACTAGTCTCAGACATTTGGACGTTTGAATGACTTATACTTGTCCAAAAAGGTTGAAACTTGTGCCAAAAGAACCTTGAGACGTATGGCTATGATTATGGAAAGTTTCATAATTTTTGAAATTCGTTTACTATTTTTACGAACGTGATTAAAAATGATAAACAGTGCTGAAACAGAAAGTAAGTACTGAAAGTAAATGACAGCAGGAATTTTATATTGGTTCGGTTATAAACAACCAACTCCAGTCTTCGAGGACACCTTTCTCAGTTAGCACTAATCACACAACACAAAGACCACCTTACCACAGGGTTGATGGAGTTACACACCAACTCCAACCCTTTACAAACCTTGTATGAGAATACAATTGTCACGAACACCACCACCTTGCAAGTGCAAGATTGATCACACCTTGATCAATCTTTTACAATGATAAAGAATATGTGGTGGAATATACGAAGCCTATTCAAGTATATGAATGTAAGTACAATAGGCTTTTAGAGAGAAGAAAGAAAGAAAGTGTAGGAAGAGAAGGCTAGAACACGTTTTTGATCTTTGAAATTGCAAGACTTGTTCTTGTTTTTGTTTTGCTCTCTTCCTTCATTTTTAACACTGTGGCCGCCCCCTATAGCATCCTCCTCCTCTTGAAAATTATCTTCTAAGTCCTTGAAAGAGTGTATGCATCATTGTGACATGTCTTTGCTTACTTGGCATCTCCTCATTGGATGATCATTAAGCTCTTGCTTACTTGGCACTCATTGGTTGATTAGATGTTGTCATCACTTGATGACTAGATAAATCTGAAATTATCCTCAAAAAGTATGTGCCAATTAGCCATAAATATCTTACCATATGTCACATAATTATCCCATACAATTAGCAAGTCAAATAATTCCATTTTTCCATGAAAAATTCGGCCATCAAGTCTCTTGCACATGGTGAAATTTCAGCATGTGTAACATTCACCTTTCATTCAAAATATTGCCAATTTTACATTTATTTAATCCTTGAAATTAAAGAATAATTCAATCACCATTTAGTACACAATATTTTCATCAATTTTGGAATAAAATTTGTCACTCATGCAGCCTAGAATTCGGCCATATACATTCTCACACGTGCTGAAATTTTTATCATGTGTGATATTCAAAGATATCACCATTTTAATTCCATAACTTATTCAAAATACTTCCATACAATCTTCCAATTAATTCACTTAATTCAAGAAGTAAAATATGCCTCATAATGTTGATCGGCCAGCCTATATGCACATGCTGAAATTTTCAGCATGTGTTACAAATGTGACATAAGTTTGAAATGTTACCTTGTGTATCTCCTTCCTTTATGTCATCTGTTAGGAAATCTGACAAGATCACTGCAAAACGCACAGCGGAAACCAAAACTTGATCTCCGATTTCCTACCAAGGATCCATGTTGTTCATTTAATCGATGAAAGAAACGTAAAAAAATACCTCCAAAGATTCGAAATCCACAAGTGGAAGAGGTGCGAAATCACGAACTCCCTCTGTTGGTATCCACACGAATGCTTCCGCATGGAGTGCTAGCTCTTGAACGGCATGGCTGAGAGAACTCGTTTTTCTCCAAAAACGGCTCTAGGGTTTTCTGTTATTTTCGTGTGTCTTCTCTATACGAGAAGCCTAAGAATGTTAAGGAAGCCTTAGGTGACATATCATGGATAGAAGCTATGAATGAGAAATTGAAGCAATTCACAAGGAATGTGTGGGACTTAGTATCTAAACCTGAAGACAAGTCTATAATAGGAACTAAATGGGTCTTTAGGAATAAAATAGACGAACAAGGAAATATTACAAGGAATAAGGCAAGGCTAGTTGCACAAGGTTATAATTAACAAGAAGGTATAGATTATGAAGAAACCTTTGCACCCGTTGCACGACTAGAAGCAATTAGATTATTACTTGCGATTGCAAGTCTAAGCAATATTAAGCTCTTCCAAATGGATGTCAAGAGTGCATTCTTGAATGGATACATCCAAGAAGAGGTGTTTGTCAAACAACCCCCTGGATTCGAAGATCCAAAGAATCCTAACCATGTTTACAAGCTTAAGAAAGCTCTATATGGTTTGAAACAAGATCCAAGAGCTTGGTATGAAAGATTTGCAAATTTTCTTATTGCAAATAATTATCAAAGGGGGACTATCGACAACACATTATTTCTAAGAAGAAAAGATAATGACTTGTTAATAGTTCAAATATATGTAGACGATATTATCTTTGGTTCAACCAACCCTACCTTAGTAAAAGACTTCGAAGAGTGTATGAAGTCAGAATTTGAAATGTCAATGGTAGGAGAATTGAACTACTTCTTAGGCCTTCAAATCAAACAAACCCCTCAAGGAATTCACATTATCCAACTTAAGTATGTTAATGATATGATTAAGAAGTTTAGCTTTGAAGAGTTGAAACCTACAACTACCCCTATAACTGTTAGGTCCAAACTTGATAAGGATGAAAATGGTAAACCTTTTGATGACACACTTTATAGGTCTATGATTGGCTCATTGTTATACTTAACTGCATCAAGATCTGATATTATGTTCAGTGTGTGTATGTGTGCTACGTTTCAATCTTGTTCTAAGGTATTGCATTACAATGCAGTGAAAAAGATCTTTCGATATCTTAAGCATACACCTCACTTAGGACTTTGGTATGATAGAAACGCTAATTGGAATTAAATGCATATAGTGATGCTGATTATGGTGGTAGCCAATTAGATAGAAAGTCCACTAGCGGTACATGTCAATTCATAGGAACCAACTTGATCTCTTGGTTTTCTAAAAAGCAAGCTAGTGTAGCTCTTTCTACCACTGAAGCCGAGTATATTGCTTTGAGTTTATGTACTACCCAAATACTTTGTCTTAAACAGAAACTTAGTGATTTTGGCATTCAAATGAAAAAAGATTCTAATTTACTGCGATTGCACAAGTGTAATCAATCTTTCTCGGAATTCGGTGCTTCATTCTAAGGCCAAACACATTGAGGTGCGATACCATTTTCTTGTGATCATGTTCAAAATGTGGATATAGTCATAAACCATATAAGAACTGATCACCAAATCGCTGATATCTTTACCAAACCCCTTAATCAAGCCACGTTTGAAAACTTACGAGCCAGGTTAGGTATGATGGCTTATGACACCATTGTATAGTTCTATCTTTTGCATGATTTGAAAAATAAATGGGGAGATAGAATAAGAACATGATTTTTGTTGGTAAGTCATGATTTGGTGTGATAAGTTTCAATTGGTATAAGTTGAGTATAGGTTAAGGGGGAGAGTATATGAGTTTAGTTGGTAAGTCATGATTTGGTATGATAAGTTTCAATTGGTATAAGTTGAGTATAGGTTAAGGGGGAGAGTATAAGTTGAGGGGGTGCACAACTATTTAAAATTTTGTTGAAAACAAAGTTTGAAAACAATTGGTAAGATTTATGATGTTAAACAAATGGTTATGAGTTGTGACATTAAAATCATGTTAAGTTATTTTGAAAATCATCTAAAAGGGAGAGAATGTTGAGAAATATGTTTGGATAATTTTCAAAGTCATGATTTTAAGTGGTGAATACTTAGAAATGTCACATATGGTGTTATAAGTTATTAAAGGTTGAAAAAGTGAAGAAAAATGACGTGGATCTCTCAAGCAGAGACACATGGATCGATCCATGTACATCAACCTTTTACGTGGATCAATCCATGTTGAACTAAGAAGAACCAAAAACTTACTGTGAGACGTGGATCGATCGACGTACGTCAGCCCCTGATGAGGATCAAGGGTCCGATGAGGATCAAGGGCCCCATCAAGAGGTCAAAGGTCCTATGACAAGAAGGAGGGCAAAGGAACTTTGTCATCAAGTTGCCACCTTCTTGTACAAGCATGTTCAAGATGAACCTAAGACTCCTTGGGTTCATTTCATTGAACCTTCAACTTGAGCATGTATCACATGCACGTCTACACTCTTTGTTTGTTTGGATTTTATTTTGTGTCGTGTGATCTTAGTTTTATGTATTTGCTTTGTAGGTAAATTAGGTTGAAGAGAATGTTTCTAGAGAATGTTTGAAGAGAATGTTTCAAAAGAATGTTTCAAGTGAATGTTTGAAGAGAATGTTTGAAGAGAATGTTGAAGAGGATGTTTCAAGAGAATGTTTCAAGAGAATATTCGAAGAGAATGTTTGTCTATGCTAAGACAAATTCAAAGGTGTCCAAGATAGGAGTCTCTTGTTCAAATTGAAATCAAAAATCATCCACAACATACCACAAGGGGCGGCCACTTTGAGCTAAAGGATGATATCTTACTTGAATTTAAACTTGAAGATAAACTTGAATTTAAATTCAACCTTGATTTGAATTCAAGTTTCAACCAGATTAAGCCTTCAAATTCAAGATGAGTTCAGCCAAGTCTCACAAGCCAATCCACACGCCATGAAGAGAGAGAAGGAGATAAAATCCATCCAAGTTTGAATTTAAATTCAAACTTAATTTAAATTCAAACTTCAACCATCTTTTGCATTCAACATCTCATCCATTTGAAGACATCTCACACGCCTTGCTATCCTTCCACACGCCAACTTGGAGATAAGAAAAGGATGGGATCATATTTCAAAGATTGAATTCAAGTTTGAAGTCAAATTGAATCCAATCTTCAACTAGCCTTTGAATTCAAGTTCAACCACTTCATCTACATATCCAACGCCAATTTCATCACCAAACATGACCAGATTCATTGAAGATATTGTCTTGCAAGATTTGATGTTTTAGCTAGGATTTGTTTTCATTTTTGCATTTAAATAGTTTTCAATTTTTAAACATTTGTTAGATAGCTTTATTTGAATTATTTTCTAGCCATTTCAATCTGAAAGGGGGATGTTTTTAGGCCTATAAATAGACCCCTTTAGCTGATTGTAAACTCACCTTTTGATGAATAACAATTCTTGATATTTCCTTCACTTTGTGTGATACTTTGTTTTCTTGGTTTTGCATTAAAAACCTAAGTTAAGATCCTTCAAAGTTGAGCGTTTTGAAGGTATTGCCATTGCTAAAAGGTGCCGTCCAGGAGGGCCGTTTTGGTTTGCCTGATCAACGACCATCTTGTAGGTTGGTCTTGCTCGTTATCCACACGTTTTGATCACTAAGGAAGCAAGGGGAAGTTTACTTCTTTGTGCCTAACCCTTTGTGAAGGACGTTTGGAAGGTGGAATTGTTGGAGCCCACGAGTTGCACGCATCAGCCCCTCACGTGGATCGATCGACGTACGTTAGCCCCTCACATAGATTAATCCACGTCTCACAGAATGTTTAGGGTTTTTAGAAATATTTTTCTAAAATATGTTAAAAAGGTTGTTTTCATTTGTATATGATTTATGCGTGCTCATTATGTGAATCTTACGTGATTTTGATGATTTTAAAAGTATTGTGACTAACGTGCCTTTGAAGTTTCTACAACTTACCATAAAGGGCAAAATTGGTATTTTGAGTTTTGTAGGAACATCACATCGTGAAAATATTTCAAAGATGTATTCTCATTATATTTATCATGACAAAGGTGATATCATGAGTATTTATGACCATCCAGGTCATTTCTGGAGTTTTCATATACCAGGGGTATTTTGGTCATTTCACCCCCCAGGGTATTTCTGGTATTTTCACTCAAGGAATCTCTTTAGCATGTTATTATCTTCATTCTGGAGCTGATTTATTATTAATTTGAAGATGATATGGTGATTCTTTATCTTTTTCTCTCACATGATGATATTATTGACTATAGCTGGATATGTGATGATTTGAGATGTCACATTCTATTTTTTCTTGAAGACACTCTTATATATGTTATAAGAGCATATGTATCATCATTATTCAGAGTTGATCAAGGTGTTAAAAGGTGTGGAAATGATCACGACATATAAGAAGAAATATTGGAAATTTCGGTGTTATACATTGACATAATCTTGTCAACTATTATCTATTAATTTCTTCTTCAAAAATCTGAGTTGCTACACATATATATATGTTGAAAACGTGCATGGGCAGTTGGATATGATGTGTAATTCATTTTATGAGTTGGAGACAAGTGGACCAACCAAAAAGGAGCTAGTTGGCAAAATTGCCAACTTGAAATTTACTAAATATAGCCAACAGCTATATGGGTTTTCTTGGTAAATTTTTGAATTCAAATGAAACCTTCACATGTCCTATTATTTTGCTTGAAGTTGGGGATATTTTGGTGGTATTATCCTTTCTTATTCTATTAAGAAAAATCAAAATATATTTGTGGAAAAATATAAGGTAGCCAACGGCTACTATGGATCCTGGAGCTGAATTTTTAAGTTTGAATTCTTCAACATTCACATGTCCTATGTTTATTCCAAGAAGTTGAGGCATTATCTTCTACATATTATATATTCTTGTTAAGGATAATTCAAGACAATTCCAAGGTGTATTTTTGGCCAACAAGGAATATCCAAGGTGGACCAATTATGTTGTCTTATTTTGCCAAGTGTACAAGGCCAACCAATGATGAGAAGACATTTGGACTTGATGACGAAGATGGTGACACATTGGAAGTCTTATCTCCAAGGCTCAAATCACACTATAAATAGAGGCAATGGTGAAGAAGATAAAATACACTTGAAGCTTACAAGCATTTGTTGAATTGTCTAGCTATCATCTTCTTGTTGTTGTTCTTGTTCCATTCTTTGTAGCAAAGGTGTTCTTGTTTTTTTTGTTGTGCTACAAGCCTCTTGAGCTTCATTTTTAAGATTGATTAGCCATTCTTATAAGGCTATATCAATAGGTGGTAGAGTTTTTGCAACTAAGTGTTTCTTAGAAGGTGATTATCCAAGTCTTGAATAGGGTTGGTGTATAACCCAAGGATCAAGCTTAGTTCTTGTTGTAAGGTGATTCATTTGATAGTGAAATCCAAGGAAAGGTGTTCCTTGGGACTGGAGTAGGTCACATTGACCGAACCAGGATAAATCCTCGGTGTTCTACGCTTGCTTGCTTTTTGGAAAACCATGAAATAAGTGAGTTTCCCATAAATTGACAAGTGTCACTCGTGCTTTTTCTATCTATTTTACATCCACCATAATCATCATCATTATAGGCATGCAAGTTAAATTCACAATCTTTATCATACCAAATGCCTAAGGTGGGTGTGTGCTTAATATATCGAAATATTCTTTTCACGGCATTATAGTGAGACACCTTAGGTTGACTTTGAAAACGTGCACACATACATACACTGAACATGATATCATACCTACTAGCAGTAAGATATAGCAAAGAGCCAATCATAGATCTATATAAGGCATTATCAAAATCCTTACCATGTTCATCTTTATCTAATTTAGTTGTGACACTCATAGGGGTGGGTGACGGTTTTAAATTCTCAAAATTAAACTTTTTAATCATATCATTTATATACTTAACTTGGCTAATATGGATACCTTTACTCGTTTGTTTAATTTGCAAGCCAAGAAAGTAATTTAATTCACCAACTATGTCAATGGAAAAATATACCAAATAATACCCAATAATCCAATGAGTACTACATACCAAAATTTACCATCTCACCTGCATTCATATATACGTACATATACACACACCTATACATGTGCATATAAACGTATATACGCAGACGAACATCCCTTGATTTGCCTCAGCTGAACTCATCTCACCTCCACCATCCTCGACCCCCTACTGTCCAGCACCATCAGAGTATCCCCTGCCCCTAACACCCTCAGTCCAGCCCCTTTTCTCTGCCCCAAAGCCCATACTGTACTTATCCAACTTCATACCTCATTCTTCCTCCAAAATGCACACCACATATACTTTCCATAATCAACACCTTAGACAGCTAGGATTCATACTGGACACACTACCGCAAGAATCACCTCGGAAAACCTATACACGCGCCCTCACACGTCGGGAGAAGCACGGCCACACGCTGCCACTCGGCGGCACGTCAGCCCATGTGCTGCCACTGTTCAGCCACCTCGACCACCAAAATTCTCCTTTTCCATTTCCAAGCCTATTCTACCCTCAAACCGTAAAAAAAAACTCTATTTTTACCAATTTTAAATTTATGCAAATACCAAAGAAAAATCAAAATTTGTATTCACGTAAATTCATAGACTAAACTTCTTCTATAACTCATATTCCACCCGGATATACACTGTTTTAATCCACCTGACCGAGTGTGTACCAACTCCAAAACTTTTGTATAATCGACTATATCATGCGACAATGCTAAGCATATGTATACACATAGTTTGTAAAAATCCAACCTACATAAATACAACTTTATCTTATGTAAATCTTTTTTTCCAACCACACATATACTACCATACACACACGGGTGCCTTGCCAATTTTGGCCATCATACCCAATGAAAACAACATATCATATATATATACATAAAAGTTCATATATTCATGAACATAAAAATAAAACATGCATGGTCCAAGTTTATATTAAAAGCACACAGCATATATTTTACAAAAAACATAGCAAATATAATCAGGTTACTTACATCACTTGGATTATACTATACTGTAGTCGGAATCAGGGTTGAGTAAGCAAGAATCTCCTTCTCTCTCTTTTTCTTCTCCTTAACGTACATACATAATACATTTTCTTTGCAACGGGGATTGTAACATTCATCTTCTTTACAAAAAGTTTCATCCTCGAAACTTACGTACCTTAATCGAATAGGTGTGGGTATTTCTTCCGCACCTCCTCCTCAAGCTCCCAAGTTGCCTCTGGTTCGGTGTGATTTGACCATTGAATTTTAACATATGGAATAATACGTCTCCTCAAGACTTGGTCCTTACAATTAACAATAAGTATCGGCGTCTCCTCATAAGTTGCATCACTTCTTATCTTCAATGGTCGAGCTTCTAATACGTGACGAGTCGGATACATAGCGCCTCAACTGAGATACATGAAAGACATTGTGCACTTGCGACAATGCTGAAGGTAGCACTAGTCGATAGTCCAATGTCCCAATCCTCTCGAGCACCTCATATGGACCGATTATACCTTCGACTCAATTTGCCCTTATCACCGAATCTAATGACTCATTTAGTCGGAGAAACCTTAAGATAAACTTTTTCACCCACAGCGAACTCCAATGGTCTTCTCTAGGAATCCGTCCAACTTTCGCTGTGATCCTGAGCCACTTTGAGCCTTTCTCGAATAATCTTCATCTTTTCAAACGTCTGATCAACAGACTCTGGTCCTGTAATGATCTTCTCCCCAACTTCGTCCCAATACAGCAGCGATCTACATTTTCTTCTCTAAAGAGCTTCAAAAGGTGTCATATCAATTTCACTACGGTGAGTGTTGTTGTATGAGAATTCCATTAACTTCACCAAACTATCCTAGTTTCCTTTGAATTCCAAAGCACAAGCTCTTATCATGTCCTCGTGAGTCTGAATTGTTCTCTCCGATTGTCCTTTAGTCTGGGGATGAAAAGTACTACTCATCCTTAGCTCGGTCTCCATGGCTCTCTGATGTGCGTCCAAAATTGTGACATAAACCTTGGGTGTCGGTCCGACAGAATACTCACTGGAACTACATGTAAGTTGACGATATTATCAACATATAAATTCACCATTTTATACTGGTAGAATATGTGCCGACTTCGTCAGCCGGTCTACGATCACCCAAATCATATTGTTGCCGCTTATTTTTTAGGAACCTCCAGTCACTGATCTTCGGTCTTTACTTGTTGACAAACTAAGTACCGGACAACATACTCTGTAATCTCTCGATTCATACCATACCACCAATAGTTCTTAAAATCTTGATATATCTTGTTGGTCTCCGAGTGTATAGAAAGTCTTGCGTTGTGCTCCTTTGTCAATAGTTGTTTCCTCATAGACTCATCATTCGGCACAAAAAGACATCCCCGAAACCAAAGGCTTCCATCATCAGACAACTGAAACCCTTCAACCTGCTCATTCCAGAGTTTATCTCGAATACCACGAAGATTCACATCATCTTTCTGAGCATCTTTGATTCAGTCCATGAATGTCGGCATGATAATCAATGCTGCTAAAATGTTTGTCGTCAAGTCTACAATATCTAGATCGAACTCCTTATTCTCTCATTCCAATGGAGTCTGTCTCGAGCTGACTTCCGAATCAGTGCATCTGCCACCCTATTCGCCTTCCCTGGATGATAACTGATGGTCAAATCATAATCCTTTATTAGCTCCAACCATCTCCTTTGCCTCATATTTAGCTCCTTTTATGTAAACCAATACTTGAGGCTCTTCTGATCCGTGAATACCTCGCACTTCTCTCTAAATACAACTTTAGCTAGCTCTAATTCATGTGTGGGGTAATTCTGCTCATAAGAATTTTACTGCCGCGATATGTAAGCTATCACCCTCTCTCCTTCCATTAACACGCATCCTACAATCAAAGTATTAGCCTAGCGTTTATATGTACACAAGCATAAATTAAAATTTTCTACACATATACCTAGCCTGTTTCTCGAGGCATCGCTGTATATCACAAGCATCTCCGTATTGGAGGGTTGTGCCAATACTACTACCGTAGTCAACCTAATTTTCAACTCTACAAAACTTTTCTCATAGTCGGAGGTCCTGTCGAACAGTCTTCTTCTGCGTCAGTCTACTAAGAGGAGCTGCGATCCTTAAAAATCCTTCAACGAACTTCCAATAACCCAAGAAAGTCAAAAATCTTGGTAACATTTGTGGTTCTGGGCCACTCTGTGATCGCTTTCATCTTCTTTGGGTCTATTACAATACTTTCTTCTATAACCACATAACCCAAGAAAGTCAAACTTCTCAGCCAAAATTAGCACTTGCTAAACTTTGCGTACAACTTCTTCTTTCTGAGAATCTCCAGTACCTCTAGCAAATGCTCAGCATGCGTATCCTTATTAGGCGAATACACAAGATATCATCAATAACCACCACCACAAACTTGTCTAGCTGATCTTTGAACATGGTGTGCATCAAGTCTATAAATGCTGCAGGGGCATTTGTCAATCCAAAAGGCATTACAAGAAACTTGTAGTGCCCATATCTGGTGCAAAACGCCGATTTCCCATCATCCTCCGCCTTGATTCGTAGCTGATGATAATTGGATCAGAGGTCGATCTTTGAGAACACCTTAGCACCCTGCACATAATTGTGTTTAATTCATGTTATTAGTTGAAGTACTTAAACTTGCGGAATCATAATAGTGTTACCCTTAATTTATCAAACAAATCATCGATCCTGGGCAGCAGATATTTATTCTTTATCTGATCTTGTTCAGCTCACGATAGTCAATGCACAACCTCAGGCTACCATGTTTCTTCTTCACGAATAAGACTGGTGCTCCCCTAGACAAAACATTGGATCTTATAAATTTCCAGTCCAGCAATTCCTGTAGCTGCTCCTTGAGCTCGTCTAATTCCGCTAGTGCCACTGTAGGCGCCTTCGAGATCTGTTCTGGCCCCCGGTATCAGGTTAATCTCGAACTCTACTTCTCTGGTCAGTGGTAATCCAAGTATCTCATAAGGAAAAACATCTTTGAATTCTTTTACCACTAGAATATCGTCAATAGATGGAGTCTCCTGCTCAATACTAAGAGCATACACTAGAAAACCCTCGTCTCTTTTCTTCTATGCCTTGTACGCTCATGCAGCAGTCAGATAAATGTTGCGAGGTAGCTTCTTCAACTTTGTGTTCCCCTGATATGTAAACTCCTCCTTGGTGGGATCTTTGAACATATTTTGCTTTTGCCTGCAATCGATATGAGCGTAATATCTGGCCAGCCAATTCATGCCCCAAATAACGTCAAAGTTGCTCATCTGGATTGGTATCAATACAATGTCAAACTCTCGATCCTCCAACTCCAGTTTGCAATTCTTGAACAACTGATGAGAGATGATACTTAGTCTCCAACTGCTAGCACACGGTACAAAGTGTCTAGCCATTGGGGACAACTCTAGAGGTTCTTGACAAACCCCTTGAGGACAAATGAGTTGCTTGCACCACTGTCAAATAAGACGTTCAACGGAACTTTGTTTACTAAAATAGCACCTAAAATTTTAAGGCTTCAAACAGCGGGTTACACAGATACAAATATAATTAAGTAAAAACATAAAAATAAAAGGAGCTATCACCACATCGTTGGACCCCTGAACATTTGTGTCTGTTATCACATGGACCCGCGCATTATGCCTTGATCGGCCTTTCTGATTATGCCGTGTAGCCGCCTTCAGCGGTACTCTCCGCGACTCAGGATAATCCTTCATCATGTGGCCGACTTTGCTACAGTTAAAGCAAGCTCCCATCTTTCTCCAGCATCCATTGGTGTGTCGACGTCCACACGCCCGGAAAATAGGAATCTCCACCTACTGAACTCTCCCAGGCTACGTGTGGCTGCTGCTGCTGCGGTTGCGGCTGCGGCTGCTAGGGTCTAAAGGTTGACCCCCTAACTGTCGTCGCGCCATGTTAACCCATCTTCCGGATCTACTACCATTGCCCTCCTCCCTAGGCCTCTTGTTCGTCTCTTTCACTGCCATCCGCTGTAGGTCAGCCTCAACTCGGTGGCATGCCTCCATTTACTCGCCAAAATTCCTCGCATTAGCATTCACTATCCTAGAGCAAATGCGAGAGTTCAGGCCTGTATCACACTTTAACATCTTTAGCCTGGTATCTGTCATAGTGGAGGGAACAAAATGCCCCAAAGCATGAAATCTATCGGCATACTCCGACACAAACAAGCTCCCCTAAGTCAGTGCCTAGAACGCTGCCATCTTCTGCAGCACTGCCGTCGTTGGAACATAATTCCTCCAAAACTCCTATTTGAAATGGCCCCAAGCAACTAGCTGGGTAGATTCAGCACTGCTCCATTCCATAATTCCTCAGCCTCGCCCAGTAGATATGGTCACAACATTGACCTTATGCTCATCAGGTACCTGTAGCAGCCGTAATTATTCTCAACCTCCTTCAACCATGCCTCTGCCTCATCCAAATCAGAGCTACCCTTGAAGGTCGGTGTGGAGAAAAAGGGGTTTGAGTGATTTCAAAATACATGGTTTAAACGTGCATAAAAACTTGCATGACATAAACGTGCATGACTATTGCATAAAACTTGCCTTATATAGTTCATATATAATGTTGCCTTACTAACGAGCTATGAAGCTTTAAAGCTTACATCAAATGGCAAACATTTGTTGTGTTTGAACTATTTTCAGGTGCCACCATATGAACTAAACTAGTTCATTAAGTGAAGTACTTGGTTAATTAAACTAAGTAGTTCATTAAAGGAAGCAATATTTGGACAAGGCACAAAGGCAACAAGGTGAAGAAAGGAAAGTCTTCCACTCTCCTCCCCACACTCATTTACACGCCTTAACATATATATATATATATATATATTCAGATTTTTTGAAAAAGGCACATACACATATATTCCAACGTACTACCGACACATTATATATTTTACGTACGTACGTTAACGTCACACCACCATACTTAACTCATATTTATGAGTATATTCAGGTCTTATATCATATGATATAAGTCATGGTGATGACAAATTAAATACGACACGTTAAAAGGTTGTAAATCAAAAATTGTCGTATCGGGCGAATACCGAAACTTCGCCAACATGTCACGTACTTGCCATAAATAGATGGACAGCCCCTACACTTCAAAAATAGCAAAAATTTTTGTGGCTTACATGGTATGTGCAGCCATAAAATCATTCCATGTTGGCACACACAAATTACCCTACATTAAGGCCAAATTGTGGAGATTCTAATTTCAATTTTGTTACATGTCTAGGAGCCACCTCAATTAGCCTTATGAGCCGAATATTAAAGTTTAGTTTATGTATATTATGTGTAACATAATGTATATAACATGTGCAAAAATTTGGAATTTAATTAGAGAAAAATTGGGTAATCGATAAACATCGAAAATTCGGTTTTCTACGTACATGACACATGAAACATTTTTGGCATATCATATAACATGTATCTAGACAATTTTTACATATTTCATACATCTCAAAGTGTTCTAGAAAATTCAATTAAGGGCTGATTGGAATATACCATGCGTGTATTATTAAATGTGCACTATTTTACAAAATTTGCAAAAATAAAATTCAGCACATGCACAAATCTATCCCAACGCCTAGATCAGATGAGTTGAAGCATATGTGGAGCCTTGTTGGCATATTGATTGGTCAAGAATGAATCATATAATGTTGATGACATAAAGGAAGAAGCTACACAAGGTAACAATTCAAATTTTGTCACAATTGTCACACATGCTGAAAATTCAGCATGTGTGCTAATGTATGGCCGATTTTATCATCATTATGGGGGATATTTTACTTCTTGATTAAGGTGGAATAATTGGAAGACATTTTGGAAGTATTTTGAATAAGTTATGGAATTAAAATTGTGATATTTTGAATATCACACATGCTGAAAATTTCAGCATGTGTGGGAATGCATATGGCCGAATTTTTGGCCTTGTTAATGTCCAATTTTTATTCCAAACTTGATGAAAATATTATGTACTAAATGGTGATTAAATTCTTCTTTGATTTCTTGGATTAAATCAAAATAAAGTTGGAAAATTTTTGAATAAGAAGCAAGTGTAACACATGCTGAAATTTCAGCATGTGCAAGACTTTATGGCCGATTTTTTTAAGGATTTTTGGAGAAAATTGTCTTGCTTAATTTATGTGATGATCTTGGAAGTTATGCTAACTATTTTATGATGATTTTGGCACATGTTTTAAGTGGTATTCTCAGATTTTCCTAGTCATCAAGTGATGACAACATCCAACCAATCAATGAGTGCCATGTAAGCAAGAACTTAATGATCATCAAGTAAGCAAAGACATGTCACAATGATGCCACACATTCTTCCAAGGACTTAGAAGATAATTTTCAAGAAGGAAAGAAGAGCAAGGGGGCGGCCATATTGTTAAAAAGGAAGGAAGAAGAGCAAAACAAAAACAAGAACAAGCATTGCAATCTTGAAGCATCAAAAACGCCTAGTCTTCTTCTTCTACACTCTCTTTTTTTCTCCTTTCTAAAAGCCTATTGTACTTACATTCATATACTTGAATAGGCTTCTTATATACCACCACATATTCTTTTCATTGTTGTAAAAGACTGATCATGGTGTGATCAATCTTAGACTTGCAAGGTGGTGGTGTTCGTGTGCATTGTATTCAACATACAAGGTTTGTAAAGGGTTGGAGTTGGTGTGTAACTCCATCAACCCTGTGGTAAGGTGTATTGTGTGTGTGTGACTAGTGTGAACCGAGGAAGGTGTTCCTCGAAGACTGGAGTAGGTTGTTTATAACCGAACCAGTATAAAATTCTTGGTGTCATTTACGTTCAGCACTTACTTTCTGTTTCAGCACTGTTTATCAATTTTAATCATGCTCGTAAAAATAGTAAACGTATTTCACAAATTATGAAACTTTCCAGAATCATATCCACATGCATTAAGGTTAATTTGGCACAAGTTTCAACCCTTTTGGATAAGTATAAGTCATCCAAACGTCCAAAGATCTGAGACTAGTGCAGTCTGATTTTCAGGCTTGCAAAGGTTGAGACTTTGATCATATTTGACTAACTTCCCAAAAGAATTTTTGAAAACTGTTTCAACACATTTAAATACAACTTATAAGGGGTTAGTCTTTAAATTTTCAGAGCATTTGGAGTTACTTACAAATATGAATTAATTTTTCAAATCAGTCTACCGTTTTTGGCATATTTG
The DNA here is from genome assembly GCA_036186865.1 of Eustoma russellianum. NCBI lineage: Eukaryota > Viridiplantae > Streptophyta > Magnoliopsida > Gentianales > Gentianaceae > Eustoma > Eustoma russellianum. The sequence continues at coordinate 29,815,602 of AP025056.1, forward strand.
TGCAATCTGACCATCAACAAATTTTCAAGGGGTTAGAGGTTGAATTTAAATCTGAAATTTTTAGGAGACACTCATAACATCTGAGGCTAAGTTCTCTCAAAATTTCAGAATTTTTGAAGACCTACAACCTAGTTTTAAAAACGTTTTAAAACTGGTACTGAAAACAGAAACTGTTTTCAGAAGTTGAGTTCTTGAGTCAAAACTATTTTAAAAACCACACTTTCCGCACCAACTATTCAACCCCCCTTCTAGTGGTGCCTTGCAGATCCTACAAGTGGTATCAGAGCACAGGACACTCACATCAAAAGGGATCCAACGATCTACATGAGATGGCAACCACAAATTTCAAAACCGAACAAGAAGCTATGTCCAGTCAAAGCCCTCCTCTCTTTGACGGTGAGTCTTTCATTCAATGGAAATTAAGAATGAAGCTTTTTCTTATGGCAATTGATACTGATCTTTGGTCAATCATAGAAGATGGTCCTTTTGTTCCATCAAAGTTATCCAATGTAGATGGAGTCACACTAGAGGTCGTTAAGCTTAAAGAAGAGTATACTAGTGAGGATAAATAGAGACTAAGCATGAACGCTAGGGCTATGCAGTTACTTTTAAATGGATTAAGTAAGAGCGAGTCTAGCTATGTCTCAAATTGTTCTAGTGCTCAAGAAATGTGGAGAATACTTGAAATGAAACACGAATGCACTAGTCAAGTAAAAGAGTCCAAGATCAACATGCTTATGTCCACACTCGAGTCATTTAAATTATTGCCTAATCAATCGATTGTTGATATGGATCTTCGCTTGATTAACATTTACAATTCTCTTGAGTCTCTCGGAAAAGCCTTAACTATGCAGGAAAAGGTACAAAAGGTCTTGCGAAGCCTTCCATCCGAGTGGGACCCTAAAGTAACAACAATAGAAGAAGGCAAAGAAACCAAGTCAATTAAGATGGAAGAATTAATTGGATCACTTAAGGTTTATGAGAACAAACTCACCATAAGGAAATCAGAATCATCAAAACAAGGTAAAGCTATTGCATTTAATCAAATGAATATGTCTCTACTTCTTCCAATCACGTAGATGATGGTGATTCTGAATCGGATAACGATGACTTAATTCTATTGGCTAAAGGTTTAAGAAAATTCATGAGAAAGTCATTTGGAAACAAAAATAAGGCTACTTCGACTAAAATAAATAAGAACAAGACAAACGATAAAGATGTTAAATGTTATGAATGCAGCAAACTTAGACATCTATCATATGACTGCCCTAGTAAGGAAAAGCAAACAAATAAATACCCTGACAAGGAACGGAGCAAGAATAGACTCGTCTCAGAACCTAAGCAAAGGAAACGAGCTCTCAAAGCCTCCACTTGGAGTGATACATCGGATTCCGAGGCTGAAACCGAAGAGGAGACTGCACAAGTATGCTTTGTGTCCAAAGCATCAAACGAGGTATCATCTGACTCTGATTCTGACTCTGAGCCTTCTTATGATGATCTTTTTAGTCAGTACTTAGAATTGCATAAATTTACAAAGACTCTTGCAAAAGAAAAGAAGCGATTAATTGAAGACAAGAAACTGTTAGAATCTTCTAACGAGAATCTTGTCGCTCAATTAAACAATTCGAAAGAAGAGTCATCATGCATCATTACTACATTAAAGACAGAGATCTCATCATTGACCACGCAAAATAAGGAAATGAAATTCGAGATTTCAAGTTTGAAATCAAGGAATACAGACTTAGAGAAAATGATGAAACAGTTTGATACGGGATCCAACATGCTTGATCGTATTATCTTGTCACAAAAGCATGATAGTGATAAAACGGGTTTAGGATACATTGAAACAAATGAAGTATTCATTAAACCAACCAAGTTTGTAATGTCTAAGAAAGTAGACACCCCAAAACCAAAAATGGCGTCTAAGATGACGCAAAGATCCCCTCTTCACTACTCTCGCCCTACCTCCTCCTCATATCATGCGAAATACAATTTTGTGACATATAGATATGAGAAGAAACAAGTGATGCATACACGACATTCATTTCATCCATCTAGATCACGCACTATGCACACTAACACAAGGACATATCAAAAACGTCCTACATATAATGAGTACAAAGGAGTTCTTGGCCAAAGGCCCAAATTGCACTCACCACATGTTTACTACATTGCACCTTCATCTACATTCTTGCCATTTGCTAGACCAAGAAGGATCACCCAAGTATGGGTACTGAAAGGTACTTTTACTAAGAGGTGAATAACTCTTTATCCACTACTGAAGCTGAGTACATGGCACTTAGTCTTTGCTGCACACAATTACTATGGCTAAAACAACAACTTTCTGACTTTGGGATTACAGTAAATCAGATCCCTATATATTGTGATAGTATGAGTGCTATCAACTTATCTACGAACCCCGTGTTACACTCTAAGGCCAAGCATATAGAAGTATGTTATCACTTCCTTCGTGATCACATAAATAATGGTGATATTGTCATAGATCACGTACGCACTGAGGCACAAGTAGCTGACATTTTCATTAAAGCATTAAATCAAGCCACGTATGAAAATCTTCGTTCTAAATTAGGCATGATTTCTGCTAATTTGATCTGATTGTCTTTCCATATTTACATGCATTTTTGATTTTCTTTCCAAAATAAAGGGGGAGAGAATGCATGATTTAATGGGGAGAGAGAGATTGATTGCACAAATCAAGGGGGAGAAAATTTGAAATTTGAAATTCAAAATTTGAATTTGTGCATGATTGGATGGGAAGCGGTAAAATTTAAATCATGAACGTAGGTTATTTTGTAAATCATCAAAAGGGGAAGATTGTAAAGAAAAAGGGGTTTGAGTGATTACAAAATGCATGATTTAAATAACATGTATTAAAGAAATGCATGACATATTTTATGACATGACACGTTTTTGCATAAAACTTGTCTTATATAGCTCATATATAATGTTGTCGTACTAACAAGCTATGAAGCTTTAAAGCTTATATCAAATGGCAAGCATTTGTTGTGTTTGAACTATTTTCAGGTGCTATCATTAATGAACTAAACTAGTTCATTAAGTGAAGTACTTAGTTAAATAAACTAAGTAGTTCATTAAAGGAACCTATATTTGGAAAAGGCACAAAGGCAACAAATTGAAGAATGGAAAGTCTTCTTCTCCCTCATACTACACGTTTTTAACATATATATTTATATATATTCAGATTTTTTTAAAAAAGGCACATACACATATATTCCAACGTACTACCGACACGTTATATATCTTACGTACGTATGCTAACATCACACCACCATATTTAACTCATATTTATGAGTATATTCAGGTCTTATATCATATGATATAATTCATGGTGATTGTTGTACCCCGCAACTAAGGAAGGAAGAGGAGCAAGATAGGATAAGGAGACCTCAAAAGGAAGACATCACCGGCTTATCTACGATTATATAGAACTTAAGGAAATTAGCATACCCCAAGTGCAAAACCTGAAACAAGAGGGCTGATTGAAATAAGTTTTCAGTTAATGACCTGAGAATTTAGAACTAAGGAAAGAAGTATTTTTGGGTAACTTTAATGAGAATTCAGGTTTCTATAGCATGCCATACGCATATGGTATGGGCATACACCTGGAAACACATACACACCGCAAGATGGGCCGTTGTATAATAAAAAGGGTTGATGGATTATGGCCATAGGGAATGTGAGCAAGGGAACTCTAAGAATAAGGTCCGTTATACAAGCTCCGGAAGATGGGCCTAATTAAGCCCTTAATCGATTGGGAATTCTATCATCTGTTTCCCCAAGGGCTGTTGGATACCATTTTGAGGTAAGATCAAAGGAATTTATCCATTAATTAGAGAAATCCTCAAGATCTAGTAGGTCTAAATTGGCAAAAAACAGGTCACCTGGCACGTTGGTGTAAGCATTGGATATATATATATATATATATATATTTGGATCTAGGCATGTATATATCTACATACATATATATATGTAGCTATACATGTATGGATAAGAATTATAAGAAATACAGGTGGGATATATGTACGTGTATATACATATATCGGTCATAGGTATAAAAGTGCAGCGAAATAAATTGTGTTTATGAAAAGTACCCTTAAAATGATGGAGATATAAGATAGGTAATTATATATATACAAACATATACGTACATGCGTTATTGAAGAAATGAATATATATGGAATATATATGTGCTTCGGCCATCAGACCTTAGGAAGATTAGCCATTGCATTCAAGACTAGTAAGGGATCTTAAATGAACAATGTGGTTGAGATGCTTGATGATTGTCATTTAAAGAGGGTCTTTCCCTCTTCCCATGGGAACCGCCGGCTGCATAACTAAAGGAAGGGAGTTAATTCCTTCCTTGTTACAAGAAAAGTTTTCTCTCTATCCACTTAAATAAAGATACTTAAGAGGCTATTTCAAAGAAGAGGTGATCCTTCCTCTCCTCTCAATGTACCGGCGGGAATAAGGGGCCAAGAAGAATCCAAGACCTCTACAACCTCAAGGTTTCTAGGTAAGATCACCTTTCACTATCCTTAGGGAGTTACAATTGAAGGGATAAAGTCTACATAGCATCACTCCATTGACCAAAACCATGAACCCCATGGCTTAGGCGAAGGGTTTCAAGACACCAAACCAAGATAGTGCCTTAGCAAGAGTGGATCGTTCTCCATCCGTCCAAGGTACAAATGGTAAGACCCTCCATTTCCTCCTCTAAGTTGTATCATATAATCTAAAGGATGGCTAACAAATGCCCCAAACCGTGCGTGATAGGAAAAGAAAAGGGGGAATGCTTCATGTATCAACCAACCCGAGCAACATCCAAAGGCTTCAAAGGCAAGTACACTATACTCTTTATGGTTTAGATGTGAAAGTGTGTGCATGAATGGCTAGGTATGCTTAAGATCTAATCTTTGTTGTAAAATAGTAAGTTGAATGCCCACAACTTTCGACCCTAGCCATTTGAGGGGGTAGGAGTGAGATTTTGTTCCAAAGAGGTATTCTTTGTGGAGTATATGCATTATTAGGTAGGATGTGATAAAGATTATTTCTTTCATGGTGAAAGGCCCACGGTGGAAGGGTCAAGGGAGACATGAGTGATTTTATATGAAAAATGTCAACTTAGTAATGAAGTGGAGACAAAACTATGATCTTGTTATGTGTTAACTTTAATATGCTCTTGGTCATATCACTTTCTTGCATGAACCGAAGAATGTGGATATAGGTGAAGGGTGCGTGTGTTCGTCCCATAATAGTGGCTAATTGTCGATGATAAAATGTAAGCTAAGGACATTTAAGAAGTACATATGACCATTAGAAAAGTTTCTGGAGCTGGACTGGAATTTGGACTGTAATGTGAGACCAGAAAAGGGACCTTAAGAACCTTCAAACCCATTGATTTTTAGTATGCTAATAGTTTTATGAGTATATTAGATGTGAGAGTTGGAATCACCTTAAAAAGAGCCACGGTTTATTTTTAATGAATTTCCTACTGAGATTGGTTCTGCTGGAAAAAGTTGTACTGGACAGAATGTAAGTAACGTGTTTGATAGTCTAAAAATGGACCTTAGGGGTGTGCAAATCCACTAATTTTCGGCATGGTACTAACCTCATGAATATAGAAGAGGTGGCAGTTGGAATTTTGTCAAAATAAGTTGTGGTTTATTTTTAATAAATTTTCTAGTAAAACGGGTCAAACTGAAATATGCTGGATGGACAGAATTTGTGTCACAATTTGCATGACCTGGAAAAGGGCCTTAGGAAATTGAAAATGGGCTAAATATTGATAGGATGCTAGCCCAATGAGTTTATTAAGTTGGAGAGTTGGAATTTCTAGAAAAAGATTAAAGGATTGGCCACAATAAATTTTATAGTAAAATATGGTCATTTCAGAATTCAGGTTACATCGTTTTATGAAAAAGAACTAACGAGTCCCTTATCGACATCGTAATTCCACAGTGCATGCATGGCATTCACTTATGACATTTACGGAGAAGAACATGTGATCAAATGGGTCTAGAACGTGCATTTCAGTAGGAAATTCCTAAGGAGAAGTAGACACTACTAAGCTGGAAATTTCCAGCATGACAACGAAACGTGTCTATTCGTTTACGTCAAGCATTATGCCGTCGTTTGCACGTCACATGTCATTGCATTGCATCATATCACGAACATGATTTACAGCATGTCTTTCTATGAGAAATAAAGATGAACAGCGTTTTCAAATGATAATTTCGTTTTGAATGATTCCCCACCGGTACCGTGTGTGAGTATGAACTTGGCCAGTATGAACCCGATCAGATCCGGGTTAAGCGATCTGACAGAATGACCGTGCAGGCCTGGAAAATAATAGGCCTGATGATGAGAATGATGATGATGACCGTGCAGGCCCGGAAAAGAATAGACCCGGCAAGTATGATGACGTTACCGATCCGAATCCGGGAATAATAGATTCGAAGGGAAGAAGTTACCGCCTCAGATCCGGGAAGATAGATCTGAACACTCTATTGTTTTACGATGATGATGATTTTAAGGAAAGCATGAAAGATCATATTTCATTTTATCTCGATGCATTTACACGTACACATGCATGCTTATCACCTTCATGTAGCGACTCGTGAGATTCAAGTTGTGACGACTCTGTAGACCCTAAGTGATGATTCTTTTTGGGTTATTCAATACAAGTTACAATCTCTTAATATTATATTCTGCTTCGAATGGTGATTTTTACTTAAGTTATGATCTTGTTACATTAAGCGATAATCTTTATCGAATATTGGTCAAAGGACAGGTATGCTTCTAAACCAAACTCTTTTGGGATTCGGTTCTTGTTCGCACTTTCCATTTAACTCATGATTATTATAGTATACTTGCTGGTGACATTGTCATTCACCCTATTTTTCTCTCCAGAGGTGGCAGGAGACAAAGTAGAGTGGATTGATGACGAACCTAGGGTTCCCTGCGCGTGAGTGCACTGGAGGATGGCCAGGATTAGAAGACCGAACTTGCCAGCTTTAAGGAAATGACTGAGTTGTGTAAAGGAGTGGGAAAACAATTTACTTTTGTTGCTTTCTGCTACATTGATGTGGGTTGTAAACTTTAAGTGGTTGTGATGACGTTTTAATTTGAAGTTTTAAATTCTGCCAGGGTTTCGCTTATTTGTTGCGCGTAAGCACAAAAATCCATGCATTGCTATCATGGATCACGACGCGTATGGATGACGCCTATTACTCTCCTTAGTGAAGTACGGCGGGTGCACCGACTTCGGCAGGGCCGGGGTGCGGGGCGCCACATGTGGTATCAGAGCAAAGGCTCCAGATCCGTACAGAATATAGAACTAAGTTATGACTATAGTCGACTAAGTTTGATCTTAGACCTAAGAATTGATCTTAGATGACAGTTGACATTAGAACAGAACGACTTCGACCAACAACTTAGGGCACGGCCCAGTGATAGGCCCCAACTAATGACCTGTCGTAAATTTGAATAATAATGTATATACGCATATGTTCTTCCGATACGCCAAATTAAATTCTGTTACTAGTTGTGACGTTCTTGTATTGAATAAAGTCGACACTGCGTGCTGCAGACGGTGCGACCCAGAGAGAAACCGACTTACATCCAATGTGTTATGTGACACCTAGAGCTTTTGTTACATACAAGTTGAGTAGAGTCTTTTATTGTTATGACCCCAAATAAACGGACGCTATGTGGTGCAGATTACCCCACAAACCGGTGCAGGGACATCATTGTTGTCACCCCCTAGAAGCATGGGCTTCTACTTTCGGAAGTTGACAAGGGAGCAGGTTCCAAGGTTTGGCGGGGAGACTGAACCCGAGGAGGCCAAAAAGTGGTTAAACGAGGTACATGACCAGCTTGTCCGAGCCCGGGTACTAGAAGAAATGAGGGCTTTAATTATCCGCCCCTTCCTGAATGGCAAAGCCAGTCAATGGTGGAGAGAAAGAGTCCAATCCCTACCTCGACCCATAGCTTGGGTTAGAGTCTTGGAAGAATTCTGTGGGACTTACCTCTCCAAGGAGCTAGTGATTGAAAGGATGGAAGAATTCGATGCACTAAGGCAAGGATCAAACACCCCGGTCTCAGAATATGTCCGCCAATTCACCACATTAGGACGGTACGTACCCTTGATCATGGAGGATGAACAGTGGAAGATATCGAGGTTCATGCGAGGACTGAACCCCCGAATTAAAGAAAGGTTGGACAAAGCACACCCAAGCACGTTCGATGAGCTGGTAAAAGGATGCTATGAGGTTGAGTGCGATATTCGGATGATGAAAGTACGAAGGAGGCTGAAAACAAATGAGAAGAGAAAGTGGGAGGTGGCTGCGGTACCCTCGTGGAACCACGCACAGAGTGACCAAAGACGATAATCGAAGAGCGAGGCCCCAAGGACCCCAAGGCACCCAAATTACTGACAGGTACTGTGAAATTTCCAAACTAAAGTACTTATGCCTTGTCTATTTATCCTAAAGAAGAATGAGTCCTAAAGGAATATCATAGGGAACCACGAGAAAAGACTATCTCCAGACAGTAATAAATGAATAGAGTAATAACCAAGAGTTGTTAAGGGACAAAAGAGAAACATGGGAACTTAGGCACACACCCTCCAGTTTCGAGGACGAAACTTATTTTAAGGAGGGGGAGATTGTTGTACCCCGCTACAAACTAACATAGCGACTAAGGAAGGAAGAGGAGCAAGATAGGGTAAGGAGACCTCAAAAGGAAGACATCACCAGCTTATCTACGATTATATAGAACTTAAGGAAATTAGCATACCCCAAGTGCAAAACCTGAAACAAGAGGGCTGATTGAAATAAGTGTTCAGTTGATGACCTGAGAATTTAGAACTAAGGAAAGAAGTATTTTTGGGTAACTTTAATGAGAATTCAGGTTTCTATAGCATGCCATACGCATATGGTATGGGCATACACCTGGAAACACATACACACCGTAAGATGGACCATTGTATAATAAAAAGGGTTGATGGATTATGGCCATAGGGAATGTGAGCAAGGGAACTCTAAGAATAAGGTCCGTTATACAAGCTCCGGAAGATGGGCCTAATTAAGCCCTTAATCGATTGGGAATTCTATCATCTGTTTCCCCAAGGGCTGTTGGATACCATTTTGAGGTAAGATCAAAGGAATTTGTCCATTAATTAGAGAAATCCTCAAGATCTAGCAGGTCTAAATTGGCGAAAAACAGGTCACCTGGCACGTTGGTGTAAGCACTGGATATATATATATATATATTTGGATCTAGGCATGTATATATCTACATACATATATATATGTAGCTATACATGTATGGATAAGAATTATAAGAAATACAGGTGGGATATATGTACGTGTATATACATATATCGGTCATAGGTATAAAAGTGCAGCGAAATGAATTGTGTTTATGAAAAGTACCCTTAAAATGATGGAGATATAAGATAGGTAATTATATATATACAAACATATACGTACATGCGTTATTGAAGAAATGAATATATATGGAATATATATGTGCTTCGGCCATCAGACCTTAGGAGGATAAGCCATTGCATTCAAGACTAGTAAGGGATCTTAAATGAACAATGTGGTTGAGATGCTTGATGATTGTCATTTAAAGAGGGTCTTTCCCTCTTCCCATGGGAACCGCCGGCTGCATAACCAAAGGAAGGGAGTTAATTCCTTCCTTGTTACAAGAAAAGTTTTCTATCTGTCCACTTAAATAAAGTCTACATAGCATCACTCCATTGACCAAAACCATGAACCCCATGGCTTAGGCGAAGGGTTTCAAGACACCAAACCAAGATAGTGCCTTAGCAAGAGTGGATCGTTCTCCATCCGTCCAAGGTACAAATGGAAAGACCCTCCATTTCCTCCTCTAAGTTGTATCATATAATCTAAAGGATGGCTAACAAATGCACCAAACCGTGCGTGATAGGAAAAGAAAAGGGGGAATGCTTCATGTATCAACCAACCCGAGCAACATCCAAAGGCTTCAAAGGCAAGTGCACTATACTCTTTATGGTTTAGATGTGAAAGTGTGTGCATGAATGGCTAGATATGCTTAAGATCTAATCTTTGTTGTAAAATAGTAAGTTGAATGCCCACAACTTTCGACCCTAGCCATTTGAGGGGGTAGGAGTGAGATTTTGTTCCAAAGAGGTGTTCTTTGTGGAGTATATGCATTATTAGGTAGGATGTGCTAAAGATTCTTTCTTTCATGGTGAAAGGCCCACGGTGGAAGGGTCAAGGGAGACATGAGTGATTTTATATGAAAAATATCAACTTAGTAATGAAGTGGAGACAAAACTATGATCTTGTTATGTGTTAACTTTAATATGCTCTTGGTCATATCACTTTCTTGCATGAACCGAAGAATGTGGCTATAGGTGAAGGGTGCGTGTGTAAGTGGCTAATTGTTGACGATAAAATGTAAGCTAAGGACATTTAAGAAGTACATATGACCATTAGAAAAGTTTCTGGAGCTGGACTGGAATTTGGACTGTAATGTGAGACCAGAAAAGGGACCTTAAGAACCTTCGAACGCATTGATTTTTAGTGTGCTATTAGTTTTATGAGTATATTAGATGTGAGAGTTGTAATCACCTTAAAAAGAGACACGGTTTATTTTTAATGAATTTCCTACTGAGATTGGTCCTGCTGGAAAAAGTTGTACTGGACAGAATGTAAGTAACGTGTTTGGTAGTCTAAAAATGGACCTTAGGGGTGTGCAAATCCACTAATTTTCGGCATGGTACTAACCTCATGAATAAAGAAGAGGTGGCAGTTGGATTGTTGTCAAAATAAGTTGTGGTTTATTTTTAATAAATTTTCTAGTAAAACGGGTCAAACTGAAATATGCTGGATGGACAGAATTTGTGTCACAATTTGCATGACCTGGAAAAGGGCCTTAGGAAATTGAAAATGGGCTAAAAATTGACAGGATGCTATCCCAATGAGTTTATTAAGTTGGAGAGTTGGACTTTCTAGAAAAAGATTAAAGGATTGGCCATAATAAATTTTATAGTAAAATATGGTCATTTCAGAATTCAGGTTACATCATTCTATGAAAAAGAGCAAACGAGTCCCTTATCGACACCGTAATTCCACAGTGCATGCATGGCATGCACTTATGACATTTACGGAGAAGAACATGTGATCAAATGGGTCTAGAACGTGCATTTCAGTAGGAAATTCCTAAGGAGAAGTAGACACTACTAAGCTGGAAATTTCCAGCATGACAACGAAACGTGTCTATTCGTTTACGTCATGCATTATGCCGTCGTTTGCACGTCACATGTCATTGCATTGCATCATCGTCACAAACATGATTTACAGCATGTCTTTTTATGAGAAAGAAAGATGAACAGCGTTTTCAAATGATTATTTCGTTTTGAATGATTCCCCACCGGTACCGTGTGTGAGTATGAACTTGGCCAGTATGAACCCGATCAGATCCGGGTTAAGCGATCTGAAAGAATGACCGTGCAGGCCCCAAAAATAATAGGCCTGATGATGAGAATGATGATGATGACCGTGCGGGCCCGGAAAAGAATAGACCCGGCAAGTATGATGACATTACCGATCCGAATCCAAGAATAATAGATTCGAAGAGAAGAAGTTACCGCCTCAGATCCAGGAAGATAGATCTGAACACTATTGTTTTACGATGATGATGATTTTAAGGAAAGCATGAAAGATCATATTTCATTTTATCTCGATGCATTTACACGTACACATGCATGCTTATCACCTTCATGTAGCGACTCGTGAGATTCAAGTTGTGACGACTCTGTAGACCCTAAGTGATGATTCTTTTTGGGTTATTCAATACAAGTTACAATCTCTTAATATTATATTCTGCTTCGAATGGTGATTTTTACTTAAGTTATGATCTTGTTACATTAAGCGATGATCTTTATAGAATATTGGTCAAAGGACAGGTATGCTTCTAAACCAAACTCTTTTGGGATTCGGTTCTTGTTCGCACTTTCCATTTAACTCATGATTATTATAGTATACTTGCTGGTGACATTGTCATTCACCCTATTTTTCTCTCCAGAGGTGGCAGGAGACAAAGTAGAGTGGATTGATGACGAACCTAGGGTTCCCTACGCATGAGTGCACTGGAGGATGGCCAGGATTAGAAGACCGAACTTGCCAGCTTTAAGGAAATGACTGAGTTGTGTAAAGGAGTGGGAAAACAATTTACTTTTGTCGCTTTCTGCTACATTGATGTGGGTTGTAAACTTTAAGTGGTTGTGATGACGTTATAATTTGAAGTTTTAAATTCTCCCACGGTTTCGCTTATTTGTTGCGCATAAACACGAAAATCCATGCATTGCTATCATGGATCACGACGCGTATGGATGACGCCTAGTACTCTCCTTAGTGAAGTACGACGGATGCACCGACTTCGGCGGGGCCGGGGTGCGAGGCGCCACAGTGATGACAAATTTATTACGACACGTTAAAAGGTTCTAAAACCAAAAATTATCGTATCGGGTGAATAACAAAACTTCGCCAACGTGTCACGTACTTGCCATATATAGATGGCCAGCCCCTACACTTCAAAAATGGCCACAAATTTCGTGGCTTACATGGTATATACAGCCATAAAATCATTCCATGTTGGCACACACAAATCACCCCAAATTAAGGTCAAATTGTGGAGATTCCAAATTCAATTTTTGTCACATGATTAGGCGCTATTTTACTCAGCCCTAAGTGCTGAATATTAAAATTTAATTTATGTATATTATTTGTAACATAATATATATAACATGTGCAAAAAGTTGGAATTTAATCGGAGAAAAATCAGGTAATCGACAAACGTCGAAAATTCGGTTTTCTACGAACACGACACATGGAACATTTTTGGCATGACATATAACATGTATCTAGACTTTTTTTACATACTTCATAAATTTTAAAGTGTTCTAGAAAAATCAATTAAGGGCGGATTGGAATATACCATATGTGTATAATTATATGTGCACTATTTTACAAAGTTTGCAAAAATAAAATTCAGCACATGTATATTCATCATCACACGCCTAGACAGCCTTGTTGGATCTTATGTGGAGCTTTGTTGGCATCTTGATTGGCCAAGAATGAAGTATACAAGGTTGGTGACATAAAGGAAGGAACTGCAAAAGGTAACATTTCAAACTTTGTCACATTTGTGACATATGTAGAAAATTCAGCATGTGTAGTTTAAGAGCTGGCCAAAATTTTCAAAATAATGAGCCATATTTACTACCTTGAATTATTTGGATTGATCAATAGATAATTTGGCAATGTTTTGAATATATTATGGAAATAACCAAGTGATATTTTCAAATATCACACATGCCGAAAATTTCAGCATGTGTGTAATGAATGTGGCCAAATTTATAGCCTTCTTGGCGACCAATTTTTATTCCAAAATTAGTAAAAATGTTATGTACTAAATGATGATTGATTTCTTCTTTATTTTCAAGGAATTAATCAAATGCAAACTTGGCAACCATTTGAATAAAGTGTGAATATCACACATGCTAAAATTTTAGCATATGTTGGCCAATTTTTTGCAAGGAAAATGGATATATTTGTCTTGCTAATTAAGTGGAATTATTATGTGAATTATGGCAATACTTTTATGGCTAATTGGCACATGTCTTTAAGGTTTATTAGATTTATCTAGTCATCAAATGATGACAACTTCTATCTAATCAATGAGTGACAAGTAAACAAGAACTTAATGATCATCCAATGAGGAGTTGCAAAGTAAGCAAGAAAATGTCACAATGATGCAATATACTCTTCCAAGGACTTAGAAGATAATTTTCAAGAGGAAGAGAAGGCTATAGGGGGCGGCCACCTTGGATAAAAAGGAAAGAAGAGAGGAAACAAAAGACAAGACAAGTCTTGCAAATTCAAAGTGCTAAAAACGTTTTTCATCTCCTTCTTTCTACACTTCTTTCTTTCTTCTCTCTAAAAGCCTATTGTATTCATATTCATAAATCTTAAATAGGCTTCTTACATACCACCATATACTCTTTATTGTTGTAAAAGATTTATCAAGGTGTGATCAATCTTGTACTTGCAAGGTAGTGGTGTTCGTGATCGTTGTAATCATTTACAAGGTTTGTAAAGGGTTGGAGTTTGTGTGTAACTCCATCAACCCTGTGTGGTAAGGTGTTATTTGTGTTTTGTGATTAGTGCTAACCGAGGAAGGTGTCCTCGAAGACTGGAGTAGGTTGTTTTAACCGAACCAGTATAAAATTCCTTGTGTTCTTTACATTCAGCACTTACTTTCAGTTTCCAGCACAGTACATCACTTTCATCACGTTATTAAAAATAGTAAACAAATTTCAAAAATCACGAACCTTTCAAGAAACATAGCCACACGTCTTAAGGTTCTTTTGGCACAAGTTTCAATCCTTTTGGACAAGTATAAGTCATCCAAACGTCTAAAGTTCTGAGACTAGTGCAGTCTGATTTTTAGGCTTGCAAAGGTTGAGATTTTGAACATATTTGACTAACTTCCCAAAAGAATTTTTCAAAACTGTTTCAACCCAATTAATACACCTAATAAAGGGTTAGTCCTTAAATTTTCAGAGCATTTGGAGTTACGGTTTAATTGTAATAAAATTTTCAAATAAGACTACCGTTTCTGGCAGATTTGCGCAATCTGACCACCAATGACTTTTAAAGGGGTTAGAGGTTGAATTTTAATCTGAAATTTTTAGTAGATACTCAGAACATCTGAGACTAAGATCTCTCCAAATTTCAGAATTTTTGAAAACCTGCAACCTAGTTTTCAAAACGTTTCAAAACAGGTCCTGAAAACAGAAATTGTTTTCAGAAGTTGGGTTTTTGGTTTAAAACATTTTTAGAAACTTCATTTTCCGCACCCACTATTCAATCCCCCCCTTCTAGTGGTGCCTTGCAGATCCTACACATCGCCGCTGACATCTAGACAGATTCAGATTGTTTGTTAAATTTACCGCAAACACCAAGCGAACAGCGGTGAAAACAACAATTAAGCATTCATGCGTATAGCTAAAGCACAAAAATGAATGTGCTCGAAAGATAGCACGCAATGGCAGAGCAAGAAAGAGAGAAAAAATCAGAGAGCTTTCTTGAAAAACTTTGTAACCGTTCCTGGCACAGTACATTCGGTTATATAGCTGAAATGTAGAAGACAACATGCAAAAAGACTAAAATGCCCTTTAGATCAATACTACCATAGAACTTAAGTAAGGGTAAAAACGTAACTTCACGCTATTTAAACTTCCCCGCCATCGTCCTTCTTCTTCTTCCTCCTCACGCACCTCAGCATCCTTTGCACCCCCGTGCACCTCGTTGCTTAGCCATCATCACACGCAACCTCTCCAACTCACAACTCAACCAATTGATCATTAAGACTCTTAATTGAAGATTGACACTGCAATTTCACAACACCTACATCCAACGCATTACGGATCATTGATCATCAACCTTATCTTTGACATCCCCCCTCAAGCATAGCTTGCCATAGAGATTGTGTAACCCAAGCAATGTCATCAACTGCATCATCCTCTTAGAGTCAAGAGCCTTAGTGAATATATCCGCCAACTGCATCTCCGTACGAACTGGCATCAACTTTATTACACCTTCCTGCACCTTATCTCTAACCACATGACAATCTATCTCAATGTGCTTTGTCCTTTCATGGAAAACAGGATTCTCAGCAATATAAATTGCGCTTTTACTGTCACAAAACAGCTCCACTGGCACTTGATCACTCAGTCCCAAATCACTCATAAGATACAAAAGCCACTGTATTTCGCAGGTGACCATAGCCATTGCCCTGTATTCTGCCTCAGCTGATGAACGTGACACCGTGGTTTGCTTTTTAGCTTTCCATGAAACTAGAGCATTCCCAAAGAAAACACAATACCCGGTGACTGACCTTCTAGTTTCATGGCATCCTCCCCAATCAGCATCCACAAAAGCCTTCAACTTCAAATTCCCACTTCTAGGGAACAGCAGACCTTGTCCTACCGTGCCTTTAATATATCTGAGGAGTCTATGTGCAGCCTTTAGATGATTTTCAGTGGGGCAGTCAAGAAACTGACTCAATTGCTGGACTGTAAAGGCAATGTCTGGTCTTGTAATAGTGAGATAGATAAGCTTCCCAATCAACTTTCTATAATGTGTAGCATCCTCCAACTGTGCTGAGTCTTGGTGTGTCAGGCTAAGATGACTCTCCATAGGACTTCTAGCTGGTTTAGCCTCCAAAAAACCAGCCTGCTCCAGAAGCTCTAAAGTGTATTTTCGTTGGTTCACACTAATCCCCCCCTTAGCCTGAGCCACCTCAATGCCTAAAAAGAATCTTAGCAATCCCAAATCCTTGATCTGAAATGCCTGGTGCAAGGCACTTTTGATCTCAGTGATGAGACCCGTATTACTGGATGCTACTATGATATCATCAACATATACCAAGAGCAAGATAAAGTGTGTGTCAACTGTTTTGGTAAATAAGGTGTAATCACACTTAGACTGACAGAACCCCATGGACAACAAAAATCTAGTAAGGGTAGCATTCCATTCCCGGCTAGCCTGCTTCAACCCATATAGAGATTTGTTAAGCTTGCAGACCATGTCTGGACCTCCTACTGACATACCAGGTGGGGGTAACATGTAGATATCCTCATGCAAATCACCATGTAGGAAGGCATTATTGACATCTAGCTGATGAAGATGCCACTGAAATCTAGCTGCCAAAGCCAGTACCACCCTAACAGTTGTCATCTTGGCAACTGGAGAAAAGGTGTCCATGTAATCAATGCCATACTGTTGGGTATAGCCTTTTGCAACCAATCTGGCCTTGTGTCTCTCCACAGTCCCGTCTGCCTTCAGCTTCACCTTATACACCCATCTACATCCAATGGCCTTCTTGTCTTTAGGCAAAGGCACCACAGTCCAGGTATCATTGGCTTCCAATGCTGCTAACTCCACAGCCATAGCATCCTGCCACACAGACATACTAGAAGCTTCTGCATAGTTATGAGGTTCAACATGTGCATTTAAACTAAAAATATATGACTTGTACTTTGGGGTTAAAGATGCATAAGACATGACTCTACTGAGTGAATGAGGTGATGTGCGTTTAAGAGGATTATTAGAAGAAACAACATTGTTGCAATGGTAATCCTGGAGATATGTAGGTGCTCGTTTGTTTCTGACGGGTCTATTCTGAGACATTGGTTCTTGAATAGGGGGCATCTGTATACTGATATGTCCACCCCTCATTGGTACATCATGATCATCAGGCTGAACATATGGACTGTCATGTGATCCTACAGATTGACTAGAAGATGAAGAGAACTGAGATTTTGGAGAAGGAGGACTAGGCATATGCTGAGAATGTGGGGACATTGAATGAGGATTTGTCTGAAATGGAGAAAGGCTGGATAGCTGAGCATTGACTTCAGGGGCAGAAGAGTTTGTGGAATATACAGGCTCATCGATAAAAGGAGGAATAAGGGAAGGTATATGACTTGGCATGGCAGATGTGGAAGAATCATGAAGGCTGAATGGAAAAATGGTTTCAAAAAAAGTGACATCTCTGGAGATGTAAACATGTTTAGTATCAAGATCTTGCAAAATGAATCCCTTCGTATTATGAGGTAGCCCCAGGAAGACACTCCTTTTGGCTCTTGCAGCAAATTTTTCTTTGTGTCTCTGTGTGTTGGTTCCAAATGCTAGGCAACCAAACACTCTCAAATCCTTGTATGCGGGAACTTGATTGAACAACATTTCATAGGGGGTTTTCTGACCAAGGACAGGTGTAGGTGTTATATTTATGAGATAAACTGAATGTTGAATGCAAAAGCCCCAGTATGGGGAAGGAAGGGAAGACTGAAATCTGAGTGCTCTTGCTATGGTGAGGATATGCTGGTGTTTACGTTCAACCACCCCGTTCTGTTGAGGTGTGTTCACACAACTGGTCTGGTGAACCACACCATTGTCTGCAAAAAACTGGTTCATCATGAACTCAGACCCATTATCAGTCCTGATTTTCTTAATCTTCACATCAAACTGTACAGACACATAGTGATAAAAGCTTTGCACAACTGCTCTAGTTTCACCTTTGGATTTCATCAAATATACCCAACAGTATCTACTGTAATCATCTATAACAGTAAGAAAGTAATGCTGCTTATACATTGTGGGGAACTTGTATGGTCCCCAGATGTCCATATGAACAAGAGAAAACAAACTGGAGGACACAGACTCAGAAATAGGGAAGGGTACTCTTTTCTGTTTGGCAAGAGGACACACTGTACAATTGAAAGACGGATCAGACGTTACAATAGACTCTATCTTATGAACTTCTTTTATTCTTGGGCTGGACATATGCCCGAGTCTTGAGTGCCATAACCATGCGTCTGAAGAGGTGACAGAATGTGCCAAAGAAACAGGAAGATGGCAAGGTGAATGTCTGTTTTCTGGTTTGAAGGTCCCATGAAGATAGTACAGGCCTTGATCTACCTCAGCTAAACCAATCCTCTTCTTGGTTCTGAGGTCCTGAATCAAGCATGAATTGGATTTAAACAGAACTTCGAATTTGTTTGAATAAGTAAGTTTGCTCAAGGATATCAGATTGAATGCAAATGCAGGAACGTAGAAGACATTAGTAAGGACTAGCTGTGGGTTTACCTTTACTGTTCCCACATGTGTGACCTCTGCCAAGGATTTGTTAGGCAACTCAACAGATAAAGAATTAACAGATACATAAGACTCAAATAGGCTGAAGCAAGAGCAGACATGATCACTAGCCCCAGAGTCCAATACCCATATATTTGAGTTTGAATGCAATGTCTTACCTGATTCCTTTGTAGAAGTTATAGTCTGCTGTGCAGACATGACGGCATGACGTCCACCTGCATTGCTTGATATCACAGGAACACTTTTCTTATTGTTTTCTTGACGTTCCTCCAACAAATTCATCAGTTGAGCATACTGATCTTGAGTCAGCGTAGGTGACCTGACTCCGGCTTGGTTTTGATCTTCCTCCCATTCTCCTTGATTGACTCTATCACCATGCTGGCCTGTTCCACAATCACTACTCACCATGTTAACTTGCCCCTTGAACTTAAACCCCGGGGGATATCCATGTTTCTTGTAGCATTTATCGACAGTATGTCCCAACTTATTGCAAAAGCTGCACACAGGCACCTTTGAATTATTCTGATATGTCTTGGATCCACCTCTCCTTTGTCCTCTACCAGCACCTTTGTTGTTACCACCACCAGAACCAACGGCATTGCTTCCAGACACATTATTCACATTCATAATACACGAAGGATTATTACTAAACTGCCCTTGTGCACCAGAATAATTCAATTTTCTTTCCAGCTTTATGGCCATTGCAAACGCAGATTTCAGATCAGGCAATGGATTAGATAACAAGACCTGTGACTTCACTGCCTCAAATTCATCATTCAATCCTTTCAAAAACTTTATTACACAATCATTTTCAACAAACTTGTTGATCTCAACTGTTAGGTTACAAGTACATCTACGACAAGAACAAGCTGGAATGGACCTAAGAACTAGCCATTCTTCCCAAACACTCTTAAGCCTAGTGTAATATTCTGTTACCGTGTTATTTTCTTGCCTAATGGCATAGAATTCTTCCTGTAAATCAGAAAGCCTAAATGAATCAGCATTTCCATATCTAGACTTCAAATCACTCCAAATCTCGAATGCAGAATCTAACCACACAACACTCTGTCCAATGTTTGGAATCAAGGAGTTTATTAACCAAGAAACTACCATATTGTTAGCCTTAAGCCAAGCATGATACCTGCGCGCGTTCTCTGCTGGTTTCTCAATCGAACCGTCCACAAACGCAACCTTATTCTTTGACTCTAGAGCTCTTCTCGCGGATCTGCTCCAGCTGTGGTAATTGTTTCCGTCAAGTAATGGTTGAACTAACACCATTGATGGATTATCACTTGGATGAATGAAATACGGATCATCCAAAGGATCAACGATCGAATTCGATGTGGAGGCTGACATCGGACTATTGTTGTTTGCATTCGACGCCATGAAGGTCCCAAAATTCATGGATATGTCTCTGATACCATGTTAAATTTACCGCAAACACCAAGCGAACAGCGGTGAAAACAACAATTAAGCATTCATGCGTATAGCTAAAGCACAAAAATGAATGTGCTCGAAAGATAGCACGCAATGGCAGAGCAAGAAAGAGAGAAAAAATCAGAGAGCTTTCTTGAAAAACTTTGTAACCGTTCCTGGCACAGTACATTCGGTTATATAGCTGAAATGTAGAAGACAACATGCAAAAAGACTAAAATGCCCTTTAGATCAATACTACCATAGAACTTAAGTAAGGGTAAAAACGTAACTTCACGCTATTTAAACTTCCCCGCCATCGTCCTTCTTCTTCTTCCTCCTCACGCACCTCAGCATCCTTTGCACCCCCGTGCACCTCGTTGCTTAGCCATCATCACACGCAACCTCTCCAACTCACAACTCAACCAATTGATCATTAAGACTCTTAATTGAAGATTGACACTGCAATTTCACAACACCTACATCCAACGCATTACGGATCATTGATCATCAACCTTATCTTTGACATTGTTCGATGGCTGCTGTCTCCATCGGGTAAATTCAAGCCAAATGTTGATGCTGCGAGTGGTAATCGTGGAGCGGCTGGGGGGCAATACTACGTGAGGTTGAAGCACACTTGGTCAAAGCTCTTTGTTTTACACTGCCAGTGCTATCGCCTATGCATGCTGAATTGCATGCTTTATTATTTTCCATCATCTTCTTTACCATTGCCAGGCATGATGACCTCATCATGGAAATCGATTGCTTTGCACTCTTACACTTGCTTAATAAGCCATCCGCATCGTCTACACGGTTGAGTAAGGACTGCAGTCGACTCAGACTGTTTATGGCAGATATGCGTGCCGGAAGGCTAATACAACGGCGTATTTTCTAGCACAACATGGAGTTATACATAGGGGTGCATATGTGTTCTCTTCGCTTTCGGAGCTCCCTCCATTGGTGTGTGATAGCTTACAGATGGATATACATACAGTCTATATTCGCACATAGGGGACAATGGCAGCATATAATTTTCTCGCCTGCATCATTTTGATGTGGGCGGTTGGGTATGTTTTGTCACAAGATTCTCCATTAAATTTCTCCTTTTCTAGATGCCTAATCTTATATTTGTTTCATTTCATGAGAGTTGCCCACTGTCTGTTCTCGCACAAAAGCATGCCATTTTGTTGGAGATTGCTGGCTCGTCCTACAACTGCTGTTGCTCGCATACCATTTGGTGGCGGGCAGCCCGGGTACTGTTTCTTATCTAATATTGCCGCTACGGCTTGCTTATCTTAGGTGTTGTGCATATATGACATCCTCTGCGTTTGCTCTTTTGAGGTGTAAGATCGGCCACTGGAGACGTCTCGCAGGCTTGACGACTGATTGCTCTACTCGCCTACGAACGTATGCGCATCGTCCTCTTCGTGACTTCACAGCACAATTACTACTTACTATTTCGTTGTATACTTTATTGCTTGGTCTTATTCAGAAACTTTTGTATATATTTCTTTTATTGTTTTGCTTAGTATGCGAAAGTCTCCATCTGTAGACAAGCTCATTGTTGTAACCACGGTATTCTTCCGCCACAAGTGAGGGCAATATTATTAATAAAATGCTCGGACGGTACCGTCCATCCTTCACCTAAAAAAATATGCAAATGAATCATGTGTCCAACATTATTCCTTTTTACCCCTTACGGATCAAATTTTTTTTCCATTTCACTTACAAACGAATGGCACATCCTTCAACATACACGAAAAATAATGTGCTTATATGCACCACTCATATTCGGCCAGTGGCCTAACGATGTTCTCAGACAGAAACCGAAAAAAGAAAAAACTTTAGCAAACAAAAATTTTTTTGAAAGAGAGAATCACAAAAATCCACAAAAAGAACAAATATACACGAGTAATCAATAAAAGGCTTAAACATATCATCACAAGTATAAAAATTTAAACATCCATCTAAAACTGCAAAAAAAAAGTTTATTTTCTCAATAGGCATGAACACCAAACTCAACTGCAATATCAAAAACAAGGCTACACCAATTTCAAATGCTAAGTAAATACCACATCGATTACCAATGGAACCTAATAATTTAGTGAAGATTTGAAATAATCAATTGAGTGAAGATTTGTATTATTTTTTATACATACGGTCAACATATATATTTCACATATATATATATATATATATATATATATATATATATATATATAAATATTCAAGTATCTATAAAGGCTACAATATATACATGCATGATCCATGGGTTTATACTAAAATAAACACATAAGTTTTGCTAAAGCATATCAAATACACATTTTAATATGAAATGAACATAACAATTATATAAGTCTAAATTATATACACCAACAGTGGCCACTCGGCCACCGCCAACACACGCAAATGCACACGGCACTTACACCAAATTCAGACATATTGCAAGTGATATATGAATGTAATTATACGAATACATGATCCAAAATTAATATCAAAAGTATATAGATAAGTTTTACAAAATTTATAGTAAATACACCAAGGTTACTTATATGATTCGTATACTATATCGTAAACAATAGAATTCTGAATGACAAATTTTCCTTTTCTCCAAAATTTTCCCCTTACCAAAAGTTTCGTCCTTAAAACTTGTGTTTTACATAATCACTACTTAGTATGGCTCTACATGATCAATCTACCTAGATAATGACCGAGCCAGGTATCCTTTGCATGTTCGGATATGTTACCCATTTCACTTCTTCGTCACAGGACTAAGTCCTAAAAAAGGATAATTTTTAATCCATTCACTTCTGTTTGTCAAATCATAACTTAATGTACCTATGGTTCTCGACTGAACCTTAAGGGTACCGTCACCATAATGAGGCTTCATAACCTAATCGTCGGTCTATATCGTACTTATATCGGCTTTCATCAACAACCTTTTATAATTACTGTGTACGTATACTATGATTTTACCTTAACATCTTATTTACATAACTAATCCCTTATGAGTGTCGCCTAAATATTTCAGATTTAAATTCAACCTCTAACCCCTTGAAAATTTGTTGGTGGTCAGATTGCGCAAATCTGCCAGAAACGGTAGACTGATTTGAAAAATTAATTCATATTTGTAAGTAACTCCAAATGCTCTGAAAATTTAAAGACTAACCCCTTATAAGTTTTATTTAAATGGGTTGAAACAATTTTGAAAAATTCTTTTGGGAAGTTAGTCAAATACGATCAAAGTCTCAACCTTTGCAAGCCTGAAAATCAGACTGCACTAGTCTCAGATCTTTGGACGTTTGGATGACTTATACTTATCCAAAAGGGTTGAAACTTGTGCCAAATTAACCTTAAGGCGTGTGGCTATGATTCTGGAAAGTTTCGTAATTTGTGAAATACGTGACACGTTGGCGAAGTTTCAGTATTCGCCCGATACGACAATTTTCAGTTTAGAACCTTTTAACGTGTCGTATTTAATTTGTCATCACCATGACTTATATCATATGATATAAGACCTGAATATACTCATAAATATGAGTTAAGTATGGTGGTGTGATGTTAACATACGTACGTAAAATATATAACGTGTCGGTAGTACGTTGGAATATATGTGTATGTTCCTTTTTCAAAAAATCTGAATATATATATATATATATGTGTGTGTGTGTGTGTGTGTGTGTGTTAAGGCGTGTAAATGAGTGTGGGGAGGAGAGTGGAAGACTTTCCTTTCATCACCTTGTTGCCTTTGTGCCTTGTCCAAATATTGCTTCCTTTAATGAACTACTTAGTTTAATTAACTAAGTACTTCACTTAATGAACTAGTTTAGTTCATTAATGGTGGCACCTGAAAATAGTTCAAACACAACAAATGTTTGCCATTTCATGTAAGCTTTAAAGCTTCATAGCTTGTTAGTACGACAACATTATATATGAACTATATAAGGCAAGTTTTATGCAATATGTCATGCACGTTTAAATCATGTATTTTGAAATCACTCAAACCCTTTTTTCTCCACAATCTCCCCCTTTTGATGATTTTCAAAATAACCTACATTCATGATTTAAATCCTATCGGCCCCCCTTCAATCATGCATAAATTCATATTTTGAATTTCAAATTTCAAACCGCTCCCCCTTGATTTATGCAATCAGTTTCTCTCTCCCCCTTAAATCATGCATTCTCTCCCCCTTTATTTTGGAAATTCATTAAAAATCTACATGTAAATATGGAAAGAGAATCAAATCCAATCAGCAGAAATCATGCCTAATTTAGAACGAAGATTTTCGTACGTGGCTTGGTTTAAGGCTTTAGTGAAGATATCCGTTACTTGTGCTTCTGTGCGTACGTGATCTATGACAATATCACCATTATTTACGTGATCACGAAGAAAGTGATAGCGTACTTCTATATGCTTGGCCTTAGAATGTAAGACGGGATTTTTAGATAGGTTAATTGCACTCATACTATCACAATATATAGGAATTTTATTTACGGTAATTCCAAAGTCTGAAACTTGTTGTTTTATCCATAGTAATTTTGTGCAACAAAGACTAAGTGACATGTACTCAGCTTCAGTAGTGGATAAAGCTACGCTTGCTTGCTTTTTGGAAAACCATGAAATAAGGGAGTTTCCTATAAATTGGCAAGTGCCACTCGTGCTTTTTCTATCTATCTTACATCCATCATAATCAGCGTCAGTATAGGCATGCAAATTAAAGTACAATCTTTATCATATCAAATGCCTAAAGTAGTTGTGTGCTTAATATAGTGGAATATTCTTTTTACCGCACTATAGTGAGACACCTTTGGTTGACTTTGAAAACGTGCACACATGCATACACTAAACATGATGTCAGGCCTACTAGCAGTAAGATATAGCAAAGAGCCAATCATAGATCCATATAAGGCATTATTAAAGTCTTTACCATGTTCATCTTTATCTGATTTAGTAGTAACACTCATAGAGGTGGGGGATGGTTTTAAATTCTAAAAATTGAACTTTTTAATCATATCATTTACATATTTAGCTTGGCTTATATGAATACCTTTACTCGTTTGTTTAATCTGCAAGCCAAGAAAATAGTTCAATTCGCCAACCATACATTTCGAATTCGGATTTCATGCAATTTTCAAAATCTTCAACAAGTTTATGAGAGGTAGAGCCGAAAATAATGTCATCAACGTAAATTTAAATAATAAGTAAATCCAATTTTTATTGTTTCAAAAATAATGTAATATCTATAGTACCTCTTTTAAAACTATTTTCTAAAGGAAAATTAGCAAAACGATCATACCATGCTCTAGGTGCTTGCTTTAGCCCATATAGTGTCTTCTTTAGTTTGTACACGTGATCGGGATATTTCAAATCTTTAAAACCGGGTGGTTGTTTCACGTATACCTCTTCTTGTATGAATCCATTTAGGAATGCACTTTTTACGTCCATTTTATAAAGTTTAAAATCTTTCATGCAAGCAATGGCAAGTAAAAGTCGCATAGCTTCTAAACGTGCTACGGGTGCAAATGTTTCATCATAGTCAATTCCTTCTTCTTGATTATAGCCTTGTGCTACAAGTCTAGCTTTATTTTAACGACGTTTCCTTCTTCATTCATTTTATTTCTAAACACTCACTTTGTGCCTATTATGGTCTTATCTTGTGGTCGTGGCACTAAATCCCATACGTCGTTTCTAACAAATTGATTAAGCTCATCATGCATAGCGTCAATCCAAGAAGAATCACTCAAAGCATCATGCACATTTTTGGGTTCAATTTCAGAAATCATAGCATGAAATTGATTTATTTCATCCGAAGTTATTCTTCTACGTGGCCGCACACCGTGAGTGATATCGCCTATAATGAGATCATGTGGGTGATCTCTATGCCATCTTGGTTGATTATTTTCTATGTTCTCATGTATTTCTAAGTGATCATGCATTTCTAGTGTATCATGCATATCATGCATATCAAACGTACCATAATCTTCATTCAACACTGGTTTCAATTCAAATTCATCATCATATTCTTTATCTCTATTAGTCTCACCAAATTCATTAAACTTCACATGAATAGATTCTATGATTTGTCTAGTGAGAGGATCATAATATCTATATGCTTTTAAATTTACAGAATATCCAACAAAGATGCATTCAATTGATTTAGATTCAAATTTATCTAAATTGTCTTTTGTATTTAAAACAAAACATTTGCATCCAAACACACGAAAATAGTCAATTTTAGGCATGCGATCATTTAATATCTCATAAGGCGTCTTATTTATTTTCTTTCTAATGGATAAGCGATTCCCTATGTAGCATGCACAATTTACGGCTTCCGCCCACAAAAATCTAGGCAATTTATTTTCGCACAGCATCGTTCTAGCAATTTCTTGTAGTGTCCTATTCTTTCTTTCTACTACTCCATTTAATTGTGGAGTTCTAGGTGGCGAAAACTCGTGCTTAATTCCTTTTTCTTCGCAAAATGAAATCATATCCTTATTCTTAAATTCACCGCCTCTATCGCTTCTTATCTTTTTTACATTGACACCGTATTGATTTTCAAGTTGTTTTATTAATTTCGCAATTTCAATGGCACTATCATCCTTATGTGCAAGAAACAAAGTCTAAGTATAACGAGAAAAATCATCAACAATCACACAAGCATAGTGACGTCCACCAAGACTCGTAGTGCGACTAGGACCAAACAAATCAATGTGTAGTAATTCTAAAACTCTAGTCGTGCTTTTTTCATTTTTAGGTTTTAGTGACTCGCGTGTTTGTTTTCCTTTTTATGCAAGATTCACACAACTGAAAGTTGTCTAAATCAAGTGTAGGCAATCCTCGTATAAGGTTCTTTCGTTGGAGTTTTTCTAGTGTAGAAATGCCAATATGTCCTAAACGTCTATGCCACAAATTTACGTTAGGTTCGTTTGACATGAAACACTTAACTTTAGCGTCTAACATATCATCCATAGAAAGCGTAAAGATGTTTCCTTCTTGTTTTCCTTTTAAGCCAGTTTCTCCATTTTTATTTATTATATTGCAACAAGGGTGAGTGAAACACACATCAAAACCATTGTCAATAAATTGCGAAATGCTAAGAAGATTATAGGATAAGTTGCTTACCAAAAAGACGTTGGAGATTTGAAGAGTGCTTGGGTTTCCAATTGTACCTTTTCCGATGATCTTGCCTTCGTTGTTGTCTCCAATGGTCACGGATCCGCCTTTTGTGACCTTCTTTAATTTCGTGAATAAGCTCGGGTCACCCGTCATGTGCCTCGAGCAACCACTGTCAGGGAACCACTTTATAGATGTATCTTTTGATGTGTGGGCTCCCTGCAATGTGCAAAAATGATTTAGGTACCCTTTTAATTTTTTCGAAATCTTCAACAAGTTTATGTGAAGTGGAGCCGAAAATGATGTCATCAACATAAATTTGAATAATGAGTAAATCCAATTTATCTTGTTTTAAAAATAAAGTACTATCTATAGTGCCTCTTTTAAAATCATTTTCTAAAAGGAAAGTAGCAAAACGATCATACCATGCTCTAGGTGCTTGCTTTAGACCGTGTAGTGCCTTCTTTAGTTTGTACACGTGATCGGGATGTTTCAAATCTTTAAAACCGGGTGGTTGTTTCACGTATACTTCTTCTTGTATAAATTCATTTAAGAATGCACTTTTCACGTCCATTTGATAAAGTTTAAAATCTTTCATGCAAGCAATAGCAAGTAAAAGTCTTATGGTTTCTAAGCGTTCTACGGGTGCAAATATTTCATCATAATCAATTCCTTCTTCTTGATTATATCCTTGTGTTATAAGTCTTGCTTTGTTTCTAACAACTTTTCCTTCTTCATTCATTTTATTTCTAAACACCCATTTTGTGCCTATTATAGTCTTATCTTGTGGTCGTGGCACTAAATCCCATACATCATTTCTTACAAATTGATTAAGTTCGTCATGCATAGCATCAATCAAGAAGAATCACTCAAAGCATCATGCACATTTTTAGGTTCGATTTCAAAAATCATGGCATGAAATTGATTCATTTCATCTGGATTTATTCTTCTATGTGGTCGTACACCATGAGTGATATCGCCTATAATGAGATCGTGTGGGTGATCTTTATGCCATCTTGGTTGATTATTTTCCATGTTCTCATGCATTTCTAAGTGATCATGCATTTCTAGTGTATCATGCGTGCCATCATCATCATTCAACACGGGTTTAAATTCAAAATCATCATCATATTCTTTATCTGTATCAATCTCACCAAATTCAACAAACTTCACATGAATGGATTCTAGAATTTGTCTAGTGATGGGATCATAACATCTATATGCTTTTGAGTTCAGAGAATACCCAACAAAGATACATTCAATTGATTTAGATTCAAACTTATCTAAATTATCTTTCGTATTTAAAACAAAGCATTTGCAACCAAACACACGAAAGTAATCAATTTTAGGCATGCGATCATTTAATATCTCATAAGGCGTCTTATTTATTTTCTTTCTAATAGACAAACGATTAACTATGTAGCATGCACAATTTACGGCTTCTGCCCACAAAAATCTAGGCAATTTATTCTCACACAACATGGTTCTAGCAATTCTTGTAATGTCCTATTCTTTCCTTCCACTACTCCATTTAATTGTGGAGTTCTAGGTGGCGAAAACTCGTGTTTAATTCCTTTTTCTTCGCAAAATGAAATCATGTCCTTGTTTTTAAATTCACCGCCTCTATCGCTTCTTATCCTTTTCACGTTGACACCATATTGATTTTCAAGTTGTCTAATTAGTTTCGCAATCTCAATGGCACTATCATCTTTATGTGCAAGAAACAAAGTCCAAGTATAACGAGAAAAATCATCAACAATCACACAGGCATAATGATGTCCACCGAGACTCGTAGTGCGACTAGGACCGAATAAATCAATGTGTAATAATTCTAAAACTCTAGTCGTGCTTATTTCATTTTTAGGTTTAAGTGACTCACGTGTTTGTTTGCCTTCTATGCAAGATTCACACAACTGAAAGTTGTTTAAATCAAGTGTAGGCAATCCTCGTATTAGGTTCTTTCGTTGGAGTTTTTCAAGTGTAAAAATGCCAATGTGTCCTAAACGTCTATGCCACAAATTTACGTTAGGTTCATTTGACATAAAGCACTTAACCTTAGCGTCTAACATATCATCCATAGAAAGTGTAAAGATGTTTCCTTTTTTTTTTAAAACTGTTTCTCCATTTTTATTTATTATATTGCAATATGGGTGAGTAAAACATACATCAAAACTATTGTCAATAAATTGTGAAATGCCAAGAAGATTATAGGATAAGTTGCTTACCAAAAAGACATTGGAGATTTGAAGGGTGCTTTGGGTTTCCAATTGTACATTTTCCGATGATCTTGCCTTCATTGTTGTCTCCAAAGTTCACGGATCCGCCTTTTGTGACCTTCTTTAACTTTGGGAATAAGCTCGGGTCACCTGTCATATGCCTCGAGCAACTATTGTCAAGGAACCACTTGATAGATGTATCTTTTGACGTATGGGTTCCCTGCAATGTACAAAAGTGATTTAGGTACCCTTTTAATTTTGGGTCCCTACGAGTTAGTTATTCACCTCTTAGTAAAAGTACCTTTCGGTACCCACACTTGGGTGATCCTTCTCGGTCTAACAAATGGTAAGAATGTAGATGGAGGAGCAATGTAGTAGACATGTGGTGAGTGAACTTTAGGCCTTTGGCCGAGAACTCCTTTATATGCATTATATTGATTGCGTTTTTGATATGTCCTTGTGTTGGTGTGCATAGTGCATGATCTCGATGGATGAAATGAATGTCGTGTATGCATTGCTTGTTTCTTCTCATATCTATATGGCATATAATTATATTTTGCATGATATGAAGAAGAAGTATGACGAGATGAGGGGAGAGGGGGTCTTTGCGTCATCTTAGACGCCACGTTTGCTTTAGGTGTGTCTACTTTCTTAGACAAGACGAATTTGGTTGGTTTAATTGATACATCATTTGTCTCAATGTATCGTAATCCGATTTTATCACTATCATGTTTTTGTGATAAAATAATGCGATCTAACATGTTAGATCCCGTATCAAAATGTTTCATCATTTTCTCTAAGTCCGTATTCCTTGATTTCAAATTTGAAATCTTGGATTTCATTTCATTATTATGAGTGGTCAATGATGAGATCTCTCTCTTTAATGGATTAATGGTGCATGACGACTCTTCTTTTGAATCGTTTAATTGAGCGACAAGGTTTGTGTTAGAAGATTCTAACAACTTATTGTCTTCAAATAATTGCTTCTTTTCTTTCGCGAGAGTCTTAGTAAATTTATGCAATTCTAAATACTGACTAAAAAGATCATCACAAGAGGGCTCAGAGTCAGAAGATACCTCGTTTGATGCTTTGGGTACAAAGCATACTTGTGCAGTCTCCTCTTCTGTATCAGTCTCGCAATCAGATGTATCACTCCAAGTGGAGGCCTTGAGAGCTCTTTTCCTTTGCTTAGGTTCTTAGACGAGTCTATTTTTGGTCCGATCCTTGTCAAGGTGTTTGTTTGTTTGCTTGTCCTTATTAGGGCAGTCATATGATAGATGTCCAAGTTTACCGCATTCATAACATTTAACATCCTTGTCATTTGTCTTATTCTTATTTCTTTTAGTGGATGTACCCTTAGGTTTGTTTTTAAATGACCTTCTCATAAATTTTCTCAAGCCTTTAGCCAATAAAATCAAGTCATCGTTGTCTGATTCAGAATCACTATCATCTACCTGATCGGAAGAAGTAGAGACGTATTCATTTGATTTAAATGCAATAGTTTTACCTTGTTTTGATGATGATTCCGATTTCCTTATGGTGAGTTTGTTCTCATATACCTTAAGTGATCCAATTAGTTCCTCCATCTTAATTGATTTAGTTTCTTTGCTTTCTTGTATGGCCCTTACTTTAGGGTCCCACTCGGATTGAAGGCTTCGTAAGACCTTTTGTACCTTTTCCTGCATAGAGAAGGCTTTGCCAAGAGACTCAAGAGAATTGTAAATGTTAGTCAAGTGAAGATCTATATCAACAATAGATTCATTTGGCAGTAATTTAAATGACTCGAGTGTCGACATAAGCATGTTGATTTTGGACTCTTTTACTTGATTAATGCCTTCCTGTTTCATTTCAAGAATTCTCAACATTTCTTGAGCACTAGAACAATTTGAAACATAGCTAGATTCACTTTTACTTAGTCCATTTAGAAGTAATTGCATAGCCTTAGCGTTCATGCTCAGTCTCTTTTTATCATCACTAGTATACTCTTGTTTAGGCTTAACGACCTCTAGTGTGACTCCATCTATGGTGGATAATTTTGATGGATCAAATGGACCATCTTCTATAATGTACCAAAGATCAATATCAATTGCCATAAGAAAAAGTTTCATTCTTAACTTCCATTCAATGAAAGACTCACCGACAAAGAGAGGAGGCCTTTGACTGGACATACCTTCTTGCTCGGTTTTGAAGTTTGTGGTTGCCATCTCACTTAGATCTTGGATCCCTTAGTTGTGAGTGTTCTTGCTCTCTGATACCACTTGTAGGATCTGCAAGACACCACTAGAAAGGGGGTTGAATAGTGGGTGCGGAAAATATGGTTTCTAAAAATATTTTAAACCAAAAACCCAACTTCTGAAAACAATTTCTGTTTTCAGGACCTGTTTTGAAACGTTTTGAAAACTAGGTTACAGGTCTTCAAAAATTCGGAAATTTGGAGAGATCTTAGTCTCCGATGTTTTGAGTATGTCCTAAAAATTTCAGATTAAAATTCAACCTCCAACCCCTTCAAAAATTGTTGGTGATCAGATTGCGCAAATATACCAGAAACGGTAGTCTGATTTGAAAACTTTATTCCAATTAAACCGTAACTCCAAATGCTCAGAAAATTTAAAGACTAACCCCTTATTAGGAGTATTTAATTGGATTGAAAACGTTTTGAAAAATTCTTTTGGGAAGTTAGTCAAATACGTTCAAAGTCTCAACCTTTGCAAGCCTGAAAATCAGACTACACTAGTCTCAGAACTTTAGACGTTTGGATGACTTATACTTGTCCAAAAGGGTTGAAACTTGCGCCAAAAGAACCTTAAGACGTGTGGCTATGTTTTCTGAAAGTTTCGTGATTTTTGAAATTCGTTTACTATTTTTAATAACGTGATGAAAATGATATACTGTGCTGGAAACTGAAAGTAAGTGTTAAAAGTAAGGAACACAAGGAATTTTATACTGCTTCGGTTAAAAAAACCTACTCCAGTCTTCAAGGACACCTTCCTCGGTTAGCGCTAATCACAAAACACAAATAACACCTTATCACACAGGGTTGATGGAGTTACACACCAACTCCAACCCTTTACAGACCTTGTAAATAATTACAACGATCACGAACACCACCACCTTGCAAGTGCAAGATTGATCACACCTTGATCAATCTTTTACAACAATAAAGAGTATATGGTGGTATGTAAGAAGCCTATTCAAGATGTATGAATATGAATACAATAGGCTTTTAAAGAGAAGAAAGAAACAAGTGTAGAAAGAAGGAGATGAAAAACGTTTTTAGCACTTTGAATTTGCAAGACTTGTCTTGTCTTTTGTTTGCTCTATTCTTTCCTTTTCATCCAAGGTGGCCGCCCCCTATAGCCTTCTCTTCCTCTTGAAAATTATCTTCTAAGTCCTTGGAAGAGTATATTGCATCATTGTGATATTTCCTTGCTTACTTGGCAACTCCTCATTGGATGATCATTAAGCTCTTGCTTACTTAACAATCATTGATTGGATGGAAGTTGTCATCATTTGATGACTAGATAAATCTGAAAATAAACCTTAAATACATGTGCCAATTATCCATAAAAGTGTTGCCATAATTCACATAATAATTCCACATAATTAGCAAACAAATGTATCCATTTTCCTTGCAAAAAATTGTCCAACACATGCTGAAATTTCAGCATGTGTGATATTCACACTTTATTCAAATTGTTGCCAAGTTTGCATTTGATTGATTCCTTGAAAATAAAGAAGAAATCAATCATCATTTCGTACATAAAATTTCTACTAATTTTGGAATAAAAATTGGTCACCAAGAAGGCCACAAATTCGGCCACATGCATTACACACATGCTGAAATTTCAGCATGTGTGATATTTGAAAATATCACTTGGTTATTTCCATAATATATTCAAAAAATTGCCACATTATCTATTAATCAATCCATATAATTCAAGGTAGTAAATATGGCTCATTATTTTGAAAATTTCGGTGCTCTTAAACTACACATGCTAAATTTTCAGCATGTATCACAAATGTGACAAAGTTTGAAATGTTACCTTTTATAGTTCCTTCCTTTATGTCACCAACCTTGTATACTTCATTCTTGGCCAATCAAGATGCCAACAAAGCTCCACATAAGCTCCAACAAGGCTGTCTAGGCGTGTGATGATGAATATACATGTGCTGAATTTTATTTTTGCAAACTTTGTAAAATAGTACACGTATAATTTATACACATATGGTATATTCCATTCAGTCCTTAATTGATTTTTCTATAACACTTTAGAATTTTTGAAGTATGTAAAAAGTGTCTAGATACATGTTATATGTCATGCCAAAAATGTTCCATGTGTCGTGTGAGTAGAAAACCGAATTTTCGACGTTTGTCGATTACCTGATTTTTCTCCGATTAAATTCCAAATTTTTGCACATGTTATATATATTATGTTACACATAATATACATAAATTAAACTTTAATATTCAGCACTTAGGGCTGATTAAAGTGGCGCCTAATCATTTGACAAAAATTTAATTTGTAATCTCCACAATTTGGCCTTAATTTGGGGTGATTTTGTGTGTGCCAATATGGAATGATTTTATGGCTGTATATACCATGTAAGCCACGAAATTTGTGGCCATTTTTCAAGTGTAGGGGCTGGCCATCTATATATGGCAAGTATGTGACACGTTGGCGAAGTTTCGTTATTCACCCCGATACGATAATTTTTGGTTTAGAACCTTTTAACGTGTCGTAATAAATTTTTCATCACCATGACTTATATCATATGATATAAGACCTGAATATACTCATAAATATGAGTTAAATATGGTGGTGTGACGTTAGCGTACGTACGTAAGATATATAACGTGTCGGTAGTACGTTGGAATATATGTGTATGTGCCTTTTTTTAAAAATCTGAATATATATAAATATATATGTTAAAAACGTGTAGTATGAGGGACAAGAATACTTTCCATTCTTCAGTTTGTTGCCTTTGTGCCTTTTCCAAATATAGCTTCCTTTAATGAACTACTTAGTTTATTTAACTAAGTACTTCACTTAATGAACTAGTTTAGTTCATTAATGATGGCACCTGAAATAAGTTCAAACACAACAAATGCTTGCCATTTGATGTAAGCTTTAAAGCTTCATGGCTCGTTAGTACGACAACATTATATATGAACTATATAAGGAGTGTTTTATGCAAAAACGTGTCATGTCATAAAATATGTCATGCATTTCTTTAATACACGTTATTTAAATTATGCATTTTGTAATCACTCAAACCCCTTTTTCTTTACACGGTGAATAGTATAGCTCTATCAAAGAATGTATTGATTCTGCAAATTTAGTCCCCGATATTGACAAACACCACGTGAAGATGCTATGTCGGATGCGCTCGCGAAGCCGAATCAATGAAACATTCTCATGCTGCTGCGTATTCCTTCCAGATGGCCCAAGATGCAGATGAAGGAACCCCTTTGGCCAAAAGTCCAACCATCGTTGTACGACGAGCGCGACACTACCAACTTCTCAAGTATTGTTTAAATGTGAGCTCAACTGGTGATGGGCCACTAAAGACACTCGCTAAGTGGAGCCAAATTGCCTTGATTGTGGGGCACATATAGAAAACATGATTTTGGTCCGCCGAAGCACGCTGATAGAAAACACGACACGTAGGCTATGCTGCTGACCATCTCCTCAAGTTTTCTGGCATCGGTGTCG
Organism: Eustoma russellianum; assembly: GCA_036186865.1. Taxonomy (NCBI): domain Eukaryota; kingdom Viridiplantae; phylum Streptophyta; class Magnoliopsida; order Gentianales; family Gentianaceae; genus Eustoma; species Eustoma russellianum. The sequence goes on from AP025056.1 coordinate 29,850,817, forward strand.
ACAAGAAAAATTAGTGCCTCAGTGTCGACAAGAATTATAAGCACTACTAAGCCTGAATTGGCCATGTACATCGCCCACCCGAGTTAAACCATCAGGAGACTCCTGTGCATGTAATGAACATAAAGAGTGAATGCGACATAACCTCTTCCAATCTGCTGAATCATAAACATTAGCCTGCAATCCTTGACAGTTCCCATATTTCTGTCTCAAATATTGTGCCCAAATCGATGTGGATGTGTGATATCTCCATCATAATTTGCATTCATATGCTTGTTGCTATGCCGCTAAACTACATAATCCCAAACCGCCCTCATCCTTTGGACAGCATACGGCTGCCCATGACCTTCACTGGTGCCAATGCCCCCATAAAAAATTAGACATTTTACGATTTAACTCCACAATTACACTGTTGGGAAGCCTAGCCGAGGCCATAACATGTAATGGCATAGTAGAAAGCACCGACTGAATGAAAGCCAGCCTACCTGCCATACTTAAAAGTCGTTGTGACCACCCTGTTAATCTCGCATCAAAGTGTTGTAGCAAAAAGATGCATTATTGTGACCTATTAATTCCTTTGAAATGATAAGAGCCCAAGTATTTGATAGGAAGCTCAGAAATCCTCATGTTCAGTATGTTTGCATCTCGTTGTAGCGCTACTCCCTCTCCAGCCACCAACTGGCTCTTGTGATAGTTGACTAATTGCCCAGACGCTTTTTGATATTGCTCCAGAAACAACTTAAATGCGTGCAGATTATTGGCTGAACCATTCAAAAAGACAACCAAGTTATCCGCAAAGCCTAGATGGGAAATTATCTAAGTTCGGCCACCATGAAATGCATTGATTGTACCTGTACGAAATAGTGCTATAAGACCTCTTGAAAACCCCTTAGAAGCGAGAATGAAAAGAATTGGAGACAATGGGTGACCCTGCTTCACACCTCTAGATGGCCGAAAAAAACCACAAGGCTTACCATTGATTAAAACTGAACAACGGGTTGTCGCCAAATTGTTCATGATAATACGAACAAACCGAGCAGAAAAACAAAACCTGAGAAGAAGTTTCTCCAAGTATTGCCATGAAACGTGATCAAATGCCTTCGCCATGTCAAACATAATCATAACATGCCCTCCCCGGCATTTATGATCTAAAATATGAACCATTTCCTTCGCCATCAATACTTGCTCAGAAATGTCTCGGCCTTGCATGAAGTCTGCCTGCTCCGAAGAGATCAACATATTTAGCAATGGATTCAGCTGACTGGAAGTAATTTTGGTAACCACCTTAGACAAAAAATTTGTCAAACAAATAGGCCTAAAATTCGCAAAAGTACTTTGACTTGAAACTTTAGGTATCAAGCATATTAGTGAGGACGATATGACCTTCGGCATGTGTGGTCCTAAGAAAAACTCCTGCACCGCCAGGAATACATCTAACCAGATATCTTCCCAAAAATGTCTACAAAATTAGCCACGGAAGCCATCGGGGCCCGACGCACTGGATGGGCTTAACTTCCATACTGCTGTCTTCACTTCTTCCAATTGTGGCTGCGCCAGTAGAAGGTCATTATCAGAATCAGTCAAAATATGAGGTATGTGCTGCAAGATAGTTTCATGGTTTGAAGTCATCTCCTCAGTGAACAATTGCTCAAAAGACCGCACTGCTTCCGATTAAATAGACTGATCATCCATACATGATGTTACATCTGGCCGATTGATATTAAGTATTGCTTGGCGAAGTCTCCTTGTCTTTACTGTTTGATGAAAATATGCAGTATTGGCATCTCCTTCCTTTAGCCATTTAATGTTAGCTTTTTGCTACCAAAAAAGATGAGCCTGGTGCTGTAATCTCAGAAGCCGAGCTTTAGTCAAATGGTATGCCTCTCGCCTCCCCTCAGATGGGAGTAAATCATACTGCTTCTCCACTCGTATAGTTTCCTCCTCTGCTGCCATTAAATCTGTAAAAATGTTGCCAAAGACACAACGATTCCAGGTGCATAGATCATCTTTAAGCCTGCGTAGCTTATCGTAAAATCCATACATACCGCCTATCATTGGATATGTTCTCCAATGTGTTCGAACATAACACTCAAAATCAGCATGTGTAAGCCAAGCATCAATGTAACGAAAAGACGCTAGCCCCCCGGAATTTGCTGACTGACATTTAAGAAGCAAAGGTGCATGATCAGAGGTTGCTCGATGTAAATGTTATACATGGCTATTATCAAACAAATCCGAAAATCTTGTCGTGCATAAGAACTGACTTAGATGACACCAAACTTTGCCCAGACCTCGCCCATCTGACCAAGTAAAACACGATCCTTGAAAAGGAAAATCTATCACCGCAGCTAAGTCCATAAAATGTTTAAAATCAGATAACGTCTGAAGTGATGTCGTCGCTAGCCCCTTATGCTCATCAAGGGAAAGAAACGTATTCAAGTCCCCTCCAATTAACCATGGGAGGTTTGTCTTCTCCTAGAATAACAACAGATCATCCCACAATGGCTTTCTAGCAGCCACTGTGTGACGGCCATAAACCGCCGTAAACCAAAATTCTTGTCTTCTAGCCAACCAACGAAAGTGCAATCACAGGTTTTGACCACCCTACCGAATATCCATCATCTCCGTAAAAGACTCACCCAGAAAACCCAGATGTTAGCATCCTTAAAAGAACGTGCATGAGAAAACCCTAAATGTAGACGAAAATATTCCAAGCGTCCAAGTCGAAGCTTGGGTTCAATAATCACCAACAAATGAAGCCTGTGTGCGTGAATTAATGAAAGAATGCATACTAGAGAGGTGTTGATGCCTCTCACATTCCAAAGTTATACGTTCATTGAGAAGGATCAGAGACAGAAGCTACTAAGCGCAGAACTGCCGCACGGGTCAGAATAGAAGATGGCAGAATAGTTGGCATATCGCCTTTCTTACGACGCAGACGTCTAGTGCGAACTTTCAATAAATTATCAACCACTGTGGAGACATCTGGGTGTGTAATGCTTGGGCCTCCATCCTCCGACGGCGGTGTAGCAGAGAGGAACCTAGTCACTTCTAACACTGCTGAACGCAACTCTACTGTAGCGCACCGCTCCCGAACCCTAACATCGGGAATGGTGCACCCGCCGTATCTCACTAAGGAGAATACAAGGCGTCGAATCAACTTCCTACATGTCCGAAAATATGTAGAAATTTTCCTCGCGAAAACGAATTACCATAACATTAAATTACCCGAACAAAGAAATCATCAATAAAACATTAAATCCATAATGACAATAAAGTCACTGTTCCAACCTCTAACTGCTATCAGTCTAAACAGGGTAGTGTCCGATGAAACCCCAATAAAATAACGACAGACAGCCGCAAGGTCTCCTCGTATCCTAGGTGCGACCGTCAGTATACCCATACTACCGTGTCAGCCCCGTCCTCAACAAAGATATAGTCGTACGCTTCTTTGTTCTCACCTGGTGGGGGGGGAAGTAGGGGTGAGTGACAGGAAATCACCCAGTAGGCACCTGCCTCCAACTCGTACAAGACTAGCATACTAAAATGATATAGCACATAACACATAAAACATGATATTACATAAGCATATGAAAGACTGCGGAAAGTAATTCACTCCAGATAAAGAATGCGCAACATCGTGATGCATGTCCTACTATGCATGTCACACGCAACAAAGTCATGTCACACAGGATGCCGATATCTCTACCGTGCAATGCATGAACCCAGGTCCTACTGAGTGGCTGCAGGTCGTACACCCCACAGTCACCATACTGAGTGTGCATGGCCGCGCCACCGCACACCATCCTGAGTGTCGTGGCCCCGCCACCGTACACCATCCTGAGCGCCTGTGACCCATACGTCACGACCCGCCATCATGCAATGCACGTGCCATGAATGCAAAAACACAAACGCCTGAGGCCCCTGGCCCATCCTCACCATCCTCCGGCACTCAATTCTAGGTTCACTTATTATCGAGTACTGATTCAGCGTTGTTCGGAGTCAACTCCATTTTCCCACTTTTCGTATACATTCATCGGGCTTTTTCTATATTTCTCCTATTTATTTCTATTTATTTCCTAATTATCTAAATTAGATAAATTATCACAATTACTGAATTTTAATAAAAATAACCTAGTTTCATCAATTTATAATTTCTTGAATTTATATATAATTTTCCGATTTTATTTACATTTTCTCTATATCTATTACTATTTAAAATTAATTAAATAACATTTATAAAATTTCCAGAAATTCAGAATTATATTATTTTTTATTATATATATTTTTTCCCGTTTAATTGGACCAGCCAACTGGGGCCCGGTCCGTTGGCCATTCGGCCCGGCCCGCGGTCGGCTCAGCAGATTATTTTATTTTATTGTATTTTATATATAGTAAGTAAATGAGTCAGACTTGCGCACAATCGGCCCGCTATACAGAAATTTGATGAAAATCATTTAATTTCAGTATTTTATAATTTCTTTAATTTATTTATGATTTTCTGATATTTACTTATATTTTTCCTATATTTAATACTATTTTTAATCAATTAAATAACATTAATAAAATAAATTCTATAAATTCTTTTGATATCAAATTCATCCCTAACTTCAAATCTCCACGCATCGCATAAACCGCAGCATTCCACAGACTCAAAACATCGCATAGACCGCAGCATTCCACAGACTCAAAACATCGCATAGACCGCAGCATTCTACAGACTCAAAACGCATGCGCAAAGCTTATACTATTTTGATTATCAAATTTTTCCCTAAAATCAAAACCAATGCAGTTTTACTATTTTGATTATCAAATTTTTTCCTAAAATCAAAACCAAGGCAGTTTTACTATTTTGATTAACAAATTTTTCCCTAAAATCAAATCCAATCCACGCAAAACAGTATACGCATTCCACAGTTATCAAACACAGTAATCAAACGCATTCCACAGTAATCAAAACTCATGCTTTTCACAAATCAAGCAACATAGTATAGATTTCAACAATTAAAAAAATAAACATATAATCTATCACCAAAGCATGCTGGAATTTGTACCAATTGGAGGGGGAAAAGGGAACCTATTTGATTGCAGATGAATTACGCGATTGTATGAGTTAGCGAATGGATTGGGACGCTTTGGGGTTCTCTTTTCTTCTTTCCTCCTCCTGTTTTACTATTTTGATTATCAAATTTTTTCCTAAAATCAAATCCAGTCCACGCAAAACAGTATATGCATTCCACAGTCATCAAACACAGTAATCAAACCCATTCCACAGTAATCAAAACTCATGCTTTTCACAAATCAAGCAACATAGTATAGATTTCAACAATTAAAAACAATAAACACATAATCTATCACCAAAGCATGCTGGAATTTATACCAATTGGAGGAGGAAAAGGGAACCTACTTGATTGCAGATGAATTACGCGATTGTATGAGTTAGCGAATGGATTGGGACGCTTTGGGGTTCTCTTTTCTTCTTTCCTCCTCCTTCCTTCTTCTTCTCTTCCTCTCTTTCCCTTTTCTCTTTCTCTCTTCCTCCCTTGGCCGCTGCTCCTCACGGTTTCACTTTTTTTTTCTTTTAATCTCCTCGTTAGTTGCAACCCCCCACTTATTGTCTTTATCAATTTCCTGCGAGAATTTGGGGGGAGACAGTTACTCCCCCTTATCCACGTTGACCCTTTTTTTTACTTTATTTTTTTTATTTTTGTTTATCATACCCTTTTCTTATTCTATTTATAATTAATATTTCTTTTCCTTTTTTTTCAAACCCACGGTAGCCTTTAACATTCAAGTATCATCATTATTATTTATTTATCTTTTTTTATTTCATTTACTTTTTCTTTATTGTTGCTTGATTTTTCTATAACAATATATTTCTATATATATATAGACACACACACACACACATATACACCTAAAGTTAATTACCAAATCATCTGGACATAATTGTCACGCTACCGTTTACTTAGTCTCAAAAGTCATTACACCCAACGACTATACTCGTTTTAAATTAACGAGTAACATTTAGTTCAAAAATTTCGGGGTGTAACATCTACCCAGTCAACCTGTGTGTCATCATGTAGTTCCGAGTTAGAAGAATGCCGTAACTTGGGGTCTACTTCCTCCGCAGCATTGGCTGGTATGACTGTCCTAGAAGAACAATGTAGTCTAGATAAATCCTGCGCATTGGATATCTCCTCAATGCATGGTGGCCTTGATCCTGTTGCATCAATATGAGTAACCGCTGGTGTTGCCACCTCTGTCTCCTCATTAGCGTCTGATGGTTCCACTGGGTTGTCTGTCTCTCGCTGATCATGTGAGGGAAATGTGGCATCAGGGAGCTTTGGACCAGTCTTCTTAGGAGTCCACCTTTCTGTGATGGGTTTGTGGCCGAAGGCGGCTGTGCAGAATTTGTATATATGTAAGAGTGAGTTGGGTCGTGGGTCGAGGAGAAAGTGGGTCGAGAGAGATGTGTATACGTTCATTCATATATATGCGTATGTATGGACGTGGGCATATATACGTACGTATCTTGTAGGATCTGCAAGGCACCACTAGAAGGGGGGTTGAATAGTGGGTGCGGAAAATGTGGTTTTTAAAATTAGTTTGAACCAAAAACCCAACTTCTGAAAACAGTTTCTGTTTTCAGGACCAGTTTTAAAACATTTTTAAAACTAGGTTGCAGGTCTTCAAAAATTCTGAAATTTTGTGAGAACTTAGCCTTAGATGTTATGAGTGTCTTCTAAAAATTTCAGATTTAAATTAAACCTTTAACCCCTTGAAAATTCGTTGATGGTCAGATTGCGCAAATCTGCCAGAAACGGTACACTGATTTGAAAAATTAATTCCTATTTTTACACAACTCCAAATGATCTGAAAATTTAAAGACTAACCCCTTATAAGTTGTATTTAAATAGGTTGAAACAATTTTGAAAAATGCTTTCGGGAAGTTAGTCAAATACACTCAAAGTCTCAACCTTTGCGAGCCTGAAAATCAGACTACACTAGTCTCAGAACGTTGGACGTTTTGATGACTTATACTTATCCAAAAGGGTTCAAACTTGCGCCAAAAGAACCTTGAAACGGGTGGCTATGTTTTCTGAAAGTTTCGTGATTTTTGAAATTTATTTACTATTTTTACGGACGTGATTTAAAAAGTAAACAGTGCTGAAACAGAAAATCAGTGCTGAAAGTAAATGACACCAAGAATTTTATACTGGTTCGGTTATCAACAACCTACTCCAGTCTTCAAGGAACACCTTCCTTGGTTCACACTAATCACACAACTCAAAAACACCTTATCACAGGGTTGATGGAGTTACACACCAACTCCAACCCTTTACTAACCTTGTATGTTCAATACAATGCACACGAATACCACCACCTTGCAAGATTGAAGATTGATCACACCTTGATCAATCTTTTACAAAGATATAGAATATGTGGTGGTCCATATCAAGCCTATTCAAGATTGAAAAATATGAAAACAATAGGCTTTCAAGAAGAAAGAAAGAAAGAGAGTGTAGAAGAAGAAGGCTAGAACACTTTTGATCTTTGATTTTGCAACTCTTGTTCTTGTCCTTGTTTTTGCTCTTCTTCCACCTTTTCAACATGTGTTGGCCGTCCCCCTATAGGTGCCTCCTCCTCTTGAAAATTATCTTCTAAGTCCTTGGGAGGATTTAAGACATCATTGTGACATGGCCTTGCTTACTTGGCATATTCTTATTGGATGATCATTTAAGCTTCGCTTACTTGGCACTTCATGATTGGTTGAATGTTGTCATCATTGATGACTTGGAAAAATCTGAGAATAACACTTAAACATGTGCCAAAATCATCACAAAATAATTTCCACAAAGCATAAGATTATCACATAAATTGCAAGACACAAATTCCTTCCATACAAAGGCATAAAATCGGCCATAATGTGATGTTACCATGCTGATTTTTCAGCATGTGTTGCATGGTTGTATAATTAAAAATATTACCATTTTTCTTTGATTTTTCTTTTTAAAATAAATCACCAATTGATGGTAATTATTCCTATCACATGAGAAATAAACTTGGACACAATTTAGCTCATAAATTCGGCCACCACAAGTTACACACATGCTGAAAAATTTTCAGCATGTGTGATATCTAAAATATCACACTTTATTTAATTTAAATAATATTCAAATTACTTCCATTTCTTCTTCCAATCAATCACACAATAAAAGATGATAAAATATACAATTTAATGTGCAAAAATTCGGCCAGCAATGTTTAGCATGCTGAAATTTTCAGCATGTGATATAAGAGAGACAAACTTTGAATTCTTACCATTTGTAGCTTCTCTCTTTAATTCACCAACATTGTATGATTGATCCTTGACCAATCAATATGCCAACAAGGCTCCAAATAAGCTCCATCTCAGCTGTAGGGGCGTTTCAATGAGTATGTACATGTGCTGAAATTTATTTTTGCTAACTTTGTAAAATAGTACACATTTAATAATACACACATGTTATATTCCAATCAGCCCTAAATTTAATTTTCTCGAACACTTTAAGATGTATATCATATGTAAAAAGTGTCTAGATACATGTCACATGATGTGCCAAAAACGTTCTATGTGTTGTGTGCGTAGAAACCCGAATTTTTGATATTTATCGATTACCTGATTTTTCTCTAATTTAAATTCCAACTTTTGCACATGTTATATATATATTATGTTACACATAATATACATATAATATATAATTTAAATCTCAGCACTTGGCTGGTCTAAAGTGGTACCATTAACATGTGACAAAATTAAACTTGGAATCTTCACATTTTGGCCTTAATGTGGGGTGATTTGTGTGTGCCAACATGGAAAGTATTTTTGGCTGAATATTTCATGTAACCAACGAAATATTTGATGATTTTTGAAGTATAGGGGCTGGCCATTTATTTATGGCAAGTACGTGACACGTTGGCGAAGTTTCGGTATTCGCCCGATACGACAATTTTTTGTTTAGAAGCTTTTATCGTGTCGTATTTAATTTGTCATCACCATATCTTATATCATATGATATAATACCTGAATATACTCATAAATATGAGTTAAGTATAGTGGTGTGACGTTAACGTACGTACGTAAAATATATAACGTGTCGGTAGTACGTTGGAATACATGTGTATATGCCTTTTTCAAAAAATCTGAAAATATATGTATTTATATATGTATATGGCGTGTATATTAAATTGAGGGGAGGAAGAGAAGACTTTCCTTCCTTAGCCTTGTTGCCTTTGTGCCTTTTTCAAATGTGGCTTCCTTTAATGAACTACTTAGTTTAATAAACTAAGTACTTCACTTAATGAACTAGTTTAGTTCATTAATGGTGGCACCTGAAAATAGTATAAATACAACAAATGTTTGCCATATGATGTAAGCTTTAACGCTTCATGGCTCATTAGTCCGGCAACATTATATAAGCTAAATAAGGCAAGTAATAGCAATGTATCATGCACACGTTTGTTTATATCATGCACGTTTTATCTTATGCTCGTTTTTGCGCACATTTAAATAATGTATTTGAAAATCACTCAAACCCCTTTTTCTCTACAATCTCCCCCTTTTGATGATTTTCAAAATAACTTATGCACATGATTTAAATCCTATCGCTCCTCCTTCAATTATGCATAAATTCAAAATTCGAAATTTAAATTTCGAATCCGCTCCCCCTTGATTTATGCAATCAGTATCTCTCTCCCCCTTAAATCATGCTTTCTCTCCCCCTTTATTTTGGAAAGCAAATCAAAAGATGCCTGTAAAGATGAAGAAAAAAAATCATGCATTTCATATACGTGCGTTCGTAAGGGTTATTTATTCAACCCTTTGAAAATGTCTCTTTTGCTACCCAAATTTGGGTGACCTTTCTTGGTCTTTCAAAAGGTGAGAAAGGTGATGAGAACCCAGCATAATATATGTTAGGGACAAATGCGTTTGGCCTTTGGCCAAGAATCCCATCATGCATATAGTATGGTTTTCGTTTTTGGTTTGCATGCACGGGGAGTGATCTAGATGCATTTTTATGATATGAATGTCGCATATGCATCAATGGCTTTCTATATGGCACGTGATTTCTCTTTGTACGATAAGAAGCACGATGAGATTAGATAAGTGGTGTACTGGTCTTCTTCTCATATTTATACGGCACATAATTATACTTCGTATGAGATGAAGAGATATGACGAGATGAGGGGAGAGGGGGTCTTTACGTTACTTTGGACGCTACGCATTCCTTTGATGTGTCTACTTTCTTAGATAAAACAAATTGGATGGTTAGATGGTGCTTCGTTTGTCTCGATGTATCCTAATCCAGTTTTATCACTGTCATGTGTTTGTGATAGGATAATACGCTCTAGCATGTTAGTTCCCGTATCAAATTGTTTCATCATTTTCTCTAGTTCGGTATTCCTTGATTTCAAGTTTGAAATCTTGGATTTCATTTCAGTATTCTCGGATGTCAATGATGAAATTTCAGACCTTAATGAATTTATGATGCAAGACGACTCTTCTTTTGAATCGTTTAATTGAGCGACAAGATTTTCGTTAGAAGATTCTAACATCTTCTTGTCTTCAATTAATGGCTTCTTTTGTTTTGCAAGAGTTTTAGCAAACTTATGTAATTCAAGATATTCAACATATAAATCATCATAAGATAGTTCAGAATCTGAGTCAGAATCAGAATTTACCTCATTTTCAAATAGTGGAGGCATTTGGCTTGACATACCTTCTTGCTCGGTTTTGTCGCTAGTGGTTGCCATCTCACTAAGATCGTTGGATCCTTTTGTTGTGAGTGTTCCTGCGCTCTAATACCAATTGTAGGATCTTCAAGGCACCACTAGAAGGGGGGGTTGAATAGTGGGTGCGGAAAATGTGGTTTTTAAAATTAGTTTGAACCAAAAACCCAACTTCTGAAAACAGTTTCTGTTTTCAGGACCAGTTTTAAAACATTTTTAAAACTAGGTTGCAGGTCTTCAAAAATTCTGAAATTTTGAGAGAACTTAGCCTTAGATGTTATGAGTGTCTTCTAAAAATTTCAGATTTAAATTAAACCTTTAACCCCTTGAAAATTCGTTGATGGTCAGATTGCGCAAATCTGCCAGAAACGGTACACTGATTTGAAAAATTAATTTCTATTTTTACACAACTCCAAATGATCTGAAAATTTAAAGACTAACCCCTTATAAGTTGTATTTAAATAGGTTGAAACATTTTTGAATAATGCTTTCGGGAAGTTAGTCAAATACACTCAAAGTCTCAACCTTTGTAAGCCTGAAAATCAGACTGCACTAGTCTCAGAACTTTGGACGTTTTGATGACTTATACTTATCCAAAAGGGTTCAAACTTGCGCCAAAAGAACCTTGAAACGGGTGGCTATGTTTTCTGAAAGTTTCGTGGTTTTTGAAATTTATTTACTATTTTTACGGACGTGATTAAAAAAGTAAACAGTGCTGAAAACAGAAAATCAGTGCTGAAAGTAAATGACACCAAGAATTTTATACTGGTTCGGTTATCAACAACCTACTCCAGTCTTCAAGGAACACCTTCCTTGGTTCACACTAATCACACAACTCAAAAACACCTTAGCACAAGGTTGATGGAGTTACACACCAACTCCAACCCTTTACTAACCTTGTATGTTCAATACAATGCACACGATACCACCACCTTGCAAGATTGAAGATTGATCACACCTTGATAAATCTTTTACAAAGATATAGAATATGTGGTGGTCTATATCAAGCCTATTCAAGATTGAAAAATATGAAAACAATAGTCTTTCAAGAAGAAAGAAAGAAAGAGAGTGTAGAAGAAGAAGGCTAGAACACTTTTGATCTTTGATTTTGCAACTCTTGTTCTTGTCCTTGTTTTTTCTCTTCTTCCTTCTTTTTAACATGTGTTGGTCGTCCCCCTATAGGTGCCTCCCCCTCTTGAAAATTATCTTCTAAGTCCTTGGGAGGATGTAAGACATCATTGTGACATGGTCTTGCTTACTTGGCATCTTCTTATTGGATGATCATTTAAGCTTCGCTTACTTGGCACTTAATGATTGGTTGAATGTTGTCATCATTGATGACTTGGAAAAATCTGAGAATAACACTTAAACATGTGCCAAAATCATCACAAAATAATTTCCATAAAGCATAAGATTATCACATAAATTGCAAGACACAAATTCCTTCCATACAAAGGCATAAAATCGGCCATAATGTGATGTTACCATGCTGATTTTTCAGCATGTGTTGCATGGTTGTATAATTCAAAATATTACCATTTTTCTTTGATTTTTCTTTTTAAAATAAATCACCAATTGATGGTAATTATTCCTATCACATGAGAAATGAACTTGGACACAATTTAGCTCATAAATTCGGCCACCACAAGTTACACACATGCTGAAAAATTTTCAGCATGTGTGATATATAAAATATCACACTTTATTTAATTTAAATAATATTCAAATTACTTCCATTTCTTCTTCCAATCAATCACACAATAAAAGATGATAAAATATACCATTTAATGTGCAAAAATTCGGTCAGCAATGTTTAGCATGCTGAAATTTTCAGCATGTGATATAAGAGAGACAAACTTTGAATTCTTACCATTTGTAACTTCTCTCTTTAATTCACCAACATTGTATGATTGATCCTTGACCAATCAATATGCCAACAAGGCTCCAAATAAGCTCCATCTCAGCTGTAGGGGCGTTTCAATGAGTATGTATATGTGCTGAAATTTATTTTTGCTAACTTTGTAAAATAGTGCACATTTAATAATATACACATGTTATATTCCAATCAGCCATAAATTTAATTTTCTAGAACACTTTAAGATGTATATCATATGTAAAAAGTGTCTAGATACATGTCACATGATGTGCCAAAAACGTTCCATGTGTTGTGTGCGTAGAAAACCGAATTTTCGATATTTATCGATTACCCGATTTTTCTCTAATTTAAATTCTAACTTTTGCACATGTTATATATATATATTATGTTACACATAATATACATATAATATATAATTTAAATCTCAGCACTTGGCTGGTCTAAAGTGGTACCATTAACATGTGACAAAATTAAACTTGGAATCTTCACATTTTGGCCTTAATGTGGGGTGATTTGTGTGTGCCAACATGGAAAGTATTTTTGGCTGAATATTTCATGTAACCCACGAAATTTTTGATGATTTTTGAAGTATAGGGGCTGGCCATTTATTTATGGCAAGTACGTGACACGTTGGCGAAGTTTCGTTATTCGCCCGAGACGACAATTTTTGGTTTAGAACCTTTTATCGTGTCGTATTTAATTTTTCATCACCATATCTTATATCATATGATATAAGACCTGAATATACTCATAAATATGAGTTAAGTATAGTGGTGTGACGTTAACGTACGTACGTAAAATATATAACGTGTCGGTAGTACGTTGGAATACATGTGTATGTGCCTTTTTCAAAAAATCTGAAAATATATGTATTTATATATGTATATGGCGTGTATATTAAATTGAGGGGAGGAGGAGAAGACTTTCCTTCCTTAGCCTTGTTGCCTTTGTGCCTTTTTCAAATGTGGCTTCCTTTAATGAACTACTTAGTTTAATAAACTAAGTACTTCACTTAATGAACTAGTTTAGTTCATTAATGGTGGCACCTGAAAATAGTATAAACACAACAAATGTTTGCCATATTATGTAAGCTTTAACGCTTCATGGCTCGTTAGTCCGGCATATTATATAAGCTAAATAAGGCAAGTAATAGCAATGTATCATGCACACGTTTGTTTATATCATGCACGTTTTATCTTATGCTCGTTTTTTGCACATTTAAATCATGTATTTGAAAATCACTCAAACCCCTTTTTCTCTACATATCTATGCGGCTGAGAGGGTACATTTGGTATTTTTGTGATTTTAGAATTGTTTGATATATTTAATTTTGATTGTTTGGGTCTATCTTTTTGATTTGGAAAATGATTTTGGAAAACTTGCATTCATAATTTTTCGAAATTCACCCCTATAATGTGAAATATATTGTTAAGCAGGGTTGATTCCTATTTTGGTTATCGAGCGCTGCAAATGAGACTAGCTCGTAAAGGACAGGGTTTCTGTATGCTTATTTGCATTGTTGCAGATATAACTACCTCGTCAGAGAAAGGCTACTTTATGCATATTTGGGCCTGAGCGTAGCTGCCTAGTCTGGGACAAAGTGCAAAGGCATATATTTGGTACTATAGACGTAACGTCCTAGTCTGGGACAGGGCGTCTATAAGAAAAGTTCATATCCTTACAAGTTCAAGCAAGATTATTCTCTTTTTATCTTATTCTCTTCTCTTGCTCTCAGCCTCAAGCCATCATTCTTATATTCCATATACTATATAGGCTTTGTTCATACCACCCACTTGCGTTCATCTCTTGTAAAAGGTTGATCAAGGTGTGATCAAACCTTCATTCGGTCGGTGGTGGTGTTCTGTTGTTGTGTTTGTTTGTTTGATTGTAAAAGGATAGAGTTGGTGTTTAACTCCAGTCACCCTTGTGTCAAGGTGCTATTTCTGATTAGTGAATACCAAGGAAGGTGTCCTCGAAGATAGGAGTAGGTTGTTTTAACCAAACCAGTATAAAAATCTCGGGGTTATTTACTTTCAACACTTTTACTTTCAATTTTTAGTTTTCTGCATCGTCTTTATACTCACAGAAAAAATAGCAAAATATTTCCAAAAATCATAAAACTTTGCAGAAATATAGCCACATGTCCTAGATTTCATTTAGCACAAGTTTCATCTCATTTGGATAGGTATAAGTCACTCAAACATTAATAGTTCTAAAACTAGTGCAATCTGATTCTCAGATTTGCAAAGGTTGACAACATCAATGTGGTTGAAAAAATTACCAAGAGAATTTTAAAAAACTGTTTTAACACATTAAAGTAAACGTCTTAAGGATTATACCATAAAATTTTCAGGTTATTTAGAGCTGTCATTTAATGGGAATAAATTTTTCATTTCAGAGCACAGTTTCTGGAAGATTGATGCTATCTGTGTAAAAACGTTCTTTTTAAGGGGTTAGACTTGGATTTTTAATTTGAAATTTTTGTCAGACACTTATAACATCTGAGATCATATATTCGCCAAATTTTATGCTTTTTGGAGGTCTACAACCAGGTCATCTAGATAATTCAAATCAGGATCTTAAAACAGAAACTGTTTTCAGAAGTGAGTTATTTTGTTTAAAAAGTTTTAAAAACCGAATTTTCCGCACTCATTATTCAACCCCCGCCCCCTTCTGGTGGTGCTATAAAAGTCCTAAAAGTTGTATCAGATCCAGGCACACTCAATACAACAAGATTGAATGATCTTTGTGAGATGGCATCCACTAGCTATAAAACCGAGCAAGAAGGAATGCCAAATGTAAGTCCTCCCCATTTCTATGGTGAGTCTTTTATACAATTGAAACTTCATATGAAACTTTTCCTTATGGCTATTGATATAGACTTATGGTCCATCATAGAAGATGGTCCTTTTGTTCCATCTAAGATAACTACTATTGATGGCGTCACATTAGAAGTAGAAAAGCCTAAGCAAGAGTATACTGTAGAAGATAAAAAGAGATTAAGAATGAATGCGAAGGCTATGCAGCTTCTTTTAAATGGTTTAAGTAAAAGTGAATCAAGTTGTGTGTCCAATTATTCTAGTGTCCAGGAAATGTAGAGAATTCTTGAAACGAAACATGAAGGTAATAGCCAAGTTAAAGATTCCAAGATAAACATGCTATGTCTACTCTTGATCCTTCAAATTATTACCGAATGAATCTATTGCTGATATGAATTTAAAATGGACTAACATTTACAATTCTCTTGAGTCTCTTGGAAAGGTATTTTGTTCACAGTTGAAGGTGCAAAAAGTGTTAAGAGGCCTCCCATCTGAAGGGGATCCCAAAGTTACCGCAATTGAAGAGAGTAAAGAAACTAAGTCAATAAAAATGGAGGAATTGATCGAATGAGAAATTCTGAATCAACTTCTGACCAAGATAAGGTTATAGCATTTAAATCAAATGAATACGTCTCTACCTCTTCTAATTGTGTAGATGATAGCGAAACGGATTTCGATAATGAAGATCTAATCACATTGGCTAAAGGATTAAGAAAGCTAATGAGAAAATCATTTAAAAACAAGCATAAGTCTACTTCATCTAAGAATCATACAAATAAGAAAAATGAGGATATTAAGTGTTATACTTGTTTAAGACTTGGACATATCTCTTATGACTGTCCGAAGAAGGACAAAACAATAAACAAACACCGTGACAAGGAATGGACTAGACCCATTTCAGAACCTATATAAAGAAGAACAAGAAGAGCCTATAAAGCATTTACATGGAGTGATTCATCCGATTCCGAAAGTGAAGAAGCCGAAGAGGAAATGGCTCAAGCATGCTTCACATCCAAAGCATCCAATAAGGTAAATTCTGATTCTGATTCTGAGCCTTCTTATGATGATTTATTTTGTCAATATCTTGAGTTGCACAAGTTTTCTAAGGCTCTTGAAAAAGAAAAGAAACGATTAATTGAAGACAAAAAATTGTTAGAATCTTCAACACAAATCGTGTATCTCAATTAAACGATTCAAAAGAAGAGTCGTCTTGCATGATAAATTCATTAAAGTATGAAATTTCATCCTGGAAATCCGAGATTTAAAAATTGAAATCAAGAAATGCAGACTTAGAAAAAACAGTAAAACAATTTGATGCAGGTACTTGTATGTTAGATCGTCTTATTTCTTCTCAAAAGCATGAAAATGATAAAACCGGATTAGGGCACATTGAAGAAAATAAGGTAAAAACAAGTCTACAGACTTTGTTCTATCTTCTGCATAACCGCATTCATTTAAGACAATTGTACAACCTAATAAGATATCTAGCGCACCACTCATTATATCTCATCGTACTCCTTTTTCATCACATACAAAATATCAATATGTACCATATAGATATAAAAGAAAACCATTGATGCATATGCGACACTCATATCACACTAATGCATCTAGATCACAAACTATTCATACAAATCAAAATGCATTTCAAAATCGAAAATCACATTATGCTTATTATGACAATTTCGGCCATAGGACAAATAGAAATGCTCCTAACATATATTATATTGCATCTTCATCTTTCTTCAAGAAAGGTCACTCAAGTTTGAGTACTACAAGGTACTCGTGCAAATGGTTAAATCAATAACGCTTAAGAACACACTAGAAATGCATGATTTTCGTTATAAATTGCTCTTTCTTTCTATTTCTACTAACTCATTTGACGTGATTTAAAAAAATAAGGGGGAAAAGAAAAGTATGATTTAAGAGGGAGAGAAGCATGATTTACGGGATAGCACGATATTATGAAATTCAACTTTTAAATTTGTGCATAATTGTAGGGGGAGCGATCACATTTAAATCATGGATAAATGTTATTTTTCAAATCATCAAAAGGGGGAGATTTTTGAGAAATTGAGGTTTGAGTGATTCGAAAATGCATGATTTGAATGATATGTGTTTATGAAATACATGAAATAAGTGTTACTTGAAATATGTACGTGATAGAAATGCGTTACATGTCTATATATAATGTTGTCGTACTAAAAAACCATGAAACATCAAGGCTTACATCATATGGCAAACATTTGTTATCTTTACACTATTTTCAGGTGCCATAATTAATGAACTAAACTAGTTCATTAAGTAAAGTGCTCAAGGAGATCAACTAACTAGTTCATTGAATGACGACATACGGAGAGAACTATTCGGCAACAAATTTGGAATGGAAATTTCCCTCTCCACACTCTTATATACATGCCATATACATATACATATTATATATCCATATTTTTTTACGCCAAACTATATACTTATATTCCGATGTTTCACTGACACGTCATACATATTATAAACATACGTTGACGTCACACCACTATATACACCTCATATTTATGAGTATATATAGGACTCATATCATATATTACAAGTCGTGTTTCCATCAAAATTATAACGATATGTGACAAGGCCATAAGACGAAAATTGTCACATCAGGTGACAACCGAAACTTCACCGACATGTCACGTACTTACCATATAAATATGGTAAGACTATATACAACAAAAATACTCAAAACGTTTGTGATGCACATGACAAATTCTGACTCAAAGTCATATCATGTTTACACACATCAATCACCAACAATTTGGCCTAAATTTGTGGAGAACTCAAATTCATTTTTCTTAAAGGCCCCTGTCGTTTTTTCTCAGCCATTGGAGTTGAATATACACCTTATTTTATGTATATTATGTGTGACGTAATATATGTTACATGTCTAAGAAGTTTGATTTTAATCGGAGAAAAATCACGTAATCGACGAAAGTCGAAAATTCGGTTTTCTACACATCT
Organism: Eustoma russellianum; assembly: GCA_036186865.1. Taxonomy (NCBI): domain Eukaryota; kingdom Viridiplantae; phylum Streptophyta; class Magnoliopsida; order Gentianales; family Gentianaceae; genus Eustoma; species Eustoma russellianum. Next base: position 29,869,288 of record AP025056.1, read on the forward strand.
ACATGCTTGGAACGTTTTTGGTCTTAGTGCAATATGTATCTAGATAATTTTTACACATTAAAGGTATATTAGAGTGTTCTAGAAAATTCAATTTAGGGGTGATTGCAATTTACCATGTGTATGAAGATTGTGCATCATTATGTGACAAAATTTACCAAAAGCTAACTCAGCACATGTGCAAGAGTACTACATGCCTATTTCATCCTTGTTGGAGCCTAGACAGAGCTTGTTTGGCACTTTAATTGGTGGAGGATAAGCCACACATTATTGATGACATTGAAGAGGGCAAGACACACAAGGAACCAATTCAAAATAACACACATGCTGAAATTTCAGCACATGGAATGTGCTGACCGATTTCGCCTTCATTCTTGCTTCAATTGTCTTACAAAATTTAAGGAGAATCATATCATGATTTAAGAGGAATCATATCATGATTAATTATAAATTAACCACCTTGATTTAAGCATGTGTTTCAGATTTTTTGATGGAATTTTCAGCTCATTTATGGAGTGCCAAGGTGGATTAAAGGTGGTCAATCATGAAGTGACAAGTAGGCGAAGACAAGTCGTTCGTCCAATTATATTGCGCCCAGTAAGAAAAGGTGTGTCAACATATTATACAAGGCAATTTTCCAAGGTGATTAGATATGATTCAACATCACGTGTGAAGTTGTATCCCTATAAATTGGTATGATTGAATAGAGAAAAGAATTGCCAAATATTATTTTACAGAATGACATTTGTTGCTATATTAGGTACGATTATTTGATGAAATTAACGACAAGATAGTGAACCTACGGGACAAAATGCATACCAGCATAGGCCACCTCTAAGGTCCTTAAAAAAGGGGAGGTCCTGACCTATTCAAAATCTAGGACTGTAACAAGCTTTTTTCACATTGAAAAATGCTTGGAACCTGCATAGTCAATAAATATTGTTGGTAAGTATTCAAAGTTAACCTTTTCTTAATAACAAATGAGAGCATTAATTGAATATTTTAACATATCAGACACATAACACTCTCGTCACACACATTTTCTAGGTCTTTAGAGAATGCGAGATAAAACTATGTACCACGTCCAATGCGACATCTGTAAACTTATGGAAAAGTTTACGGACTATATCTACAATTCTCTAATAGGGATTTTTAGTAACAAGTTCTACTCTAATTAACATTTAACTTTGCCTAGCATTTTGCATAGAAACAAGTTATACAATATCACATATACATTTCTGAATGGATTTAAGTGGTAAACTAAAAAAAAAGGTGATGCACATTACTTTTGTTACAAATGTTTATACAAAATACGATTTGTTAATGATAATATACTACGAACTTAGTAACACATATGGCTGTTGAGAAGCTAGAATGGCCAATTATTATGGCTTTCGGAAACATGTGACCCCATCATGCTAAGTCTAGCAATGAGTGTTGAAGGAGGCAGCTCCCAGCACAACTGTGCTGAGAGCAGTGTTGCGCACAGTAGCAGTTAAACCAATTGACGAGAACGACCTCAAGGTGATTAGTGGACAAGGGATTAATGTATCCATCAATGATCAGATTCATCAGTTCACACCAGTTCCGAAATACACTCTAGAGGGGGGGGGGGTGAATAGAGTGTTTGACACTTTTGCGGAATTTTTCTTGTTTGGCTCAACTCAAAAGAAATTCAAAATCAGAGCAAGAATGGGAGATGAGATACAATGAATGTGTACACCAGATATAGAGTGGTTCGAATCGTAAATGATTCTACTCCACTAACACTTTGTTGCCAAAGTGGATTTTCAACAGCTGCTCTTCTTATTAAAGCAATAAGAACAACCACAGCAACACTTACACTAACACCTTAGTGTAAGCAACAACAACAACAACTTCTTGCACAAACCACACTTGTGCAACTACAGCAACTACAGCTCTTAGCAAGAACAACTTCTTGCTACCTCACAACTTCAACAAAGTTCCCTCAAGAACTTCTCACAGTGGGTTGAAGAAATATAGTAAGGTTCACACTTTCTCACTAGTCTAAGCACAAGCAAGAGATCAAATATTTATGGTTCCTCTTGTGCTTGACTCACTATCTCTCAATATACAACAATGAAGAGCAAAGAAAAGCTTAACAAGCTTTAAGGAAATTTACAAGTATGAGAGAACTATGCAACAATGAAAAATGAAGCTAGATGATGTTGAAAGTGTGTGTTTGCCTCATCCAAGCCTCTTCTATCTATAGATGAAGTTGACCATATTTTTGAGGCTCTCCACCATTTCTTGAACTACTCCAAATGTCAAGATAATGCCCAAATAGTCTTTAGCCACCCTATGGAGTGATTTGATCTTCAATACCCACCCTAGAGAATCTTAGACATGGTTAAAATAGTCAAGGAAGCATGTAGTATGTTGGGTTAAAGTCCACAAGAAATTTGAGCAAGATTGGAGAGAGAAAACATCATAGATCTCCCTTGGATTTTGTTCCAACGTTCAAAAAATTTTGAATTCTGGGGACGTCGATCGATCCACGTGCCAGTGCTGAGAGATCGACGTCCTCTAGAATGACGTCGATCGATCGACGTCTACTTGGATGAGATCCACGTCTTCCAGAATGACGTCGATCGATCGACGTCTCCTTAGTTGAGAGATCAACGTCTTCCAAAATGACGTCGATCGATCCATGTCTCTTGTCTGAGAGATCCACGTGACGTCAATCGATCCACGTCTCTTAGCTGAGAGATCCACGTAGATCTGAGAGCATCAAACCTTTACACCTTCACATGGATATCCATGTGCCTTCCTGAGAGGCTGATGTATACGTCAATCGATCCATGTGAGAGATTGACGTCTCACAGTGTGTTTTTCTCAATGTGCTTCAAACTCAAAATGTGAAATTCCATTTTAGCCCTTTTAAAACATCTTTTAACATCATCAAAACATTTTATAATCCAACATGGTGGACAACACTGAACACGAAGGAATAAAAATTGATGAAACCTTCCAGGCTGCTGCTCTAATTTAAAAGCTTCCTTCTTCTTGGAATAAATACAAGAAGAGAGGCAAGCATGATGACACTAAGCTCTCTATGGATAGTGTAATCAAACATATCCGTATAGAGAAAAACAACAGGCTTGAACAAGCAATGATGAAGGTTAAGCCAAGGCCAACATCATCAAACATGCTTCCAAGGGACCAAGAATTCAATTCAACAAGTTGAAAAGTAAAGTGAAAATGCAGGGCCAGTACAAAGCAAAACCAAAGGGAACTTGTTGGGTGTGTGGAAAGCCGGGTCACAAGGAGTTCTTTTGCAATAAACGGAAAGGACAATTAAGCAACTACACCAATCTTGTGGAAGGAGACGCAAGTGACACCTTGATGGAGGACGAAACCATTTATGCAGTCGTCCTCGATGAGGTAAACCTTGTCGGAGGTACAACAGAATGGGTGGTGGATACTTGATCCATCAGACATATTGCAACCAGCAGAGATCTATTTCTTGATTATCAAGAGATAGACAATGGAGACCAAGTCTTTTTAGGGGATGCATGAGCAACCTGAATGATCGGAAAGGGGAAAGCTCTCCTCAAGTTTACCTCTGCGAAAAGGTTGGAGTTGAGCAATATGCTACATGTTCCTACCATTAGGAGGAATTTGATTTCTGGAGCACTTCTGAACAGGGCTAATATTAAGCTTATTTTTGATTCTGATAAACTTGTTTTATCTAGGAGTGGAGAATTTATCGGAAAGGGTTTTTGTTCCGATGGTCTTTTTGTTCTTGATGCTATTTGTTTAAATAACAAGAATGCATGTACTTCTATGTATATCGTCGACTCCTTTGATTTATGGCATGTTAGATTAGGGCTTGTTAATGCCGATGCAATTAGAAGGTTAAAGAAAACCAATCTAATTGAAGTAAACAAAGAGATCAAGTTTACTAAAAGTCATTATTGTATAGAAAGGAAACATCATAAGAAACCCTTTAAGTCAATCAAAAGACCAACAGAAAAATTAGAATTAATTCATAGTGATCTAGGAGATTTTAAGAACACTATGAGTAAAGTTGGTAAACGGTAGTACATTACCATTATAGATGATTTTTCTAGATTTGATAAGGTTTATTTGCTTAGTAACAAGGATGAAGCTGAGCATATGTTTGTCAAATACAAGAATGAAGTTGACAATGACTTAGATAAGAGGATTAAAAAGGTGAGGTCGAATAGAGGAGGTGAGAATAGCACTTTGTCTTTACAAAACATTTGTGAAGATAATGGGATTATACATGAGTTTACATCTCCGTATACTCCTCAGTCTAATGGTATTGCTGAAAGAAAGAATAGACCGCTTAAGGATATGATGAATACAATGCTATTAAGTTATGGATTACCAATTATTATGTGGGGTGAAGCCATATTTTCAGCATTCATATTCTTAACATAATACCACATCAGAAAACTAGCTTAATTCTTTATGAACTTTGGAAAGGTTATGCACCCAACTTGAATTATCTGAAAGTGTGGGGTTATTTAGCCAAAGTTGGAATTCCTGAATTCAAAAAGAGTAAAATTGGTTCTAAAACAAAAGATTGTGTGTTTGTTGTTTATGTTTTAAATAGTGCAGCATACAGGTTCATGACTTTAGACAATGGTATGATTATTGAGTCTAAGGATGTTGAATTCTTTGAACTTGAATTTTCAATCAAACAAGAGAAAGTAAGTAATACTAGTTTTGAATTTGGTGAATCTAGTATGAAAACTAGTGATGAAGTTGTTTCTTTGCCTAGAAGAAGCAAAAGACAAAGGAATGAAAAATCCTTTGGAGACGACTTCACTACTGCCTTTATTCTATAAGAAGATTCTAAGACTTATAAAGAGGCTATGAAGTCTATAGATGTTTAGTTTTGGAAAGAAGCTATAAACAGTGAATTTGAGTCTATTCTTAGCAATAATACTTGGGAACTAGTAGAATTGCCTAGGAGATATAAACCTATCAATTGTAAATGGGTCTTTCGAAAGAAACTAAAGGATGATGGTATATTTGATAAGTTTAAGACAAGACTAGTTGCCAAGAGGTTTACTCAACAAGAGGGAATAGATTATTTTGATACGTATTCACCGGTAGCAAGGATAACATCTATTAGAGTGTTAGTGGCTTTAGCTTCGATTAACAAGTTAGTGATACACCAGATGGATGTAAAAAAAGCTTTCTTAAATGGTGATCTAGATGATGAAATTTATATACATCTACCAGAAGGTATGATTGTTCAAGGACAAGAACACAAAGTGTGTGGACTTAATAAGTCCTTGTACGGTCTTAAAAAAGCTCCAAAACAATGGCATAAAAAATTTGATAATGCTATGATTTCCAACGGTTACATTGTGAATGAAAGTGATCGTTGCATTTATAGTAAAGTTGAGGATTCTGGTTATGTAATTGTTTGTTTATATATTGATGATATGTTGATTTTTGGAAATAACATGATTGTTGTGAATAGTATTAAATCATTCTTATCCTCCGTCTTTGACATGAAAGATATGGGTAAGGCTGATTTGAAGCTTGGTTTGAAGTTAGTCGAGAATTGTGGGGGTTATGCGCTTTCACAATCTCATTATGTTGAAAAAATGTTGAAAAGGTTTAATTTCTTCGATGTAAAACCTGTAAGTACTCCTTATGATTCTGCAGTTCACTTGAAGAAAAATAGAAATAATAGTGTTTCACAAGTCGAATGTCCTAAAATAATTAGAAGTGTAATGTATCTAAGACTATGCAGTAAATAGACTAGTCAGATATACTCATAATCCAAGTAGTGAACGTTGGATTGCTTTAGAAAGATTAATGAGGTATATTAAAGGAACGATGGATTTATGTTTTGTGTTTAATGGATTTCCAGCTATGTCAGAAGGTTTTTGTGATGCAAATTTGGTATCCGATAACGATGAAATAAATTCAACTAATGGCTATGTATTCACTTTGGGTGGTGGATCCATTTCTTTGAAATCTTCTAAACAAACGTGTATAGCGGAATCTACTACGGAATCTGAGTTTATTACTTTGGAACTTGCTGCAACAGAAGCTGAATGGTTAAGAAACTTGTTGGTTGATATTCCTTTGTAGTATAAACCTATGCCTTCTGTTTCTATACGTTGTGATTCGCAGGTAGCGATCGCTCGAGCAAAGAATAAAATCTACAATGGAAAGAGCCGGCATATCAGATTGAGAAACAATATTGTACGAGATCTAATTAGTTCAGGGGTGATTAACTTGGAGTATATAAGAACCAAGTTAAATCTGGCCGACCCTTTAACTAAGGGACTAAATAAGAAATTAGTCCAACAAGCATTGAGGGGAATGGGACTGATTCCTTTGTCGTGAACTTTGTATAACGGCGACCCAACCCACTATTAGTAGAAATCCTATAAACGGGGTTCAATGTGGTAAAAACAAGTCATATAAAAGTTCTACAAGTACTATCATTTTGTCTCTTCTTATGATGCTGTTGAAGATAGTACTAGCTATAAGTAATTGAGGGTGAGATTTATTAGAATCTCTTAATAAAATTCATAGCCATGTTGTATGGTGGTATGAACAGTACACACTTGATGAATTTCACATATATAAGCGTGGAAGTGGCGCCGCTTCCTATGAGAGTTTGGAACAACTCACTAAAGCGCTTATGAAAACCTGAGACTGGGTGCATGGCCGATATCACACCACACCGCGAACTTGCCTGAAGCTAGTTAATGACATGTCTGATGTAAGTTTATATAAACAACAGACAGGTAAGCTCCAAGACGTCAATGGCATCTTATTTCAGTTTATATACTTCTTTTTGTACTAAGTGACAATTCAAGACGTAAGTCATTGTCCATTATGTGTCATTGTCTTCGTTTGATAGTGGAGAGGTTAGTTTATTAATGTTCGGAATTGTTTGTATATAAGTTTGAATCATGTGGGAGGATTGTTGGAAAAGTACGTCTGAAATACTTTAAAATTTGCTCTAAACTTATATAGAAACATGTTTAATGTTGTTTGGGAGATTGAAAGATGATTTGAACACTTTAAACTTGTAAGAAATCACTTGGATCGATCCATGTGTAATTTGGATCGAACTAAGTGAAAGCTGAAATGAAGTTGAGTGTGTTGTTGTACATAAATCGACGACATTGATTGATCGATGTCATATAGATCGATCGATGTGGATGACATCGATTGATCGATGTGGTGGAAATGCAAAGCTAGAATTCTCTGTCCAACATAGATCGATCACATCGATCAATCGATGTGACATCGATCAGTACATTGATCGATCTATGTTGACAGGACGCCAAGTTGGAAGTTTCTGTCCGGCATCGATCGATGACATTGATCGATCGAGGTGCATCAATCGATCACATCGATCGATCGATGTGCCAACAGTCAGAACTTTTCACTTTGAATTGCATCTTTTGATCCAAGGTTTATCTTCCTTCACATATGAACGGCATGCAACTGACTGGGAGAAGTTTTAAACTGCTGAAATGTGTTTTATTAGTTGTTTTAAAGACAACCCAATGCCCATATATAGTATGCCTTGGTATCTTGAAAAATATACAAGAGCTTTGCAAATTCTGAAAAACTTTCAGCAAGATTATTTCTTCAACCTTCTATTCTCCTCTACTATTAAACACTTCTCTTTGCAAATTCATTCTCTTCCTCGTAGAGCAAACGAACAAGAGAAGCCGTTAAATCCTGGGAATCATTCGCTTGTAGTTCACCTTACTCAACGGGTGGAGGCAAAATTACTTTTTAGGACAGTGATTTCTATCACGACTCGGGGTTTGTGATTCGTTTATTTTGTTTGGTTGTTCCATATCTTATTCATCTTTTCTAACAGTGGTGAGTTAAGGAGAGGGTATAAATACATATTTATTACCGGTAAAAATTTTGTTGACATTTATAGAAATGTTAAGAAGGTGTTTAAGACAAGAAGAAAGAGGGAGAAAATGTTTGAAAGACTGAACTTCAGTCTTATTCACAATAGGCACGAAGTGTGCACATATATACACCATTGGAAGATAGCCGTTACAACGGCTAGTTTAACTACCTTTTTTACCCAACGAATATCTGCACGATCTTGAGCCATCTGAAGTTTTCAAACTATACTATCTACAGCTGACATATTAAGCTATCTAACTACACCGTTTACAGATAATTATTTGGTTTCGATGCGTTATATTTCTCTTAGCAGAATACGGTATAGCTTCCCATATGGCTCAGGACGGGGCGTCACATTCCACGTATGGGTCTTCATATGGTATGCCTTCCCATTAGCGGGGGCTCACGCTTCTACAAAAACAGATTTAGAAAACAGTGACATTCATTCCTCTCCAATCAATCAATCAATCATACCCAGTATATCCCAACGATAGCACAAGCTATCGTTAGGGTCTGGGGAGGTGAGAGGCAGGCAAACAATACCCCCATCCCAAGGGATAGAGAGTTTGCTTCCAGTGAGACCCCCGGCTCTATATTTACCTGTACAGTATCATAATAATAGGAATATGTACTAGCAACCTATTTTATTAAACACATACAAAAGTCTTACGATATTAAAATAGTCATAATAGTGAACATGCACAAATAATTGAAAGAAAAAGACCGAAACAAAATATGCAAAGTCAAATTAAAGTGTAAATACTATGTAATCCTCTAAGTATGCACTAAGGCGTCCTATATCATGTCTACCTCTCGTTAACCTTAATCATCTGCCTCCATGAACTCCTATCCTGAACCATGTCCTCAGAAAGGTGCAACTCTAGTAAGTCATGCCTAATCTGCTCATCCCACGTCAGTTTGGGTCTGCCTTTACTCCTCTTCCCTTCTACAGTGAGGCTTTCAATTGCTCTGACAGACGCCGTTGTCTGTCTCCTCTTGACATGCCCAAACCATCTCAGTCTCCCCTCTCTTATCTTATTTGTTACACTAGTCACCCCTAACATTTCTATGTATACCTCATTTCTTATCGTGTCTAGTCTCTTATGCCCATACATCCACCTCAACATTTTCATCTCTGCCACTTCCATCTTCTGTGACTGTGTCCTCTCCAATCTACTAAATAAATCAGTTTATCTGCTAATAAAGTGAATAACAAGAATCTTCAGGTAAGAGGAGTTGTGTCTTGACTTCATCAGGTAACCAGTTACAAGGAAATGAGCTTCAATCAAGTACAATACCTTGTTTGGCATAACCAGCTGTCTCTGGACAGAGGAACCAATCAAGTACAATACATTGTCTGCAGACACATAATCATAAACAAAAAAAAGAAAAAACTTCCTAAAACAAATTCCAAGCTTAAAACATCCAACAAGTAAACGTCTCGTTCAAGAATATCATGCAAAAGCTCCAACAGCTTGGCTGTGCAATCAATGAAATAAAAAGCATGAGTATATATGCAGATTGTCATGAACATAACAGCCACAAAAAAAGGTACAGATGACAAAAGATAGAGAATGACCGTGTCTCAAAAACTACTATTGCAATGCGAATTCAAAACAATGGTAGGTTCCCCTTTGAAAAAAACTTGTCACACCTTGCAAACATCAATATTCCAGGCCTACATCACTCTCCCCTGCCCTCCCCTCCCCTCCCCTCCCCTCCCCTCCTCTCTGTCTCTTCCAGAAACGTCATACTTGCACATATTCGAAAGTGAAATTTACCTCACTTGAAAGCCAACAGCCTTCTGAAAAGTGGCAACCCTGTGCACGAAGCCAAAAGCAGAGAAACACCAAGATCAATATTAGCTAATATTCAGCAATTTGGAAAATTGTATTAACAGATGCACGATCAAGTGTTTGACTGGTGCACCGTATTAAACAATAGTAGTAAATACTACAAACATCCTAGTTGCAAGAATAACTCCCATTCCATGGCAACTGTTCACTAGTGAATGACAGTTGACGAACGGACAAGAAGTTAAAAAGGTTACACTTTACCATGGTCCTGAAGAGAACAACAGTAATGGTGCTGGTTATCACCAGCGCATTTCATAGTTGTTGAGTATGACCAGACCTTGCAAATTCGCATTGCACAAGAAATATAGCAACATCTTAGAACCTATACTAATGTCATTCATAGTGACCAAAAACAAACATCTTCGTAATACTTGCAGAAAATAAACAAGTTGGTCTTTATCAAGACTAAAAAAGTACAATTTCATTTTATGACTAGGAGAATGGAGGAGCAACACATAACACTACCAGCTTAGTCAGACCAAGTCATATAATGTATTATAATAACTTTGAATCTTCTATTATCTATCAAATTTTGTTATGTCTCTAACACATGAGGCTCTCCCTAATGATGAAACATATTAGCAGACATGGCAAGAATTCAGAAGATTTTATCTGTTTATGAAATTATTTACCTGCTTTAATTTTCAGAAACAAGCGTTAGCACAAACTGCATGGTTTTGATGCGTGGTTGTCACCTCTTGTATGGATCGTCTCCTCTAACACTTGTATCCTTAACCGTTGTAGAAAAGAGTATAACTCCCTCATAGCCGTTGATCACCAAGATTTTGTTTGAACCTTCCTCCTCAAAAGTTACTCGTTTCCAAAGCACGTTTTCACCTTCTTGGTCGGCCATATCTCTGATCTTGGATATCCTCTACAAGATTGCTCACAACTTGATTGGATTCTAAGTCTTATCTTCAATGAAACAAAGAAAGTACTCAAGTTTTTCTTAAGAAGATACAACAACAATAAATAGAAAATAGGCTGTTTTGCCAAAGAATTATTTTAATCAATTCTCAAAATTCTATATGTGGTATGGCCGATTGGAACCGCTCTAAATAGGGCCAAAAAGTCTGAGAAAAGTCTAGTCTACAATGCTAAAGAAAAGGCTAGTCAAAAGGCTACAAATAAGGTTAGAAATATGTAATTGGTTGGCCAATGGTTACCCTTCTAGAAACAGATTTTGGTCTTGATCTCTGTTGTAAATTGTAGATCATGATTTGAAGTTCAATTTTGGTTTTTGGATAACCTCATTTGGACTTGGGATGAGTTATATATGACCCTCAAAAATTTGGGTGTCCAGCATGTTTTTAGCATGGACTTGTGAAATCTTGTTTGACTTTAAACCTATTTTTAGATCACTTGCAGCTCGATCTATGCCTTGACTCCTCTTATAGAATTGTAGCCCATTAATTTGTTAGTGTATGTGCCCTAGGCCATGATTTGGATATTTATGTTATGCATTCATTATAAATAAAAGAGGTTTTATTATCATTATTGTTGGTTAGTATGTTACACAATTTTGATATATGTCCCTGATTCATTATTGTTATGGAGATAAAATAATTTATAATCAGTATGAGTATTGATTTGATAATCATGAGATGATTATGTGTATGGTGATACGAATCAATCTCATAGATACTTGTTAGAGAACAGTGTATTGGATAGACCCATCATGAGATTGCTACATGGATTAGCGTCATAAGTAAATCTCATGATAGTCATGTTTTAATCCTTTGACTTGAGATTGTCATAGTTTCCAACATAAGGACTATTATATTTTGACATGATCAAACGTTATCCGTAACTGGATAATAATAAAGGTCATGATTGAATGTGATAGAAATTATGTAGAGGATATTGAACAATCAAGATAGAATTTGTCCCTCTCTTTTGAGAGAGATATCTTTGGGCTCCTCGATTAGTGAGACTGTGAAATGCATGGCCGTGCTCAAATGAATTGATAGTGTGATCAATATCATTTGTTTTATCAGTCTACTTAGAGATCGAGTAATCATATGTTTGAACTATATAAGTATGACGCTGACCATGACTTATGTTCAAACTAGATATCGTGTGACAAAGGGATTAATGCATGTACTATTATTAGGCTAGTTGGACTTTACTCGTATTAATTGGGTAGTTGTAATGCCTTGCTAGAGGCCAATTACGACTTGTTGGTTTAATAGAGATTTAATCAACTGCCAATTAATATGGGCCTATCGGGTCACACACAAGAATGCGTAAGGCTGAGATTAATAATATTAATATTGGATATTAATTATTATTATTATTATTATCGTTTTTAATATTAATAATATTAATATTGGATATTAATTATTATTATTATTATTTTCGGGTTTTTGGTGATTATATATACATGTGTATTATCGGATAATAACGAGAGAATCCATATCTGATATGGATTTTGAATATCCTGATAGAATCCGTATCTGATATGGATTTTGATTGGCATCCACTAATCCAATTAGGACTCGGATTCTGATGTCTACGTATGTGCATATATACTTGTGTATCTCGTATACACAAGACACACGAAAAATACACAGGGTCATAAAAAAAAACCCTAGAGCCGTTTTTGTGAAAAACGAGTTCTTCAGCCGCGCCGTTTGAAGAGCTAGCACTCCGGGCGGAAGCGTTCGTGTGGATACCGACAGAGGGTGTTCGTGATTTCGCACCTCTTCCATCTGCAGACTTCGAATCTATAGAGGTAGTTTTTGATTTCTTTTGTCGAGTTAAACGAACAACATGGATCCTTGGTAGGAAATCGGAGATCAAGTTTTTGGTTTCCGCTGCGCGTTTTGCAGTGATCTCGGTTGATTTCCTAACATAATTGTAGAAAAATAACCATATAAATTTTTCTGAATTTGGCCCAACCATAGAAGAAATAAATCAAAATTACTAAAAGTATATCACAGAATTCGACAGAAACAGTACTTGAACTTGAATGCTGTGTTTTGGCCATAAAGATGGCTGATCTAGGAAAGGCTCAGGACATGGAAAGTTTAGATCTTTGTCTTAGCTATGAAAATCAACTTTGAACACCTGATTGGACCAGGTGGTTGGAGAGATACGGCCGTTTTATGAAAAGTAATCCTGCTAGAAAATCACATTTCGAAATGAGCTTCCTTCTCTTCAACTCATTTGGTCTTCGAACGTCTCCAACAACCTTACAAGACTTTAAAACAACTCTAATAAACATAGACACATAATAAACAAACTCTAAACACCTATTGAGCTAAAATACTCAAGGTTTGGTCATGGAAGATCGAAACAAAAATGTTTACAAACAAGAAACATTAAACAAATACTCAAGGAATAAAAAAAATAATGCAAATGACTCATCTATATTACAGGCACACAAAAACTCAAAAATTGGGCTCAAGTAGGTAAACCCAACGACACTGTTGGTTCATAGCTCGCTTTGCATATGTATAAACAAGAATGCATCAACTTCTTGACTCAATCTCTTTGCCATGCTTCTTGTCACTAGACGAATTAGGTGATTTTCAAGATGAATTTTAAAAATTAACTTTAAAATAGAAAAGCATGACGAAAGAATTTAGGAAATGCATATTAAAAAAGATCTTGCGTTTAAGACCTTATCTCTAGAAAATATGACAACTAGAAAGGCGTCTGAAAGACTTAGGACGGATTTGCAAAAGTTGCAAATGGTAAAGACATTCTTGATAAACTACTTGAAAAGCGAAAGATTGCAATAAGTCCAGTTTGGAATTTGAAAGTTCAAAGGTTGAAAAACCTAAAAAGGTTTCACTACCTCCTAAGTCAAAGAACACACAACCAAACTGTGTGCGTACTCGTTTCTTTTGTAACAAAAAATGACATGTAACATGTGTTTGTAGCGCAAAGATTGGAGACCTAGGGGTCAACTAACCCAAAAAGACTGAATCATCAACATATACCAAGATATAATTATTTTTGTGTTGTAGATAGTCAAGCTAAATAGAATGGCCAAAAATAACTATAGACAACCGTTATTTCACCTATATTGATCGGTGACAAAATTGTATTCACCAAACTCAAGGTCCAGATGGTGCAATGATCCATTTTAGAAACGTGAGAGCGAAAATCCATGGAAAAAGAGAACTTGGCAACTCGTCCTTTATTATTAATAATGTGCTATATGTAGAAGGGCTTAAGTATAATTTGATAAGTTCTAACCAATTATATGATGTTGTTTTTCAAATTGCTTTTGAAAAAGAAACGTGTATCATGTCAAAGGATGGTGAAGTAGTTTTCGAAGCCTTGAGGAAAACAATGGTTACAAATTTAGCTCACAAGACTTGATTTCACAAAGTGTTTCATGCCTAGTTACTAACAATGTGTTGACTTAATGATGGCATACATAACTTGGACATATTAGTTCTAAAGATTTTGAACGAGATTTGTAAAAATAAAAAAAATCCAAGTTCTTCCAAAATTGAATTCTGAAAACATGCCTTGTGTGACAATTTTCAAAAGGCAAATCTTTGTAAGTCAAACTTTAAGCCCAAAAATAAAATTTCTACCGCCAAAATCCTACAATTGCTTCATGTATATGGATATTTGTACAACAGATCTAGGTAGAAAAAAGTACACCTTTGTGGTGGTAGATGCCTTCTTTATATTTGCTTGTGTGATATTTTTAGTTAAAAGGAGTGATGCATGTGTTGAGTAAATGAAGTTATGTAAGAGACGTGAAAACTTAAAAGAAGACAATATAAAAGAATTAGAAATGATGAAGGTGGGGAATTTGATGATGAAATCCAATAATTTTGTGTATCCAAAGGGTATGGACACAACTTCTCAGCTCCTAGAACTCCTCAGCAAAATTGTATAGTCAAAAGAAAGAATAAAACACTTTATGAAATAAGTAGATCTATGGCAAATGAATTTAATTTTCTTAAGTATTTTTGGACCGAAACAGTTAATGCCTCTTGCCATGTGTTAAATAGAATTTATCGAGAACATTTATTAAATAGACTCCTATGTGCTTTGTAAATGAAGAGTACACCATATTAGCTATTTCAAGATCTTCGGTTGTAAGAGTTTTAAACTTAACACAAAACATAACCATGATAAACGCGAACTCAAAGAAAATGAAGAAATCTTTATGGGATATGAAAATAATAGCAATGTATTTAGAGATTATAATAAAAAGAACAAATGAGTTGAAGTATTTATTGATTTAGTGAGTCTTTTGATGTTGAACCATAACTTAGCAATGATGATGAAAATGAAATTTTTGAATTGGGTCACATAGATAATCTAGGCAATACACCTAGGGGAGACTTTTATATAAATATTAGAATTGAACTTTTTAATAGGACGCGTCCTCCTAAAGTATATGAAGTAGTGGAAATTGAACGTGACACTTCAATTTTACTAGCATCTTTTAAGTGTACTAAACATCACAATAAATAGTTGATAATAGGAGAACCAAGTCAAGGCATAACAACAATCATACCTAGTATATTCCAACAACACCAAAAGCTATCGCTACGGTCTGGAGAGGGTAAGAGGAAGACAAACAATACCTCCATCCCGAGGGATAGAGAGTTTGCTTCCGTGAGACCCCTGGCTCTATATGTACCTGTATAGATAGTACAATAATAGGAATATATACTAAGGAATGGATATTCACAAATAGTTGAAAAACAAATACCAAAACAGAAGAGTGCAAGTCAAATTCTCTAAGTATGATCTAAGGTGCTTCTATATTCTGTCTACCACTCCTTAACCTTAATCCTCTGCCTCCATGAACTCCTATCCTGGACCATGTCCTCATAGAGGTGCAACTCTAATAAGTCATGTCTAATATGGTCATCCCACTTTAGTTTGGGACTGCTTTTACTCCTCTTCCCTTCTACAGTGAGGCTTTCAATTGCTCTGATAAACGCCGTTGTCTGTCTCCTCTTGACATGCTCAAACCATCTCAGTCTTTCCTCTCTTATCTTATCTGCTATAATAGACATCCCTAACGTTTCTCTGTGTACCTCATTTTGTATCCTGGCTAGCCTTGTATGCCCACACATTTACCGCAGAATCCTCATCTCTGCCACTTCCATCTTCTGCGACTGTATCCTCTTGATGGTCCAGCAGTCTGTTCCATATAACATTGTCGGCCGCACTGCCACCCTATAAATTTTTTCCTTTAATTTAGTTGGAAAATTCTTGTCACACAGCACCCCTGAGGCTGCCCTCCACCTACACCATCTTGCTGTACAAATGATCATAAGTACTTGAATTTATTTACCTTTGGGACCACTTGACCCTCGATAGTGAGTTGGCTATTTTCATCGTCGGTTGTGTCGTTTAAGTCATAGTGTAGATACTCAGTCTTAGAATGACTAATCCTTATGCCTTTTCTCTTTAAAGCACCTCGCAACTCTTCTAGTCTCAAACTCAGGTCATGTCTACTTTCTGCGACTAATACAATATCGTCAGCAAAAAGCATAAATCATCGGAATGTCTCTTGGATTGTCTTTGACAACTCGTCTAGGACAACTGCAAAAAGAAATGGGCTCAAAGCAGACCCTTGATGGAGGCCTTCCTCCAGTGGGAAGAAGTCTGTATTCCCTACAAGCGTATGAACGGTTGTTTTCATCCTGGCTTACATATTTCTAATTATGTTTATATACTTCATAGGAACCCCTCTTGCACCCAGACTATCCCATATCAGTCTACGTGGCACACTATCATATGTTTTTTCAAGATCGATGAAAACCATATGTAGATCGCACTTCTTCTCCATATATTTCTCCATCAATCTTCTTAAAATGTGTATTGCTTCCGTAGTTGACCATTCTGACATAAAATAAAATTGGTTTACCATAACTTGAGTTTCTCCTCTAATTCTATAGTCGATTAATCTCTCTCATATCTTCGTAATATGACTTAGCAATTTAACCCTCCTGTAATTCCCACAAGACTGTACGTCTCCTTTTTTCTTATATAGAGGGACCACTACACTCCTTCTCCATTCATCTGGCATTTTTCCTGTTTTGAAAATAAGGCTGAAAAATATTTCATGAGAATGCATATATCTCAGAAGTTGAGCCTAAAAATATAAAAGGAGCCATAATTGAAAAAAATTAGGTAAAGTCTATGCACGAAGAGTTAAATCAATCTGAAAGAAGTGATGCTTGATAAATAGTTTCTAAACTTAAAGATCACCCTATTATAGGAACTAAGCAGGTATTTAGAATAAAATGGATGATAAGGGCAACATAACTAGAAATAAAGCTAAGTTGGTAGCGCAAGGATATAGACAGGTTGAAGAAATTGATTGTGATGATACTTTTGCTCTGCAGTAAGATTTGATGATCTTATGATGCTTTTAGCATATGCATGCTTTAAAGACTTTTAGTTGTATAGAATGAAAAATCGGCCAGTTTAAATGGTAATATTCAATTAAAAGTGTATGCGGCTCAATCTCTGGGGATTGAACATCATGATTATGCAAATCATAAATTAAACTTAAAAAGGCTCTCTATGAGCTTAAACAATCTCCTAAGATTTGGTATGAGAGATTGATTATTTTTTTATTTGAAAAATATTTTTCAAGAGGAAAAGTTGATGCTACCTTGTTCATTAAAGAATAAAGAAGTGATCATTTACTTGTTCAAATTTATGCTGATGATATTATGTTTGATGCGACTAATAAGTTTTTGTATGAGCATTTTGCTAAAGATACAGAAAGTGAGTTTGAAATTAGCATGACGAGGGAATTCAAATACTCTCTTGGGCATAAAATTAAGTAAACCAAGGAAGGAGTTTACACATCTCAAATAAAGTATACAAAGATCTCCTTAATAGATACAAGTTTGAGAACGGTAGGAGTATAACTACACCAATGAGACCGAATGCCAAGCTTAACAAAGATGAGAAAGAAAACCCTATTAAGGTAACAAATTATAAAAGAACGAAAGGTAGTTTTCTCTACTTGACGGATAGTAGGCTGGATTCATTGCATACCGTGTGTTTATGCATTAAATTTTAAGTCATGCCTAAGCAATCGCATCAAGTTTCTGTTAAGCGTATGCACATATATTCGAAGGTAACTTTGGGGCATAGATTGTTTCATCCTAAAAATACATGTTTTCATTTTAAGGGATTTAGGGATTTGGATTATGCCAGAAATTTGGATGATAGAAAGAATATTATTTGAACTTATCAATATGTTGTTGACTGTTTGGTATCATGATATTCTAAGAAACAGAATAGTGTGTCTTATTCTACGGCAAAATTAGAATATGTGGGGATCGCCTCTTGTTATTCTCAATTTCTTTTCATAAAACAAACCTTAAAAGAATATAAAAATGAGTTTGACGAAGTGCCTATTTGTAGCGCCTGGCTCCCGAGCCCTAACATCGGGAACAGTGCACCCGCCGTATCTCGCTCAGGAGAATACTAGGCGTCAATACAAATCAACTACACGTCATCATAATGACGTAAATCGATGTCAGCGGAAGTCATTACTAAAATCCTCGATAAAACAATCATCCTCATTAATACAATGTCTCCAAATTTCTAAATCAATACAATAGTCAAACGTATGCAAACACTAATCTCGAAAATTCGTAAACCTCGAATATTGAAATAACTATCTCAACCAACCCTCGAAAGTCTTTTTTGAATATCTTAGTCTCGAAATCTCCCGTCTCGATCTTCTACGATATACCAACTCCTATGTAAGCATACTGTAACTCTTCACGCCTGCAAAACTGGTGAATGGTGGTGTGAGCCAAAATCAACGGGCTCAGTAAGCAACCTATATGTACTTGTTATAGAAATCATACATGCAGAAGCAAATACACATAACCTTTATAGTTAACATTCATGTTCTTAGTCCACAAATAATTTCGCTTAATTATCTTAACAGTTAACACTTCAAAAACACAAATAAATAACTCAGCAGATCAACCTCAATTACCGTGATGCATGTTCTTCTCAAATATGACATACATAACAAACAAATAATCACATAACAAAGAAGAGAACAATACATACCAATGAAGTAGATGAACTACAGAAGGTAAGTCACTCCACATAATAATGCGCAACTTCATGATGCATGTTTCTTCTCACTACCGTGTCATACGCAACAACATCATTATCACACACAAGATGCTCCTTTCTTTTCCATGATATGCTATGCATGACCCGGGTCCTACTCTTCGCTCCGTAACGTGGAGTCAGCGGACAACGCTCCGTAACGTGGAGTCAGCGGACAACGCTCCGTAACGTGGAGTCAGCGGACATCGCTCCGTAACGTGGAGTCAGCGGACATCGCTCCGTAACGTGGATTCAGCGGACAACGCTCCGTAACGTGGAGTCAGCGCCCCGGAGGAATGCAATGCAATGCACGTGCCATGAATGCTCAACACATAATCCATGATCAGCGCATCCATGCTCCTATATATGCCCGCGCCCATACACGTGCATATATACTTACATGTATACCCCTATTTTATTACGGTGTATTCATACCCATATATATACCCGCGCCCATACACGTGCATATATACTTATATGTATACCCCCATTTTCATTACGATGTATTCATACTCATATATATACCTAGTTCATGTGCACATACATATCTCACATATACACCCAACTCGCATATAAAGAAAATCCAATTACAGTTATACAACAAATAACACAATGATACATGATAAACATAACAAGCACATAGAGACCACTTACCTCTGATGTGTGATAGCATAACAAGCACAGATAGACCACTTACATTGAATCCGGTATTCAGTTCCTTTCCTCCTAGGCTCGAATCTAAATAATTGTAGTATAAAAATCAATACCTAATAATAAAGGTTAATTTGACTTACTTAAAATAATTAGTTCATAGCTTTCCATTCACAAGAACAGTACACACATATATATGCACCATAATGACATAGACAATTTGTACACACAGTTAAAGAGAACCAAAAAAAACGCACGAAATCAATAAACATACATGCACACAAAGTTAATAAAAAAAGAAAACAAGTAAAACAAAGTGCAAGAAACTTCTCAGCATCCTTTTTTTTTTGTTCCCCTTCATTTACACAACAGCAGCAACAACAAACAACTAGTAATTAAGCCATTCAGCATTTTTACTTTTTTTTCCTCTTTTTTTTCGGTCAGTGACATGTACATGTATTTTCCTCACATAAACACACATATCCACCACCAGTGCACACATATGTATATTTTACGTTTATATTCAGCAGCACAATTTACCACTTACGATTTATATACTCACATGTATTTGGAACAACAGCGACATCAACATACTATTAAAAAACCACTTAATTTGACATATGCATATATGTATATTTTAACAGAACAAATATAAACATATACATATATATGATCGGTACATAATTACATCAAATACGGATATATATTCAACAATCTATGCGATCACAAATAAAAATATATGATCCGATTTGATATGAAAATATCATAATAACATTGGAAAAATCATAGCAAATATAGTAAGGATACTTGCCTCTTACCCTTGATTATACTATGCCGTGCGAAGAATCAGGGTTGAACGGACAAAAATTTGGCTTCTTGCTCCTACGGGTGGCAGCCGGCTGGGGTATTTCGGAAGGGTGGCTGGCCTTTTTTTTTTTTGATATTGGGAGGTAGGGTTATAATGTTTGTATATTTGTAGATATATACATAAAGAGAATTGTTGTCAAAATAATAAATAACAAACATTGTTTATTCTTACCTTAGAGTGCTGCTTTTGCTCTTGCTAACGAGGAAAAAGAAAACCAATTGCTGGGGTAAATTTTGGGATGATGCTTCTTAAAATTTGCAGCAGAATGGCTGCAATTGAAAAACTAGGGCCGGCTGGAGTATTTTGCAGGCTGGCCGAAATTTGTTTAATGAATATAGTGGGATTTGATTTGTGTATTAGGTGGGTATAGATATAGGTGTATATTAGGTAAACTCCAAAGATATTTAGGTTATCTTGTTCTAAATTGAATTTGTAATTTGATTAAACTTTATCTATTATCCACAACCTAATCATATTAGGATGCTATGTATTATTTTTGCTGTTTTTTTATTTCTTTTTTTTCCTAACTCCTGCCGTGTATATGTAATGTAATATGTATATAATTATTTTATTGTTTTATGTGTTTGTTAACGTGTGTGTGTCTGCGTGTTTTGCATAGAGTTTGCATATGTTTACATAGGAAAGTAACGGGTCATAACAGACCTCCCCCCTTACAATAAGTTTCGTCCTCGAAACTTGTGCGTTGTGTGCTCAATGACTTAATATGGTTCTAATTAATGATTCACTTATATAATGACCGTACTAAACCCCTATTGCGTATTGTGATACGTTAACCACTTTACTTCTTTATCATAGGCTAAAGCCTCAAAATCATTCTTCTGTAAGGTAGTTTCTAGGTACATTGTTCTCTGCTTATTTAAGATCATTACCTAATCTATCTATGATTGTCGAATCAACCGTAAAGGTATTGTCATCATATTAAGGGTTCTATAGCCGAATTGTCGTTTGATATCGTACTTATATCTACCATCCTCAACAACGTTCAAAAATCAATTCTTGGGCGTACTATAATCTTTAACTTAATTCTCTATAATTACAACTTATAAACTTTTCTTTATATCACTTGACGTGTATCCTTCTACTTATATACACGTAATTTACAATTCTGAATTCTTAACTCATCATATATAATTCATCTCCTTGTTACATGGCCACCCAAAATATCCATCGAGTCTTCCAATGTGCTACCCATCACTCTCCTCTATCGTCAAATTTTCGAGGCCAACTCTTAATCCTACGATCTAGTCCTATGATCATGCTTTTACTTTTCTGGAGATATCATCGAGCAACTAACCTAGCTTTATTTCTAGTGATGTTTCCTTTATCATCCATTTTGCTTCTAAATATCCATTTAGTGCCAATTATAGGGTGATCACTAGGTTTAGCCACTAATTCCCAATCATCACTCCTTTCAAATTGATTTACCTGTTCTTGCATGGCTAGTACCCAATCTTCATCATTTATTGCCTCTTTTATATTTTTAGGCTCAACTTGTGCAATAAAGACGTTTTCATTAAATTTTCTCCTTGTAATTATGCATTGACTTGTTTCACCTAGTATTAGTTCTTTTGGATGATCTTTCTTATACTTATATGAATCTGGTAAATTCGATGTATCTCCTCTTACTTCTTCATCTTCAACCTTAGGTTGAAGTAGATCATTCTTAAGGTCAATGACGATATTTTGGAAGCCTAAGGGTCGACAAAATAACGCTAAAGGATCAGACCATCAAAGGGTACCAATGCATAAATCTCTTGGTTTTGTAGGCTCTTAAGATAAATGGAGTAGCAAAAGAAGAAGGAACCAAATGGCTCACGGACAGCGGATGTTCAACACACATGACCGGAGACAAAACTTTGTTCTCCAAGCTCAAGCTCCAAGATGGTGGAACGTTGTATTTTGACAATAGGAGAGCCAAAATCATTGGATATGGAAAAATTGGTAACTTCTTCTTTCACTATTAATAATGTATTATATGTAGAAGGGCTTAAATATAATTTGATAAGTATTATCCAACTATGTGATGCTAATTTTCAAGTTGAATTTGTGAAAAGAAAATGCCTTGTGAAAAATAATGATAAAATTGTTTTTGAGGCTATAAGAAAAAATGATGCACACATGATTTGATATCACAAAATGTTTCTTGCCTAATGGCAAAAAATGATTTAACTCAACTATGGCATAGACGACTTGGACATATTAGTTTCAAAAGTTTCAAAGATATTAGCAAAAATAAAAAAGTCCAAGGTCTTCCAAAATTGAATTTCAAAAACCATGGCTTATGTGACACTTGTCAAAAGGCAAAGCTTGTTAAAACAAGCTTTAAGCCCAAAAGTGAAAGCTCCACCACCAAACCTCTACAATTACTTCATATGGATTTGTATGGGAATATTGGTACAACAAGTCTAGGTCGGAAAAATTACACATTTGTGGTGGTAGACGAATTCTCTAGGTACACTTGGGTAATGTTTTTAGCTAAAAAGAATGATACATGCCAAGAGTTTATAAAACTTTGTAGAAGATTATAACATCTGAGAGCACACCTTCATAAAATTTCATTTTTTTGGAGGTCTACAACCAGGTCATCTAGATAAATCAAATCAGGATCTAAAAACAAAAACTGTTTTCAGAAGTGAGTTATTTGGTCCAAAAAGATTTAAAAACCGAATTTTCCGCACTCACTATTCAACCCCCCTTCTAGTGGTGCTATATAGGTCCTACACTTTCACCCCTATTTCTCCCTGATCCTTGAATTTAATGATGATGTAATTATGTAGTTGCATTGTTTGATTATTAGGCTAGAGGTTAATCATCAAGTTGATACTAATATAGGCATTTACACATTGGTTTTTATCCAACAAAGTAGCCGTTGAGAGTGTTCCAGGCAACAACCAACTAGTCGTTGGCTTATGATGTATATATTGACCCCATCTTCCTCTGTTTGAAGATACAAGTGTCTTCTCACAAATTGTGAGCATCTCAAGTGTGAATTGTTCTTTTTATTTCTATAAAGCTCATAAAATATCTTTTTTGAGCAAATCATACCCCATATGGTTCTAATCGACATGTATCTATCCATGAAATCTAAAGTACTCATGCTGACAAAAGACATATAACAGAAGAAAAAGAAAACTAACACAAAACGAAAGGGACTCGGTTACATTAGTATACATAAAACACTCGGGTTTGGATTCACTTAATTAGGCTTTTACCTCCCCTCTTTTTTTCTCACAACACACAGTTATTTACCACTCTTTCTTTTGTTTTTCTCAAGATACTAAACTAGAATCAATATCAAGTTGAGCAAACACACTGTGGTCTTCTCAGCTTGTGCAATCTTCTTCTCTTCAAATGGAGGTGAACACAACGCAGAAATGCAATCCATAGAAGCACAAGGCATTAAATACTCAACACAAAGACGAGGAGAACTAAGATTAAAAGAATAAAAGAAACCAAGTAGGATTTAGTACGGCTGCATCAAAAATTCACTAAAGGGTTGCTTCAGGTAATCATTAGCAAAAATTGGTCAAGAATGCAATCAAACAATGCAGTCCTAATAGTATAATATGCACAAAAAACGTTCCAAAATGTGTGGGGTAAGTTTAGGACAATCATTGAAACTTTGGACCGTTTAGGGTTTTGGAATAGTTTCGGGTTTTGAGATAGAAACAGGATATTTCCATGCCTTTTCTCCAATTTCTCTATGCAGCTCAACTTCAGACAAGTCAAAAATCAAAATTCCTTTTGAAGGACTCAATTCCGATATGTATCTGCAAAGTTATTGAATTTTCTTTCTTTTCATGATTTTTTGTTCGTTTGTTTTTCAAGAACTATGTTCAAACTTTTTTTTCCTTGACTTACTTGCTTCAAGAACTGAGTGTAAATGAAATTTATGAATGTCTCTTGAAGAAATATTCCTTGCAAAATTTCAATACCTTTCCTTGCATATGTTGCACAAATTTTGCTTGGTATGGTCGTTTTTGTGTAGTCGAATGTATATATGTTTTGCTCTGGTTTAGGGAACTATGGCGATGTGTATGGATGTTTAGGAACTGAATGTTAGGCATTTTGGAAGGTGATATGTTGTTGGATGCTTTGTAGTTGGGTATACGGTTTTTTAACAACACGATTCGGGTTAGGGTTTTATATGTACAAGGTCGAATGTGTTAAGTTTTCTTGTGTGGAGAAAGATTGATTCTTTTATGTGATTTTGGCTGGTGGTTTAGCGGAATGTATCCATGCTAATTATCCCACTAATAATCAAAAAGATGATGAGTCATGTTGTGTTTTTCTCTTACTTGCCTTTTCTTTGATGACTCAGGCTTAATGGAGGAATGTGATGAATTAAATCCTAAACTAGATTTATCATTTCTAATTCTTTGGTTTCCAAGTAATTTGTATAGCTTATTTTTACCATTGGTTAGTCTTTATAAGTCTAACCTTAGTTTCTCACATTCTTTCTGAATTTCCACATTTTCAAGAGCTATGGTTTTATGCATGGTGAGTATGATGTTATGATCTTGAAACATCAAAATATTCTTATCATGCAAGATCTTGTATTCTAATATGCCTTTTCTAAATTCTTCCTTCAAATGTTTATATTTTAAATTCAGTTTTTCAAAATGATCTTGCAAATCTCCTATTTCATCTTGCAAATTGGAAGAGTTCGAGTTTACCTCAAGGTCATTCTTGATTGCCATGAGACAAATATGTTGTCCTTTTGGATTTTCAACTATTGCAAAAAGTCCAACATCTTGGTCTTCACTTTCTTCTCCTTCCGATTCGGAGAGGAGATCATCTCACATGGTTACCTCCCAATTAAAGGCTTTCTTCTTTTGAGAAAAGACTTTCTTTTCTTGCTTTTGCGGTTCCTTGACGTGGAAATCGGCAATGAAGTGACCGGGTCAACCGCACTTATAGAAATTTTCACTTGCTTCTTTTTCTTTGGGTGGCCTCTTGAAAAACTTTCTTGCTTGAGCCTTATTTCTTGTGTTGGACCGTGCACTTGCAATAAACACTACTAGAGGGGGGAGGGGTGAATAGTGGTTAGTGGAAATTACACTACAACCCTTTGTTAAAATCCCCTTTGGAAACAGAATTTGAGACCACCTCAGATTCAGAACCCGTTTTTCAAAAAATCACAAATAATTGTACGCAACTCCAAAAATTATGAAACTTTCCAGAATTAAACATCAATGAGTTATCAAGACTCTGTCCAAAATGCAGACAAAACTAAGATCGTTTGACCCTTCAAACAAGTAAAAAGATTCAAATTGATATCTAATATTTTTGAAATTTGGAAAATATCGAATATTGTTTTTTAAAAATCTTCGAATTTGGAAATTGCATTGCATGTTTTGAAAATTCACCCCTACAACGTGAAATATATTGTTAAGCCGGATTGATTCCAAATAAACGGAGATTCCAAACATAATGGATGTTTGATATAGAGCACGCGAACATATTGGCCGCCATTAGGGTGCCTCTGCATATTAGCTATTTTGATATAGAGCGCGGGACATATTGACTATTGGGAGATCGATTCGTAAGTCTTTCGGTATAAGTCACTTGTAGGGAAGTTCTATAGCCATTGCATTGGATTTGGATTTGGATATCGATTTTGGATCGGTTTGAACAGATTTGGATTTGGACTCTGGTTTTGGAAGTCGAAAATTTTAAATTTGACTTGGCATTACATCGATTTTGAAAAATTGTATCATATACTAACTTGGACTAATTTTTGATTAGTTTACATTACGTGACTTTGTTCACTTTACCCATTGATTATGTCTTTACATGTTTAGAGGTAATTTGGTAATTGCATTTGCGAACAAGGGGCATGTTATTTTTTATACTGTTGTTTATTTTTTTATAACCCTTGCTTCTTCGTGTATGATCCCATGGTAAATATGTAAGGTTACTTTGTTGAGAAAAAGGGGTTTGAGTGATTTCAAAATGCATGATTTAAATAACATGTTACAAAGAAATGCATGACATATTTTATGACATAACACGTTGTTGCATGAAAGTTGCCTTATATAGTTCATATATAATGTTGTCGTACTAACGAGCCATGAAGCGTTAAAGCTTACATCAAATGGCAAACATTTGTTGTGTTTGTACTATTTTCAGGTGCCACCATTAATGAACTAAACTAGTTCATTAAGTGAAGTACTTAGTTAATTAAACTAAGTAGTTCATTAAAGGAAGCAACATTTGGACAAGGCACAAAGGCAACAAGATTAAGAAAGAAAAGTATCCTTCTCCTCCTCTCATCAAATATACACGCCATATATACACTTATATATATATATATATATTCAAATTTTTTAAAAAATGCACGTACACATTTATTCCAACGTACTACCGACACGTTATATATTTTACGTACGTACGTTAACGTCACACCACCATACTTAACTCATATTTATGAGTATATTCAGGTCTTATATCATATGATATAAGTCATGGTGATGACAAATTAAATACGACACGTTAAAAGGTTCTAAACCAAAAATTGTCGTATCAGGCGAATACCGAAACTTCGCCAATCAGTGAAAAACAACTCCAATCAGTGAGGATGGGACCTCAGAATACATGTTCTTTTGATTTCAAATCTACGGTATTTGGACTGTTCTTGGTCCAACAAATAATAGACTGGTTGTAGAATTAGCCCTTTTGTTTGCCAATCCTTTTGTTTAATCTTAGAAATAAAAATAGGCTCACCAACTTCACTTGCCTCTATCAGAGGGTCGCTCCAAAACAAACACTGATTCAACGCAACAGAATCGAGCTGACATCCTAATTGCAGCTATAAGCAAAAACAAATATACGTACCGAATCGTGAAGTAGCCAAGCATGACAACTTCAGATGTAGAAAAATCGCCGCCACAATCACCGACTGAATGACAGTGTCAACACAAATGCAATTCGGTTCTCGGAGTTGAATAAAATGAGAGCAACCGTGGCAAATTAAAATCCAAGAGATTCAGGAATCTAGCTGGTGGCTAGTCGGAGATATTTGAATATGTATGGGGAGAGAGAATATGGGAATTCGATGAATATCAAGAAGAGATTAAAATTCTTGTTGTAAATGAAGAAACATATGATCTTGTTGAAGACTGAAATGAAGAGGAGATATGGATATCATCTCCAAGTAACGCATCCGGCTATCTTGGCCATCCTAACTTGACAACAGAAGTGTTTGATGCAACACTCAGCAGTTGCGCAAAGGGCAAATTTGTTAGAACAACTCTTGGAGTAACAACAGGAAAGACAACCATGCATAAAGAGTCGTGATGGTGGAACAAGGATGTGCAACGAAAAATAAGGATTAAGCAAAAGAGTTTTAGAGAAGTGTTAAGCTGCACAGACGGGCGGGAGAAAGTGAGAGTGAGGGAGAACTACAAAATCGCTAGGAGGAGGCGAAGAAGGCAGCGACGGAGGAAAAGAAAACAGCCTATAAAAGGATGTATGAAAGATTAGAAACAAAAGACGGAGAGCGTGATATGTTCGAGATTGCCAAAGCTAGAGACCGAAAGAGGCAAGACCTAGGAGTTGTCAAGCTTATAAAGGGAGAAGATGGACATGTTTTAGTCAAAGAACAAGACATCAAGGGGCAATGTGAAACATACTTTTACAACCTTTTTAACAGCGTAAGGGTCGGCCACGAAGAAAGAGAAAGCATCACTATCCAAAAACGACAACATAATACCTACGATTCTCGTAGCATCACACATGGAGAGGTGAAAATAGCACTTAAGGAGATGGGAAGAGCTAAGGCAGTTGGTCTAGATAACATACCCATTGAGGCATGGAGGTGTTTGGGAGAAGAAGGGGTTCAATGGCTAACTACTCTGTTCAACCTTATTTTCAAAATAGGAAAAATGTCAAAGGAATGGAAAAGGAGTGTAGTGGTCCCTGTATATAAGAGAAAAGGAGACGCACAGTATTGTGGGAATTACATGGGATTAAATTGCTAAGTCATACTGTGAAGTTACAGGAGAACGTAGTCGACATTAGAATTAGGGGAGAAACTCAAGTTATGGCAAACCAATTTGGTGTTATGCAAGGAAGGTCAACTATGAAAGCAATACATATTTTAAGAAGATTGATGGAGAAAAATAGGGAGAGGAAGCATGATCTACATATGGTTTTCATCGATCTTGAAAAAACATATGGTAGTGTGTCATGTAGACTGATATGGGATAGTTTGGATGCTAGAGGGGCTCCTATGAAGTATATAGACATAATTAGGGATATTTATGCTAGGACGAAAACAACCGTTCATATGCCTGTAGGGAATACTGACTTCTTCCTGATGGAGGTAGGCCTTGAACCCATTTCTTTTTGCAGTTGTCCTAGACGAGTTTTCAAAACCAATCCAAGAGATAGTCCCATGGTGTATGCTTTTCGCCGACGATATTGTATTAGTCGCAGAAAAAAGACATAACCTGAGTATGAGATTAGAAGAGTAGCGAGGTGCTTTAGAGAGAAAAGGCCTAAGGATTAGTCGTTCAAAGAGTGAGTATCTTCACTGTGACTTCAGCGGCGCAGCCCATGATGAAAATATGCAATTCACCAGCGAGGGTCAAGTGGTCCCAAAGGTAAGTAAGTTCAAGTACCTACGATCATTTGTACAATAATATGGGAACATAGAGAGTGACGTAGCACACCAAGTACAAGAATTTTCTAACTAAATTAAAGAAAAAATTTTATAGGGTGGCAGTAAATGTTATATGGAACAGGCTGCTAGGCAATGAAGAGGACACAGTCGCAGAAGATAGAAGTGGCAGAGATGAGAATGTTGAGGTGGATTTGTGGAGATACAAGGCTAGACAGGATAAGAAATGAGGTATACAGAGAAAGGTTAGGGGTGGCTAGTATAGCAGATAAGATAAGTGAGGGAAGATAGAGATGGATTGGGTATGTCAAGAGGAGACAGACAACAACGTATGTAAGAGCAATTGAAAGCCTCACTGTAAAAGGGAAGAGGAGTAAATGTATGCCCAAACTGATGTGGGATGAGCAGATTAGGCATGACTTACAAGAGTTGCACCTCTCTGAGGATATAGTCCAAGATAGGAGTTCATGGAGGCAGAGGATTAAGGTTAAGGAGGGGTAGACATGAAATAGGGGCACCTTATAGCACACTTAGAGGATTAAATAGTCTTTACACTTTAGGTTGACTTGCATTTTTTTGTTTTAATTTGTGTCTTTCAACTAGTACATATTCCTATTATTGTACTATCTATGCAGGTACATATAGAGCCGGGGGTCTCACTGGAAGCAAACTCTCTATCCCTTGGGATGGAGGTATTGTTTGCCTACCTCTTACTCTCTTTAGACCCTAGCGATAGCTTTTGCTGTCGTTGAGAAATACTGGGTATAACTGTTGTTGTTTGTTGTTTTGTCCATAAGTCACGATTTTAGATTTAGAGTGTTGATATTAAGTATGGACTTAGAAATAAGTTACGACAAGAAATTCAAGTGATAAACAGGTGGGGTATGTTTATTCAGAATATTTTAAGTTATTTTACTCAGTTAGTTAATTTAAGTTTAAATTCTCACTCTTTGCATACTCTCAGACCCGATTACTGCAAATTCTGTTTTATTATTTCTGAATTATAAAATGTAAATCTATAAATTGGAAATGTTACAGCATAATGCCGCCAAAAAGAGATAACAATGGAAACGACAACGGCGGTGATCAGAATCTGTTTCCTCAGGCCTTGACTAATACGCTGACGACGATAGTGCAGGTACTGGCTCATCAACGGCATCAACATCAAGCACCACAACCTCCTCCACCATCGTAGCTTGGCATCAAGTATTATTATCAGGAGATGAAGAGAGCTCATGTTCCGACCATCAAGGGGAGCCCTGATTCGGATGAGGCAGAGGTATGGTTTAAGGAGATTGAGAATAATTTACGGTTGAGTGGTTGCCTCATAATTGACCTCTCTTTGAACCTCTCATGATCTCATCCGAAATAGCGGATGAGATCAGAGGAGGTTAAAAGCGAGGTCAATTATGAGGCAGCCACTCAGCAACCGCCACGTGTAAAGTATTGAGTTTGTTTTTTGAAATTTTGTTTTTTAAAAAATAGATTACTTTACACATGACGGTTGCTGAGTGGCTGCCTCATAATTGACCTCTCTTTGAACCTCTCATGATCTCATCCGAAATAGCGGATGAGATCAGAGGAGGTTAAAAGCGAGGTCAATTATGAGGCAGCCTCTCAGCAACCGCCACGTGTAAAGTATTGAGTTCGTTTTTTGAAATTTTGTTTTTTAAAAAATAGATTACTTTACACATGACGGTTGCTGAGTGGTTGCCTCATAATTGACCTCTCTTTGAACCTCTCATGATCTCATCCGAAATAGTGGATGAGATCAGAGGAGGTTAAAAGCGAGGTCAATTATGAGGCAGCCACTCAGCAACCGCCACGTGTAAAGTATTGAGTTTGTTTTTTGAAATTTTGTTTTTTAAAAAACAGATTACTTTACACATGACGGTTGCTGAGTGGTTGCCTCATAATTGACCTCTCTTTGAACCTCTCATGATCTCATCCGAAATAGCGGATGAGATCAGAGGAGGTTAAAAGCGAGGTCAATTATGAGGCAGCCACTCAGCAACTGCCACGTGTAAAGTATTGAGTTTGTTTTTTGAAATTTTGTTTTTTAAAAAATAGATTACTTTACACATGACGGTTGCTGAGTGGTTGCCTCATAATTGACCTCTCTTTGAACCTCTGATGATCTCATCCGAAATAGCGGATGAGATCAGAGGAGGTTAAAAGCGAGGTCAATTATGAGGCAGCCACTCAGCAACTGCCACGTGTAAAGTATTGAGTTTGTTTTTTGAAAT
>AP025056.1:29900542-29976010 GCA_036186865.1 Eustoma russellianum
ATGATCTCATCCGAAATAGCGGATGAGATCAGAGGAGGTTAAAAGCGAGGTCAATTATGAGGCAGCCACTCAGCAACCGCCACGTGTAAAGTATTGAGTTTGTTTTTTGAAATTTTGTTTTTTAAAAAATAGATTACTTTACACATGACGGTTGATGAGTGGTTGCCTCATAATTGACCTCTCTTTGAACCTCTCATGATCTCATCCGAAATAGCGGATGAGATCAGAGGAGGTCAAAAGCGAGGTCAATTATGAGGCAGCCACTCAGCAACCGCCATGTGTAAAGTATTGAGTTTGTTTTTTGAAATTTTGTTTTTTAAAAAATAGATTACTTTACACATGACGGTTGCTGAGTGGTTACCTCATAATTGACCTCTCTTTGAACCTCTCATGATCTCATCCGAAATAGCGGATGAGATCAGAGGAGGTTAAAAGCGAGGTCAATTATGAGGCAGCCACTCAGCAACCGCCACGTGTAAAGTATTGAGTTTGTTTTTTGAAATTTTGTTTTTTGAAAAATAGATTACTTTACACATGACGGTTGCTGAGTGGTTGCCTCATAATTGACCTCTCTTTGAACCTCTCATGATCTCATCCGAAATAGCGGATGAGATCAGAGGAGGTTAAAAGCGAGGTCAATTATGAGGCAGCCACTCAGCAACCGCCACATGTAAAGTATTGAGTTTGTTTTTTGAAATTTTGTTTTTTAAAAAATAGATTACTTTACACATGACGGTTGCTGAGTGGTTGCCTCATAATTGACCTCTCTTTGAACCTCCCATAATCTCATCCGAAATAGCGGATGAGATCAGAGGAGGTTAAAAGCGAGGTCAATTATGAGGCAGCCACTCAGCAACCGCCACGTGTAAAGTATTGAGTTTGTTTTTTGAAATTTTGTTTTTTAAAAAATAGATTACTTTACACATGACGGTTGCTGAGTGGTTGCCTCATAATTAACCTCTCTTTGAACCTCTCATGATCTCATCCGAAATAGCGGATGAGATCAGAGGAGGTTAAAAACGAGGTCAATTATGAGGCAGCCACTCAGCAACCGCCACGTGTAAAGTATTGAGTTTGTTTTTTGAAATTTTGTTTTTTAAAAAATAGATTACTTTACACATGACGGTTGCTGAGTGGTTGCCTCATAATTGACCTCTCTTTGAACCTCTCATGATCTCATCCGAAATAGCGGATGAGATCAGAGGAGGTTAAAAGCGAGGTCAATTATGAGGCAGCCACTCAGCAACTGCCACGTGTAAAGTATTGAGTTTGTTTTTTGAAATTTTGTTTTTTAAAAAATAGATTACTTTACACATGACGGTTGCTGAGTGGTTGCCTCATAATTGACCTCTCTTTGAACCTCTGATGATCTCATCCGAAATAGCGGATGAGATCAGAGGAGGTTAAAAGCGAGGTCAATTATGAGGCAGCCACTCAGCAACCGCCACGTGTAAAGTGTTGAGTTTGTTTTTTGAAATTTTGTTTTTTAAAAAATAGATTACTTTACACATGACGGTTGCTGAGTGGTTGCCTCATAATTGACCTCTCTTTGAACCTCTCATGATCTCATCCGAAATAGCGGATGAGATCAGAGGAGGTTAAAAGCGAGGTCAATTATGAGGCAGCCACTCAGCAACCGCCACGTGTAAAGTATTGAGTTTGTTTTTTGAAATTTTGTTTTTTAAAAAATAGATTACTTTACACATGACGGTTGATGAGTGGTTGCCTCATAATTGACCTCTCTTTGAACCTCTCATGATCTCATCCGAAATAGCGGATGAGATCAGAGGAGGTCAAAAGCGAGGTCAATTATGAGGCAGCCACTCAGCAACCGCCATGTGTAAAGTATTGAGTTTGTTTTTTGAAATTTTGTTTTTTAAAAAATAGATTACTTTACACATGACGGTTGCTGAGTGGTTGCCTCATAATTGACCTCTCTTTGAACCTCTCATGATCTCATCCGAAATAGCGGATGAGATCAGAGGAGGTTAAAAGCGAGGTCAATTATGAGGCAGCCACTCAGCAACCGCCACGTGTAAAGTATTGAGTTTGTTTTTTGAAATTTTGTTTTTTGAAAAATAGATTACTTTACACATGACGGTTGCTGAGTGGTTGCCTCATAATTGACCTCTCTTTGAACCTCTCATGATCTCATCCGAAATAGCGGATGAGATCAGAGGAGGTTAAAAGCGAGGTCAATTATGAGGCAGCCACTCAGCAACCGCCACATGTAAAGTATTGAGTTTGTTTTTTGAAATTTTGTTTTTTAAAAAATAGATTACTTTACACATGACGGTTGCTGAGTGGTTGCCTCATAATTGACCTCTCTTTGAACCTCCCATAATCTCATCCGAAATAGCGGATGAGATCAGAGGAGGTTAAAAGCGAGGTCAATTATGAGGCAGCCACTCAGCAACCGCCACGTGTAAAGTATTGAGTTTGTTTTTTGAAATTTTGTTTTTTAAAAAATAGATTACTTTACACATGACGGTTGCTGAGTGGTTGCCTCATAATTAACCTCTCTTTGAACCTCTCATGATCTCATCCGAAATAGCGGATGAGATCAGAGGAGGTTAAAAACGAGGTCAATTATGAGGCAGC
Source organism: Eustoma russellianum (assembly GCA_036186865.1). NCBI lineage: Eukaryota > Viridiplantae > Streptophyta > Magnoliopsida > Gentianales > Gentianaceae > Eustoma > Eustoma russellianum. The sequence goes on from AP025056.1 coordinate 29,903,144, forward strand.
CACTCAGCAACCGCCACGTGTAAAGTATTGAGTTTGTTTTTTGAAATTTTGTTTTTTAAAAAATAGATTACTTTACACATGACGGTTGCTGAGTGGTTGCCTCATAATTGACCTCTCTTTGAACCTCTCATGATCTCATCTGAAATAGCGGATGAGATCAGAGGAGGTTAAAAGCGAGGTCAATTATGAGGCAGCCACTCAGCTACCGCCACGTGTAAAGTATTGAGTTTGTTTTTTGAAATTTTGTTTTTTAAAAAATAGATTACTTTACACATGACGGTTGCTGAGTGGTTGCCTCATAATTGACCTCTCTTTGAACCTCTCATGATCTCATCCGAAATAGCGGATGAGATCAGAGGAGGTTAAAAGCGAGGTCAATTATGAGGCAGCCACTCGGCAACCGCCACGTGTAAAGTATTGAGTTTGTTTTTTGAAATTTTGTTTTTTAAAAAATAGATTACTTTACACATGACGGTTGATGAGTGGTTGCCTCATAATTGACCTCTCTTTGAACCTCTCATGATCTCATCCGAAATAGCGGATGAGATCAGAGGAGGTTAAAAGCGAGGTCAATCATGAGGCAGCCACTCAGCAACCGCCACGTGTAAAGTATTGAGTTTGTTTTTTGAAATTTTGTTTTTTAAAAAATAGATTACTTTACACATGACGGTTGCTGAGTGGTTGCCTCATAATTGACCTCTCTTTGAACCTCTCATGATCTCATCCGAAATAGCGGATGAGATCAGAGGAGGTTAAAAGCGAGGTCAATTATGAGGCAGCCACTCAGCAACCGCCACGTGTAAAGTATTGAGTTTGTTTTTTGAAATTTTGTTTTTTAAAAAATAGATTACTTTACACAAGACGGTTGCTGAGTGTTTGCCTCATAATTGACCTCTCTTTGAACCTCTCATGATCTCATCCGAAATAGCGGATGAGATCAGAGGAGGTTAAAAGCGAGGTCAATTATGAGGCAGCCACTCAGCAACCGCCACGTGTAAAGTATTGAGTTAGTTTTTTGAAATTTTGTTTTTTAAAAAATAGATTACTTTACACAAGACGGTTGCTGAGTGGTTGCCTCATAATTGACCTCTCTTTGAACCTCTCATGATCTCATCCGAAATAGCGGATGAGATCAGAGGAGGTTAAAAGCGAGGTCAATTATGAGGCAGCCACTCAGCAACCGCCACGTGTAAAGTATTGAGTTTGTTTTTTTAAATTTTGTTTTTTAAAAAATAGATTACTTTACACATGACGGTTGCTGAGTGGTTGCCTCATAATTGACCTCTCTTTGAACCTCTCATGATCTCATCCGAAATAGTGGATGAGATCAGAGGAGGTTAAAAGCGAGGTCAATTATGAGGCAGCCACTCAGCAACCGCCACGTGTAAAGTATTGAGTTTGTTTTTTGAAATTTTGTTTTTTAAAAAATAGATTACTTTACACATGACGGTTGCTGAGTGGTTGCCTCATAATTGACCTCTCTTTGAACCTCTCATGATCTCATCCGAAATAGCGGATGAGATCAGAGGAGGTTAAAAGCGAGGTCAATTATGAGGCAGCCACTCAGCAACCGCCACGTGTATAGTATTGAGTTTGCTTTTTGAAATTTTGTTTTTTAAAAAATAGATTACTTTACACATGACGGTCGCTGAGTGGTTGCCTCATAATTGACCTCTCTTTGAACCTCTCATGATCTCATCCGAAATAGCGGATGAGATCAGAGGAGGTTAAAAGCGAGGTCAATTATGAGGCAGCCACTCAGCAACCGCCACGTGTAAAGTATTGAGTTTGTTTTTTGAAATTTTGTTTTTTAAAAAATAGATTACTTTACACATGACGGTTGCTGAGTGGTTGCCTCATAATTGACCTCTCTTTGAACCTCTCATGATCTCATCCGAAATAGCGGATGAGATCAGAGGAGGTTAAAAGCGAAGTCAATTATGAGGCAGCAACTCAGCAACCGCCACGTGTAAAGTATTGAGTTTGTTTTTTGAAATTTTGTTTTTTAAAAAATAGATTACTTTACACATGACGGTTGCTGAGTGGTTGCCTCATAATTGACCTCTCTTTGAACCTCTCATGATCTCATCCGAAATAGTGGATGAGATCAGAGGAGGTTAAAAGCGAGGTCAATTATGAGGCAGCCACTCAGCAACCGCCACGTGTAAAGTATTGAGTTTGTTTTTTGAAATTTTGTTTTTTAAAAAATAGATTACTTTACACATGACGGTGGCTGAGTGGTTGCCTCATAATTGACCTCTCTTTGAACCTCTCATGATCTCATCCGAAATAGCGGATGAGATCAGAGGAGGTTAAAAGCGAGGTCAATTATGAGGCAGCCACTCAGCAACCGCCACGTGTAAAGTATTGAGTTTGTTTTTTGAAATTTTGTTTTTTAAAAAATAGATTACTTTGCACATGACGGTTGCTGAGTGGTTGCCTCATAATTGACCTCTCTTTGAACCTCTCATGATCAGAGGAGGTTAAAAGCGAGGTCAATTATGAGGCAGCCACTCAGCAACCGCCACGTGTAAAGTATTGAATTTGTTTTTTGAAATTTTGTTTTTTAAAAAATAGATTACTTTACACATGACGGTTGCTGAGTGGTTGCCTCATAATTGACCTCTCTTTGAACCTCTCATGATCTCATCCGAAATAGCGGATGAGATCAGAGGAGGTTAAAAGCGAGGTCAATTATGAGGCAGCCACTCAGCAACCGCCACGTGTAAAGTATTGAGTTTGTTTTTTGAAATTTTGTTTTTTAAAAAATAGATTACTTTACACATGACGGTTGCTGAGTGGTTGCCTCATAATTGACCTCTCTTTGAACCTCTCATGATCTCATCCGAAATAGCGGATGAGATCAGAGGAGGTTAAAAGCGAGGTCAATTATGATGCAGCCACTCAGCAACCGCCACGTGTAAAGTATTGAGTTTGTTTTTTGAAATTTTGTTTTTTAAAAAATAGATTACTTTACACATGACGGTTGCTGAGTGGTTTCCTCATAATTGACCTCTCTTTGAACCTCTCATGATCTCATCTGAAATAGCGGATGAGATCAGAGGAGGTTAAAAGCGAGGTCAATTATGAGGCAGCCACTCAGCAACCGCCACGTGTAAAGTATTGAGTTTGTTTTTTGAAATTTTGTTTTTTAAAAAATAGATTACTTTACACATGACGGTTGCTGAGTGGTTGCCTCATAATTGACCTCTCTTTGAACCTCTCATGATCTCATCCGAAATAGCGGATGAGATCAGAGGAGGTTAAAAGCGAGGTCAATTATGAGGCAGCCACTCAGCAACCGCCACGTGTAAAGTATTGAGTTTGTTTTTTGAAATTTTGTTTTTTAAAAAATAGATTACTTTACACATGACGGTTGCTGAGTGGTTGTCTCATAATTGACTTCTCTTTGAACCTCTCATGATCTCATCTGAAATAGCGGATGAGATTAGAGGAGGTTAAAAGCGAGGTCAATTATGAGGCAGCCACTCAGCAACCGCCACGTGTAAAGTATTGAGTTTGTTTTTTGAAATTTTGTTTTTTAAAAAATAGATTACTTTACACATGACGGTTGCTGAGTGGTTTCCTCATAATTGACCTCTCTTTGAACCTCTCATGATCTCATCCGAAATAGCGGATGAGATCAGAGGAGGTTAAAAGCGAGGTCAATTATGAGGTAGCCACTCAGCAACCACCACGTGTAAAGTATTGAGTTTGTTTTTTGAAATTTTGTTTTTTAAATAATAGATTACTTTACACGTGACGGTTGCTGAGTGGTTGCCTCATAATTGACCTCTCTTTGAACCTCACATGATCTCATCCGAAATAGAGGATGAGATCAGAGGAGGTTAAAAGCGAGGTCAATTATGAGGCAGCCACTCAACAAACGCCACGTGTAAAGTATTGAGTTTGTTTTTTGAAATTTTGTTTTTTAAATAATAGATTACTTTACACATGACGGTTGCTGAGTGGTTGCCTCATAATTGACCTCTCTTTGAACCTCTCATGATCTCATCCGAAATAGCGGATGAGATCAGAGGAGGTTAAAAGCGAGGTCAATTATGAGGCAGCCACTCAGCAACCGCCACGTGTAAAGTATTGAGTTTGTTTTTTGAAATTTTGTTTTTTAAAAAATAGATTACTTTACACATGACGGTTGCTGAGTGGTTGCCTCATAATTGACCTCTCTTTGAACCTCTCATGATCTCATCCAAAATAGCGGATGAGATCAGAGGAGGTTAAAAGCGAGGTCAATTATGAGGCAGCCACTCAGCAACCGCCACGTGTAAAGTATTGAGTTTGTTTTTTGAAATTTTGTTTTTTAAAAAATAGATTACTTTACACATGACGGTCGCTGAGTGGTTGCCTCATAATTGACCTCTCTTTGAACCTCTCATGATCTCATCCGAAATAGCGGATGAGATCAGAGGAGGTTAAAAGCGAGGTCAATTATGAGGCTGCCACTCAGCAACCGCCGCATGTAAAGTATTGAGTTTGTTTTTTGAAATTTTTTTTTTTAAAAAATAGATTACTTTACACATGACGGTCGTTGAGTGGTTGCCTCATAATTGACCTCTCTTTGAACCTCTCATGATCTCATCCGAAATAGCGGATGAGATCAGAGGAGGTTAAAAGCGAGGTCAATTATGAGGCAGCCACTCAGCAACCGCCACGTGTAAAGTATTGAGTTTGTTTTTTGAAATTTTGTTTTTTAAAAAATAGATTACTTTGCACATGACGGTTGCTGAGTGGTTGCCTCATAATTGACCTCTCTTTGAACCTCTCATGATCAGAGGAGGTTAAAAGCGAGGTCAATTATGAGGCAGCCACTCAGCAACCGCCACGTGTAAAGTATTGAATTTGTTTTTTGAAATTTTGTTTTTTAAAAAATAGATTACTTTACACATGACGGTTGCTGAGTGGTTGCCTCATAATTGACCTCTCTTTGAACCTCTCATGATCTCATCCGAAATAGCGGATGAGATCAGAGGAGGTTAAAAGCGAGGTCAATTATGAGGCAGCCACTCAGCAACCGCCACGTGTAAAGTATTGAGTTTGTTTTTTGAAATTTTGTTTTTTAAAAAATAGATTACTTTACACATGACGGTTGCTGAGTGGTTGCCTCATAATTGACCTCTCTTTGAACCTCTCATGATCTCATCCGAAATAGCGGATGAGATCAGAGGAGGTTAAAAGCGAGGTCAATTATGATGCAGCCACTCAGCAACCGCCACGTGTAAAGTATTGAGTTTGTTTTTTGAAATTTTGTTTTTTAAAAAATAGATTACTTTACACATGACGGTTGCTGAGTGGTTTCCTCATAATTGACCTCTCTTTGAACCTCTCATGATCTCATCTGAAATAGCGGATGAGATCAGAGGAGGTTAAAAGCGAGGTCAATTATGAGGCAGCCACTCAGCAACCGCCACGTGTAAAGTATTGAGTTTGTTTTTTGAAATTTTGTTTTTTAAAAAATAGATTACTTTACACATGACGGTTGCTGAGTGGTTGCCTCATAATTGACCTCTCTTTGAACCTCTCATGATCTCATCCGAAATAGCGGATGAGATCAGAGGAGGTTAAAAGCGAGGTCAATTATGAGGCAGCCACTCAGCAACCGCCACGTGTAAAGTATTGAGTTTGTTTTTTGAAATTTTGTTTTTTAAAAAATAGATTACTTTACACATGACGGTTGCTGAGTGGTTGTCTCATAATTGACTTCTCTTTGAACCTCTCATGATCTCATCTGAAATAGCGGATGAGATTAGAGGAGGTTAAAAGCGAGGTCAATTATGAGGCAGCCACTCAGCAACCGCCACGTGTAAAGTATTGAGTTTGTTTTTTGAAATTTTGTTTTTTAAAAAATAGATTACTTTACACATGACGGTTGCTGAGTGGTTTCCTCATAATTGACCTCTCTTTGAACCTCTCATGATCTCATCCGAAATAGCGGATGAGATCAGAGGAGGTTAAAAGCGAGGTCAATTATGAGGTAGCCACTCAGCAACCACCACGTGTAAAGTATTGAGTTTGTTTTTTGAAATTTTGTTTTTTAAATAATAGATTACTTTACACGTGACGGTTGCTGAGTGGTTGCCTCATAATTGACCTCTCTTTGAACCTCACATGATCTCATCCGAAATAGAGGATGAGATCAGAGGAGGTTAAAAGCGAGGTCAATTATGAGGCAGCCACTCAACAAACGCCACGTGTAAAGTATTGAGTTTGTTTTTTGAAATTTTGTTTTTTAAATAATAGATTACTTTACACATGACGGTTGCTGAGTGGTTGCCTCATAATTGACCTCTCTTTGAACCTCTCATGATCTCATCCGAAATAGCGGATGAGATCAGAGGAGGTTAAAAGCGAGGTCAATTATGAGGCAGCCACTCAGCAACCGCCACGTGTAAAGTATTGAGTTTGTTTTTTGAAATTTTGTTTTTAAAAAATAGATTACTTTACACATGACGGTTGCTGAGTGGTTGCCTGATAATTGACCTCTCTTTGAACCTCTCATGATCTCATCCGTTTAAATAGATATGGTTTGGGAGGAGATTGGAAGCTATTAAAATCCTAGTCATTAAATATTAAGTTTTAAATTAGTCAGTTTAATAAAAGTGAACCTTACCCATTATCTTTGGGTAATTAAAAAAATATTGGCTTTGGAGAGAGTCCCAACTCCAAATAGTTGCATATGGAATTCCGTTATATTACTAATATCAATATTAACGTTTCTTTTAACTCTCGTGCCGTTTACTAGTACACCTACTGAATTTATTATTATTTGTTTTATCCTTTTAAAATACTCGGGTCATATCAACTTAGGCCAAATTCCCGCTGAAAATGGAGATAATTACGGTGAATTTTGTACTCGGTGGAGAGGGAGAGTTGTAGCGCCCCGCAACCAGGCTATGCCCCTGGTACGGTGCACTCCCCGTACTTCGCTAAGAAGAGTACAACGCTTCGATGCGAGTCTAATACGAGTCCATGAACAGGGCATGGAGTATTGATGGAAACATTAAACTGTGGCGATAATCAGGCAGAATTAGAACATTCAACATTCCATGTCCATATCGTCATACATAGTTCAAATCATGAAAACATAGTCCCAAAATGTTCCAAATCGTTCTTAATACGGAAACCGAATATCAAGTCCTAGGCTTCTGCGTCTCTCAGGGGTAGGGCATCTGCAGCTCGTCCTCGACATACTCTACCTCAGGTTCTTGTGGCTCTGAAAAATGATAAATAAGGAGTGAGTGATCAATCACCCAGCAAGTAACCCTCTATTCTTCCGTAACACATTAGAACGATAAATAGGAAATTTTAGCAAATACTTTAATGAGACATAATTACTTACCTGTGGAACCAAACGTAAAGACAAATCGTTCAATGCAGGTTTTTAAAACTGCTTTACCTTTTCTTTTTAAACCAAATTTTACCCTTTCTAAATGTCATGACACACTCACGATGCAGAATGCAGTATGTGATAAGTTTTCCAAGGTCCAAACGTCCTCGAAATTATTCTTATAATGTTTAAGATTCGTTACTTATTTATTTCGCTGGGCTAAAAATTTCAGCACTGCGTTGTAACGCTTTATATTCTATTTTGTCTTCTAAACAGGTTCATTTTATCCAGAACACTTATAGATTGATTTATTTAAGCGTCTTATTGTTTAATCGTGAATAATATGAGTCGTTGGACGGACCTAGGGGTCCATTTTGGACGGTTTGCCCCATGGTACCGAAACAGCCCCTATTTCGGTTTCCATGTTTTTGTGGTACCTTAATTCGGTTCTTATGTCCCCCAATCATTCTTAACAGCCCTAAACATATTAATGTCCTACCAAGGTCTTGCGTAAAGTAATTCATTTATGCATGATGCATAATGCAGTAAGAAATGGATTTCCATAATCCGAAACATCCTTAGGGTCAGTTCCATAATGATTACGGTTCATTGCATATTATTATCGTGGAGCTGAGAAATTTCAACAGGGTATCGTAACATTTTGTTCCCTAATTTAGCCCCTAAAACAGTGTCATCCCACCAAATTCTTGATTAAACTGATTCATTTAGGTCTTGTATTATCTTGGTACAAATTTGTACAAGTTGCTGGGCGGGCTTGTGGGCCAAACTGGACTACTTTGCATAAGAATGCTGAAACAGTCCTTATTTCGGTTTCTTATGCTTTTACAGCATCCAAATTCATCTTTTACGATTACCATTTATCCTTAACAGCTCTTAACATTCTAACATTCAATTTTTAGACAGCCCTTAGTCTTTCCTTTCACCATTTTACCCATGCATACATCCGGTCATGCCGCACTAATTTCATACGGTGAACTAACAAATTTAACAACTTTGTTTTAATAGTTCCAAGCTTTTCCTTGAGCCATCTATCCGCTCCTAATAGTTATACCTTCAAACACATCTTCTTTAGCTTCAATAAACATAACCAAGTGTTAGAAATTACTCAAATAGGACATATAAAAGGAAATATACAAAACAGCCCACATAAGGGTTCATTTTAGCTTAAGAATTTATTTGTCTCTTACCTTGTCAAATATGGACTCAACTCAAAGCAGTCTCTTAACCTCCATTTTACGTGAAACTTTAACATCAACATGGCCTTTAAACTGTCCCTACGGCATGGCAATTAAAGTCATCCATCTTCTTAATTTCTTCCATTAAGGCCAAGGGATATGGAGAGGATTTACACTATCTCATGCCTTCTTTTACACCCTCTAACATGTGTTTTGTTCTCTAAGTATTTTATACATCAAGCTAGTGACTATTTGATCATATATAGGCATAAGGTAACTTCCTATTCATTTCTAGACAATGATAATGACATATCGAAACAGGCCCTTACTCGGTTAACGACCAATCTCTTTAGTCATTTTAACAATATTTTTATCATTCTAATGGCTTGGTGGTGGTGAGACCGACTAATCCTTTAGGTCCCTTCCAAATCATGGTTTAGAAGAGAGGAGGACTTTGTGGTTCCTGCTTTATTTCACCTTATGGTCGTGGTTATTTTTATTTAAACACTAAGCCATCTTTCTAGGTCCATTTACATGCATCACTTCTCTTTATGCGGCCTAGGCCGAATATTTCAGCGTGGCACTTATGGGAGATGGGTTTAGTACAAATGTGATTAAAGCCTTCAACATGCTAAAATATCTTATTCATTGTCTATCAACGTTTCAAGAAGAATAAAAGGAGACTTACCTCTTTGGTTCAAAGTTGTGGTCTTGGACCCTTTATTCTTCGTTAGAGCTTGAAGATTATCTCTTTCCTAAAAGGGAAACATACGGTTTTCACGTGAAGGGAGAGGGTGAAATGGAATGAAATTTAAAAGAAGTTTGAAACCTTACCTTGATGAAGGTTGAGTGATGTTTCTTAACCTCTTAGAGTTCGTTTTCTTCTTGAGCTTGGGAACCCCTCTAAGGGCATAGACTTACACTTAGACTTGATATAAAGCCTCAAAGAATAGAAGATTGGATCTTACAAACTATGCACTTACCTTGATAGCATGAGGGCTAGACTTGGAAGATCTTGGATGATCTTGCTCTCCCTAATGGCCAAGACTTGGGAACAAACGGCATAGGGGTTAGGGAAAGATAACTCCGCTTGTTTTAAACTGAAAAAAAGGATGTCTAGACTAAGGGCTTACCTTAGAAGATGATTGAGTAGCTTTGGAACCCACTTAGTTAATTGTTCTTCTCCTTCTCCTTGGTGGCCGACGGTTGAGTGGGGTGAGGAGGGATTTTTAGGTGGTTTGATGGATGAGGGTTAGTCAGAGAGTTGGGGAGTGTTTAGGAGGATAATTGCTTTGTTAAGAGTTGCCTTGAATTCTCTTGGCTTCCAAAAAGGCGAGGGCGTCCGGCCTTGAATTCTCTTGGCTTCCATGTCCATAGCATCATACATAGTTCAAATCATGAAAACATAGTCCCAAAATGTTCCAAATTGCAATTAATACAGAAACCGAATATCAAGTCCTAGGCTTCCGTGTCTCTCAGAGGTAGGGCACCTGCAGCTCGTCCTCGACATACTCTACCTCAGGTTCTTGTGGCTCTGAAAAATGATAAATAAAGAGTGAGTGATCAATCACCCAGCAAGTATGCCTCTATTCTTCCGAAACACATTAGAATGATAAACATGAAATTTTAGCAAATGCTTTAATAAGACATAATTACTTACCTGTGGAATCAATCGCTTATCGATTTCCTTAACATCTTAACTTACTGTTATCTTTTCCTGTGTGTAATTGTCTTACTTTTCGTAGCGATCGTTTTTTCCTTCTTACAAAGGAATGATGTCATGCAGATGAGATGCAGAGTGGGACAAGACAAAGTGATTCAAGATGAAATGGAACGGAACAGAACAAAACAGAACGGAGTTAGAACAAAACAGTAACATTAAGCCATGGTCTTGACTTTCTCTGCATGAACCGATCATCTATTACAAGTGATTCCGTCAAGAGCAGAACAGAACCCTGTCTACCTTCTATCCTACTAAGGATGTTACTCACGGGTCCAGAAAATACCTCGATATCAGGTCCTTAACAGAATAATACCCAATATGAGTCCAGAACAAAACAATACCCCGACTACCAAAATAGGATGTTACGCTCAGGTCCAAAAAAGAATAATACCTTATATGGGTCCAGAACAGAACAAATACCCGGATATCGAGTCCAGAACAGAGCATATACTTGAACCAAACATAAAGACAAATCGTTCAATGCAGGTTTTTAAAACTGCTTTACCTTTTCTTTCCAAACCAAACTTTACCCTTTCTAAATGTCATGACACACTCATGATGCAGAATGCAATATGTGATAAGTTTTCCATGGTCCAAGCGTCCTCGAAATTATTCTTATAACGTTTACAATTCATTAGTTATTTATTTCGCTGGGCTGAAAATTTCAACACTGCGTTGTAACGCTTTATTTTCCATTTTGTCCCCTAAGCAGGTTCATTTTATCCAGACTTCTTATAGATTGATTTATTTAAGCCTCTTATTGTTTAATCGTGAATAATATGCGTTGTTGGACAGACCTATGGGTCCATTTTGGACGGTTTGCCCCATGGTACCAAAACAGACCATATTTTGGTTTCTATGTCTTTGTGGTACCTTAATTCGGTTCTTATGTCCCCCAATCATTCCTAACAGCCCTAAACATATTAATGTCCTACCAAGGTCTTGCGTAAACTAATTCATTTATGCATGATGCATAATGCAGTAAGAAATGGATTTCTATGATCCGAAACATCCTTATGGTCATTTCCATAACGATTGCGGTTCATTGCTTGTTACTATCGTGGAGCTGAGAAATTTCAGTAGGGTGTGGTAACGTTTTGTTCCCTAATTTAGCCCTTAAAGCAGTGCATCCTAACAAAGTCTTGATTAAACTGATTCATTTAGGTCTTGTATTATCTAGGTACAAATTTGTACGAGTTGTTGGGTGGACTTGTGGGACAAACTGGACTACTTTGCACAAGAATGCCGAAACAATCCCTATTTCAGTTTCTTATGCTTTTACGGCATCCAAATTCATCTTTTACAATTACCATTTATCCTTAACAGCTCTTAACATTCTAACATTCAATTTTTAGACAACTTTTAGTCTTTTCTTTCACCATTTTACCCATGCATACATCCGGCCATGCCGCACTAATTTCATACGGTGAACTAACAAATTTAACAACTTTGTTTTAATAGTTCCAAGCTTTTCTTTGAGCCATCTATCAACTCCTAATGGTTATACCTTCAAGCACATCTTCCTTAGCTTCAATAAACATAAACGAGTGTTAGAAATTACTCAAATAGGACATATAAAAGGAAATATACAAAACAGCCCACATAAGGGTTCATTTTAGCTTAAGAATTTATTTGTGACTCTACCTCGCAAATATGAACTCAACTCAAAACAGCCCTTAACCTGCATTTTAAGTGAAACTTTAACATCAACATGGCCTTTAAACCGTCCCTACGGCATGGCAATTAAAGTCATCCATCTTCTTAATTTCTTCCATTAAGGCCGAGGGGTATGGAGAGTGTTTTCACCATCTCATGCCTTTTTTACACCCTCTAACATGTGTTTGGTTCTCCAAGTATTTCATACATCTACCTAGTGACTATTTGATCATATATTCATAGGCATAAGGTAACTTCCTATTCATGTCTAGACAATGTTAAGAACATACCGAAACAGCCCTTATAACAACCGAGCTCTTTAGTCATTTTAACACTATTTTTATCATTCTAATGGGTTGGTGGTGGTGAGACCGACCAATCCTTTAGGTCCCTTCCAAAACGTGGTTTAGAAGAGAGGAGGACCATTTGGTTCCTACTTTATTTCACCTTATGGTGGTGGTTATTTTAATTTAAACACTAAGCATCTTTCTAGGTTCATTTACATGCATCACAACTCTTCATGCGGCCTAGGCCAAAAATTTCAGCGTGGCGCTTGTGGGGATGAGTTTTTTTACGAACGTGATTAAAGCCTTCAACATGCTAAAATCTCTTATTCATGGCCCATCAATGTTTCAAGAAGAATAAAAGGAGATTTGCCTTTTTTGCTCAAGATTGTGGTCTTGGACCCTTTATTCTTCGTTAGAGCTTGAAGATTATCTCTTCCTTACAAGGGAAACATACGGTTTTCACGAGAAGAGAGAGGGTTAAATGGAATAAAATTTAAAAGAAGTATGAAACCTTACCTTGATGAAGGTTGGTGATGTTTCATAACCTCTTAGAGTCCCTTTTCTTCTTGAGCTTGGGAACCCCTCTAAGGGGATGAAGGTGGTCACGGGTTTAGGGTGGTTAGGGCATACACTTAGACTTGATATAAAGCCTTAAAGAATAGAAGATTGGATCTTACAAACTATGCACTTACCTTGATAACTTGATGGCTAGACTTGGAAGATCTTGGATGATCTTGCTCTCCCTAATGGCCAAGACTTGGGAACAAACGGCATAGGGGTTAGGGAAAGATAACTCCGCTTGTTTTAAACTGAAAAGAAAGGATGTCTAGACTAAGGGCTTACCTTAGAAGATGGTTGAGTAGCTTTGGAACCCACGTAGTTAATTGTTCTTGTCCTTCTCCTTGGTGGCCGACGGTTGAGTGGGGTGAGGAGGGATTTTTAGGTGGTTTGATGGATGAGGTTAGTCAGAGAGTTGAGGAGTGTTTAGGAGGATAATTGCTTTGTTAACAGTTGCCTTGAATTCTCTTGGCTTCCAAAAAGGCGAGAGTGTAGCGCCCTACTCCCGAACCCTAACATCGGGAATGGTGCACCCGCCGTATCTCACTAAGGAGAATACAAGGCGTCGAATCAACTTTCTACATGTCCAAAAATATGTAGAAATTTTTCTCGCGGAAACGAATTTCCATAATATTAAATTACCCGAATAAAGAAATCATCAATAAAACACTAAATCCATAATGACAATAAAGTCACTGTGCCAACCTCTAACTGCTATCAGTCTAAACAGGGTAGTGTCCGATGAGACCCCAATAAAATAACGACAGACAGCCGCAAGGTCTCCTCGTATCCTAGGTGCGACCGTCAGTATGCCTATACTACCGTGTCAGCCTCCTCCTCAGCAAAGATATAGTCGTACGCTTCTTCGTTCTCACCTGGTGGGGGGAGTAGGGGTGAGTGACGGAAAATCACCCAGTAGGCACCTGCCTCCAACTCGTACAAGACTAGCATACTAAAATGATATAAAACATAACACATAAAACATGATATCACATAAGCATATGAAAGACTACGGAAAGTAATTCACTCCGGATAAAGAACGCGCAACATCATGATGCATGTCCTACTATGCATGTCACAAGCAACAAAGTCATGTCACACAAAATGCCGATATCTTTACCGTGCAATGCATGAACCCGGGTCCTACTGAGTGGCTGCAGGTCGTACACCCCACAGTCACCATACTGAGTGTGCGTGGCCGCGCCACCGCACACCATCCTGAGTGTCGTGGCCCCGCCACCGTACACCATCCTGAGCGCCCGTGACCCGTACGTCACGACCCGCCATCATGCAATGCACGTGCCATAAATGCAAAAACACAAACGCCTGAGGCCCCTGGCCCATCCTCACCATCCTCCGACACTCAATTCTAGGTTCACTTATTATCGAGTATTGATTCAGCGTTGTTCGGAGTCAACTCTATTTTCCCACTTTTCATATACATTCATCGGACTTTTTCCATATTTCTCCTTATTTTTCTCCTATTTATTTCTATTTATTTCCTAATTATCTAAATTAGATAAATTATCACAATTACTGAATTTTAATGAAAATAACCTAGTTTGATCAATTTATAATTTCTGGAATTTATGTATAATTTTCCGATTTTATTTACATTTTTCCTATAATTATTACTATTTAAAATTAATTAAATAACATTTATAGAATTTCCAGAAATTCAGAATTATATTATTTTTTTTATTATATATATTTTTTCCGTTTAATTGGGCCAGCCAACTGGGGCCCGGTCTGTTGGCCATTCGGCTCGGCCCGCGGTCGGCTCAGTAGATTATTTTATTTTATTGTATTATATATATATTAAGTAAATGAGTCAGACCTACGCACAATCGGCCCGCTACACAGAAATTTGATGAAAATCATTTAATTTCAGTATTTTATAATTTCTAGAATTTATTTATGATTTTCTGATATTTACTTATATTTTTCCTATATTTAATACTATTTTTTATCAATTAAATAACATTAATAAAATAAATCCTAGAAATTCTTTTGATATCAAATTCATCCCTAACTTCAAATCTGCACGCATCGCGTAGACCGCAGCATTCCACAGTCTCAAAATGCATGCGCAATGGTTATACTATTTTGATTATCAAATTTTTCCCTAAAATCAAAACCAAGGCAGTTTTACTATTTTGATTATCAAATTTTTCCCTAAAATCAAATCCAGTCCATGCAAAAGAGTATACGCATTCCACAGTCATCAAATACAGTAATCAAACGCATTCCACAGTAATCAAAACTCATGCTTTTCACAAATCAAGCAACATAGTATATATTTCAACAATTAAAAACAATAAACACATAATATATCACCAAAGCATGCTAGAATTTGTACCAATTGAAGGGGGAAAAGGGAACCTACCTATTTGCGGTCAAACTACACGATTGAAATAGACCCGATGGCCTTTTCTCTTCCTCTTCTTCTTCTCTCTTTTCTTTCCCTCTTCTCCTCTTCCAGCCGTTGCCCCCTTTCTCTGCTTTTGATCTCTTTTTTTTTATTCCTTCTACTCACTTTTGATGCCCTCTTTTTTTTCCTGACATTTAACGGGTTAATAATGCTAGATTGAGGGAGGCGGTTACAATTCTCCCCCTCAATCATGCCCACGTCCCCCTTTTTTTTTAAATTTGTTATTATCTTAAAATTTTCATTTATTATCTTTATTTAATTATTTAATTATTTTTATTATTATTATATTTTTTTAAGAAGCTATCCTACGAAACCTTTCTTTTCTCTTTTTTTTTTCTTTTTCCTTTATCTTATATTATTTATTTTTTATATTTTATCTTACTTTATACGTATGTGACAATTTTATATAGTTATCCAACGACTCAGACATAATCGTTACGCTACGGTTAATTTAATTTTGGAGGGTTGTTACACTCAACAACTACTCTAGTTTTAAATTACCCCTTAACGGCTAATTCGAAAATTTCCGGGGTATAACATCCTACCCACCTTACAAGAAGTTTCGTCCTCGAAACTTGACGTACGTTAATCGACGAGGTAAGGGTAGCGTTCTCGCTACTGACCTTCCTCCTTGAGTTCTTGTTCCTTACGGTCTATATCCGAACATGAGTTTCTTCATATGACGCATTCGATTTGACTTAAGCGTTGTGCATCCATTACATTACTCGAATCATAATGTACCTTCTTAACTGAGAAATATGGAATACGTTGTGTACTTGGTCCATCGCCAAAGTAACACCGAACGGTAAGCTAACGAACCGATCCTTTTAAGCTCCTCGTAGGGGCCAATGTAACGAGGCCTCAGCTTACCTTTCAGATCAAAACATGCAACTCCCTTCGTAGGCGATACCTTCGAGTAAACCTTTTCTCCGACAGTAAACTCCAAGGGAACGTCTCTTCGAATCTGCCCAACTCTTACTTATGTCTTGGGCAACCTTAAATCTTTCCCGAATCAACTTTACCTTCTCCATATTTTGCTCAATCAGCCCTGTGCCGACAGTAGTACGGTCTCCAACTCCATTCCAATGGACTGTGGATCTGCACTTATGCCCGTAGAGTGCTTCAAATGGTGTCACGTCGATGGCGTTATAGTAGCTGTTATTGTAGGCAAACTTGATCAACTTGTTCACACCATCCCAGTTTTTCTTTGATGTCAATCGCAGGCTCTCCACCTGCCTTACAATGTCTATATCGTTTTCATTGACTGCCCATTGGTCTGGGAATGAAATGCAGTGCTCAAACGTAACTCCGTCCATTACATACATCGGCATACACGAGTTTTAATATGTGTGTTTGTTTTGATTATTAAGTTGTTAAACATGTTTGGTATCGACAATAGTGTGCTGTGTATCTTTATTTTTTGACATATGTATGACTTAGGTATCATATGTAGCTCGTGAATTCACAACCGTTACATACAGTTCGTCACATGTATTATGTTTATATTGTTTTTTAGTTGAGTTTTTACGTGGTACACATGCTATGCGCGTTCATTTTAGTCTTTGTTTATTGTGATCTTTCTTTCTGTACTTGTGTCAGTCGTTTATAATATTTGTTGCATGTAATCTATTTTTTTTTCCGTATTAGCTTATCTTATTGTCGTATATATATCGTTATATAAATTACGCCGAAGAAAGTGCATAAAATGCCTAAATTTTATTGTAATGTACATATAAAATTTATTTGGTGTTCAAATACGATATATATATATATATATATATATATATATATATATATACATTACTGTTTGTTCTCTCTTTTTTTTTATATGTCATGTTATTAAGTTGTTTACACTTTAATCTATTTCTATGATGTCATGCCATACTATGTCGTTCCTAACTCGTATTTAGCATGCTTACTTCAATTTTGTATGTTAATGTTTCGTTTTACTTGTAATTGTATACCTATGTCATATCCCACGTCTTGTATGAAAAGTATAGGTGTTACTGTATTCTTTGTAACAGTGTTGTTTGTTGTCGTTACATATTATGATGTTTATCATTGTTTTGTTGTATTAGTTGTGTCGTGGTGTCCTTGATACGATTTTGTGTATACTTGTGCATATTTACTTAGATTCATTTAATTACATTTTTGTTTCGTGTATCTATTGTATGTTTTCTTATATCGACTTATTTACATTATATCATTAATGTTGTAACAAATTATGAGTAGCCATATGCTTCCTTATTATTGTAAAAGATTGAGTGTTTTTTTTTTGTAATACTCTATGGGTTTACAACCCATGAAGTGTCTTAATAGTATCACCTTATAAGTTCCTAAGATGTTTATTAAATTTTTTTTTGTGGTCATTTAGCAATTATAATTTTGACTTATCATATTATTATTATTAATTTAATTTTATTCTTATGTTCACTACTCCTATGTTATTATCGTATTCTATATATATTGTGGGCTTTTACCTATTACTTTGTATTTTTATATGGTCTCTTTGTATGCATATATATACGTGTATATATGTGTATATGTATATTGTTGATTTATGTTGCCGTATATTTATAGTTCATTATGTTAAGTGATATCTCTCTTTTTTTCTTTTTTGCTTTTCTGTGTTTTTTTTACTATGTCATGTTTCTTATGTAGTTGTATTGGATTTTTGTATGGTTGGTGTTCTAGTACGTGTTTGATATGTGAAAATATGTTGTTAAGGAATGTTGTATTAGTCAGTGTGTGTATATATAATTAATGCAATATTGTGTATTACAGTCTTGTGTTTAATGTGTATATGTATATATATATATTGCTCGACAAACTTTGCTGATATCAACGGTCCCCTCGAACTTCGTCTTCCTCTGCTTTTGTCTGTTCAGGGGCACCATTATCGACGAAAATTCTTCAACAAATTCCTGTAGCAGCTGGTCGAACCAAGAAAACTCCTTACTTCATCGCCTTGGTCGGTCAGGGCTACTCAACGATAACCTTAATCTTCTTCGGATCCATTAAGGTCCCTTATTCTGAACTTACATGACTTAAGAAGGTCTCGCTTTCGCCGCGCAACTCTGATCATTTATCTTTAACTGACATTCTCTCTACTGATGATGAGTCATTGATACCTGGTCGCCGGCAGTTGACTCTTGGTATGACACTGCCAGCCTTCTTGACGTCTGCATCAGTCATCATGTGGATCTGAGTGACCCTTTCTTCCTTTTATACCGCTCCTAATTCTATTGTGATAGTTGCTTCGGACTCTGCTCAGCGTCCTCTCTCATACCACGTCCTAATCGTCGCAGTCATACTTGCATAATTTCTTCTACACTGACCCGAGTATGGTATCTATGATGAGCACATGATGGCGGCGGTGGCCATGCACTCCTCCTCGGTTGTACTTTCGTCACTGGCGGTCCCCTGATTATTAGCAGCTATGACGCATATCTCCACCTCCTCTAGTGAAAGGTCCTTCCGAACTAGTGGAACCTCAGACCCGGTGGTGCCAGCAACGAAAGACGCTAGTTCAACTGCTACTTGCACTACGCAGTCTACGGTCGTCATTGCGCCAAAGTGGTGGCCATGGTGTCGGCCAATGCTTGGAGGATGACCCCCTGATCCTGATGGTCGTTACCATAACCATTGTTGCCTCCTTTGCCAGATTTTTTTTTATTATATTTTTTTTCACGATGCGACGACTTTTTCTTGGATTTCCCGCAAACCTTGACGAGAATTGGGATTGACGGGAGTAATAGGGGGATTTGAGCATTTAGGGTGCTCATGCGAAAGTTCTGGGGTACAATGGTAATGAAATCACGAAAGCTCACCAACGGCACACACCTCCCTTAACCCGATCATAACTTAGGTCTACTTCGTTTATTAGGGGTATAATTGTCATTCCTAGGTAAAGATCATAGCTTATGTCTAAGTGATCTAGTTAATCCTGCGTTTCCGAGACGGATCTGAAGCCTCGGCTCTGATACCACCTGTAGCGCCCTGCTCCCGAATCCTAACATCGGGAATGGTGCACCCGCCGTATCTCACTAAGGAGAATACAAGGCGTCGAATCAACTTTCTACATGTCCGAAAATACGTAGAAATTTTTCTCGCGGAAACGAATTTCCATAATATTAAATTACCCGAATAAAGAAATCATCAATAAAACACTAAATCCATAATGACAATAAAGTCACTGTGCCAACCTCTAACTGCTATCAGTCTAAACAGGGTAGTGTCCGATGAGACCCCAATAAAATAACGACAGACAGCCGCAAGGTCTCCTCGTATCCTAGGTGCGACCGTCAGTATGCCCATACTACCGTGTCAGCCTCGTCCTCAGCAAAGATATAGTCGTACGCTTCTTCGTTCTCACCTGGTGGGGGGGGGAAGTAGGGGTGAGTGACGGGAAATCACCCAGCAGGCACCTGCCTCCAACTCGTACAAGACTAGCATACTAAAATGATATAACAAATAACACATAAAACATGATATCACATAAGCATATGAAAGACTGCGGAAAGTAATTCACTCCAGATAAAGAATGCGCAACATCATGATGCATGTCCTACTATGCATGTCACACGCAACAAAGTCATGTTACACAGAATACCGATATCTCCACCGTGTAATACATGAACCCGGGTCCTACTGAGTGGCTGCAGGTCGTACACCCCACAGTCACCATACTGAGTGTGCGTGGCCGCGCCACCGCACACCATCTTGAGTGTCGTGGCCCCGCCACCGTACACCATCCTGAGCGCCCGTGACCCGTACGTCACGACCCGCCATCATGCAATGCACATGCCATGAATGCAAAAACACAAACGCCTGAGGCCCCTGGCCCATCCTCACCATCCTCCGGCACTCAATTCTAGGTTCACTTATTATCGAGTATTGATTTAGTGTTGTTCGGAGTCAACTCCATTTTCCCACTTTTCATATACATTCATCGGGCTTTTTCCATATTTCTCCTTATTTTTCTCCTATTTATTTCTATTTATTTCCTAATTATCTAAATTAGATAAATTATCACAATTACCGAATTTTAATGAAAATAACCTAGTTTCATCAATTTATAATTTCTGGAATTTATGTATAATTTTCCGATTTTATTTACATTTTTCCTATAATTATTACTATTTAAAATTAATTAAATGACATTTATAGAATTTCCAGAAATTCAAAATTATATTATTTTTTTTATTTTATATATTTTTTTTCTGTTTAATTGGGCCAGCCAACTGGGGCCCGGTCCGTTGGCCATTCGGCTCGGCCCGCGGTCGGCTCAGTAGATTATTTTATTTTATTATATTATATATATATTAAGTAAATGAGTCAGACCTACGCATAATCGGCCCGCTACACAGAAATTTGATGAAAATCATTTAATTTCAGTATTTTATAATTTCTAGAATTTATTTATGATTTTCTGATATTTACTTATATTTTTCCTATATTTAATACTATTTTTTTATCAATTAAATAACATTAATAAAATAAATCCTAGAAATTCTTTTGATATCAAATTCATCCCTAACTTCAAATCTGCACGCATCGCGTAGACCGCATCATTCCACAGTCTCAAAACGCATGCGCAAAGGTTATACTATTTTGATTATCAAATTTTTCCCTAAAATCAAAACCAAGGTAGTTTTACTATTCTGATTATCAAATTTTTCCCTAAAATCAAATCCAGTCCATGCAAAAGAGTATACGCATTCCACAGTCATCAAACACAGTAATCAAACGCATTCCACAGTAATCAAATACAGTAATCAAACGCATTCCACAGTAATCAAAACTCATGCTTTTCACAAATCAAGCAACATAGTATATATTTCAACAATTAAAAACAATAAACACATAATATATCACCAAAGCATGCTGGAATTTGTACCAATTAAAGGAGAAAAAGGGAACCTACCTATTTGCGGTCAAACTACGCGATTGAAATAGACCCGGTGGCCTTTTCTCTTCCTCTTCTTCTTCTCTCTTTTCTTTCCATCTTCTCCTCTTCCAGCCGTTGCCCCCTTTCTCTGCTTTTGATCTCTTTTTTTTTATTCCTTCTACTCACTTTTGATGCCCTCTTTTTTTTCGTGACATTTAACGGGTTAATAATGCTAGATTGAGGGAGGCGGTTACAAATCTCCCCCTCAATCATGCCCACGTCCCCTTTTTTTTTTAAAAAAAATTTGTTATTATCTTAAAATTTTCATTTATTATCTTTATTTAATTATTTAATTATTATTATTATTATATTTTTTTTAAGAAGCTATCCTACGAAACCTTTCTTTTCTCTTTTTTTTTTCTTTTTCCTTTATCTTATATTATTTATTTTTTATATTTTATCTTACTTTATACGTATGTGACAATTTTATATAGTTATCCTACGACTCGACATAATCGTTACGCTACGGTTAATTTAATTTTGGAGGGTTGTTACACTCAACAACTACTCTAGTTTTAAATTACCCCTTAACGGCTAATTCGAAAATTTCCGGGGTATAACAGAGAGTGTCCGGCCTTAGGAGGGAAAAGATAACATAATAATGGCTTGTCTTGCATGCATGAAGAAGAATAGCAATTAGGGTGGTTAGTTATTAGGTAGAATTTTTTTAGGAGGTAATTAAGTAGGTGAAACTTTTTTATTCTAATCCGTTGAAGGCTTAGGCCTTTCTAGATTTTTCAAAACAACTTAAGGGGTATTTGGGAGGGAAGTGGCCGGCACTTAAGAGGCACTTAGGTCACTTCTCCTTTTCCATGATGCCCTAATGCAATTCTATTTTTATAATATTTTGTAAGGATTAATTTGAGTAAATTGATTATTATTATATTCATAACTTAAAATTGCTTCTAAGATTCTCGTATATTGCCATCAAACATGAAGATTACACTTATAATTAGGCAGTTACAACATAATTCTATTGCTGGTGAAATTCTGGGAATTTATAGTATGGGTTTCGCACAATTAGAAATTGTTCTATGGTCAGGGTGGATTCAATAACTGCCTTTAATTTCTCCTCATGAACAAAATGAGAGACGACCATTTAGGGGGCAATGACTATTATATTTTCTTGTTTGCGAATGCATGTTCGGTAACACGACCCAGCCCAGGAGCAGGCTGCAACAAAGAGTACTATACAAATAAGACAAACAGTGGACATATAAAATTTATTTTAGTCTACTCGGATCTGCTGAGTCAGTTAGCTAAGTTCTTAGTTGGCGGCTATCAAATCTAATGAAATACAAATCTAATGCCAGACTTTTGTTGATTAGTCTGTAGCTAACTGTTCCATTTAGGCATAAATCAGCAACAAGAATGTACATTTGTTTAATGAAGAAAGGGCAGGTTCTGTTGCAGCAAAAGACAATATTCGAAATCACGTGAGCTATGACTGAAGATTGCGGAACAATTATGGCCATAGTTTCAGTCTCATGCGGTTTGAGGAGTTGTCCTACTGGAATGAAGAATGAAGGAAACGAATTGGAGGGGAAGAGATATTGGGGAAAGAGAAGGGGGTGAATTATAGAGGTTGTGAAGAGGATGAAGTTGGGTGCAATTTGAAGGTGAAGTTGGGTGCAGCCTTAGGGTAAATTATAGGTGTTTACACGATTTGGAGGGAAAGGTTAGTTGGGGAAGGATGGAATCTAACGTGGCATATCCATTTCAGCAAAAAAATATTTTAAAATAATGTTTTTGACCTTTACAGCCACCAGCAGGTAATCATTTGGTTACCGGTTGTAAGTGAGCCATTACCCTAAAAGACTAGCTGTTCAGTGAGTTTATCAACGTTTAACTGTCAACCGAGTAATGTGCCAAACGTTTGGCTACTAAGTGAGATTCCCTCAATAAAGAATCAAGAACAAGAGGAGAGAATAGCAAGAATGATCTACAACTTTTGCTTTCAAGTGTGTGTTCTTCTTCTTCACCTTTGCCTCCTATTTATAGTGTGTAATAGGCCTTGAAGATAAGACCTCAAACGTGTCAATGCCTCCATCATCAACTCTTAGTTGTTTTCACATCATTGATTGACCACATAATCACCTTGTACACTTGGCAACATAAAGAAACATAATTGGTCCACCTTGGAACACCATTTGGCCGAAACTTTGTCTTGAAAAATGACATGAAATTGTGAAGATAATACCCAAGAATAAGATCGAATATTCTCTCAATTTCTTGACATGAGAATAGGGCATGTGATGGATGAAATTTTGAACAAAAAATCAGCTGCCAACAGCCCACACTAGCCTTTATTTTTTCAACTTAGAAATTTCCAAGTTGGCAATTTCGCCAACTAGTTTGTTTTTGGTTGGTCCACTTGTCATCAAGTCATAAAATGAGTACACCACCTTTACCAACTGTATATGCACGTTTTTGACCAATATATATGTGTACAAACTCAGATTTATTGAAGAAAAAGCAATAAATAATAATTGACAAGATTATGTCAACATATTATCCAAAATTCCTATTTTTTCTCCTTTGTATGCTGTTATAGATTTTGCATCAAGAACACCTTAAAATCTCTGAAAAATGATGAATAAGACTCTCCAATAACATATATAAGAAGGTCTTCAAGAAAAAAATAGAATGTGACATCGAATATCGTCACATATCCCGCTACCGTTGATAATATCATCAAATAAAAGAACATATTAGAAAACCACCAAATAATATTCAAGAATACCATAAATGAATTCCAGAATAAAGATAATAAGATACTCAAAATATTCCTTGAGTAAAATGACAAAACTGCCCTAGGGGTAAAATGACCAAAATGCCCTTGGTGAGAGAAAACTCTGAAAAAGACCCCCACGGTCAGAAATAGATATAATAACACCTTTTTCATAATAAATAAGATGAAGATAGGTCCTTGAATCAGATTCACCATTTCAAATACCTATACAAACTCAAAATACCAATTTTGCCACTTTTTGGTAAGTCGTACAAACTTCCAGGACACATTAGTCACACGACATAATTATAATCACCAAAAACACATAATAACAACTTGATAAAAATCTATAAATCATGTTAAAATGAAAAAAACCATTTTATCACATTTTAAAAAAATGTTTCTAAAAACCCTAGACATCGATCGGTCGAAGTGCCTCTGCTTGAGAAATCGATATCTCACAGTAAGGTTCAGATTTTGTCTTTGAACTACATCGATCAATTGATGTAGAGATCGATCGATGTGTCTCAGGTTTAGAGATCGATATCTCATAGTAAGGTCTTGGTTTTTCTCTACGTTACACGGATTGATTGATGTGAGGGATCGATATAATCGATCGATCGAAGTACATTAACCTAAGAGATCGATTTTGTTTTCTTCACTTATTCAACTTTATAACATCATATGTGACATTTTTATGGCATGTAACACTTAAAATCATAATTTTGAAAATTGTCCAAACATATTTCTCAACAGTGGCTAGTTATGGAGGAAATGGGGAGTTGATGGGGAGATAAGGCTAAAACCCTTATCCTCTATTTTATTATTATTATTATTATTATTATTATTATTATTATTATTATTATTATTATTATTATTATTATTATTATTATTATTATTATTGTTATTATTATTATTGTTATTATTATTATTATTATTATTATTATTATTATTATTATTATTATTATTATTTATATACTATTATTATGTTTATTTTTTAAACGGCTATAACATCCCCCCCATACAATAAGTTTCGTCCTTGAAACTTGCATACCTTAACCGAAGAGCTGGGGATACTTCTCGCGCATCTGATGCTCGAGCTCTCAAGTCGCTTCGCGCTCTGTGTGATTAATCCATTGAACTTTGACATAAGGAATCACTCGGTGTCTTAGCACTTGATCCTTCTGATCCATAATCTTCACTGGAGTTTCAACATACATTGCATCACTTCTTACCTTCAGGGGTCATGTCGAAAGCACGTGACTAGGATCGGATACATACCTCCTTAACTGAGATACATGGAATACATTATGCACTTAAGCTATTGTAGGAGGTAATGCAATTTGGTAAGCTAACGTCCCAATCCTCTTCGGTACCTCATAAGGACCAATGTATCAGGGTCTCGGCTTGCCCTTCTCACCAAATCTCATCACACCCTTCGTGGATGACAACTTCAGATAGACCTTTGCACCAACAGCAAACTCGAGGGGTCGTCTCCTAGAATTGGCCCAACTTTTGCTATGACCTTGAGCTACCTTGAGTCTTTCATGGATGATTTTCACTTTCTCTTAGGTCTGCTCAACAAATTGAGGTCCGATGATGGATCTTTCTCCGACTTCGTCCAAATACATAGGGGACCTACACTTTCGACCATATGAAGCTTCGAATGGTGCCATCAAAATCGCGTTGTGGTGACTTTTATTATAGAAGAATTCAATCAACTTCACCATCCTGTCCCAGTTCACCTTGAAATCTAGCGCGTATGCTCTCAACATATCCTCTAAGGTATGAATAGTCCTCTCTAACTGCCCATCAGTCTGGGGGTGAAAAGCATTTCTCAGGCTCAACTCTGTCCCCATGACCCTCTGATAAGTTGTCCAAAACCCGAAAGTGAACCTTAGATCCCGATCAGATACTATACTCACTGGAACACGATGCAGACTCACTATATTATCCACATAAAGCGTCATTAGTTTCTCCATCGTGGCCTCACTAGAAATTGGAAAAAAGTGTGCAATCTTCGTCAAGTGGTCAACAATCACCCATATCACATCGTTTCCATTCCTAGTCTTAGGGAGTCCTGAAACAAAATCCATAGCGATGTGTTCTCATTTCATTCTAGTATCTCCAATGGGAACATCAATCCTCTAGGTCGCTGATGTTCCGCTTTCACCTACTGACATACTAAGCATCTCCCAACATACTCAGCTGCGTGTCTCTTCATACCACTCGATCAATAATTCTTCTTCAGGTCATTGTACATTTTGGTGGCTCCTGAGTAGATTGATAACTTAGAATTATGTGCCTTACTTCAGTACCTCCTTTCTGAGTTCTTCCATGTCGGGCACATGAAGTCTACCCTGAAACCATAGACTCTCATCATCAAGCACATGAAATCCCTCCATCTATTCAGTCTTTAGTTTCTCTCAGATGCCTTGTAGTGTCACATCATCATTCTTTGCTTCTTTGATCTGATCTACTAATGTCGGGGTGATAATCAGGGTCGCTAGAACATTGTCCATGGAATCGACAATATCCAGACCAAACTCCTCCATCTCTCTCTCCATGGCGTCTGTCTCGCGTGACTCGATTTCTGGCTAAGATCAAACTCAATTCTATTTTGGCACATGGGGTGTTTATACTCAGCTATTAGCGCAAAATACACACCTCATTTTATGCATATTATGTGTGACATAATATATATTACATGAGTAGGAAGTTTGAAATTAATCGGAGAAAAATCGCGTAATCGACAAAAGTCAAAAATTCGGTTTTCTACAAACCTACACACATGGAACGTTTGTGACATTGATGTAACATGTATCTAGACATTTTTACACATTCAAGGCATGTTAAAGTGTTCTAGAAAATTCAAATTAAGACTGATTACAATTTACCATATATGTGTGAATATTATGCATTATTTGACAAAGCTTACTAAAAGAAAATTTCAGCACATGCAGCCTCCTTCACATGCCTATTTCTGCATTTTTGGAGCCTAGGTGGAGCTTATTTGGCACTTCAATTGGTGGAGGACATGCCACACAAGATTGGTGACATTGAAGAGGGCAACACATAATTAAAGAATTTAAAAGAAAACACACGCTGAAAATTTCAGTACATGTTGTGTGGTGGCCGATTTTTTGCCTACTATTTGTGTTCAATTTTAACCCAAAATTTAAGGGGATTGAATTGTGATTATATAGTAGTTATTCACCTTGATTTTGAGCACATTTTTCAGATTTTTTGAAGAAATTCTAGCTCATTTAAAGTGTGCCAAGGTGGATTAATGATGGTCAATCAACAAGTTACAACTAGGAGACAAGTCATCCCTCCAATCATATTGTACCAACTAAGCAAGGTTGTGTCATCTTATACACAAGGAAGTCTTCCAGGGGAATCAAAGACAATTCTCAAGGAGGAAGACTAACCCTAGGGGGCGGCCAAGATGTTATAACGCTAAGCAAAATTGATATTCTTACAAGCATAAAAAGTAAGACTATTCTCTTCTTCTTCCTTTCTTTTCTCTTGCTCTTAGCCTCAAGCCTATCATTCCTATATTCCATATATTATTTAGGCTTTGATCATACCACCTACACTTGTTCATTTCTTGTAAAAGGTTGATCAAGGTGTGATCAAATCTTCATTCGATCGGTGGTGGTGTTCTTGTTGGTTTGTTTGATTGTTTGATTGTAAAAGGGTAGAGTTGGTGCATAACTCCAGTCACCCTTATGTTAAGGTGTTTTTGTTTTTAGTGAAAATAGAGGAAAGTGTCCTCAAAGACTGGAGTATGTTGTTTTAACCGAACCAGTATAAAAATATCGGTGTTCTTACTTTTCATCACTTTTACTTTCAATTTCTTATTTCTGTATCATTTTCATTAGCACGGTAAAAATAGCAAACAATTTTCAAAAATGATAAAATGTTTCAAAAACATTACTATACGTCCTAGATTTCATTTGACACAAGTTTCATATCATTTGGATAAGTATAAGTCAGTCAAACGTCAATGGTTCTGAGACTAGTGCAATCTGATTCTGAGATTTGCAAAGGTTGAGAACATCAACGTGGTTGACATACATGTCAAAGGAATTTCAAAAAATTGTTTCAACCCTTTAAATTAAATATCCTGAGGGTCATATCATAAAATTTTCAGTTCATTTGGAGTTGTAAACTAATAGGAATAAATTTTTCACACTGAGAAAAGTTTCTAGCAGATTGACACAATCTGAATAACAACATTTTTTAAGGTCTTATAATTTGAAGTTTAATCTGAAATTTTTATGACATATACATAACATCTGAAAGTACTTTTTCACCAAATTTCTTAATTTTTGGAGGTCTAGAACCTGATCATCTAGTTAATAAAATACAAGGTCTTAAAACAAAAATCTATTTTCAGACGTGGGTAATTGGTAATAAAAAGTTTTCAAAACTAATTTTTCTGCAACCACTATTCAAAACCTCTTCTAGTGGTGCTATACAAGTCCTACAAGTGGTATCAGAGCAAGGTTCACCCAGAACAAGAAGATTTAACAATCTTTGTGAAATCGCATCCACTAGCCACACAAACGAGCAAGAAGGTATGTCAAGCCAAAGGCCTCCACCTTTTGATTGTGAGGTAAATTCTAATTCTGATTTTGATTCTGAACTATCGTATCATGATTTATATGTTCAATATCTTTAATTACATAATTTTGCTAAGGCTCTTGCAAAAGAAAAGAAACGCTGAATTGAAGACAAGAAATTGTTAGAATCCTCTAACACAAATTTTGTATCTCAATTGAACGATTCAAAAGAGGAGTCGTCTAATTTGATTGTTTCATTGAGATCTGAAATTCAAACCTTGAAATCCGAAAATATGGCAATGAAAGTCGAGATCTCAGATTTGAGATCAAGAATAAAAGATCTAGAAAAGACGGTAAAACAATTCGATGGAGGAACTTGCATGTTAGATCGTCTCATTTCTTTGCACAAACATGAAACTGATAAAACTGGATTAGAGTATATTAAAGATAATCAGGAAAAAACAAATCTACAATTTTTTTATCTTCATCTAAGCTGCAACATGTATTTAAAACGATCTTAAAGCCTAAGAAGGCGACAACATAATCTAGCGAGCCTCACGTTGTGTCTCATGGCACTACTTCTTTTTCATCATATGGGAAATATAATTATGTGCCATATAGATATGAAAGAAAGCCATTGATACATATGCGACATTCCTATCATACAAATACATCTAGATCACGCACTGTGCATACAAACCGAAATGCATTTCAAAAACGAAAATCTTATTATGCTCATAATGATATTCTTGGCTATACGCCAAATAGACATGCCCATAACATTTATTATATTGCTTCTTTATCTCTTTTCTCACCTTTTCTAAGACCCAGAAAGGTCACCCTTGGGTACGGAAAGGTACTCTTGTAGAGGGTTGAATCAATAACCCTTAATGACGCACTAAAATGCATGATTTCCATTGATATGTTGATATTTCTCTTAATTGTTACTAATGCCTTTGATGTAATTTACAAAATAAAGGGAGAGAGAAAAGCATGATTTAAGGGGGAGAGATAAAGTTAACGGAGAGCACGATATCACGATATTATGAAATTAAAATTAAATTTGTGCATAATTGTAGAGGGAGCGATCAAATTCAAATCATGAACCAATGTTATTTTGTAAATCATCAAAAGGGGGAGATTGTTGAGAAAATAGGTTGGAGTGATTTACAGGTGCATGATTTAAATGTTACGTGCTTACAAAATGCATGAATTTACTTTACTTGACATATTTATGTGATAAAAATGCTTTACATGTTTATATATAATGTTGCCGTACTAAAAATCCATGAAGCGTTAATGCTTACATCATTGGCAAATATTTGTTGTCTTTATACTATTTTCAGGTGCCATGATTAATGAACTAAACTAGTTCATTAAGTGAAGTGCTTAAGTTAATGAGCTAACTAGTTCATTAAATGATGACATATTTGGAGAGAGCTATGGCAACAAACTTGAAATGGAAAGTTTCCTCATCTCATTCAATATACATGCCATTTACATATATATTATATGTCCATATTTTTTTCAAAAAACACTATATACTTTATTCTGATGTACCATCGACACGTCACATATATTATAAACATACGTCGACATCACACCACTATATACACCTCATATTTATGATTATATTGAGGTCTTATATCATATATTACAGGTCATGGTGACGTCAAAACTATAACGACATGTTACAAGGTCATAAACAGAAAATTGTTCTATTGGGTGACTACCGAAACTTCACCGACATGTCACGTACTTGCCATATAAAGATGGCCAGCCTATGTAAATCAAAATTTTCCAAACATTTCGTGATCCACATGTTACAATCAGCCATAAGGTCATACCATGTGTGTACACACAAATCACCCACAAATTAGCCTAGTTTTATGGAAAATTCAAACTCAATTCTATTTTGGCACATGAGATGTTTATACTCAGCTATTGGAGCTGAATATACACCTTATTTTATGCTTATTATGTGTGACATAATATATATTGCATGTGTAGGAATCGAAAATTCAGTTTTCTACAAGCCTACACACATGGAACGGTTATGACATTGATGTAACATGCATCTAGACACTTTTTTTACATTCAAGACATATTAAAATGTTATAGAAAATTCAAATTAAGGCTGATTACAATTTGCCATATACATGTGAATATTATGCATTATTTGACAAAGCTTACCAAAAGAAAATTTCAACACATGCAGCCTCCTTCACATGCATATTTCTACATTTTTGGAGCCTAGGTGGATCTTATTTGGCACTTCAATTGGTGAAGGACATGCCACACAAGATTGATGACATTAAAGACGGCAACACATAAGGAAAGAATTCAAAAGAAAACACATGATGAACGTTTCAGCATATGTTGTTTGGTGGCCGATTTTTTGCCTATTATTTGTCTTCAATTTTAGCCTAAAATTTAAGGGGATTGAATTGTGATTAAATGGTAGTTATTCACCTTGATTTTGAGCACATTTTTTCAGATTTTTTGAAGAAATTCCAGCTCATTTAAAGTATGCCAAGGTGGATTAATTATGGCCAATCAACAAGTGACAACTAGGCAAAGGCAACTCATCCCTCCAATCATATTGCACCAAGTAAGCAAGGTTGTGTCATATTTTACACAAGGCAATCTTTCAAGGGCATTCAAGACAATTCTCAAGGAGGAAGACTAACCCTAGGGGGCAACCAAGATGTTATAAAAAGAAGAAGATGGTAGAAGACAAGGCTAAGCAAAATTGATATTCTTGCAAGTCCAAAAAGCAATACTACTCTCTTCTTCTTCCTTTCTTTTCTCTTGCTCTTAGCCTCAAGACTATCCTTCTTATATTCCATATATTATATAGGCTTTGATTATACCACTTTCTCTCGTTCATTTCTTGTACAATGTTGATCAAGGTTTGATCAAACCTTCATTCGATCGGTGGTGGTGTTCGTGTTGGTTTGTTTGATTGTTTGATTGTAAAAGGATGGAGCTGATGTGTAGCTCCAGTCACCCTTGCGTTAAGGTGTTTTTGTGTATAGTGAAAATCGAGGAAGGTGTCCTCGAAGACTGGAGTAGGTTGTTTTAACCGAACCAGTATAAAAATCTTGGTGTTCTAACTTTTCAGCACTTTTAGTTTCAGTTTCTATTTTTTGCATCGTTTTCATTAACACGGTAAAAATAACAAACGATTTTTAAAAATCATAAAAGTTTGCAGAAACATAGCTATACGTCCTACCTTTCATTTGGCACAAGTTTCCTCTCATTTGGATAAATATAAGTCAGTCAAACGTTAATAGTTCTGAGACTAGTGCAATCTGATTCTCAGATTTGCAAATGTTGAGAACATCAATGTGGTTGACAAACTTGTCAAAAGAATTTTGAAAAACTGTTTCAAAAATTTACAGTACATATCTTAAGGGTCATATCATAAGATTTTGAGATCATCTGGAGTTGTAAATTAATAGGAATAATTTTTTTCATTTAGAGTAACAGGTTTTAGCAGATTGACACAATCTGAATAAAAATGTTTTTTAAGGCCTTATGCTTTGAATTTTAATCTGAAATGTTTGTGAAATATAAATAATGTCTAAAAGTAATTTGTCACCAAGTTGCATAATTTTTGGAGTCTACAACCTGATCATCTAGTTAATCAAAAATCGAGTCTGAAATTAGAATCCGTTTTTAGAAGTAGGTAACTGGTAACAAAAAGTTTTAAAAACAAATTTTTTCTGCACCCACTATTCAACCTCCCCTTCTAGTGGTTCTATACAGGTCCTACAAGTGGTACCAGAGAAGGGTTGACTCACAACAAGAAGATTTAGCAATCTTTGTGAGATCACATCCACTAGACACAAAACCAAGCAAGAAGGTATGTCAAGCCAAAGGCCTACACCTTTTGATTGTGATGTAAATTATGATTTTGATTCTGGTTCTGATTCGAAACCATCGTATCATGATTTATATGCTTAATATCTTGAATTACATAACTTTTCTATGACTCTTGCAAAAGAAAATAAACACTTAATTGAAGACAAGAAATTGTTAGAATCCTCTAACACAAATCTTGTATCTCAACTAAACAATTCAAAAGAGGAGTCGTCTAATTTGATTGTTTCATTGAGATATGAAATTGAATATTTGAAATCCGAAAATATGGTAATGAAAGTCGTGATCTCAGATTTAAGATCAAGAAACAAAGATCTAGAAAAGACGGTAAAACAATTCGATAGAGGTACTTGCATGTTAGATCGTCTCATTTCTTTGCAAAAACATGAAACTGACAAAACCGGATTAGCATATATTGAATATAATCAGGACCAAAACAAATCTACAAATTTTGTTTTATCTTCATCTAAGCGAAAACATGTTTTAAAATGATCGTAAAGCCTAAGAGAGCGACAATACAATCTAGCGAGCCTCACGTTGCGTCTCATCGCTCTAGTTCTTTTTCATCATATGGAAAATATAATTATGTGCCATGTAGTTATGAAAGAAAGCCATTGATGCATATGCAACATTCATATCATACAAATGCATCTAGATCACACACCACGTATACAAATCCAAATGCATTTCAAAAACGAAAATCTTATTATGCTCATAATAATATTTTTGGCTATAGGCCAAATAGACATGCCCCTAATGTTTATTATATTTCTTCTTTATCTCTTTTCTCACCTTTTCTAAGACCGAGAAAGGTCACCCTTGGGTACGGAAAGGTACTCTTGTAGAGGTTTGAATCAATAACCCTTAAGGATGCACTAAAAAAGCACGATTTCCATTGATATGTTGATATTTCTATTCATTGTTACTAATGCTTTTGATGTAATTTACAAAATAAGGGGGAGATAAAAGCATGATTTAAGGGGGAGAGATAAAGTTAAAAGGGAGCACGATAGCACGAAATTATGAAATTAAAATTAAATTTGTGCATAATTGTAGGTGGAGCGATCACATTCAAATCATGGACTAATGTTATTTTGCAAATCATCAAAAGGGGGAGATTATTGAGAAAATGGGTTGGAGTTATTTACAAATGCATGATTTAAATGTTACGTGCTTACGAAATGCATGAATATACTTTGCTTGACATATTTATGTGATAAAAATGCTTTACATGTTTATATATAGTGTTGCCGTACTAACAAGCCATGAAGCGTTAATGCTTACATCATATGGCAAATATTTGTTGTCTGTATACTATTTTCAGGTGCCATGATTAATGAACTAAACTAGTTCATTAAGTGAAGTGCTTAAGTTAATGAACTAACTAGTTCATTAAATGAAGACATATTTGGAGAGAGCTATATGGAAACAAACTTGAAATGGAAATTCTCCTCAACTCATTCAATATACACACCAGTTGCATATATATTATATATCCATACTTTTTCAAAAGGAACTATATACTTATATTCCGACGTACAACCGACATGTAACACATATTATAAACATAAGTCGAGGTCACACCACTATGTACAGCTCATGTTTATGATTATATTCAGCTCTTATATCATATATTACAAGTCATAATGACGTCAAAATTATAACGACATGTTACAAGGTTATAAACCTAAAATTGTCCTATCGGGTGACTACTGAAACTTCACCGACATGTTACGTACTTGCCATATAAAGATGTCCAGCCTATATACATCAAAATTATTCTAAAATTTCGTGGTCCACATGTTACAATCATCCACAAGATCATACTATGTGTGCACACACAAATCACCCACAAGTTAGCATAGATTTGTAGAGAATTCAAACTCAATTCTATTTTGGCACATGTGCCGTTTATACTCAGCTATTGGAGCTGAATATACACCTCATTTTATGAATTTCATGTGTGACATAATATATATTACATGAGTAGGAAGTTTGAAATTAATCGAAGAAAAATCGGCTTATCGAAGAAAGTCGAAAATTCGGTTTTCCACAAACCTACACATGTGGAACGTTTGTGACACTGATGTAACATGTATCTAGACACTTTTTACACATTCAAGAAATGTTAAAGTGTTCTAGAAAATTCAAAAAGGCTGATTACAATTTACCATATATGTGTGAATATTATGCAGTATTTGACAAAGCTTACCAAAAGAAAATTTTCAGCCTCCTTCACACACCTATTTCTGCATTTTTGGAGCCTAAGTGGAGCTTATTTAGCACTTCATTTGGTGGAGGACATGCCACAAAAGATTGGTGACAATGAAGAGGGCAACACATAAGTAAAGAATTCAGAAGAAAACACATGATGAAAATTTCAGCACATGTTGTGTGGTGGCCGATTTTTTGCCTATTATTTGTCTTCAATTTTTGCCCAAAATTTAAGAGGATTGAATTGTGATTATATGGAGTTATTCACCTTAATTTTTAGCACATGTTTTCATATTTTTTGAAGAAATTCCAGCTCATTTAAAGTTTGCCAAGGTGGACTAATGATGGTCAATCAATAACTGATAACTAGGCAAAGACAAGTCATCCCTCCAATCATATTCCACCAAGTAAGCAAGGTTGTGTCATCTTTTACACAAGGCAATCTTCCAAGGGAATTCAAGACAATTCTTAAGGATGAATACTGACCTAGGGGGCGGCCAAGATGTTATAAAAGAAGAAGATGGTGCAAGACAAGGCTAAGCAAAATTGATATTTTTACAAGTCCAAAAAGCAAGACTACTCTCTTCTTCGTCTTTTCTTTTCTGTTGCTCTTAGCCTCAAGCCTATCATTCTTATATTACATATATTATTTAGGCTTTGATTATACCACCTGCATTGGTTCATTTCTTTTAAAAGGTTGATCAAGGTTTGATCAAACCTTCATTCAATCGGTGGTGGCGTTCGTGTTGGTTTGTTTGATTGTTTTATTGTAAAAGGATGGAGTTGATGTGTAGCTCCAGTCACCCTTGTATTAAGTTTCCTTTGTGTTTAGTGAAAATCAAGGATGGTGTCCTCGAAGACTGGAGTAGGTTGTTTTAACCGAACCAGTATAAAAATCTTGGTGTTCTTACTTTTCAGCACTTTGAATTTCTATTTTCTGCATCGTATTCATCAGCACGGTAAAAATAGCAAACAATTTTTAAAAATCATAAAATTACGTAGAAACATAGCCATACTTTCTAGCTTTCATTTGGCACACGTTTCATCTCATTTAGATAAGTATAAATCAATCAAACGTTAATAGTTATGAGACTAGTGCAATCTGATTCTCAGATTTGCAAAGGTTGAGAACATCGACATGGTTGACAAACTTGCCAAACGAATTTTGAAAAACTGTTCCAAACCTTTAAAGTACATATCCTAAGGGTCATATCATAAAATTTTGAAATCAATGGAGTTGTAAATTAATAGGAATAAATTTTGCATTTTGAGAAACAATTTCTAGCAGATTAACACAATCGTTTTTAAGGCCTTATACTTTGAATTTTAATCTGAAATTTTTATGACATATAAATAACGTCTGAAAAGTACGTTGTCACCAAATTTCATAGTTTTTGGAGGTCTATAACCTGAGCATCTAGTTAATGAAAACCGGGTCTGAAAACATAATATTTTTTTTCAGAAGTGGGTAATTGGTAACAAAAAGTTTTAAAAACCAATTTTTTCCACACCGATTATTCAACCCCCTCTTTTAGTGGTTCTATACATGTCCTACAACATCAAGACACATCCTAGGTCATTCTTAGATGTGTCGCTGTAAATCACAAACCCTTCCACGCCTGAGGGTTTGTGCCAACACTAGGCAGTAGTTAATCTCCTTTTCAGTTTAGAGAAACTCGTCTCACAGTCTACGCTTCACTCGAACTTTGTCTTCTTCTGTGTCAATCTACTCAATGGCACAGCAATCATCAAGAACCCTTCGACAAACTTCCAATAATATCCTAACAGACCTAGAAAGCTCCTTACTTAAGTGACCTTTGTAGGTTTCGGTCGTTTACTGATTGCCTCTATTTTCCTCGGATCCACAGATATGCCTTCCTCCAAAACTACGTGACTCAGGAAGGTCACACTCTTCAGCCAAAACTCGCCTTTGCTAAACTTTGCGTACAACCTCTTCTACATCAGAATCTCCAATACTTCTCTAAAATGTTCAGCATGAGCCTCTTCATCAGGTGAGTATACCAGGATGTCATCAATGAATACTACCACAAAGTTATCCAACTGTGCTCTATGAATACTACTGTTCATTAGATCCATGAACGCTGCTGGGGCATTGGTCAATCCAAATGGGATCACCAGAAACTTACACTATTTGTATCTGTAATCTGATCTGAGGTCAATTTGGGAGAACACTTTTGCATCCTGTTTAGATGCAGATGGTTCACAGTTGCGAGGTAAATGATGCATAGTATGTTAAACATTAACAAAGCCTTTACCTTCAACTAATCAAACATGTTCACAATTTTGAGCAGAGGATACTTGTTCTTAATAATGATTTTGTTTAATTCTCTGTAATCAAAGCACGGTCCCATACTACCATTCTTTTTCTTTACAAACAACACTGGTGCTTCCAAGGGCGATACACTGGATCAGATAGACTTCCTATCCAGTAGCTCCTATAGTTGCTCTTTCAGTTCTTTGAGTTTGGATTGTGCCATTTTGTATGGCAGCTTTGATATGTCAGCTTTGAATCATACATTAACAGGAACCTTATTTACATGTATCGCACCTAACATGCTCAGGGGTCACTTGAGGAGTCACACAAATATATAACATCATGATCAATCTCAAAACTTTAAATTTAAATGTACCTATCACCACTTCATTGGATTCTTGGACATCTTATGTGTCATAACACGTACCCTGGCGTTAGTCCTGGGCTTATTCCTTTGTTGTGTACCTGCATTCTGTTGGGTACCTAGTTAGGTCTGGGCAGTCCCTCACCTTGTGTCTAGTCTTGCCACACTTGAAGCAAGCATTAGTTCTCCTCCAACATTCCCCTGCGTGTGAGCGGTTGCACGTAGGACATATGGAAGTCGCCTGCTGATTAGCCATGAGTAATTGCTGCAGTCGCGGCGGATAACCTACTGGTGCTCTTCTCGGCACTTTGACCACACGTCCAGGTCGCATACCACTTCTTTCTTCTATGGGCCTCTTGCCCCTATTCTCTCTTCCCGTCTCTGCAGGTCGCTCTCAACTCCAAAACATGCATCCAATAGTTCTTCAAAGTTCCTGGCATTTGTATTCACTATCCCCAAGCAAATGCGTGCATCGAGTTCTTTCTTGAACTTCAAGATTTTTAGCCTCGTGTCTGTCATAGTGGCCGGAACAAACCTTCTCAGTGCATTAAATCTGTCTGCATACTTTGCCACTATCATGCTACCCTATCTCAGTAGTTCGGATACTCCTATGTTCTACCGAATAGCTGTGGCCAGAACATAATACTTCTTGGACTCTTTGCAGTAACGAGTCCACGTCAATGGCAGGGGTATATTCAGAACTATGCCATTCCACCACTGGCTTGCCTTGCCAATCAAGAACGGTAGAATCATATCCACTTTTATCTCTTTTGGTACCTGGAGTAGCCTTAAAATATTCTTTACTTCATCTAACCATCCACGTCAGAGTCAGAGATCCCTCTTAAATTAGGGGTCATGAACCTTCTTCATCTCCCTATACAAAAAGCGTATGCCATGCTGTGGCAGTGGTGGAGGCTGGTTTTGGTTGGCAACTGCTTGCCAAATCAGCATTACGACATCGATTAAAGCCTGCAGTAATATCCCCTGGTTCTGGTTCTGACCGTTGCTTTTGTTTCCTCCGTTATCGGTGTTGTCTTTTTGGGGAGGCATTTTTCTGTAAGGTCGTGAGTTATTAAATTCAATAAGTTATTAAAGATATTTCAAGAATTGACTAAACCTACATAGGGGAGTATGCAAAGGTTTGGGGTAAATAAGCGTTAAATAAATTAATTTAAAGAAAAAACACGTACCCCCTTACCCGATCACCACTAAATTCTAAAATCATGTCTCATTCCAAAGATCATTGCTTAAATCTACATGTACCAGTTATATCTAAGATCGTTGCTTATTTTTGAATACTGTTACTTAAATATATGATGGTTGCTTAATTCTAAGTTCCCCAAGCAGATATAGAACCTGGACTTTGATACCACTTGAAGCGCCCTGTCCCAAGTCATAGGACTCGAAACGTTTCACCCACCGTATTCTACTATGAGAAACACAAGGCGTCAGTACCAATCACATACATGTCAACAATGTGGCACATGATAAAGTTGCGGAAGCGTCATAAATTTAAAACCTCAATAAATTAATAGAAAATCCAAATGAAAAAATAAATAATGTATAGGGCTGACAAAGCCCGAACATAGTGAAAAAAAGAAACATCCAAAGTCCAACAAAAGTCTAAAATTCCCAAACATAATAATCAAAATAAATGTCCTCAATAATCCTCCAGAAATCATCATCTCATCGATTGCCTAGGCCTCCTACTGAGCCCACTCTTCCTCGTTCTCAATAAATAACAAGTTGTACCCTGGATCCTCTGTAAAAATATAAACATGTTCTTGTGAATGAATTTAGTCACCCGTAAGAACCAACACGTATCCGATATAGGATCATATATGAGGGGACCAGTGCAAATAATATAAAATAAATGAATAACCTACCATGTTCCTTTTTCACAATTAATTACCAAAATAACCCCAACAGTCAAACAAGTAATAGAGGTCAACAGTCCAACATAATAATGTCACAGTTGCGTGAGGCATGCCTTGTCATGCACAATTTCATAGTCAAAATTCATGCGATGCCTTTCTCTTAAAACAATGCCATGCA
Source organism: Eustoma russellianum (assembly GCA_036186865.1). Lineage (NCBI taxonomy): Eukaryota > Viridiplantae > Streptophyta > Magnoliopsida > Gentianales > Gentianaceae > Eustoma > Eustoma russellianum. Next base: position 29,942,382 of record AP025056.1, read on the forward strand.
TGCCGACCGGTAATCCTACATATGTGTGCTTGTACCTCGTACGATACACAACACTCCATAGCGCTATAGGTACCCCGCAAGATTTCTTTATTTTTCAATCACCTGGAAGGGACAAAAGACAAATCTGGTTCTTTCTTCTTTGGATATACAGTGAATCTCTTAGTAGGATTCGAACATAGGTGAAGTTCTGACCATCTATCAGAGAAAAAGAATCGAAGTAGAGTGAGCTAGATGAGAAAGAAGCAAGTGAAAACAACTCCAATCAGTGAGGATGGGACCTCAGAATACATGTTCTTTTGATTTCAAATCTACGGTATTTGGACTGTTCTTGGTCCAACAAATAATAGACTGGTTGTAGAATTAGCCCTTTTGTTTGCCAATCCTTCTGTTTAATCTTAGAAATAAAAATAGGCTCACCAACTTCACTTGCCTCTATCAGAGGGTCGCTCCAGGCAGGTTTGGATCACTTACAATAGGCTCCATGCTCCTCCCACTGCTTGAGAGCTTACGGTTTCATGTTCTATTTCACTCCCACCTGTCTTCTTCCCACTATAGTGGGAGCCTCGCTAACCTTAGAGGCTAGTTACTCTAAGCTAGGGTCTCTGTCCGCTTACCCACATCTACCGTAAATGGATTGCTGAAGCAAAATCTACAAAGGAACTTTTAGAACGCTCCATATCTTGTGACACACGGAGCGTGGAATTTTCTTTTAGAAAGTTGGTCTTTCTTTCTAAAGGTTCATTCTTTAGAATTCTACAGGTACCAACAGTCATTTCATTTCTGGATTTCGAAATAGAACATCAGGCTATTCCTTTCTTGTAGTTGACCAGATACGTACTTGGGATTCTCATCACTCCCTTATCATTCAAAATGGTCTATATTGGAGCTTTTTCAATTCTATAATCGCCGAACACTAGCATCCGATGCATCAATGAATTGTTGCAGTTCGGTCGAGTGACTTTATACTGTACTCAAGTCACAACGGGCACAAAGTGCCCACATCTGGTACTTTTACCCTGTATGATACACAGTACTCATATCACAACGGCACAATGTGATGCAGAATGTCAAAAAACATAGATTTAGCACCATTTTATCTTTCTTCTTTCTACTTCCACATTTTCCTTCTTTTTCCCATTTCCTTAATTTTCCTGTTCTCTTTTTTTCTGCCGATCCAACCCCTGTCTGGTTCATTCCTAACCTGTTTCCCCCTAAACTTCTTGCTCACCCACTCCCTCACACGACCTAGCACCCCGACTCGGTTCCCCTTGATCGCCGAGCCCCTCTGACCCGACCTAACTCCCTCACCCCTCATCCACCTCTCTTAACCACCCAGCTACCCCCTCCTTTATTCAAACTCACCACCCCAACACTCTCACGCACTAACACTTCCACACAACGACAGACGCACACACAGCATGCGTTTGCATAGCGCGTGTGGCGCATGCATCCATGTGCCACCACACGCACCGCCACTAGATTTTTCTAGCCTATCTCTAACATCATTCCAGGCCTATTTCCACACCTAGACAAAATTTCTAGGAAAATCAATCCCTCTTAAGGTCATACAATATTCAATTCGATAAAAAGATCACACCTTTCTTCATTTATCATATCATCTATGCACACACATCCACATACACATTCATATCGCATCAAATTAGAAGAAATCATATATATAAATATATATATATATATATATATATATATATAAGAAAAAAGACAATCGTACATAAAGAGGCGTGGTGGTGGAACGAGGATGTGCAGCGATAAATAAGGAATAAGCAAAAGAGTTTTAGGGAGGTGTTAAGCTGTATAGAGGGGGAGGAAAAAGAGAGAGTGAGGGAGAACTACAAAATCGCCAGGACGGAGGCGAAGAAGGCAGTGACGGAGGCAAAGAACGCAGCCTATAAAAGGATGTATGAAAGATTAGAAACAAAAGACGGAGAGCGTGATATGTTCAAGATTGCAAAAGCTAGAGATCGAAAGAGGCAAGACCTAGGAGTCGTGAAGTTTATAAAGAGAGAAGATGGACATGTTTTAGTCAAAGAAAAAGACATCAAGGGGCAATGGCAAACATACTTTCACAACCTTTTCAACAGCGGAAGGGTCGACCATGAAGAAAGAGAAAGCATCGATACCCAAAAACGACAACATAACAACTACGATTGTCGTAGTATCACACAAGTAGAGGTGAAGAGAGCACTTAAGAAGATGGGAAGAGCTAAGGCAGTTGGCCTGGATAACATACCCATTGAGGCGTGAAAGTGTTTGGGAGATGAGGGGGTTCAATGGCTAACTACTCTATTCAACCTTATTTTCAAAACAGTAAAAATTCCAGATGAGCGGAGAAGGAGTGTAGTGGTCCCTCTATATAAGAAAAAAGGAAACGCACAGTATTGTGGGAATTACAGGGGGATTAAATTGCTAAGTCATAATATGAAGTTATGGGAGAGAGTAATCGACACTAGAATTAGGAGAGAAACTCAAGTTACGGTAGACCAATTTGGTTTTATGCCAGGACGGTCTACCACGGAGGCAATACAGATTTTAAGGAGATTGATGGAGAAGTATAGGGAGAAGAAGCACGATCTGCATATGGTTTTCATCGATCTTGAAAAAGCGTATGATAGTGTGCCACGTAGACCGATATGAGATAGTCTGGATGCAAGAAGGGTTCCTATGAAGTATATAAATATAATTAGGGGTATGTATGCTAGGACGAAAACAACCATTCATACGCTTGTAGGGAATACAGACTTCTTCCCGGTTGAAGTAGGCCTCCATCAAGGGTCTGCTTTGAGCCCATTTCTTTTTGCAGTTGTCCTAGACGAGTTGTCAAAGAAGATCCAAGAGACAATCCCATGGTGTATGCTTTTTGCTGACGATATTATATTAGTTGCAGAAAGTAGACAAAGCCTGAGTATGAGACTAGAGGAGTGGCGAGGGGCTTTAGAGAGAAAAGGCCTAAAGATTAGTCGTTCTAAGACTGAGTATCTGCACTGCGACTTCAGCGGCGCAGCTGACGATGAGAATAGTCAACTCACCATCGAAGGTCAAGTGGTCCCAAAGGTAAGTAAGTTTAAGTACCTAGGATCATTTGTACAGAAAAATGGGGATATAGAGAGTGACGTAGCACACCGAGTTCAGGCAGGTTGGTGTAGGTGGAGGGCGGCCTCAGGGGTGCTGTGTGACAAGAATTTTCCGACTAAATTAAAGGGAAAATTTTATAGGGTGGCAGTGCGGCCGGCAATGTTATATGGAACAGACTGCTGGGCTATCAAGAGGACGCAGTCACAGAAGATGGAAGTGGCAGAGATGAGAATGCTGAGGTGGATGTGTGGGCATACAAGGCTAGACAGGTTAAGAAATGAGGTATACAGAGAAATGTTAGGGGTGGCTAGTATATCAAATAAGATAAGAGAGGGAAGACTTAGATGGTTTGAGCATGTCAAGAGGAGATAGACAACGGCGTCTGTCAGAGCAATTGAAAGCCTCAATGTAGAAGGAAAGAGGAGTAAAGGTAGACCCAAACTAAAGTGGGATGAGCAGATTAGGCATGACTTACTAGAGTTGCACCTCTCTGAGGACATGGTCTAGGATAGGAGTTCGTAGAGGCAGAGGATTAAGGTTAAGGAGGGATAGACAGGATATAGGGGCGCCATAGAGGATTAGATAGTATTTACACTGTAGGTTGACGTTGCACTTTTTTTTTCCCGGTATTTAGCTTTCATATTTTTGTGCATATCCACTGTTATGACTATTTTATTATCAAGAGATTTTCGTTTATGTTTAATACAACCCCTTCACTAGTACATATTCCTATTATTGTGCTAATTCTGCAGGTACATATAGAGTCGGGGGTCTCACTGGAAGCAAACTCTCTATCCCCTGGGATGGAGGTATTGTTTGCCTGCCGCTCACCCTCCCCAGACCCTAGCGATAGTTTTTGCTATCGTTGGGATATACTGGGTATGATTGTTGTTGTTGTTGTATATATATATATATATATATATATATATATATATATATATATATGTATATATATAGTGAAAGACAGACGGTACCGTCTGGCTGTTTTATTAATAATTTGCCCTCACTTGTGGCGGAGAAATACCGTGGTTACATGTGGTGTAGGAGACTCTCTTACAAAATAGTAAATGAAATGCATAATATGTACAATAGCACCTACAAAAAGTTAATGACAGAAATTGTGGAATGTAAAATGGCAATTGTTCTATTAACATGTAAGCACAACAAACTGTAAGAAACAATGTTGTGGAGCCGATGATGCAACCAGACGCTTAAATTGCTTGTGCTATTGTCGTGCAGCTGGTTGTCGCTGACGTGAATGCTGATATCCAGCACTCCGCAGTGTTGTGTACCTCAATATAAAAGTGATCAGAATAAATATTACTGGAAAGATGAAGAATAGAGTACCATAGGTTGATGTCGTACCCATGTTGCCTGCATTCATTATGAATACAGGCAACTCCATTAGAAGTCAGCTGTGGGGTAATCATGATGTGCCGCCTTTCAGAAGATAACACCCTCGCATGATCATAAAAAACAGCTTTATCTGTATTATTGGTGTAAACATAATCGAACGGCAAAGCTAAAGAAGAAAATGTACCGACGTTGCCTATATCAACTAGTGACATAGGCAACAAGAGTGCAAGAAAGCCAACCCAATGGGAGACAAGAATCAAAGGCCCAAATGTGGAACTGAAGGATCCAATAATATAGCTCCTCGAACCTCGCATGGCAAGCTTGTAAATGAAGAAAATACAATTGCTCCTGATGCATGCAGCCCATGAGGAGAGAGCGAATGCGCTGCTCCATTTGCTTCACACGGACAATGCTGCAATGTTGAAGCATTAAGACAAAGAAAGTCGATAGCTCGACGAAGATCCACCAAGAAATTACCAGTATATCGCTCTCGGCGTGACAGTAAGGATAACAGCGAACGACATTCAGTCTCCACGATTAGCCTATCATATTCTCTCGCGTAATATAAGAGGCTATAAATCAACGCCATAAGCTCAGCACGTAGAGGAGTGACAGACGGTAAAGAAAAAGCAACCCCCGAAATAAACTCTCCCAATTCATTACGAAGTATAGCTCCCGCTACAGCTCCCAACCTGCCCACCGAAGCATCAATGTTGAGTTTAAAGCGACCTGAAGGTGGTAATTTCCAACGAACGAGACGATACCGTCTATGTAGCATCGATGGCAAGAATCGCCTATCCACCAAACGAAACAGCGACATCGAAAATTTATGTCCTTTAGTTGAAGCACACCAAATATATATTTGCTCACGAAGTCGCTCAAATAAATGTCTGTATGAAAAAGAACTATTACCAAATCTGATAGATGTATACTCCTTCTAAATCACCCATACAACGAGAGATGGAACCGTGGCACGTAGAAAAATGTGGTCTCGCTTGTCAGAATGGACCTTGCAAAAGACACACTGCGAGAAAGATCGCTTGCCATGAGCATAGATTTTCTACTAAAGGAAACACACGCATCCATAACTTCCACAGAAAAAGCTTTGTCCTAGAAGGCAACGTCGGCCACCAAACAAACTTGGAACACTCAAAAGAAGGCATATGAGTACATAAATGGCTATAAGACGATCTCAATGAAAACTGACCCATCGAATCTGCAGCCCAGTTAACGCTATCAGGTGTATGAGAAACATGATGTTCCATGTAAGAATGAACTCTACAAATGCACTTCCAAATGGGAGAATCATACAAGGTAGTGGAAACTACTCCTTTTCGTCCATATCGCTCTCGATTGTATGTTGCCCAAAGGCTCTGCGAAGTGTGAAATCACCACCATAAAAGACTGTCATAAGCATGTTGTAATAAGTCCAAGTTACGGATTCCCAAGCCTCCAAATTCCATCGGGCAGCAGATCTTTTCCCAAGAGTGCCAATGATAACGATCCTTCCAAAGAAAATGAGCCATGCGCCTATGAATTGCCTTCACAACACTTTTCGAAAGCTTTGAACTCGCCATAATATGCTATGGCATAGATCCAAGAACATGAGGAATCAAGACCAATCTACCCGCAAATGATAAAAGCTTTGAAGCCCATGAATTCAGTTTTGCATCTACATGGGCTAACAAGGATGTGCAATAAGCAGCGTGATTAATACCTTTATATAAATATGAACCCAAGTATTTCATTGGCAACTGCGTCAATTGCGTGCCTAGCGTATGTGAAGCTCTCGTCCCCAAAACTCCCGCACTAACGACCACCTGACTTTTATGAAAATTGACTAATTGTCCCGAAGCATGTTGATAATCATCTAAAAAAGATCTGAAGCGTCGTAAATTTGCAACTGAGCCGTTTAAGAATACCACCAGATCATCAGCAAACCCCAAGTGCGATACTTGGGGTACATGGCAGCATTAAAACCAAGAATTGCTACATCCTGCATCAAAGATTTAAGTCCACGGGAAAAGCCTTCTGCAGCTAGAATAAATAACAATGGAGATAATGGTCTCCCTGTTTAACCCCCCTGGAGACTGGAAAAAATCCCGCCGGCTTACCATTAATGAGCATTAAACACTTCGTAGCAGACAAATTATTTAAAATGATACGAACAAATTGCTCATGAAATCCCATAGTCAATAATATCTGACGAAGATAGGACCAGTTAACCCTGTCAAAGGCTTTAGCCATATCAAGCTTAACGATAACATGACATCTACGTACTGGTCGGTCCAATACATGAACCATCTCTTGTGCCAGTAAGACTTGTTCAGTAATATCACGACCCTTCAGAAATCCCGCTTGCTCCAGAGGGTTAGCCGAGGTAATACATTTGCCGTGCGAGTTGCAATTAAGCGAGCGATTACCTTGGCCAAGAAGTTTGTCAAACAAGTGGGTCGATAATCGGAGAATGTTTGCGGATTCATAACTTTCGGTATTAATGTAATAAGCGAAGCAGCAACCTGACGTGGCGAAGGAATGCCTAAGAAAAATTCCTGCACTGCCTTATGCACATCCATCTGCATAACTGCCCAAAAGCGGTGATAAAATGAGCCTGGAAAATCCATCTGGACCTGCTGCTCTTGTGGGACTAAGAAATCATATATATATATATATATATATATATATCTATATATATATATATGCGCACACACACATCACACGACATATACATATATATAACTACACATACAATATGATGTAAAAATGGGTCTTAACCCTTCTATGGCCAAAACAATTATATACTGTACCACTCATATACGCACATGGAGGTTATGTGTACACACGGGTGTGTATATATATGTGCACAATCATCACACATTTTATAAACGAACATCTATAAAATTGAATATAGTTATATAAGATCTAATTTGAATATAAAAATCAGGCCAATTCTTAGAAAATGGCATAGAAAGCACAAAAAAGTACTTACCTCTTTGTAAGGTATATTAAACGCTAAAGAATACCGTAGACGGGTAGTGCTAGGCTTGGTTCTCCTCCCCTGTTCTTTTTTTCTTCTTTCTCTTTTTTACTTCTCCCTTTCCCCTCTCTTTCTTACTCTCTGTTGTCTCTCTCTTTGTTTTTTGGCCAACTAGGTGAAATGGGGAGGGAAGGGGGAAGTTTCCTATTTGTCTAGGGTAGGGGGAGTGGGGCACGGTTATGGAGAGGGTTTTTAGGGGTTGTGGCTAGTTATTGGAGAAGTGGGGAGTTGATGAGGGGATAAGGGATAAAACCTTATCCTCTATTTTATTATTATTTTTTAAATATTATTATGTATATTTTTTAAGGCTATAACACATATGTTCTTCTAAGTTTCTATTATGTTGTCTTAAAGAGTCAAACAACTCAAAAGAAGTGCAATCCAATGACAAAAGCATGACAAAAACCTATAGAGTAAAGACGTCAACAATGAATCCAATGAATGAGCCAAATGCAGTTGCCGAAAGAAAGTCTCAAAGGCAAGGGAAATCTGCAATTTGCATAATTATATGGCTGGCTTATTTACATGATCCTGAATTAGCATCTCACGAGGGTCCAACTTCTTTTCGCAAGAACTTTATAGTGAAAATTCTAATGAATTGTTAGATCCCCGCAAAGAAGATCAATTTGAAAGAAGTGACGTTCGAGAATTAGTGGCTAAACCTAGTGATCACCGCATAATTGGCACTACGTGGGTACTTAGAAACAAGATGGATGATAAAGGAAACATCACTAGAAACAAAGCTAGGTTAGTAGCTCAAGGATATAGACAAAAAGAGGGTATAGACTATGATGAAACTTTTTTTCCTGTAGCTAGATTAGAAGCTATTAGGACGCTATTAGCATATACGTGCTATAAGAATTTTAAACTATATCAAATGGATGTGAAATCCCCATTCTTGAATGGAATAATTCAAGAAGAAGTATATGTAGCTCAACCACTGGGGTTTGAAAATCATGATTATCCAAATCATGTATTTATACTCCAAAAGGCCTTTATGGAATTAAACAAGCTCCGAGGTTATGGTATGAAGGATTAAGTTGTAGGATCAACAAGGCACCACTAGAAGGGGGGGGGGGAGGGAGTTGAATAGTGGGTGCGGAAAATGTGGTTTTTAAAATTGTCTTAAGCCAAAAACCCAACTTCTGAAAACAGTTTCTGTTTTCAAGACCTGTTTTAAAATGTTTTGCAAACTAGGTTTCAATTCTTCAAAAATTCTAAAATTTGGAGGGATTTTATTATCAGATGTTATGAGTATCTCCTAAAAATTTGAGATTAAAATTCAACCTCTAACCGCTTTAAACAGTTTTGATGGTCAGATTACACAAATCTGCCACAAACGGTAGTCTGATTTGAAAAATTAATTTCTATTTAACCGTGACTCCAAATGCTCTAAAAATTTAATGAATAACCCCTTATTAGTTGTATTTAATTGGGTTGAAAATGTTTTGAAAAAATCTTTTGGGAAGATAGTAAAATATGTTCAAAGTCTCAACCTTTGCAAGCCTGAAAATCAGACTATACTAGTCTCAGGACTTTTGATGTTTGAGTGACTTATACTTGTCCAAAAGGGTTGAAACGTGCACCAAAAGAACCTTAAGACGTGTGGCTATCTTTCTAAAAATTTTTGTGATTTTTGAAATTTGTTTACTATTTTTTCGAACTTGATAAAAACAATGCACTGTGCTAGAAACTGAAAGTAAGTGCTGAAAGTAAAGAACACAAGGAAATTTATACTGGTTCGGTTAAAACAACCTACTCCAGTCTTCGAGGACACCTTCCTCGGTTAGCACTAATCACAAAATATAAATAACACCTTACCACACAGGGTTGATTGAGTTACACACCAACTCCAACCCTTTACAAACCTTGTATGTGAATACAACGATCACGAACACCACCACCTTGCAAGTGCAAGATTGATCACACCTTGATCAATCTTTTACAACAATAAAGAGTATATGGTGGTATGTAAGAAGCTTATTCAAGATGTATGAATAACAATACAATAGGCTTTTAGAGAGAAGAAAGAAAGAAGCTTAGAAGGAGAGACTAGAAAACGTTTTTTGATCTTGTAAGCTTGTAAGACTTGTCTTGTATTTTTGTTTGTTCTCCTCTTTCCTTTTATCACTAGTGGCCGCCCCCTTGATGCCTTTTCCACCTCTTGAAAATTATCTTCTAAGTCCTTGGAAGAGTATATTGCATCATTGTGACATTTCCTTGCTTACTTGGTAACTCCTTATTGGATGATCATTAAGCTCTTGTTTACTTGGCACTCATTGATTGGATGGAAGTTGTCACCATTTGATGACTAGAGAAATCTGAAAATAAACCTTAAAAACATGTGCCAATTAGCCATAAAAGTGTCGCCATAATTCATATAATAATCCCACATAATTAGCAAGACAACTAATCACCTATTTCCTTGCAAAAATCGGCCATTATGCCTCTCCACATGCTGAAATTTCAGCATGTGTAACATTCACACTTTATTCAAATTGTTGCCAAGTTTGCATTTGATTAATTCCTTGAAAATAATGAAGAAATCAATCATCATTTAGTACATAACATTTCAACTAATTTTGGAATAAAAATTGGCCACCAAGAAGCCACAAATTCGGCCACATCCATTTACACACATGCTGAAATTTTCAGCATGTGTGATATTTGAAAATATCACTTGATTATTTCTATAAAATATTCAAAACATTGCCATAACATCTTTCAATTAATCCACGTAATTCAAAGTGGTAAATATGGCATAATTAAGCAGAAAAATCGGCCAGCCATATTACACATGCTGAAATTTTCAGCATGTGTCACAAATGTGACAAAGTTTAAAATGTTACCTTGTGTAGCTCCTTTCTTTAACTCACCAACATTGTATGCTTCATTCTTGGCCAATCAAGATGCCAACAAACCTCCACATATGCTCCAACATGGCTGAGCTAGGCGTGTATGATGAATATACATGTGTTGAATTTTATTTTTGCAAACTTTGTAAAATAGTACACATATAATTATACACACATGGTATATTCCAATCAGCCCTTAATTGATTTTTCTAGAACACTTTAAAATGTATGAAGTATGTAAAAAGTGTCTAGATACATGTTACATGCCATGCCAAAAATGTTCCATGTGTCGTGTTCGTAGAAAACCGAATTTTCGACGTTTGTCGATTGCCCGATTTTTCTCTGATTAAATTCTAACTTTTTGAACATGTTATATATATTATGTTAAACATAATTAAACTTTAATATTCAGCACTTAGGGCTGATTAAAGTGGCGCCCAACATGTGACAAAAATTGAATTTGGAATCTCCATAATTTGGCCTTAATTGAGGGTGATTTGTGTGTGCAAACATGAAATGATTTTATGGTTGTATATACCATGTAATTCACGAAATTCGTGGCCATTTTTGAAGTGTACGGGCTGGCCATCTATATATGGCAAGTACGTGACACGTTGGCGAAGTTTCGGTATTCATCCGATACGACAATTTTTGGTTTTAGAACCTTTTAACGTGTCGTAATAAATTTGTCATCACCATGACTTATATCATATGATATAAGACCTGAATATACTCATAAATATGAGGTAAATATAGTGGTGTGACGTTAACGTACGTACGTAAAATATATAACGTGTCGGTAGTATGTTGGAATATATGTGTATGTGCCTTTTTAAAAAATTTGAATATATATATATATATATATATATATATATATATATATATATATGGTAAAAACGTGTAGCATGAGGGAGAAGAAGACTTTCCATTCTTCAATTTGTTGCCTTTATGCCTTTTCCAAATATAGCTTCCTTTAATGAAATACTTAGTTTATTTAATAAGTACTTCACTTAATGAACTAGTTTAGTTCATTAATGATTGCACCTGAAAATAGTTCAAACACAACAAATGCTTTCCATTCGATGTAAGCTTTAAAGCTTCATGGCTCGTTAGTACGACAAAATTATGTATGAACTATATAAGGCAAGTTTTATGCAAAAACGTGTCATATCATAAAATATGTCATGCATTTTTTAATACACGTTATTTAAATCATGCATTTTGTAATAACTCAAACCCTTTTTTCTCTACAATCTCCTCTTTTTGATGATTTACAAAATAACCTACGTTCATGATTTAAATTTTATCGCTCCCCTCAAATCATGCACAAATTCAAATTTTGAATTTCAAATTTCAAATTTCGAATTTTCTCCCCCTTGATTTGTGCAATCAATCTCTCTCTCCCCCTTAAATCATTCTCTCCCCCTTTATTTTGGAAAGTCAATCAAAAATGCATGTAAATATGGAAAGATAATCAAATTAAATCAGCAAAAATCATGCCTAATTTAGAACAAAGATTTTCATACATGGCTTGATTTAATGCTTTAGTGAAAATGTCAGCTCCTTGTGCCTCAGTGCGTACGTGATCTATGACAATATCACCATTATTTACGAAATCACGAAGAAAATGATAGCGTACTTCTATATGCTTGGCCTTAGAATGTAGCACGGAGTTCTTAGATAGGTTGATGGCGCTCATACTATCACAATATATAGGAATCCTATTTACCGTAATTCCAAAGTCAGAAAGTTGTTGTTTTAGCCATAGTACTTGTGTGCAACATAGACTAAGTGCCATGTAATCAGCTTCAGTAGTGGATAAAGCTACGCTTGCTTGCTTTTTGGAAAACCATGAAATAAGTGAATTTCCTATAAATTGACAAGTGCAACTCGTGCTTTTCCTATCTATTTTACAGCCACGATAATCTGCATTAGTATAGGCACGTAAGTTAAATTCACAATCTTTATCATACCAGATGCCTAAGGTGGGTGTGTGCTTAATATATCTGAATATTCTTTTCACGGTACTATAGTGAGACACCTTTGGTTGGCTTTGAAAACGTGCACACATACATACACTGAACATGATATCAGACCTACTAGCAGTAAGATATAGCAAAGAGCCAATCATAGATCTATATAAGGCATTATCAAAATCCTTACCATGTTCATCTTTGTCTAATTTAGTGGTGACACTCATAGGGGTGGGGGACGGTTTTAAATTCTCAAAATTGAACTTTTTAATCATATCATTTATATACTTAACTTGGCTTATATGTATACCTTTACTCGTTTGTTTAATTTGCAAGCCAAGAAAGTAATTTAATTCACCAACCATAGACATTTCAAATTCTGGTTTCATGCAAATTTCAAAATCTTCAACAAATTTATGTGAAGTGGAGCCGAAAATGATGTCATCAACATAAATTTGAATAATGAGTAAATCCGATTTGTCTTGTTTTAAAAATAAAGTACTATCTATAGTGTAGCGCCCCGCACCCCGGCCCAACCGGATACGGTGCGCCCGTCGCACTTCACTATAGAAAGTACCAGGCGGCGATCCATAACATAACAAAGTCCAGAATAAATATGAGGACTTTCATGCTTACGCATCAACAAGTAAGCGAAACCGTGGCAGAATAAAAACTTTAAATTAAAAATGTCTACGAAACCATCATTAGTTTTACAACCCAAATCATAAGGTACGGAAATTCCCAAAAGTAATTGTTTCCATCACAAATTCATAAAAAGGATCATCGGTCAAAACCATCTCGTCAAGTCTCCTTGGCCATCCATCTCTCGCACATCTACGGGTAGGGAACCCTAGGTTCATCTTCGATCCATTCCACTTTATTCCCTGCGGCCTCTGGGAGGAAAAATAGGGGGTGAGTGACAACGTCACCAGCAAGTAAACTATAAATAATCGTGAATTAAATGGAAAGTACATACAAGAACCGAACCCCAAAATTCGGTTTAGAAACATACCTGACTTTCCATCTAATACTCATCAGTGATCAACTCATAACGTATCAAAGATCATAACTTAACAGGGATCATAACTTGTTAAAGAACATAACTTATAAAAGATCATAACTTATAAAAGTTCATAACTTATTAAAGACCATCACTCCATAAAGATCATAACCTAGGAGCTACCAAGCCGTAACAACTTAGCCTAGGTATCACGTACCGTTATTCGATGTCTCATTAAATGCAACATGCATCAGTATGTACGTGTGATGCATCATGATAAAAATGAAGATAAGGTCTTTCGTTCTTTTATTTCAAAACATCATCGTGGAGAAACAAGAGAGGATTCAGATCTATTCACCCGGATCTGAGGCGGTCACTTATTCCCTTTGAATCTATTATTCTCGGATTCGGAACGGTCACGTCATCACTTATCAGGTCTATTCTCTCCGGGCCTGCACGGTCCATATCAGGTCTATTCTCTCCGGGCCTGAACGGTCCATATCATCAGATCAATTAACCCCGGATCTGGAACGGGTCCTTACTGGCCAGGAAACACACGGTACCAGTGGGAAGCGTTCTTTTAAAAACAGAGTCTTTTCTTTAAAAACGCTTTTTCATCTTTTTTTCTCATAAAATCAGTTCTATAAATCATATAAATAACGATGATGCAATGTATTACATGTACCATGCAATTCATGACATAACGCACTACATATACACACATGTACAACTTAATCTTTAGGCTTGAAAAATTTCTAGAATTATCAATCCATACGCACGGCCTCAACACCTCGTGTTTTAGGTCCATTATCATGAGTTCTTATCCTACATATGCATAAGCGTGTCTTTCTATTCGTAATATAATTTTCGTGACGATACGAGACATATAAGACACTTAATTTATTTAATGACGAAACAGGGCTGCTGAATTTCAGCCATGCAGCGTCCTTTATTTTACCTTTCATATAAGCCCACTAATCTTCATTTAATTTGGGCCAACTTTGGAAATCTGCTGTAAACATACTAACTATTAATGATCATAAGCCCAAACCATATAACTAAGTCTAAGCCCATGAAAACAAGGCCTTACAACAAGTTCCTCAATTCTGCCCAAAATTCCGGCTTAGTAATGCAATTTATCCTTGGTGATTACCCCTTAAAATAACCATGTTGAGTTAAGTTGTTTACCTATAAATACTCACATATGTCTTAAGTAATTGTCATAAAATTTGCGCGGAATTATAATCTCGTTAAAGGGATCATTTATTCTTTTTCCCAAAACGGTTACCTGCTGAATTCTGGAACGACCAATTTTCACTATGAATTTTATTGTGACCAAACCGTAAGTCCTTTTTCGAAACTTCCAACTCTCAGACTTAGAAAACACATAAGGCTAGTATCCTGCTAAAAATCAGCCCAATTACATGCTCCTAAGGTCCATTTCCAGGGTATTCATTAAGTCACATAAAATCTGTTTAGTCCAGAAATTTCCAGCATGACCAGTTTTACTAAAAATTTCGTTAAAAATAATCCGTAACTCCTTTTAACGAAATTCCAACTCTCATAATCACTATACACATAGGGATAATGTTATGCCAAAAATTGGACAAATTGAGTACCTCTAAAGTCTCCTTTCAGGTCCCACAAAACGACATAAAAATCTGCCCTGCTCCAGTAAATTCCAATTTTGTCACATTTCCTTACTAAAGGTCCCAACTTGCATTGTTTGGCTTAAACACTTTATTAAACGTCAAATACACCTTTAGCATATGGATTTGCAAGTCCTAACACATTACAAAAGTCATCTACACATCACCTCAAAAACAGCTTGAATGATACAAATATCATTCCTTTGGCCATGCACATCGTGTTCATACTAAAATCAAGCCTTGGTATAATTGGTGAATTAGCACCCTAACCCCCAAACCAGCCCGTCCATACGCATGCAAGGCAAAAAAACATCCCCATAATGAACATATTAAGCTTATCACAAAAAACATACATCTTGCTCCCATTTTACCCCACAAGTTACCATTTCTTACAAGGGCTACATTTATTTTCCCTTTTTTTCCATCCAACCGTCCCCCATACATGCCAAAGGCAAGACCTTTGTCACATTCATCTTAGATTTACCACATATTCATACTTAAAAATAACAAAGATTCCACCTTTGGAGCAAAGCTCACACATGCAAGCCATTATACCCTAGGATCCGAAAGTTTCACACATAAACTTAGCATTTCACCTGTAAGATTCAATCTTAATGGCATCTGGACATTCAAGCATGCACTTTCACATCCAAGTCATGAGTATGTATAGTGTACTTGCCTTTTTAACTTACTCCTTTTATTAGCTTGAAATGTGTATGGAATAGGTGAAGTCCTCTTCTTCTTCACACATGCACCTCACGGTTTTGAAGGGGAAAAGAGATCAATGGTTAGTTCATAATCTTAAGTGGAAGATGCACTAAATAGGGGTTAGATGAACTTACCAAAAGGAACTTGTGTAGTGTTCAAGCCCCTTAAGACTAGTATCCCACAAAAGCTTGAGATGTTTTGAGCTTAGTGACCTTGAGGGTCACTGTTTGGGAGCAAGAAAAATAGAACTATGAGTTTTACTCCATGAAGGATGTAGGAACTCTCTTGAAAAGATTTAGAACATGCTTACCTAGGGCAATCTTGGGCTTGGATGAACTCCAACCTCTTCTTAGTCTCCTTTTGGACGGTGCCTTGAAGAAGAGAAGGAGAGAAAATCCCTCTTTTATGAAAAATCCTTAATTGGTTAGTTGGATGTTTTTAAGGGCTCTTTATTAAGGGACAATCCTCTTCTTGATTAGGCCTAGCCGGCGCTTTTAAGGGGAAAGGAAGAGAAAGTTTTCCCATGTGCTTAAATAATATTATGAAAATCATTAATGGCCTAATCATAATTCACTTTTTGGGTTTGCATGGAGAGTCTTGGAACCATTGTTTTGCTCCTTAAGGCCTCTTAGCCGAATGTATGCGTGTACCCTTGTACATACATGGCTTGATTCTCTTGCATCTTACTCACAACCATAATTTATTTTTTTATCCATCTAAATTTTTCGTAAACTATACACACATGCGTGTTCAAAGTGTATCTTCACTATTACCCTTTAATTACACCCTAAAATCTCTTAAGCCCACACCAAGGCATATGCCGTAAGGTATACATGTAAGTATGACATGTGCATATATGTATATATATATACACCTGTACGTGTACATATATATATATATATATATAAATCCCTCGTTACATAGGTAACTATGCACACATGGATATATCATGGGATCCGGCTTTTTATTGGATTAAAATGATTGCTCCATGGTTAGGGTGAAGTCCTCTTAAAGAACTAACCACCTTTTGCTTTTAGGGTTCCTTAATGGTCTTGAAGCCACTTACTTGTTTAATAAGGACTTATGGCCGAACCATGAGTGGGCACGCTTATGCATGTATTAGTTTAATCCAACTTCGTCTTATTTATGATCATAATTTACCCATTTTCCTATCTTAATATATTTTTTTTTATCAAAGGATTTTTTATTAGCATAAACCCTCACTTATTACGGAGGAAAACCTTATTACAGTAAATGAAAAGATGACGATAGTAGCAGTATATGATTATCAACATCCATATTATATATGATATGCCGCATTAAAACCTTGCCAAGTAAAACCACCCTTGTAGATAAAACCTTGGCGAAGGAAAAAGCGTAAATATTTATATAAATGGACTGTTGATATGCGCTACCGTGTAAAATGAAAGAATATAAAAATCGGAAAGTACATAAACGTAACAAAACAAATAGCCATGTGAACATCCACTCCTGATGATTGTCCCTTGTCCAGGCGGAAATCTCGTCAGTGGCCAGGAAATTAAGTGCGATCCGCGTCCCCGTCCATGCATAAAAGAAATGAATGGCTGAGTGAAGCAGAGGTATGAGACATAGTGAAATGTGTAAGGCTAATCGAATGAAGATCATACCAGGTCTGCCTGCACAAACTAATGTTCCGGTAGAGATATAGAAGACACGCCAATCCATTTGGAAGACTTGCAATAGAAGGTAGCAGCATATTTGTATCAACCATGACATGGGGAGCAAAAGATGTAGAGACGGTGTGATGGTCCAGTCGTGATGGCGTGGTCCAGGTCCATAAACAAATGAAATCTCAGCAGCGATTGAAATCCACCAATGTATCGATGTCGTCCATACACAAAGAAAACAAGAGGGCATGTGAATGAGGAGAAGGAGACATACGAAAAACCAGCAGGATGAGTGAATATAAATCATACCAAGTCTGCCTGTACCTAATAAAGTACAGGCAGAGAGATTGCAAAAATGCCAATCCATATGGAAGACTCGAGGAGTGCGAACTTGGTTGCATCGATCCAGTTGGGAAGCGTAGTTGCATCGTCGGCCATACACAGAGTAAGAAAAGAAAACATTATATATGTAGAGGATATGTAAGATGCAGCAGTTGACCAAAAGAATGCAGTGCATACCGTGTCTGCCCGTATCTGCTATGGTACGGGTAGAATAATCTGAAATACGCCAATCCATGAGGAAGACTAGAATGTCAACATGTGCGCAAGCTAGCCGAAGTGAGATCCAAAGTGAGTGAGGCACGTACCAAGGCTGGCAGATTATGACTATTGAAATAGCATGTCTCAGGACACATCATTGCATGTTGAGCAAGGTAGTGAGCTGCCATATTGGCCTCCCTATACGTGTGAGCTATTTCCAGTCTATGATGGTGAAGTAACGTTTGTAAAAGTCGTAGGTGATAGTTTCCATAGGTATTTTGTGGTTGATGTAGTTGTGATAACATTTGAGCACAATCAGATTCTATCGTGAGCGAACGATATAAGGGGAGAAAGTACATCAAACCAAAAAGAGTAGCCTGAACCTCCGCCATCAAAGGTGTACATGGAGGCAGACGAAAAGAGAGCGCACGCACACAATTACCGGTGTGATTGCGCAAGATAGCTCCACCCGCGGCATAGTGGCGGCCGACTGCTGCATCAATATTTAATTTGAGTCTACCTGAAGGTGGAGTTTTCCACCGAACAACTAAGAGACGCGGGGGACAAAGTCGTGGGATCCACTAGAGGGAAAGAGGCGGTCCTGCTGCAAGTTTGGATCCCTGTATTTTCTGGATCCACATGTGAATGCCAAACTGTATGGAATTCCTAAGTACAGTGGTAGAAAAGGATGTAGAGTCCCCATATACTAGTTGAGCGTATTGTCTCCAAATGTTGGAAACTGTAATCGCCGGAATGACAATTTTTAAAACCCCAGATAATGATGAAGATGTGGAGCGATACCACTAAGATAATAGATTTAATGATGTCGGGAGTATTCCATGTAACTCTGATGCAAAAAAGGCCCATAACTGATGAATTCGACTACAGTGAAGGAAGACATGATCCACTGTGGCCGAGTGTTGCCTGCAAAAAGGACATTGTGTGGGACGTGCCACTGAATATCGTCCAATGTAGTCCTCAAATGGCATAGCAGAATGAAAAATGCGCCGCAGCAATATTTTCATGGATGGGGAATGCTGCTTAAACCAAATAAATGTTGCAGAGAGTTGTGTTGGTCTTGATATCCTACAAATATCATAGGCCGACTTGAGAGTGAATTTGCCTATGGGTGTCGGTGTCATGTAAGAAAAGATCCCATGCCAGTCGTTTGAGAGATGCAGGTGTGATGAATACGACATATTAGCTTCCATACGGCGGAATCCGAGAGCCGTGGTCGATAATCGCCACTCCTGCCATATTTCATATGCATATAGTGACTCCACAAAGTGTCCTGCTTTTGGTATGCCCACCAAATTCGGCAATGATATGCCTACTGTAACATGGTAAGATCTCGAAGTCCTAATCCGCCTTCCTCAATAGGCGAGGTAATTTTTGTCCATGCTACCCAATGATGCCGATTTCCCCAATAGAATGATGCCATCTTTCTGTTGATCATACGCATGACTGACTTTGGCAAGCCACCTTCTGCCAGAATATGAAGCGAAAGCGCAGCAATCACTGAACGCAAAAGCACAAGACGTCCCGCCGTGGAGAGTAGACGAGCATGCCAACCTTGTAGGCGGTCCTCAATATGTTGTAACAGGGAAGAGCAATATAAGGATCGATTAATACCTTTGTGAAGATATGAACCAAGGTATCGAAAAGGTAGAGAAGTAGGTTGCATGCCTAATATGTCTTTGTATGTCTGACTCTGATGTGAGGTGATGTTGGCCGAAGGGATGAAACTACTTTTGTGAAAATTAACCTTTTGTCCCGATGCAGTTTCATACGTAGTTAAGAACGCATGAAAACGTCTGAGATTACGCTGTGTACCACGCAGAAAAATAAGTAAATCATCTGCATATGCCAAGTGAGAAATGGCAATTGGTATGCGCCCTAGCCGAAATGACTGGATATGGCCTGCTGCAACTAGTGACTTTAATCCTCTGCTGAAGCCCTCAGCTGATAAAATAAACAGCAATGGGGACAATGAATCACCCTGCTTGACACCTCTAAATGGACGGAAAGATGCCGATGGCTGCCCATTTGTTAATACTGACAGTTTTGTGGCACGTAAGTGATTGATGATAATCCGAATGAAAAAATCCGAGAATCCAAATTTGTGCAATAATAGCTCAAGATACTCCCAACTTACCCGGTCAAATTCCTTCATCATGTCTAACTTCAGGCATAATTGAGATCCCCCTCTATCCAGCATATGAACCATTTCCCAGGCTAATAGAACTTGTGTTGAAATGTCATGACCGAGAAGGAATCCTGTTTGTTCTGGTGAGATTAACTTTGGCAATAGCGTCCCCAAACGCGTGGAAATAATACGAGTACAGACTACTCAAAAAGTTTGTAAGACAGATAGGACGAAAATCACTAAATGTTTGTGGTGATTGCGTTTTTGGAATCAATGTAAGTAACGCACTAGCCATGACTGCAGGTTGTGGGACCCCAAGTAAAAACTCCTGTACCGCTTTAAGCACATCAGAATGTATTATAGACCAGCATGAGCGGTAGAAATTACCATGAAAACCATCAGGTCCTGCTGCACTCTGAGGATCGAGACACCACACTGCCGCTTTTACCTCTGACTCCAACGGAAGCTGTGTAAGCATGAGGTTGTCGTCTTCAGATATTAGGCTAGGGATGTGTGACAAGATATCTGAATGATTTTGTGTTGCCTCCCGTGCAAATAACTCTGTATAAAACGTGACACCAGAGGTCATAATGTCATCCGGATTCGTTAGCATTGTTCCAGTCGAGTTTCGAATCTGTTGAATACGAAGGTGTGAGCGTTTGCCTTTGACAAGTGAGTGGAAGTACCTTGTATTAGCATCACCTTCTTTTAGCCATTTTACCCTCGCCTTTTGTTTCCAGAATTGCAATTCATAATTAGAAGCGAGCAAATAGTCAGCTTTTGCCTTATAATAGGCCTGTCGTGCCTCTTCCGTGGGATTCGCATCCCAACTATTTTCAGCGCTATTAAGTTGTTCCTCTGCATGCTTCAGATTGCTGAAGATGTTCCCAAAGATATCTTTATTCCATTTTTGTATGTCTTTCTTTAGGGAAAATAACTTTGTATAGAAACCATGCATGCCTCCCGTTGTTGAATATGTTATCCATGCATTCTTCACATATGTATGAAAATCTGAACGATGAAGCCAGGCATCTAAAAAGCAAAACGAACGACGGCCAGACTGAGCACTTAGTTTACATAACAATAGAAGTGGAGTGTGATCAGATGTCGCTCGGGGTAAATGAGATAACTGCAAATTCTCAAACACATCTTGAAACATAGAGTTGACAAAGATCAAGTCCAATCTACGTCGAACATGGCCAAGACCTCTACCTTCAGCCCATGTAAATCTAGAGCCTTGATATTGGGGTGACATAAGAGAACATGTTTCAATACACTCATTAAAATCTTGCAAAGCTGTTAAAGAAGGAGTGGAACGGCCACTATGATCTTCAATGGATCGTAAAGTATTGAAATCTCCTCCCACAAGCCAGGGTAATTGTGAGATCGCGGCAAAGTCACACAAAGAGCGCCATAGAATTTGGCGCTGTGAAGGCGTATGTTTCGCATAGACTAAAGATAGAACAAAGGTATGCTGCAGCAAAATAGACAGTAAAGTGAAATGGACCACTTGATCTTGATCCTGCGTGGCAAGCAAACGGAATTCATTATCACGCCAGAAAAACCAAATATTTTCCCATTGAGAGGCATAAAACTGCGAAAAGCCAAGACGCAAACCAAACCCATTTATTTGTGATGGTGCATGCTTAGGTTCAATCAAAGCAAGTAAATTCAAACGATGTTCTCTAATCAACTGTTGTAAACGAGGCAATGAGGCACGCATGCCTCGAATGTTCCATATTAATATATTCATTGAGTAAGATTGGATGTACTTCCCTGTATAACATGAGATGCACTGCGCGTCAAAATGGTTGATGGCGGTAGGGGGTAGGTCCTTGCGGGATCGGCGTTTAAGACGTGGAACAACCGGTATGAATGCCGACTCCTCAGCCTGGGCATGCAATCGCCAAATTAATATCTCATCATCAGGTGATGGTTGCATTAACTGCATGCGGCGAGCAACTTCCTCAGGCACATTAGGGATGTCCTCAGCATGAGCATCAACTGGCAAATCATTATCCGACGAATGCCCAATATCAATTTGCGTAAGATCATTTGGCACATGGTGATCCGCAGCATCACAGAACTCGTCCTGAAGATGGTCTTCATTATCATTATCAGGTTGCAGCGTAACATTATCAGATTGTAGTGGATCATTTTCTGTGGCACAGAGATCATCGTGAGTGCTAGTTGGCTCGAGAGACTGCAGCGGAGCATGCTCGGTTTGGTCAACATTATCTTCGCCAGTGGCGATTGGTTCCTGTACTGCCGAGGGTTGTGTGAATGGTTTTCGTTTAACTGTAGTCCAGCGTGTTTTGGCCTGACGTGCCGGAGGAGGGGGAGGAGGCGGAGGAGGCATGCTAGATGTTTCCTTAGGAGGGCATGCAGTGGTTGCATGTCCCAGTCTACGGCAGGAGGTGCAGAATAATGGCAAGTCTTCATAGACTACCGTTTGCAGTATTAATCTTCCTTTCGCTTGTAAATATATCTTTTGTGGCAATTCCTGAAAAACATCGATCTTAACACATACACGAGCCACAGATGGTCTCAGCCTTTCTGAGGTTGCAACATCGAGTTTAATCAGTATTCCAATAGGCCGAACGATTTCAAATAGGGCTTCCCGGTGATGGAGGTGAATCGGTAACCCAGGGAGGGCAATCCAAACAGGGACAATAGGAACGTCTGATGAAGGATCAAAATCAACAGTCCACTTCGTAATCCTCATGTGGCACCCAGATATATGCCAAGAGCGTCGATAAAAACATCTCAGATAATCTGCCTCGTTGCGGAAATTTAGCAAGATATGTGTTTGATCAATTAGTGTAATACACAGATCATGATGAAATCCAATTTTCTCAAAAACCTCATGTATAATTTTTAAAGGTGGCCGGCCATACCAAAAAGTGCCAACCAAGGAATATCTGAAAGGCGTAGCAAGAGCATCAATCTCCGAATCAAGGAAGGAAATCATAGGGATACCTTTGTAGCGTGCAACCGTTTTGGGTGAAATTGAATAGTGCTGGAGGCATCAGTGCCTGCAACGACTGCAGTGAAAGTTGGTGCAGCCGCCATATCGATCAGGATTATGGCGAAAAGAAATCGGCTTTTGATGAATAGCAGCAACAGCGAGGGTTGGGACTGTTGTGCCGCCGGTGGCGGCGTGAAACAGCAGCGGATGACAGCAGCCTGGGGTTGCGGCGGCTAGTGCAGCCGGATCGCATGATCGCCGGATCGCATTTTCACCGCATATTCTAATATTCCTATCTTAATAAATATATATATATATATATATATATATATATATATATATATAGGTATACACGTGTTTATGTATGGTTAATTTGTTGTCCTTTAGGTACACTTTTCATGGGACTGTAATCCTTTAAGCCGCTTATCGCAACGTAACCCAGCATCTATAATACAACATATACATATATATGTATACACGTCTATATATGTCCATACCATATATATATATAAAGTCATTTACTATTGTGATTAAATGAGTACCATGTACCAACCATGGGTTCAAACCGGGTGGTTAGGGGCCTTTGGTTCCCTTATTGAGCTTGAGTCACCCTTTAGGAAACTAATAAGGAAGCTACTAAGTGATTGAAGGAATATCCTTAATGCAACGTCATATTGTGAATACACCATGCTTTCTTGTATGATTGCTTTAGAAAACAGTTAAGAGGTGTAACTACCCTTTCCTAATAATAAAAGGGCCTCTTAATGGCTCCCCCTATCCGGCGGCAAAAAGGGAAAAATGGTGTTTTCCCTCTTTTTATCTTTTAAGTCTTTAATTAGTAGGGCACTTAAATGCATAGAATAACTCTCCATGGTCTCTAATAAGAGTTAGTTACTTGTATTAGGATGGAGCTCTTCCTAATGTTTCCACCCTCTAAGCCGAAAATTGAGTTGTCTTAGGGAAAAATTTTCAGCACCTCACTTGGTTCATAATTCACACTTTGGGTAGTATGCTATTTTCCTTTAATCTTAAAATAATCGTGGTAAATCCAAAGATATCCTCGTTTCGGGGTATCGTTCCATTGTCTCACTTCATCACAACCCTAGGTAACGCTCTAATTTAGGCGGGGTACAACATTCTCCCCCCCCTTAACATAAGTTTCGTCCTCGAAATTGGAGTTAGTATGGTATATGCTTCCATGTTTCCTTATACCTCTTCATGGCATTTCCAATATTCTTCTTTCTTGTACAATCCATCATTTCATTTTCAAGGCAAGAACTGGATAATATGGGGGTACCTACTAAATCATTTAAAGTCTTATATTATACCAGACCCTACTGGATGGTAGCGTCACTGCTAGAGCGCGTTGAGCCATTCCCAGCTTATAACCCTGGACCCCAAAACTTTGTAGCGCAATCTATTTTTCATGCTCTAGCTATGCTACTCCAGTTGTCTACTTTGTCCAGTCATCTCTACTTATGTAGAAGTCTTTCTTTAAGGTTCCCTATCACACTGCTTTACGATTATCCTTACTTGGAAAATAAGCAAGGTAAAACATAAGTACTTTAGGTTGGAAAAATCTGATGTACCTGTTGGTGGTTTAGATGTTTCAAAAATCCTTGGTTGTATCATCCTTTGATCCATATTAGCGCCTCAGGTCATTTTGTTGTTATTTCCAAATGGGTATGGCTGTCACCTTCTGCCTCCTTTCTTCATATGCTCATTAAGTCTCTTTCGTTCCTCCATTATCTTAATATCGCACTCCACTTTATAGCATCCCTTTAACAGTCCATCAAAAGTCCTTGGGTATGCCTTGCCTAACCGACCGTTAATCTGTGAATTCAAGCCACGTCTGAATCTGGTTACCTTCCACCTTTCGTCTTCCATAATCGTGGGAGCATACCATCCTAACATAATGAACTGGCGAACATATTCTGATACTGGAGTGCCTAGTTCTTGCTTTAGCGAATTGAATTCTTCAATCCTCTCTATGACCAAGTCTAGAGAGAGGAAAGCTCCACAGAACTCCTACAGAAATCTTGCCCATACTATTGGTCGTGGCAGCGGCTAGATATTTGTTTTCCACCACCGGCCAGCCTTACCTATCAGGAATGTCCGGACTATTCGTGTCCTTGTCTCATCCGGCACCTTCACCCACCGAAGCTTACCCTCAACTTCGTTCAACCGCCGCTCTGCCTCCTCTGGGCTAGGCTCCTCGTCAAACCCTGGAATTTGTGTTTTAAGCAGCTGTCGGTAATAAAATCCAATGCTTCCTGGGGGTGATAGTGGTGATGCTAGCATACCGGTCTATGATGTCATCTGCACCACACAGCGTCGGTTTTATTCGAAGTCATACCGAGATAAGAAACAATATTTAACTTGTAACTCAATGAAAATTCTCATTGGCATGGAAATAGATATAATATGGGTCAAATTCTATAAAATGTCGTAAATAAGGGTTTTATCTTCGAGTCTAAGTCACCCTAATCTAAGGACAACTCTCATCTAAGATCAGGACTTAGATCTAAGATCAAACTTAGTTCTATATTCTGCCCGGATCTGGAGCCTGGGCTCTGATACCACCTGAAGCGCCCCGCACCCCGGCCCAGCCGGATATGGTGCACCCACCGTACTTCACTATGGAAAGTACGAGGCGTCGATCCATAACATAACAAAGTCCTGAATAAATATGAGGACTTTCATGCTTACGCGTCAACAAGTAAGCGAAACCGTGGCAGAATAAAAACTTTAAATTAAAAAGGTCTACGAAACCATCATTAGTTTTACAATCCAAATCATAAGGTACGGAAATTCCCAAAAGTAATTGTTTCCATCACAAAATCATAAAAAGGATCATCGGTCACAACCATCTCATCAAGTCTCCTAGGCCATCCATCTCTCGCACATCTACGGGTAGGGAACCCTAGGTTCATCTTCGATCCATTCCACTTTATTCCTTGCGGCCTCTGGGAGGAAAAATAGGAGGTGAGTGACAACGTCACCAGCAAGTAAACTATAAATAATCGTGAATTAAATGGAAAGTACATACAAGAACCGAACCCCAAAATTCGGTTTAGAAACATACCTGACTTTCCATCTAATACTCGTCAGTGATCAACTCATAACGTATCAAAGATCATAACTTAACAGGGATCATAACTTGTTTAAGAACATAACTTATAAAAGATCGTAACTTATAAAAGTTCATAACTTATTAAAGACCATCACTCCATAAAGATCATAACCTAGGAGCTACCAAGCCGTAACAACTTAGCCTAGGTATCACGTACCGTTATTCGATGTCTCATTAAATGCAACATGCATGAGTATGTACATGTGATGCATCATGATAAAAATGAAGATAAGGTCTTTCGTTCTTTTCTTTCAAAACATCATCGTCGAAAAACAAGAGAGTATTCAGATCTATTCACCCGGATCTGAGGCGGTCACTTATTCCCTTCGAATCCATTATTCCCGAATTCGGAACGGTCACGTCATCACTTATCAGGTCTATTCTCTCCGGGCCTGCACGGTCCATATCAGGTCTATTCTCTCCGGGCCTGAACGGTCCATATTATCAGATTAATCAACCCCGGATCTTGAATGGGTCCTTACTGGCCAGGAAACACACGGTATCGGTGGGAAGCGTTCTTTTAAAAATAGGATCTTTTCTTTAAAAACGCTTTTTCATCTTTCTTTATCATAAAATCGGTTCCATAAATCATGTAAATGACGATGATACAATGTATGACATGTACCATGCAATTCATGACATAATGCACTACATATACACACATGTACAACTTAATCTTTAGGCTTGAAAAATTTCCAGAATTATCAATCCATACGCACGGCCTCAACACCTCGTGTTTTAGGTCCATTATCATGAGTTCTTATCCTACATATGCATAAGCGTGTCTTTCTATTCGTAATATAATTTTCGTGACGATACGAGACATATAAGACACTTAATTTATTTAATGACGAAACAGGGCTGCTGAATTTCAGCCATGCAGCGTCCTTTATTTTACCTTTCATATAAGCCCACTAATCTTCATTTAATTTGGGCCAACTTTGGAAATCTGCTGTAAACATACTAACAATTAATGATCATAAGCCCAAACCATATAACTAAGTCTAAGCCCATTAAAACAAGGCCTTACAACAAGTTCCTCAATTCTGCCCAAAATTCCAGCTTAGTAACGCCAACTTATCCTTGGTGATTACCCCTTAAAATAACCATGTTGAGTTAAGTGGTTTACTTATAAATACTCACACATGTCTTAAGTAATTTTCATAAAAGTTTCGCAGAATTATAATCTCGTTAAAGGGATCATTTATTCTTTTTCCCAAAAAGGTTACCTGCTGAATTTCGAAACGACCAATTTTCACTACGAATTTTATTGTGACCAAACCGTAAGTCCTTTTTCGAAAATTCCAACTCTCAAACTTAGAAAACACAAAAGCATAGTATCCTGCTAAAAATCAGCCCAATTACATGATCCTAAGGTCCATTTCCAGGGTATTAATTAAGTCACATGAAATCTATTTAGTCCATAAATTTCCAGCATGACCAGTTTTACTAAAAATTCCGTTAAACATAATCCGTAACTCCTTTTAACAAAATTCCAACTCTCATAATCACTATACACATAGGGCTAGTGTTATGCCAAAAATTCGCTAAATTGAGTACCTCTAAAGTCTCCTTTCAGGTCCCACAAAACGACATAAAAATCTGCCTTGCTCTAGTAAATTCAAGTTTTGTCACATTTCCTTACTAAAGGTCCCAACTTGCATTGTTTGGCTTAAACACTTTATTAAACCTCAAATACACCTTTAACATATGGATTTGCAAGTCCTAACACATTACAAAATTCATCTACACATCACCTCAAAAACAGCTTGAATGATACATATATCATTCTTTTGGCCATGCACACCGTGTTCATACTAAAATCAAGCCTTGGTATAATTGGTGCATTCGCACCCTAACCCCCAAACCAGCCCGTTCATACGCATGCAAGGTAAAATAACATCCCCACAATGAACATATTAAGCTTATCACAAAAAGCATACATCTTGCTCCCATTTTACCCCACAAGATACCATTATACCCTAGGATCCGAAAGTTTCACACATAAACTTAGCATTTCACCTCTAAGATTCAATCTTAATGGCATATAGACATTCAAGCATGCACATTCACATCCAAGTCATGAGTATGTATAGTGTACTTGCCTTTTTAACTTACTCCTCTTCTTAGCTTGAAATGTGTATGGAATAGGTGAAGTCCTCTTCTTCTTCACACATGCACCTCACGGGTTTGAAAGGGAAAAGAGATCAATGGTTAGTCCATAATCTTAAGTGAAAGATGCACTAAATAGGTGTTAGATGGAGTTACCAAAAGAAACTTGTGTAGTGTTCAAGCCCCTTAAGACTAGTATCCCACAAAAGCTTGAGATTTTTTGAGCCTAGTGACCTTGAGGGTCACGGTTTGGGAGCAAGAAAAATAGCACTATGAGTTTTACTCCATGAAGGATGTAGGAACTCTCTTGAGAAGATTTAGAACATGCTTACCTAGGGCAATCTTGGGCTTGGATGAACTCCAACCTCTTCTTGGTCTCTTTTTGGACGGTGCCTTGAAGAAGAGATGGAGACAAAATCCCTCTTTTATGAAAACTCCTTATTTGGTTAGTTGAATGTTTTTAAGGGCTCTTTATGAAGGGACAATACCCTTCTTGATTAGGCCTAGCCGGCGCTTTTAAGGGGAAAGGAAGAGAAAGTTTTCCCATGTGCTTAAACACTATTATGAAAATCATTAATGGCCTAATCATAATTCACTTTTTGGGTTTGCATGGAGAGTCTTGGAACCATTGTTTTGCTCCTTAAGGCCTCTTAGCCGAATGTATGCGTGTACCCTTGTACATGCATGGATTGATTCTCTTGCATCTTACTCACGGCCATAATTTATTTGTTTATCCATCTAAATTTTTCGTAAACTAGACACACATGCGTGTTCAAAGTGTATCTTAACTATTACCCTTTAATTACACCCTAAAATCTCTTAAGCCCACACCAAGGCATATGCCGTAAGGCATACACGTAAGTATGACATGTGCATATATGTATATATATATACCTGTACGTGTACATATATATAAATAAATCCATCGTTACACAGGTAACTATGCACACATGAATATATCATGGGATCCGGCTTTTTTATGGGATTAACGTGATTGCTCCTTGGTTAGGGTGAAGTCCTCTTAAAGACCTAACCACTTTTTGCTTTTAGGGTTCCTTAATGGTCTTGAAGCCACTTACTTGTTTAATAAGGCCTTATGGCCGAATCATGAGTGGGCACGCTTATGCATGTATGAGTTTAATCAAACATCATCTTATTTATGATCATAATTTACCCATTTTCCTATCTTAATATATATATATAGGTATACACGTGTTTATGTATGGTTAATTTGTTGACAAATTAACCATACATAAGTATACATATATATAGATAGGTATACACGTGTTTATGTATGGTTAATTTGTTGACAAATTAATGTGTTCATGTAGACCTACTCTTCACCAAGTTTGAAGTTGCTTATCCCCCAAAATAGGATATGTTTTAATGACAAAGTTTCCCCTTGGCTTTCCCCAAAAATATAAGCCGGCGGCGGGAGGGGTCCTCTCCCTCCCTCCCCCAAGTGCAATTACTCCTTAGTTAGTGTGTCCCTTCCTAATTCTTAAGTCATTTACTATTGTGATTAAATGAGTACCATGAACCAACCATGGGTTCAAACCCGGTTGTTAGGGGCCTTTGGTACCCTTATTGAGCTTGAGTCACCCTTTAGAAAATTAATAAGGAAGCCACTAAGTGATTGAAGGAATATCCTTAATGAAACGTCATATTGTGAATACACCATGCTTTCTTGTATAATTGCTTTAGAAAACAATTAAGAGGTGTAACCACCCTTTCCTAATAATAAAAGGGCCTCTTAATGGCTCCCCCTATCCGGCGGCAAAAAGGGAAAAGGGTGTTTTCCCTCTTTTCACCTTTTAAGTCTTTAATTAGTAGGGCACTTAAATGCCTAGAATAACTCTCCATGGTCTCTAATAAGAGTTAGTTACTTGTATTAGGATGGAGCTCTTCCTAATGTTTCCACCCTCTAAGCCGAAAATTGAGTAGTCTTAGGGAAAAATTTTCAGCACCTCACTTGCTTCATAATTCACACTTTGGGTAGTCTGCTATTTCCTTTAATCTTAAAATAATCATGGGTAAATCCAAAGATATCCTCCTTTCGGGGTATCGTTCCATTGTCTCACTTCATCCCAACCCTAGGTAACGCTCTAATTTAGGCGGGGTACAACATATAGTGCCTCTTTAAAACCAGTTTCTAAAAGAAAAGTAGCAAAACGATCATACCATGCTCTTGGTGCTTGCTTTAGACCGTATAGTGCCTTCTTTAGTTTGTACACGTGATCGGGATGTTTCAAATCTTCAAAACCGGGTGGTTGTTTCACGTATACCTCTTCTTGTATAAAGCCATTTAAGAATGCACTTTTCACGTCCATTTGATAGAGTTTAAAATCTTTTATGCAAGCAATAGCAAGTAAAAGTCGTATGGATTCTAAACGTGCTACGGGTGCAAATGTTTCATCATAATCAATTCATTCTTCTTGATTATATCCTTGTGCTACAAGTCTCGCTTTGTTTCTAACAACTCTTCCTTCTTGATTCATTTTATTCCTAAACACCCACTTTGTGCCTATTATAGTCTTATCTTGTGGTCGTGGCACTAAATCCCATACGTCATTTCTAAAAAATTGATTAAGTTCGTCATGCATAGCATCAGTCCAAGAAGAATTACTCAAAGCATCATGCACATTTTTAGTTTCGATTTCAGAAATCATGACATGAAAATGATTTATTTCATCCGTATTTATCCTTCTACGTGGTCGCACACCGTGAGTGATCTCTATGCCATCTTGGTTGATTATTTTCTACGTTCTCATGCATTTCTAAGTGGTCATGCATTTCTAGTGTATCATGCATATCATGCGTGCCATCATCATCATTCAACACGGGTTTCAATTCAAAATCATCATCATATTCTTTATCTTTATCAATCTCACCAAATTCATTAAACTTCACATGAATAGATTCTAGAATTTGTCTAGTGAGAGGATCATAACATATATATGCTTTTGAATTCACAGAATACCCAACAAAGATGCATTCAATTGATTTAGATTCAAACTTATCCAAATTATCTTTCGTATTTAAAACAAAGCATTTGCAACCAAACACACGAAAGTAATCAATTTTAGGCATGCGATCATTTAATATCTCATAAGGCGTCTTATTTATTTTCTTTCTAATAGACAAACGATTAACAATGTAGCATGCACAATTTACGGCTTCCGCCCACAAGAATCTAGGCAATTTATTCTCACACAACATGGTTCTAGCAATTTCTTGTAATGTCCTATTATTTCTTTCTACTGCTCCATTTAATTGTGGAGTTCTAGGTGGCAAAAACTTGTGTTTAATTCCTTTTTCTTCGCAAAATGAAATCATGTATTTGTTTTTAAATTCACCGCCTCTATCGCTTCTTATCCTTTTCACATTGACACCATATTGATTTTCAAGTTGTTTTATTAGTTTCGCAATCTCAATGGCACTATCATCCTTATGTGCAAGAAACAAAGTCCAAGTATAACGAGAAAAATCATCAACAATCACACAAGCATAGTGACGTCCACCAAGACTCGTAGTGCGACTATGACCAAATAAATCAATGTGTAATAATTCTAAAACTCTAGTCGTGCTTATTTCATTTTTAGGCTTTAGTGACTCGCGTGTTTGTTTGCTTTTTATGCAAGATTCACACAACTGAAAGTTGTCTAAATCAAGTGTAGGCAATCCTCGTATTAGGTTCTTTCGTTGGAGTTTTTCAAGTGTAGAAATGCCAATGTGTCCTAAATGTCTATGCCACAAATTTACGTTAGGTTCATTTGACATGAAACACTTAACCTTAGCGTCTAACATATCATCCATAGAAAGCGTAAAGATGTTTCCTTCCCGTTTTCCTTTTAAAACTGTTTCTCTATTTTTATTTATTATATTACAATATGGATGATTAAAACACACATCAAAACCATTTTCAATAAATTTTGAAATGCTAAGAAGATTATAGGATAAGTTACTTACCAAAAAGACGTTGGAGATTTGAAGAGTGCTTGGGTTTCCAATTGTATCTTTTTCAATGATCTTGCCTTCATTGTTGTCTCTAAAGGTCATAGATCCGCCTTTTGTGACCTTCTTCAATTTAGTGAACAAACACGGGTCACCCGTCATGTGCCTCAAGCAACCACTGTCAAGGAACCACTTGATAGATGTGTCTTTTGATGTGTGGGCTCCCTGCAATGTACAAAAGTGATTTAGGTACCCTTTTAATTTTGGGTCTTTACGAGTTAGTTATTCACCTGTTAGTAAAAGTACCTTTAGGTACCCATGCTTGGGTGATCCTTCTCGGTCTAGAAAATGGCAAGAATGTAGATGAAGGTGCAATGTAGTAGACATGTGGTGAGTGTACTTTGGGCCTTTGGACGAGAACTCCTTTATATGTGTCATATTGAGTGCGATTTTGATATGTCCTCGTGTTGGTGTGCATAGTGCGTGATCTAGATGGATGAAATGAATGTCGTGTATGCATCACTCGTTTCTTCTCATATCTATATGGCACATAATTATATTTCGCATGATATGAAGAAGAAGTATGACGACATAAGGGGAGAGGGGGTCTTTGCGTCATCTTAGACGCCGTATTTGCTTTTCGAGTGTCTACTTTCTTACACAAGACAAACTTGGTTGGTTTAGTAGATACTTCATTTGTCTCAGTGTATCCTAATCCGGTTTTATCACTATCATATTTTTGTGATAAAATAATACGATCTAGCATGTTAGACCCCGTATCAAACAGTTTCATCATTTTCTCTAAGTCCGTATTCCTTGATTTCAAATTTGAAATCTCGGATTTCATTTCATTATTATGAGTGGTCAATGATGTGATCTCTATCTTTAATGCATTAATGATGCATGACGACTCTTCTTTTGAATCGTTTAGTTGAGCGAAAAGATTCGTGTTAGAAGATTCTAACAATTTCATGTCTTCAATTAATCGCTTCTTTTCTTTTGCGAGAGTCTTAGTAAATTTATGCAATTCTAAATACTGACTGAAAAGATCATCATAAGAAGGCTCAGAGTCAGAATCAGAGTCAAGAAGATACCTCATTTGATGCTTTGGATACAAAGCATACTTGTGCAGTCTCCTCTTCTGTATTGGTCTCGGAATTAGATGTATCACTCCAAGTGGAGGCCTTGAGAGCTCTTTTCCTTTGCTTAGGTTCTGAGAGGAGTCTATACTTGGTTCGATCCTTGTCAGGGTGTTTGTTTGCTTGCTTGTCCTTATTAGGCAGTCATATGATAGATGTCCAAGTTTACCACATTCGTAACATTTAACATCCTTGTCATTTGTCTTATTCTTATTTCTTTTAGTCGAAATACCCTTAGGTTTGTTTTTGAATGACTTTCTCATGAATTTTCTCAAGCCTTTAGCCAATAAAATTA
The DNA here is from genome assembly GCA_036186865.1 of Eustoma russellianum. NCBI lineage: Eukaryota > Viridiplantae > Streptophyta > Magnoliopsida > Gentianales > Gentianaceae > Eustoma > Eustoma russellianum. The sequence continues at coordinate 29,975,989 of AP025056.1, forward strand.
AGTCATCGTTGTCTGATTCAGA
>AP025056.1:29984625-30020918 GCA_036186865.1 Eustoma russellianum
ATGCTCTGAAGGATTCTTCTTGGATTGATGCTATGCATGATGAATTAAATCAATTCACAAGAAATGATGTATGGGATTTAGTGTCACGACCGGAAGATAAAACGATAATAGGCACAAAACGGGTATTTAGAAATGAAATGAATGAAGAGGGTAAAGTCGTTAGAAACAAAGTAAGGCTTGTAGCACAAGGATATAATCAAAAAGAGGAAATAGACTACGAAGAAAAATTTACACCCGTAGCACGCTTAAAAGCCATACGATTATTACTTGCTATTGCTTGCTTGAAGGATTTTAAACTTTATCAAATGGACGTAAAAAGTGCATTTTTAAACGGCTTTATACAAGAAGAGGTATATGTAAAAACCACCCGGTTCTGAGGATTTAAAATATCCCAATCATGTGTACAAATTAAAGAAGGCACTATACGGTTTAAAACAAGATAGGGCTTGGTATGATTGTTTTGCTACCTTTGTTTTAGAAAATGGATTTAAAAGAAGCATCATAGACATTACTTTATTCTTGAAACAAGAAAATTCGGATTTACTTATTATTCAAATTTTTATGTTGATGACATTGTCTTTGGATCTACATCTCATAAACTAGTTGAAAATTTTGAAATATGCATGAAATCCTAATTTGAAATGTCTATGGTTGGTGAGTTGAATTATTTTCTTGGCTTGTAAATAAAACAAACTAGTAAAGACATCCATATAAGTCAAGTCAAATATGTGAATGACATGATTAAAAAAGTTTAACTTTGAAAACTTGAAACCATCCCCCACCGCTATGAGTGTTACCACTAAACTTGATAAAAATGAGAAATGGAAAAGACTTTGATAATTGTTTGTATAGGTCTATGATTGGTTCTTTGCTTTATCTTACCACAAGTAGACCTAATATCATGTTTAGTGTTTGTATATGTGCTCGTTCTCAAAGCAACCTTAAAGTGTCACACTATAATGCTGTAAAAAGGAAATTTCGATACATTAAGCATACTTCCACTTTAGGAATTTGGTATGATAAGAATTGTGAATTTGACTTGCATGCTTATACTGATGCGGATTATAGCGGATGCAAAATAGATAGAAAAAGCACAAGTAGCACATATCAATTTATTGGAAATTCATTGATATCTTGGTTTTCGAAAAAGCAAGCAAGTGTAGCATTATCTACTACTGAAGCGGAATACATGGTACTTAGTCTTTGTTGTACACAACTTTTATGGCTAAAACAGCAACTATCTGATTTTGGAATAACGATAAACCGCATCCCTATTTATTGTGATAGTATAAGTGCTATCAATTTGCCTAAGAACCTCGTATTACACTCTAAGGCAAAGCACATAGAGGTACGATATCACTTTCTTCGTGATCATGTAAACAGTGGTGATATCGTTATAGAACATGTTCGTACTGAAGCACAAGTAGCCGACATATTCACCAAAGTACTTAATCAAGCCATGTACGAAAATCTACATTCAAAATTAGGCATGATTTCGGCTAATTTGCTATAGATTTATATTTCTTTCCATCCTTACATGTACTTTTGATATCATTTACAAAATAAAAGGGGAGAGAGAGCATGATTGCATGATTTAAGGGGGAGCACACGATGATATAAAATTCAAAATTCAAAATTCAAATTTGTGCATAATTGGAGGGAGAGTAATCACGTTTAAATCATAGACCAATGTTATTTTATAAATCATCAAAAGGGAGATATTTTTTATAAAAAGTGTTTGAGTGATTTACAAATGCATGATTTAAATGGTACGAGTTTACGAAATGCATGACAAAATTATTACTTGACACGTTTATGTGATAAACACGATTTATATGCTTATCTATATTGTTGCCGTACTAACAAGCCATGAAGCGTTAAAGCTTATATCATATGGCAAGCATTTGTTGTCTTTGTACCAATTTCAGGTGCCATAATTAATGAACTAAACTAGTCAATTAAGTGTAGTGCTTAAGTTAGTGAACTAACTAGTTCATTAAATGGAGACATATTTGGTGCAAGCTATATAGCAACAAATTTGAAAATGGAAAATCTCCTTCCCATATGCCTCTACACGCAAATAATACGGATTATTTGCAGGATTATCAGTATGAACATGATTATTACGAGAGCTGGAAGCAACACCAGTAGAATTCGCCATGATCAAACAATGCGATCACAAATCGAAGAAGAAAAAAATGATAGAATTCAATCAAAGAATCGATGGTGAATCACCAGAGCTGTGACACCATGTTAAAATCAACTTATGAACTCAATTCAAACAGCAAAACATTCAATCTAATAAACTGAATCGAAAAGATCAAATGCAGAATTTCAAATATCAGAGAATGGCGCGTAACAGAGCTTGAAAGCAAAGATGTCAAAGTCTTGGAGGAGAAGAAACTGTTATTCAGAATGCACATTACACAAAACCTGCTGTAAGTATATATACAAACGTCTACATGAATTAGAAAACTACTTGGCGCGTGCAACTAATGACAACTGATGCAAAGTCGGTGAGCTGCCTTCTAGCTACTTCCTTTCATATAATCCGACGTGTCCTTTTTAGTTCAGCTCCAATACAACTCATTTACAACACATGTTGATCACACTAGACTTCTTCCTTTTTACTCAGCTCAACAACGTAAGGCCAGTTTGTACTTCACTTCACTTGATTGATGCTGCAGCTTCCATGCTGAACAATTGCTCTCCTTGCACCTTTCTTTTCTTCGAAGCTGTTTCAAAACCTTCAACAGAAGAGAAAGTAAACATGTGGAAAGTAAATATAGGTAGGTCTCGTAGTTAAATAATAACCATTTTGCTGTGCAACAATATATCTTGCTTATCTCCGTTTCAATTTTCTTAAACTAGTATGAAAATTGATAATGCTTTTTTAGAAAAACTGAATTAAAAATTGATTAATGCAGTACTGATGTATATCCAATATATTTAAGTATTTCTCGCCTCCAGGACGTGGCTTAGTTAAAGATTGGACGATAGATTGCATCCTATGTTGACGATCCGAATCTTGGCGATTGCAGTGTAGATGTTTGGACCCGCAGGCAGGTTTTTATATTGGAGGTGGTTTGGGTTCAGACACCTTCTAAGCACCAGGTCAGATCTCTCATGTAAAGGACTACTTAACTACCTGATTTACATTTTTTACGAAATTTTTTAGTACCGTAATGGTAAGTCCGTAGCCTTTTTTTTCATCCATGTATTCTTTAGGAATTTCAAAACATTTTTTTCGTTTGTCAAATCTTGTACCTATAATAGGAAAAAGCAAAAGGCCACTCGGTACACTCCCCCCTCAATTATCAACAGCTTCTTCATAAAGTTTTTGCAATTTGTTTTACGGTACTTTCTGGATGAAGCAAGTTGCTAACATCGTGCTCGTGGATCCAGGCTTTACCTTTCTGTCCACGTTAAACAGCTTACCTGGCTTCAAGCTCCAGCTGGTTTAGGCATCAGAGTAATCAGAAAGAAAAGTGCATTGTTTTCATCCGTCCATGTTTAGATGTTTTTGCATATGCATGCATTCTGCACGAGCTGAGAAAATTGATATGGCAAATGTAGCTTAACTGGTTTAACATTTGTTCACCTGGGAAATATCTGTTAAAATCAGCTCATAAACTAAAATGAAGCGATGAACAAGAGAGAACACGAATCAAACTAATCAAATTTGGAAGAATTTGAGAAAACTGTAAAATGGCGCCAAAGGTGCGCTCTCATACAAAACAGGAAATGGTTTGAAGATATTTTTGTATCTACTTCTACACTCTTCTTATTTAGAACCATTCTAAGTATTTATACTAGCTATAGATCTAACAAGAATGTAATCAGCACGTGTGATTAAGTTTTGATCCGCTGTGGCACGCACGCACCAAACTTCAGTTCTGCTGCCAGCGTGCCAGATGCGCCTGCTGAGCCAACTGCGCTTCACCCCATGCCGACCGTGCCAAGGATGTCAAGTATCAACCCAAGCGTGCCAAGTACCGTGCCAAGCATACCAGGTGTGCCAACTTTCCATGCCAACGAACCAACCTCTACAACAAACCTCCTACTCTGATCTAATGCATCTTCTTTTCTGTCTTATCAGCTCAACATCTTCAACACCCCTCCCCCCTCAATTCTGACTTCTTGTAGATATTACATACTCCTAAAGCTGAAGTCAAGAATTGCAATCTCCTGGAGCTCAATGCTTTTGTAAACAAGTCTGTCACCTGAAAGTCTGTCTTAACGGGCATTGGTTTGATTACACCCTCCTGAAATTTGTCTCTGACAACATGACAATCCACTTCTATATGTTTTGTCCTTTCATGAAATATATGATTTTCAACTATATAGATTGCACTTTTGTTATCACAAACAATTCTACAGGTTGATCCTGATTTACCCCTAGATCTTTCATAAGATAAAAAAACCACTGTATCTCACATGTAGCTACAGCAAGTGCCTATACTCAGCTTCTAAAGATGATCTTGACACAGTACTCTGCTTTTTAGCCTTCCAGGATACTAAGGCAACACCAAAGAACATACAATAACCTGTGATGGACCTCCCGGTCTCTGAGTAACCACCCCAGTCAGAATCAGCATAGGCCTTAAGTAATTTTGACCCTGTACTGGAAAACAACAAGCCTTCTCAAGGACTTCCCTTTAAATACCTCAGCAGCCTGTTTACAGCCTTCATATGCAACTCTGTAGGGTGTCCAACAATTGGCTCAACTGTTGAACACTATAGGATATGTCAGGTCTAGTAATAATGAGGTATAACAGTTTGCCAATAAGCCTTATATACGTTGATACATCAGGAAACAGAGGTGAGTCATTATGCTCAAGCTTCAGATTTTGTTCCATAGGTGTCACTGCAGGTTTGGCACCCAAGAACCCTATCTCTTCTAACAACTTCATTGTATAGTTTCTTTGACATATCATAATCCCCCCTGAGACCTTGCCACCTCAAGACCTAAAAATATGTTAGGGTGCCTAAGTCTTTAATCTGAAATGTAGAATGAAGATGATCCTTGAGACTCTATATCAAAATCAAGGAATCACTGGCTACTATTATATCATCAACATAAACTAGCAATACTATAAAGGAACATGAGAATTTCTTTGTGAACATAGTATAATCATTCTTGGACTGTTGAAAACCCTGAGACAACAAGCAAAGAGTGAGCTTTTCATTCCATTGTCTACTTCCATGTTTAAGGCCATATAATGACTTCTGAAGTTTACAAACAGCATTAGACATAGGGGATTCAACCCCTGGTGGTAAGGTCATATAAATCTCTTGGTACAAGTCACCATGAAGAAAGGAATTATTGATATCCAGTTGATGCACATGCCAGTTATTCATAGCCGCCAAAGCAAGAAGAAGACGCACAGAAGTCATCTTAGCCACAGGAGAAAAGGTATCTACATAGTCTATACCTGGCTGTTGAGTATAGCCCTTGGCCACAAGCCTTGCCTTGTACCTTTCCACCGAGCCATCAGCCTTTCTCTTTATCTTATACACCCACTTACATCCAATAGGCTATTTTCCAGGTGGTAAGGGAACAATAGTCCAAGTATTGTTAGCCTTCAAAGCTGCAAGTTCAACTCGCATGGCTTCTTGCCAAGGGACAGATGCAGCTGACTGTTGATAAGTTATAGGTTCTTGTTCAAGGCTAATATTAAGAGTATATGCTTGGTATGCAGGAGTCAGACCTTCAAAAGAATGATATAGGTGTATGGGGTATGGTGTGGATGGTGAGACAAGTGACTGACAAGAAGACTGAGGTGAGGAAGAAAGCCCACGGTAGTGTAGGACCTGTAAGGCACTACTAGAAGGGGGAGGTTGAATAGTGGGTGCGGAAAATTTGGTTTTTAAAATACTTTAACCCAAAAACCCAACTTCTGAAAACAATTTCTGTTTTCAGATCCTGATTTGAAACGTTTGAAAAACTAGGTTACAGATCTTCAAAAATTCTGAAATTTGGAAAGATTCTACTCTCAGATGTTTTGAGTATCTCCTAAAAATTTCAGATCAAAAATTCAACCTCTAACCCTTTGAAAAATTGTTTGTAGTCCGATTGCGCAAATCTTCCAATACAGTAGTCTGATTTGAAAATTTTATTCCGATTAATCCTAACTTCAAATGGTCTGAAAATTTAATGACAAACCCCTTACTATATGTATTTAAATAAATTAAAACAGTTTTGAAAAATTCTTTTGGGAAGTATATCAAATATGTCCAAGTTCTCAACCTTTGCAAGTCTGAAAATCAGATTGCACTAGTCTCAGAACTATTAATGTTTGAATGACTTATACTTGTCAAAAAGAGTTGAAACTTACGCCAAATTAAACTTAGAACGTGTGGCTATGTTTCTAAAAAGTTTTGTGATTTTTAAAATTCGTTTGATATTTTTACTATTGCAATGAAAATGATGCACAATGCAGAAAAATGAAAGTAAAATGCTGAAAGTAATAACACCGAGAATTTTATACTGGTTTGGTTAAAACAACCTACTCCAGTCTTCGAGGACACCTTCCTCGGTTATCACTAAACAAAATAACACCTTACCACAAAGGCTTGCTGGAGTTACACACCAACTCCAACCCTTTACACAAACGTTACAAGTAATCACACCTTTTGCGAACACCACCATCGAACGAATAAAGGATTGATCACACCTTGATCAACGTTTTACAACAATGAACGTGTATGGTGGTCTATAAAAAGCTTATTCAATATATTTGAATATAAGAACAATAGGCTTGAGAGAGAAGAAGAAAGAAAGGTAGAAGAAGAAAGTGGAAGACACTTTTTGTACTTGAGAGAATATGAGAATTGTCTTGCATTTGAGGGGCTCTCTTTTCTTCCTTTTATCATGCTTTGGCCGCCCACTCTAGGGCATTTCTCCATCTTGAAAATTCTCTTTTAAGTCCTTGGAAGAATGCCTTGTTTAGATGTGACATCAACTTGCTTACTTGGCAACATTTGATTGGATGATTGTCTTGGCCTTGCTTACTTGGCACTCCTTGATTGGATGAGATTTGTCATCACTTGATGGCTGTACAAATCTGAGAATTACACTTAAAACATGTGCCAAATTATTCATAAAAACCTTGCCAAATATCACATAATCAATCCCACATAATTTGCAAAGAAAATTGTCTCCATTTAACTCCAAAAATTCGGCCACCATATGCAACACATGCTGAAATTTTCAGCATGGGTAATATTCTAAATATGTTCAAATTATTGCCATATTGGTATTACATCACTCCCTTGAAAATGAAGAAGAAAATATGTTAAAATCAAGACCAAATTTTCGGCCATACTAATATACACATGCTGAATTTTTAGTATGTGTTATATTTGTGACATAGTTTGAAACATTACCTTGTGTAGCTCCCACAGTTATGTCATTAACCTTTTGTAGTCCATTCTTGACCAATCAAGATGCTAACTAAGCTCCACATAAGCTCCATCAAGGCTGAGTGGCGTGTGAATTGAGCTTGAACATGTGCTGAATTTATTTTTATAAGCTTTGTAAAATAGTGCACAATAATTATACACATATGGTATATTCCAATCAGCCCTAATTTGAATATTCTAAAACACTTCAGTATGTATTGAATACGTAAAAAGTGTCTAGATACATGCTACATGTCATCCCAAAAACGTTCCATGTATCGTGTTCGCAGAAAACCGAATTTTCGACTTTTGTCGATTACGCGATTTTTTTCCGATTAAATTCAAACTTTTTGCACATGTTATATATATTATGTCACGCATAATATATATAGAATAACTTGAATATTTAGCTCTTAAGGCTGAGTAAAGTGGCGCCCCATGTGACAAAAATGTTGAATTTGAAATCTCCACAATTTTGCCTTAATTGGGGGTGATTTGTGTGTGCTAACATAGAATAATTTTATGGCTGAATATACCATGTAAGCCACGAAATTTATGGTCATTTTTGAAGTGTAGGGGCTGGCCATCTATATATGGCAAGTACGTGACACGTTAGCAAAGTTTCGGTAGTCAACCAATACGACAATTTTTGATTTAGAACCTTATAACGTGTCTTAATAATTTTGTCATCACCATGACTTATATCATATGATATAAGACCTGAATATACTCATAAATATAGGGTAAGTATAGTAGTGTTGTTGTACCCCAACGATCATGTACTTGAGACTATGATTAAGTGTCAAAATAAAAGCGATGATTCCTCACGAGCGTGTTACTTAAGTCACATTTATCGCTTCCTTATTTAAATTCTTCAAGTTCATTTAGGACGAACACTAAATAAGTATACGAGCGAACGTCACGAGGCGTGTGATACACCTTGAGAATTCGGCCAAAGGCCAATAATCACCCTTGAAGTAAACTCGTTCTTGTAAGAATACAAACATAAACCATCCTCACAAAGCAAGATTAAAACCAAAAAAAAATGAAATAAAATCAGTAAACATTATAAAAATAAATGATGGGATTTGATAAATGTGAAAGGACAAAAATACCCCCAACACCCTCCTAATTTCGGCCAAGGCTTAGGAGGATCTAGAATTCTCCACACTCTTCCAAATAATTTATAATTAACAAATGACATAATAATTGAAATATTAAATAAGCAACTTGCATGCAAAAGAAATGATAAAATAAGAAAAGAGGAGGCTAGTGTGTAAGAAAAGCAAGGCCTAGATTCTTTTTCCCCTTCTCCCATGCACCAGCCGGTTGCCCCCCTTACACCCCTAGCTCTTTTTATTTCTCAAGACAACTTCATTTCCATCTTGTCTTGAACATTCCCCTAAGAAAGCTTCCACTAAACACTTAAGAAATTCTCCAAGTCCCTTCCACCCCCAACTTTCGGCCAACACCTCAAGAATAGGAGGTTCAACTCCATCTTCTTCTTCAAGCTCAAGGATCCTCTAGGTAAGTCTCATTTCAAAGTTCTTAGGTAGATTCTTCATACAAAATAGTGAAGCTCATATGGGTGTTCTTTTCTCCCCTAAACCGTGGCCTTCATGTTCAAGGAGGTGAAAATCTTCAACACTCTTAGGTGAAGCTATCTTGCTACACTTGAATCTCCATTCCAAGACTACTTTGGTAAGATGTTTTAGCCTCAAATAAGACTCTATTTTCACTATTTAAGGGAGACTAACCTTTCCTTCCTCTTCTTCCAAAATCGTGTGCTCAAGGGAGTAGGAGGAGAAGGATTCCAACTCAACTCACTCCAAAACCAAGAAAAGGCAAAAACTTTGGCTTGAAGAGGCAAGTATACACTAATCTCTCATGATTTACCTAAAGAATTAGTGACTTGAATGACTAAAAGTTCCAAAGATATGATCTTTAGTGAAATATCTTAAGTCTAAGGTTATACCTTAATGATTCCTTAAGTACAATGCTTTGCATGTGGGTTATTGTGTCTAAGATGGAGTTATTTCTTACATGCAACATGGAATGAGGCTGTTTTAGGATGGATTAAGGTGCATCTAAGTGAGTCTAGGCAAGATTAAATTCTTGGTTGGAACTTGAGAGGTCTTAGGAAGACATGCATGTAATGGATGTTGGTTTTTATGAGGTTATTTGTAAGACTAGACTAAAATGACTCTTGAATATGTTGCATGTTTGAATATATGTTTTAAAATGTGTCTAAGAGTCCCCATATGTTTCGGCCTAACGGATGGAAGAAGGGTGAACCTTGACTCTAAGAAAGAATAACTATTTTGAGCGTGTGTGATACTTGCTTGGTTTACCATTTACAAACTGTTTAGTATGATGCAAAGGTGATCTTATAACAAGCATGCAATCTGGATATTCATGTTACAAAGGAATGTAAGTGATAACCAATGACCTAGTTCATAAGAACAAGAGGAATGGTGAGCATTTGACTTAAACCATGACAATATAGCAAAGTACTGGAACTAGGCAGAATGGAATGGCATTTTCAACGACCTGAGAACTGGACTTACAGACCTTCAATGAAGCTAATTTTTGGCATAATGTTAGTCCTATGAATGTAGCACGAATGAGAGTTGGAATTTTGTTAAAATAAGCTAAGGATTATTTTTAATAAATTATACGGTAAAACTGCTCCAGCAGGAAATTCTGGAGCAGGGCAGAATTGGTCCCTGAGTTTAACGAATTTAAAAAGGATCTTTTGAACCTTCAATAAATCTGGTCTTTGTCACAGAGCTAGCCCCATGTGTATAGCATAGTTGAGAGTTGGAATTTTGATAAAATAAGTTATGTTTAATTTTTAATAAAATAATTGGTGAGACTGCTCAGGCTGTAAATTCTGGAACATGACAGAATGATGTAATGTTTGGCATGACCTGAAAAGAGATCTTGTAGATGTTCAAAGAGGCTAATTTTCGGTGGGATAACACCATTATGTGTATAGGAAATGTGCAAGCTGGAATTTTGGAAAAAGGAGTTGTGGAATATTTTTAATAAAATATTTAGTAAAGCTGCTCAGGCTGGAAAGCCTGAAACTGGGCAGAACAGGACATTATTTTGTTTTACCCGAAAAACGACCTTGTGAATAACCAATTAAGCTGGTTTTTGGCATGATAATAACTCTATGAGTCTAGAAGACATGCCAGTTGGAATTTCAGCAAAATAAGTTCTGGATTATTTTTAATGAATTATTTGGTAAAACTGCGCAATAAACATTACTGGAGCCACCCTGAAATTTGTAACAACTTTCCAGGCTTAGAAAAGGGACTTAGAGACATGCAAATGGGCTGAATTTTGGTAGGATACTAGTCCCACATGTTTATGACGTATACGAGTTGGAAATTTTGGAAACCGCATTACGGATTTACCGTAATTGAATGTTTAGTAAAGTCTGTCAGCCAGCCTCAGCACCTAAAATAGTTCGGAAAGTAAGTAAGCAAACCCTATATGGTTATTGGAATAATCCGCAAATTTTATGACATGTATCTAAATGTATTTGTGACAAAAGAATTATGGAAATGGACCTAATTGATTAGCTTAACCATCCTATGAAAATGAAGTAAAAGTCTTGGAGATATGTAGCTTCCACATTCATGTATGTTGATATGTTATAAGGAATGCATACGATTATTCATGTCATGGCTTGCATTTCATATCACGGCATGTATCATGCATGAGCATGAAACTGATTTTCATGGATTTTATGATGCAGGCAAGGTTTTATAGACGACTATCCTTTCGTTATGCATGAAAAGTTTTTACGGTCCCATGTTTTTTTAAGAAAGCTTCATGATTCCTTTGCTGGCCAAGCATGCTACTAACCCGACTCCAGACCCGGGGTTAATTTGTCTGATGACATGATATCTGTTCTGGACCCGCTCAGATCCGGGGTTAATTGATCTGATATCTGTTCTGGACCCGCTCAGATCCGGGGTTAATTGATCTGATATCTGTTCTGGACCCGCTCAGATCCGGGGTTAATTGATCTGATATCTGTTCTGGACCCGCTCAGATCCGGGGTTAATTGATCTGATTTCTGTTCTGGACCCGCTCAGATCCGGGGTTAATTGATCTGACACTCTGTTTTATGACACGTTATTTATGGGACCATAATGATGTTTTGACATGACATGACATGACATTCATGCATTGCATATTGCATATTTCATGATCACGTTAATATGTGGTATGATACAGTTAAGGACTTAATATGCCAATAGTGGTTAGCGGTATCTAGAATTATGCTTAGTCCATACCGCCAGTTGACTTTAGGACCTAAGACAGGTATGAGTTGCTAATCAAAGATTTATGTTGTTACATTCACGTTATAATTCTTTATGTACTTCATGGTCGTTTATTGTACCCTTGCTGGGTGATTTTTATCACTCACACTTTATTTTTCCCCAGATAACGCCAAGATAGAGTGGATCGAAGATGAGCCGAGGGTACCATATCCATAGGCGTGGAGACATGAAGGGAGATGAACTTAAGGACTTTTGTGCTACTGAGATGTTTGTATTATGACTATGATGGTACTCTGTGGGATTTGACTATGATGTTTTGTGTGACTGCTACTTTGGGGACCTAGTTATTTCGTAATGCATGTTTAATTTGGAAAATTTTAATTCTGCCTAAGTTTTACTGTCATGTTAAATGTTAACATGGGAATCCATGACTTATATTATGGATTTTCGTATGTTACGCATGACGCTTTGTACTCTCCTTAGAGAAGTACGGCGGGTGCACCGTATCCGGACGAGGCCCGGGTGCGGGGCGCTACAGGTGGTATCAGAGCCCAGGCTCTAGATTACGGGCAGAATGTAGGACTAAGTTATGACCTTAGCAATCTAAGTTTGATCGTAGACCTAAGTCATGATCTTAGATGAGTGGCGACCTTAAAATAGGACCACTTAGACCGGGTTTAGGATGTGATTTAATAACTAATCCTAAACTATGAAAGCTCAGGCCATCCGACCCTTCCTGATCAGTGAGGCCAATCAATGGTGGAAGACAAATTTGCAGCCTTTGCCCAGACCGATAGCCTGGGAGAGATTTCTACAAGAATTCCATAAGTTTTATATTCCCCCGTCTGTCAAATTACAAACGAGGCATGAATTTGAATCACTGAAGCAAGAGTCGGCCATGTCAGTAGCTGAATACGCAAATAAGTTCATGGCACTTGGGAGGTTCCAGCCCATTACGATGAATGACGAGGAGACGAAAATGCTAAAGTTTGAAAGAGGTCTGAATCCGAGGATTAGGACATGGCTGGTAAATGCAAATCCTACCAATTTTGGGGCACTCCTAGATGCATGCTACCGCATAGAGAGAGATATTATCCGAAGAGATGACGTGGGCCAGAAACGAGAAAGGCAAGGGACCGGGAATGAGAAATATAAGAAAGTGGCAAAGGAGAATTTCAGAGGATCAGTTCGTCAAGGACAGAATCAGCACCACAAGCGAAACCAAAACAATCAGCAGAAGAATCAGGTCACCTCTCAACAGCCAGCAATCCCAATATGCTCCCACTGCCAGAAGAGGCATGTGGGTGAGTGCAGGTGGAAAACAGGAAAATGCTTTGGATGCGGCAAAGATGGACACATGATTAAAGATTGTCCAGAAAAAGGAGCGCAGCCGCAGCAGCAACAGAAGAACCAACGGCCCCGTACAAACGCAAGAGTGCACGCTATGACCGATGCTGATGTCGAGGAGACTGCTGATGTAGTGACCGGTAAGATTTTAAGTTTTATACCTTCAATACATTTCACTATTGCATGTCTATCATATTGCTTAGTAATTGTGCATGGTTCAGGAACTATATTAGTGTGTAGCATACCGGCAAATGTGTTGTTTGACAGTGGTGCTAGCCACTCGTTTATCTCAAAGAAGTTCGCTAAGAATTTAGATCATGATGCACTCCGATTAGAGACACCATATAGAGTACAAGCAGCTGGCGACCAGGTGCTTGTTTCCCATCACATACTCAGAAACTGTGCACTTGAGTTTAATGATCAGTTATTTGAGGCCAATTTGATCCCCATATCAATGAGTGATTTTGACGTAATTCTCGGAATAGACTGGCTCTCAAAGAATCATGCTCACATTGATTGCCGAAGCAGGCAAGTTATCATTAAGAACCCAGCTCGAGATGAGGTATCATTCCAAGGAGGAGCCAAATTAAAGAAACCCTCTAAGAAAGTCTTTGTTAACGCAATCCGTGCCAGCCAGGCATTAAGGAAGGGTCATGAAGGATTCTTGGTCTATGTTCTAAGTGCTGAGCAAGAAGGCCCTACCCATGCACAAGTTCCAATTGTCAAAGAATACCCCGATGTATTTCCTGATGATTTACCTGGACTACCTCCTGATCGGGAGATCGCTTTCGAAATAAACCTTGTTCCAGGAGCGGAACCCATATCGAAAGCCCCTTATCGCATGGCACCTGCTGAACTAAAGGAATTAAAGGAACAGTTACACGAACTGTTAGAGAAGAAACTTATTCGCCCCAGAGTTTCACCATGGGGTGCTCCGGTGCTATTCGTGAAAAAGTAAGATGGAAGTATGCGCTTATGCATCGATTACCGGGAGCTCAACAAAATTACCATAAAGAACAAGTACCCGTTGCCCCGGATTGACGACTTATTCGACCAGCTCAGGGTACGTAAATCATAAGTTTAACTTGAGTAAGATTTAAATCTTTCCCAAAACCTTACCTAAAGTATCTTAATGCAGGGATCTCGAATCTTTAGTAAGATTGACCTACGATCTAGGTACTTCCAGTTGAAGATAAAGGCGGAAGATGTTCCTAAGACTGCTTTCAGAACCCGCTATGGACACTATGAGTTTCTAGTCATGCCTTTTGGTTTGACCAATGCCCCTGCCGCCTTTATAGATCTCATGAATCGAATCTTCCAAGAGCAGTTGGATAAATTTGTGGTAGTCTTTATAGATGACATCTTGATATATTCACCCGACGAAGAGACCCACGCAGCCCATTTGAGGACAGTCTTAAATATTCTAAGAGCGAGACAGCTATATGCTAAGTTCAGTAAATGCGAGTTTTGGCTGCGAAGTGTATCATTTCTTGGTCATGTGATATCAGAAGATGGGATTTCAGTAGACCCCAAGAAGATTGAAGCTATCACGGAATGGCCTCGGCCAACAAATGTTACTGAAGTAACAAGTTTTCTCGGACTGGCCGGATATTATAGAAAGTTTGTTGAAGGATTCTCGAGGATAGCCATTCCTCTCACCCGATTGACCTAAAAGAAAACCAAATTCGAGTGGAGTGCCGAGTGTGAAAGGAGTTTCTCAGAGCTAAAAGCAAAGTTGACATCTGCACCTATTCTAGCTCAACCCACTCCTGGTGAGAAGTATGTAGTATACAGTGATGCTTCAAAGAATGGTCTCGGATGTGTCCTTATGCAGAATGACAAAGTGATAGCTTATGCATCCCGACAGTTGAAACCATTTGAGCAAAACTATCCTGTCCACGACCTTGAACTTGCTGCAGTGGTTTTCGCATTGAAAATATGGAGACATTACTTGTATGGCGGAAGATGCGAAATTTATACAGACCACAAGAGCCTGAAGTACCTATTTACCCAGAAGGAGCTTAATATGCGGCAGCGCAGATGGCTAGAGTTAATAAAGGATTACGATCTTTCCATTCAATATCATCCGGGAAAAGCTAACAAAGTCGCTGACGCACTAAGTCGAAAAACAAGTCACCCACGACAACCACCTCTTCAGCGAGACATGGAAGAATTTGGCCTTGAAGAAGTTGACTCAGTCGAAGAAGTTCTTGCCAAGTTAGTTCTTATCCCTTCATTGATTGATAAGATCAAAGAGGCTCAAGGGAGAGATGAAGCATCGAGAAAAATCAAAGAAAGGATGAAAGTTAAGCCGCGAGACGACTTTGAGGTCCGCAGTGATGGCAGTTTATGGTATCAGGGACGGCTGTGTGTTCCTGAAGACAAAGAACTTAAGGAGAAAGTTTTGAAAGAAGCTCATAATTCTCGGTTGTCTATACACCCCGGAACCAATAAGATGTACCAAGACGTCAAACAAAAGTTATGGTGGCCTGGTATGAAGAATCAAATAGCAGAATTTGTCGAGCGCTGTCTAATTTGCCAAAGAGTGAAAGCCGAGCACCAAAGACCTGCTGGATTATTGCAACCCTTAGAAGTGCCGGAATGGAAATGGGATCACATCACCATGGACTTTGTGACTGACTTACCCAGGACTAAGTATGGGAATGATGCTATATGGGTCATTGTAGATCGTTTGACTAAGTCCGCACACTTTCTGGCCATGACGATTAAGGCATCTATGGAGAAGTTAGCCTCAATGTACATTGACCATATCGTTTGCTTGCATGGGGTTCCCATAAGTATCGTATGCGACCGTGACCCCCGTTTCACTTCGAGATTTTGGACCGCCTTTCAAAAGGCAATGGGCACAGAAATTAGGATGAGTTCCGCCTTTCATCCTCAAACAGATGGACAGTCGGAAAGAACAATCCAAACCCTTGAGGATATGCTCCGCGCTTGCATCCTTGATTTCGGAGGAAGCTGGGATAGAAGCCTTAAACTCGTGGAGTTCTCTTATAATAAGAGCTTCCATAGGTCAATCGGGATGGCACCATATGAAGCGCTGTATGGACGAAAATGTCGATCCCCACTCTATTGGGACGAAATTGGAGATAAGATTTACACAGGACCTGACATTGTTGAGCATACACGACAAAAAGTAAAATTGGTCCAACAAAGACTAAGAGCTGCACAAGATAGAATGAAGATATGGGCAGACGAAAGAAGGAGACCTTTGGAGTTCCAAGAGGGAGAGAAAGTTTTTCTAAAGGTTTCTCCGACTAAAGGTGTTAAAAGATTTGGCATCAAAGGAAAGCTAAGCCCAAGATTCATTGGACCTTATGAGATACTTGAGAGAGTGGGCGAAGTTGCATACCGCTTGGCGTTGCCACCATCCCTTTCTCAGTTGCATGATGTATTCCACGTTTCACAACTTCGGCGATATGTATATGACCCCAGCCACATCCTTGAAGATCAACAGTTGAAGGTTGACAAGGATGCATCTTATGAGGAAGAGCCTATAAGGATCGTTGATCGAAAGGAGAAGGCCTTGAGAAAGAGATCCATAACTATGGTGAAGGTACAATGGAGACATCATTCGGAGGCAGAAGCAACATGGGAAACCGAGGAAGATATGAGGAGTAGGTACCCGCATCTTTTTTATTAGTTCAGAAGTTTCGAGGACGAAACTTATAATAAGGGGGGAGGATGTTGTACCCCAACGATCATGTACTTGAGACTATGATTAAGTGTCAAAATAAAAGCGATGATTCCTCACGAGCGTGTTACTTAAGTCACATTTATCGCTTCCTTATTTAAATTCTTCAAGTTCATTGAGGACGAACACTAAATAAGTATACGAGCGAACGTCACGAGGCGTGTGATACACCTTGAGAATTCGGCCAAAGGCCAATAATCACCCTTGAAGTAAACTCGTTCTTGTAAGAATACAAACATAAACCATCCTCACAAAGCAAGATTAAAACCAAAAAAAAATTGAAATAAAATCAATAAACATTATAAAAATAAATGATGGGATTTGATAAATGTGAAAGGACAAAAATACCCCCCAACACCCTCCTAATTTCGGCCAAGGCTTAGGAGGATCTAGAATTCTCCACACTCTTCCAAATAATTTATAATTAACAAATTACATAATAATTGAAATATTAAATAAGCAACTTGCATGCAAAAGAAATGATAAAATAAGAAAAGAGGAGGCTAGTGTGTAAGAAAAGCAAGGCCTAGATTCTTTTTCCCCTTCTCCCATGCACCAGCCGGTTGCCCCCCTTACACCCCTAGCTCTTTTTATTTCTCAAGACAACTTCATTTCCATCTTGTCTTGAACATTCCCCTAAGAAAGCTTCCACTAAACACTTAAGAAATTCTCCAAGTCCCTTCCACCCCCAACTTTCGGCCAACACCTCAAGAATAGGAGGTTCAACTCCATCTTCTTCTTCAAGCTCAAGGATCCTCTAGGTAAGTCTCATTTCAAAGTTCTTAAGTAGATTCTTCATACAAAATAGTGAAGCTCACATGGGTGTTCTTTTCTCCCCCAAACCGTGGCCTTCATGTTCAAGGAGGTGAAAATCTTCAACACTCTTAGGTGAAGCTATCTTGCTACACTTGAATCTCCATTCCAAGACTACTTTGGTAAGATGTTTTAGCCTCAAATAAGACTCTATTTTCACTATTTAAGGGAGGCTAACCTTTCCTTCCTCTTCTTCCAAAATCGTGTGCTCAAGGGAGTAGGAGGAGAAGGATTCCAACTCAACTCACTCCAAAACCAAGCAAAGGCAAAAACTTTGGCTTGAAGAGGCAAGTATACACTAATCTCTCATGATTTACCTAAAGAATTAGTGACTTGAATGACTAAAAGTTCCAAAGATATGATCTTTAGTGAAATATCTTAAGTCTAAGGTTATACCTTAATGATTCCTTAAGTACAATGCTTTGCATGTGGGTTATTGTGTCTAAGATGGAGTTATTTCTTACATGCAACATGGAATGAGGCGTTTTAGGATGGATTAAGGTGCATCTAAGTGAGTCTAGGCAAGATTAAATTCTTGGTTGGAACTTGAGAGGTCTTAGGAAGACATGCATGTAATGGATGTTGGTTTTTATGAGGTTATTTGTAAGACTAGACTAAAATGACTCTTGAATATGTTGCATGTTTGAATATATGTTTTAAAATGTGTCTAAGAATCCCCATATGTTTCGGCCTAATGGATGGAAGAAGGGTGAACCTTGACTCTAAGAAAGAATAACTATTTTGAGCGTGTGTGATACTTGCTTGGTTTACAATTTACAAACTGTTTAGTATGATGCAAAGGTGATCTTATAACAAGCATGCAATCTGGATATTCATGTTACAAAGGAATGTAAGTGATAACCAATGACCTAGTTCATAAGAACAAGAGGAATGGTGAGCATTTGACTTAAACCATGACAATATAGCAGAGTACTGGAACTAGGCAGAATGGAATGACATTTTCAACGACCTGAGAACTGGACTTACAGACCTTCAATGAAGCTAATTTTTGGCATAACGTTATTCCTATGAATGTAGCACGAGTGAGAGTTGGAATTTCGTTAAAATAAGCTAAGGATTATTTTTAATAAATTATGCGGTAAAACTGCTCCAGTAGGAAATTCTGGAGCAGGGCAGAATTGGTCCCTGAGTTTAACGAATTTAAAAAGGGTCTTTTGAACCTTCAATAAATCTTGTCTTTGTCACAGAGCTAGCCCCATGTGTATAGCAGAGTTGAAAGTTAGAATTTTGGTAAAATAAGTTATGGTTAATTTTTAATAAAATAATTGGTGAGACTGCTCAGGCTGTAAATTCTGGAACATGACAGAATGATGTAATGTTTGGCATGACCTGAAAAGAGATTTTGTAGACGTTCAAAGAGGCTAATTTTCGGTGTGATGACACCATTATGTGTATAGGAAATGTGCAAGCTGGAATTTTGAAAAAAGGAGTTGTGGAATATTTTTAATAAAATATTTAGTAAAGTTGCCCAGGCTGGAAAGCCTGAAACTGGGCAGAACAGAACATTATTTTGTTTTACCCGAAAAAGGACCTTGTGAATAACCAATTAAGCTGGTTTTTGGCATGACAATAACTCTATGAGTCTAGAAGACATGCCAGTTGGAATTTCAGCAAAATAAGTTCTGGATTATTTTTAATGAATTATTTGGTAAAACTGCCCAATAGCAATTACTGGAGCCACCCTGAAATTTGTAACGATTTTCCAGGCTTAGAAAAGGGACATAGAGACATGCAAATGGGCTGAATTTCGGTAGGATACTAGTCCCACATGTTTATGACGTATACGAGTTGGAAATTTTGGAAACCGCATTACGGATTTACCGTAATTGAATTTTTAGTAAAATCTGTCAGCCAGCCTCAGCACCTAAAATAGTTCGGAAAGTAAGTAAGCAAACCCTATATGGTTATTGGAATAATCCGCAAATTTTATGACATGTATCTAAATGTATTTGTGACAAAAGAATTATGGAAATGGACCTAATTGATTAGCTTAACCATCCTATGAAAATGAAGTAAAAGTCTTGGAGATATGTAGCTTCCACATTCATGTATGTTGATATGTTATAAGGAATGCATACGATTATTCATGTCATGGCTTGCATTTCATATCACGGCATGTATCATGCATGAGCATGAAACTGATTTTCATGGATTTTATGATGCAAGCAAGGTTTTATAGACGACTATCCTTTCGTTATGCATGAAAAGTTTTTACGGTCCCATGTTTTTTTTAAGAAAGCTTCATGATTCCTTTGCCGGCCAAGCATGCTACTAACCCGACTCCAGACCCGGGGTTAATTGGTCTGATGACATGATATCTGTTCTGGACCCGCTCAGATCCGGGGTTAATTGATCTGATATCTGTTCTGGACCCGCTCAGATCCGGGGTTAATTGATCTGATATCTGTTCTGGACCCGTTCAGATCCGGGGTTAATTGATCTGATATCTGTTCTGGACCCGCTCAGATCCGGGGTTAATTGATCTGATATCTGTTCTGGACCCGCTCAGATCCGGGGTTAATTGATCTGATTTCTGTTCTGGACCCGCTCAGATCCGGGGTTAATTGATCTGACACTCTGTTTTATGACACGTTATTTATGGGACCATAATGATGTTTTGACATGACATGACATGACATTCATGCATTGCATATTGCATATTTCATGATCACGTTAATATGTGGTATGATACAGTTAAGGACTTAATATGCCAATAGTGGTTAGCGGTATCTAGAATTATGCTTAGTCCATACCGCCAGTTGACTTCAGGACCTAAGACAGGTATGAGTTGCTAATCAAAGATTTATGTTGTTACATTCACGTTATAATTCTTTATGTACTTCATGGTCGTTTATTGTATCCTTGCTGGGTGATTTTTATCACTCACACTTTATTTTTCCCCAGATAACGCCAAGATAGAGTGGATCGAAGATGAGCCGAGGGTACCATATCCATAGGCGTGGAGACATGAAGGGAGATGAACTTAAGGACTTTTGTGCTACTGAGATGTTTGTATTATGACTATGATGGTACTCTGTGGGATTTGACTATGATGTTTTGTGTGACTGCTACTTTGGGGACCTAGTTATTTCGTAATGCATGTTTAACTTGGAAAATTTTAATTCTGCCTAAGTTTTACTGTCAAGTTAAATGTTAACATGGGAATCCATGACTTATATTATGGATTTTCGTATGTTACGCATGACGCTTTGTACTCTCCTTAGAGAAGTACGGCGGGTGCACCGTATCCGGACGAGGCCCGGGTGCGGGGCGCTACAAGTGTGACGTTGACATACATTTGTAAAATATATAACGTGTCGGTAGTACGTTGTAATATATGTGTATAGTGTCTTTTAAAAAATCAGTATATATATATATATATATATATATATATATATATATATATATATATATATATATATACGCACACACACGACTGGAGATATGCCATCATTAGCTTGCTATTTCATTTATTTTCATACAACGATGTTTGTAATATGGTTTTCCTCCGCCACAAGTGAGGCTTTCAAATAAAATTTCTCTTTCAAAAAAAATATATATATATAAACCACTTTTTGTCGTTTGTGTTGAATCAAACGCAACAAGCATTCTCTATGTCCGTAGTATATGGTCGGCATAAACAGTCAGACAGACAGCCCCTTTGGAGATCCTTGATTGAAACGTCTCACACAATCACAACGCCATGGATCATTGGTGGTGACTTTAATATGTTCTTGAGATTGGAAGAGCATCGAGGCCGCACTACTCCCTCTCTTCGTTCACTCGAAGACTTTAAATCTTGTGTTGAGGAATGCTGTTTGCAAGACATTCCATTCATTGGATCACCATTTACTTGGGCTAGAGGCAATGGTCCTGGGAGGGTTATGAGACGACTAGACCGCTACTTATACACCACATCTTTTACTGACCTATTTGCGGATATGGCGGTTCACCATCTACCGAGAGCCACCTCTGATCATGCCCCCTTATTATTAAAATGCGCTTTCAGTCAGCCACAGATATCGCGCCCGTTCCGCTACATCAACGCATGGTCTCAACACCCTGATTATCTTCTGTTTATAGCCTCGCATTGGCATCATTACCCTATGATAGGAGGAATGAGAGGCTTATGCAATAAGCTAGGTATGCTAAAGAGAGATCCCTGTAAATGGAATCGTGATGTCTATGGAAATATATTTAGCAATGTAAAAGCCGCAGAGCAGGAGTACTCACGTTGTGAAAAGATGCATGATAATGATCCAAGTCCGGAAAACAGAACGACCCTATCTTTAGTGCAAGCTCGACTGCTCCAAGCAAATAAAGCCCAAACATCATATTAGAGCCAAAATTCTCGGATTAAATGGATGGAAGAAGGAGAAGCCAATACTGTGTATTTTCATGCTCTCGCAAAGGATAGACATCTTAGACAAACCATCTGAGACTTGCGAGACTCTATGGGATCCCCCCTGCAGACTAACGATGAACTAGGTAATGCTGTGGTACAATATTTTACACAGCTTTTTTCAAGCGAACAGGTGCATAATGTAGATGTCTTTTTGCAAAACATCCCCTCTTTGATCACACTATCCGATAACGACATGTTATTGGCCATACCGTATAAAGCCGAAGTTAAAAGTGTAGTATGGGACCTCAGTCCAAATAGCGCCGCTGGGACGGACGGATTTAACGGCCACTTCTTTTGCACAAGTTGGGACATCTTACACGTAGACATTACAATTGCAGTGCAAGAATTTTTCCTAGGGGTGCCTCCTCCATAGGTGATGATATCATCATTTATTACATTGATTCCTAAAAAACCAAATCCCACTACCTATGCAGATTTCAGACCTATATGTCTCTCAAACTTTATCAGCAAGATCACTACTAGAATTCTTGCAACTCGCCTCTCCACACTATTAACAAAGGTGATTTGTCCGGAACAGATTGGTTTTCTCAAGGGTCATGACATTAGTGAACATGTGTTGATGGCAAATGAAATGGTGCACTTGATAGATCGCAAAACGCACGGTGCTAATGTTATGATAAAACTGGATATGGCAAAGGCTTTCGACAAAGTAAATTGGTCTTATCTTGAGGCAATTCTAAAAAGATTTGGATTCCACCAACGCCTCATTCGCATCATTATGAACAATATGCGGTATTCTAAGCTTTCAGTCGCTATCAACGGAACTACCTACGGGTTTTTCTCTCCCACAGGTGGAGTCAAACAATGTGATCCTCTCTCTCCGTTGCTATTTATCATTGGCTTAGAAGGATTTAGCAGAGGCTTAAATCACTTGTTCGCTATGGGAACTTTAAGAGGCTTTGCTTGCGGGAGGGTACCAATTGTCTCTCATTTGTCTCTCATTTGGCATATGCAGAAAACTTGCTAATATTTTTGAACGCGGGGCATGGTAATCTGACCACATTTCAAAAATTTTTGCACTCCTATCAACAAGCTTCTGGGCAGTTGGTCAATTATAATAAGAGTCAATTTGTAACAAGTTCATATGTCGCTACTCAGCATCTGCATCGCACAGGTCATACACTACAGATGCAGCCTTCGGAATTATCCATTAAATACTTGGGCTCTTATCTATATCGTGGAATAAATAGAGCAATCTACTGCACGTCATTGATCCAGCACTTCGGCAGTACGCTTACAGGATGGGCTCGAAAGTTACATACTCCAGGCTCAAGACTTGTCCTGCTCAAAACGGTCCTCCTAGCTATTCCCCTCCACCTTTTAGCGGCAGCTCATCTGTCCAAGAGTGTCATTTCAGCTATTAATCGGAAGATTTCTCAATTCATATGGGGAGGTAGATACCACCGGAAGAAACCCACGCATTTATGCTACCTAGAAAACGAAGGAGGGCTTGGAATACATAGTTTATCGCATATACAACAGGCTTATGACTGCAAGCTCTGGTGGAACTACCATACTAAGCACTCGACACGTGCGGATTACACACCTAGAATATATGATTCTCCGGGTTTGGAAACGACTATGCTCAATCCATCCTACGTGCTTACAGCTCTCAACAGGTGCACCGGACCCTCTTTGGCGCTCCATTCCTTCTGGCACCTTTACAATTCAGGATGCATACAATGATCTACGACCTATGCAGGAACAACTTTATTCTCACAAGTTTATCTGGTGGAAAACACTCCCTAAGACAATAAGCATGTTCATGTAGCGATTATTTAACGAGGCTTTACCATTAGAGGACAATGTGATTCGTTACAAAACGCTTTGTCCCACTATATGTCTGTTTTGCAAGATGCAGTCCGCAAATGTCAATCACATCTTTCTACATTGCTTATATGTTAACGAGGATTGGATGCGTTTGTCATGGTTATTAGACGGCCCTGTATATCATGAATCGCAAATTCGTACTTTCTTGATGCAATGGTGGATGTCTTCAACCGCAAGGACTCTACAAGGCCACTTTCGAGTAGTAGGACCAATAATGCTTTACTGGGCTACATGGAAGGTATACACTAATCAAATATATAGAGAGGATGACATTTTACCTGTTCAAATTTTCAGCATTACGCGCCAATCTTGTTATGAATGGACTTCCACACAATCGGGCACACCCCTAGCAGCACATATCCAATCGCTCATGTCTGCAGGATTCTGTCCTTGTCTTCTTATTAAGCCAGTTATTCGACTAAAATGGGAACTACCACAATCTCGAAAATCAAAGCTCAATGTTGACGCTTCTGCGGGACGTAACTCAGCCTCAGCCGGAGCAATTCTTTGCGATTCGCAGGGTCACATGGTTGCAGCAGTCTCTTTTGTGCTCCCTTGTTTATCACCATTACGCGTAGAAATTCAATCTCTACTATATAGTTTGATGTTCTTCGGACGTTTACATCGGCAGCTACTGGTTGAATCTGACTGCATACGTGCAACTCAAACTGGGGACACCCACCTCTTGCTATTGCCAGAATTCTCCCGTCTTCATATGTTTCTCAACCTACCAGACAGTCATATTGCATTTGTCCTAGAGAAATAAACATGGTTGCTCATCACCTAGCACAACATGCGAGAATGTTTCCTACCACCACTCTCTACTCTTCGGCAGGACAACTCCCTCCTACGGCACGTGGTTTTTACTTCACCGATTGTACCACTTATGTTATCCGCACATAATTCCCCACGCTGGACTCTCTATGGTGTTTCCTGTATCAAAGTGATACAGGTAACTTAGGTATGCACTCTTGATAACTTTATGTTTCTCTTTCATTTTTATTTCTCCCACATGGGTTGGCGCTACAAGTTTGTTGTTGCCCGCAGTCTCTCGACTACGAGCAACGATGGTCTGTGCCTCATACATTACATTTTGGTAAATTGTGTATGTTTTGTCATGGATATTGATAACTTGATTTCTATTCTATGCCGAGGAATATTCACATGGATCATGGTTGCTGCTGCCACTATACACTCTTCACGCAAGAGCTGCAAAGGATGTCACACAATGTTACCTGCTCAAGGCTGCAAATACATTTACGCAGACGCTACATTGAAGACATTGTTCTTTCATTCACAGTTCTTTGTACTCCGTCTTCGCTCCAATGATATAAATATGTACTCTGTTTCTTTCGCCAAGGTTTTATCCACAAGGGTGGGTTTACATGTCAAGGTTTTAATGCGGCATATCATATATGATTGGAGGTTGACAATCTTACAAGCATTACATTTTTGGTTTTCGTATGATTTATTCATGTACTAAGGTTTTCCTCCGCCATAAGTGAGGCTTCCAATGAATAAAATTGCTTTATGAATTTTTTTATGAAACGGAAATTTTATTATCGAGAAACCTCACTTTTGGCGGAGGAAAACCATATTACAATTGTCAGAGTATGTGAATACATGAAATGAAAATCCAATGATGACATATCTCCTGTCGTATATGATATGCCGTATTAAAACCTTGCCAAGTAAAACCACCCTTGTGGATAAAACCTTGGCAAAGGAAAAAGCGTACATATTTATACGGCTGTCATTGATATGAAATTTATAGAAGCCGGAGTTAGAAGCTGTCGGGCCTGCTGTTGTCCGAGTTTGTAGTGATCGCCTGATTGCATTAAGTCGTCCGCCACTTGAGATTGAGTGTGCCAGTATGATTTGTACCTCGCGAGAGTGGAAAGAGTATATTATTCCAATGGAAATGAGTAAAGTAATAATCATAAGCAGAAAGGCCAAACGCATACCCAAGTCGCCTTGACTAAGCTGGAGCCAAGGCGACAGTGTTAAACTTCTAGCTCCAGGAGAACGCTCATTGTTTGCCCTGTGCGCGATGCATGAGTAGTGTATGGCCAAATAATGCAGTCCTCGAATGAACGATGGCAATGGTGTGTCGTCACATGAGAACCAGCCCATTCCAATGAAAAGAGAATGATGTATATTATGTATGAGAAAGAAGTAGCATAAAATACAGACAAATGGATAGCCAAACATACCGCGCCTGCCTGGATCCCGTAGGATGCAGGCAGAAAGATGGAAAAATCGCCAATCCATGTGGAAGACTTTAGGGTGTCAAGGCACACGCAATTGTAAAGAAGTGAGATCGAACGAGATTGAAGCAGGTACTAATGGAGGCAGAGTATGAGATGTATAGTGCTGAGTACGTGGATTTAACATAGCATGTTGCGCTAAGTAATGTGCTGCCATATTTGCCTCGCGATAAGTGTGATTGTAGTCAAGTCGATGGAGATGAACTAGTGTGTGTAGTTGTCGAAGATGATAATTCCCGTGTACAAGGTGCTGGCGTGACAAACGATCTATCAGCTGAGCACAATCCTACTCCAGTATAAATGTGCGATGTAACGGAAGAAAATATAGAGTTCCAAACATGGCAGCCTGAATCTCTGCATGTAGTGGTGTACTCGGAGGGAGTCTGAAAGAAATAGCTCTTATGCATGAACCATGTGATCTCGCAATATCGCACTCCCGGCTGCATAATGTCTACCAACTGCAGCATCTACATGCGGGGTGACCCAGCGAATTAGCTGAGGTCTCGGATGATGGAATGACGACAGCCAAGAGAAAATCTGCATAGGGCCAGTAGCAATTTTTGATCCCGCGATTTTTTTGTTCCACAATGTAATGTCATAGCGTATAGAGGCCCGTAGTGAGGTAAGTGTTATATGAGTTTTGTCCCCATAGACTATGGAGGTATATCCACACCATGTGTTATACACGATAATTGCCAGAATAACAATTATATAAACTCCAGGAAGAGAGGTAAAGGATGAACGATACCACCAAGAAAGGAGATACTGACGAAGCTGTAATGAGGATGGAAGAGGACAATGTACCTCACTAGCGAAATACTGCCATAGGGGACGCACATAAGAACAATATAGAA
Organism: Eustoma russellianum; assembly: GCA_036186865.1. NCBI lineage: Eukaryota > Viridiplantae > Streptophyta > Magnoliopsida > Gentianales > Gentianaceae > Eustoma > Eustoma russellianum. The sequence goes on from AP025056.1 coordinate 30,011,601, forward strand.
AGACATGATCTACTATTGCCGACTAATTTTTACAGAATGGACACTGCGTTGGACGAGTAGTGGAATACTTTCCAATATAATCTTCAAAAGGTATTGCCGAATTAAAGAGACGCCATAAGAACAGCTGAATAGCGGGCGAATGATGCTTGTACCAAATAAACTTCACAGAGAGCAGTTTGGGAGAAGATATATGGCAATTATCATAAGCACTTCTCAAAGAAAATTCTCCGATGGGCGTGGGTAACCATGTGATGTGGTCACCCTGACCTTCGGTCTGAGCAAGGCAGAATGAATGGATTCTGCAGATAATCTTCCATATGGTCGAGTCTGTTAAACGTGGTAGATAATCCTGGCGGTGTCCATATTTGGCATGCATGTACCTGCTCCAAAGTGTGGATTGCTGTTGATATGACCACCATATCCGGCAATGATATGCCCATTGTAACATGTTAATGTCGCATAGACCTAAACCCCCTCGTCTCGAGGCTTGCAGATAATAGTCCATGATACCCAATGGTGTCTACGCCCCCAATAGAATGCTACCATCTTTCGGTGTATTACCTTAATCACTAATTTCGGTAAACCGCCTGCCGCGATGACATGAAGTTGTAAGGCTGCTATCACTAAACGTAGCAAGACTAGGCGACCAGCTGAGGAAAGCAGTTTGGAGTGCCACCCTTGAAGTCTATCGTCAATATGTTGAAGTAATGAAACACAATAGCTGGAACGGGTGATACCCTTATGTAAATAAGAACCAAGATATGGAAATGGGAGACTTGAACATCGCATGCCTATGGTATTTACAAAATTCTGACGCTGTTGTGTAGTTATCCGTGCAGACGGAATAATACTGCTATTTTGGAAATTAACCTTTTGACCTGAAGCAGTTTCATATTGAGTAAGAAAGGTATGAAAATGCTGAAGGTTCCGATGTGTACCGCGTAGAAATATCAGCAAATCATCCGCATAGGCCAAATGTGTGATTGTAAATGGTATGCGCCCCAGACGGAAAGGCTGTAGTACTCCAGCTGCCATTAAAGCTTTCAATCCTCGGCTAAAACCTTCAGATGCAAGAATAAATAGTAATGGAGATAATGGATCTCCCTGCTTTGCCCCTCTATACGGCCGAAAATTTGGATATGGCTGGCCATTAATTAAAACTGCTAATGTAGTGGCACTCAAATGATTAAGAATAATGCGAATGAAGAAGTCTGAAAACCCGAAGGTGTGTAGTAATATCTTCAAGTATTCCCAACTGACCCTGTCAAATGCTTTCATCATATCTAACTTTAAGCAGAGCTGTGAACCACCCCTATCCATCATGTGTATCATCTCACGAGCCAATAGTACTTGGGTAGAAATATTGGTTCCTGAGAGGAAAACCGTTTGTTCTGGAGATATTAAACGTGGCAATAATGTACTCAAGCGACTAGCAATGATTCGTGTACAGACTTTGCTCAAAAAATTAGTGAGACATATTGGACGAAAACCACTGAAGGTAGCAGGGGAATGTTTTTTAGGGATCAAAGTTATTAGTGCACTAGCCATCACAGTAGGCTGAGGAACGCCAAGAAAAAATTCCTGCACTGCTTTAACAACGTCTGTGTGAATAATTGACCAGCAGGATCGATAAAAATTACCGTTAAAACCATCTGGTCCTGCTGCACTATGGGGGTCCAAATGCCAAACCGCAGATTTCACCTCCTCCGGCATTGTTAACCGCGTTAGTAATGTATTATCTTTGGAGGAAACCAATCTCGGAATATGACAAAGAATATCATCATAATTAGTAGTAGGCTCGCGAGCAAATAAGGATGTATAGAAAGATACTGCTTCAGCCATGAGAGCGTCAGGTGTAGTACATGTAACGCCGGCACTTGATTGTATTTGTTGGATTGTATTTGTTGTATCGTGTGTGGTTTAAGAGGGGAAGAAGACTTTCCATTTCCATGTTTGTTGCCTTTGTGCCTTCTCCAAATATTTCTCCATTCAATGAACTACTTAGTTCATTTAATTAAGTACTTCACTTAATGAACTAGTTTAGTTCATTAATGGTGGCACCTGAAAATAGTTCAAACACAATAAATGTTTGCCATTTGATGTAAGCTTTAAAGCTTCATGGCTTGTTAGTAAGGCAACATCATATATAAAGTATATAAGGCAGGTTTGTTGCAAAAAGGTGTCAAGTCATAAAATATGTCATGCATTTCTTTAGCACACGTTATTTAAATCATGCATTTTGTGAATCACTCAAACCCCTTTTTCTCAACAATCTCCCCCTTTTGATGATTTACAAAATAACCTAAGTTCATGATTTAAATTAGCCACTCCCCCTCCAATCGTGCACAAATTCAAATTTTGAATTTTGAATTCTCTCCCCCTTGATATGTGCAATCAATCTCTCTCTTTCCCTTTTGAATGTTGAATTCTCTCCCCCTTGATTTGTGCAATCAATCTCTCTCTCCTACTTAAATCATGCATTCTCTCCCCCTTTATTTTGGAAATAAATTCAAAAGTGCATATAAGAAAGAAGAAAAAAAATCATGCATTTCGATTTCGTTTTTAAGGGTTATTCATTTAACCCTTTACAAATGTCCCTTTTGGTACCCAAATTTGGGTTACCTTTCTAGGTCTTCCAAAAGGTTAGAAAAGAGATGAAGAATCAATGTAATAGATGTTCGATGCAAATCTATTAGGCCTTTGGCCTAGAATGCCATCATGCTTATGATAAGAATTTTGTTTTTGAAAAGTTCTTGTGTTGGTGTGCATGGCGCGCGATCTAGATGCATTTTTATGATATGAATGTCGCATATGCATCATTGACTTTCTTTCATATCTATATGGCATATAATTATATCTTGTATGATAAGAAGAAGAAGCATGGTGATATGAAGGGAGAGGGGGCCTAGGCGTCTTATTAGGCGCCATATGTTTCTTAGGTTTTTCTATTTTCATAGACAAAATGAATTTAATTGGTTTAAGTGATGTTTCATTTTCCTCAATGTATCCTAATCCGGTTTTATCACTATCATGCTTTTGTGATAAAATGATATGATCTAGCATGTTAGTTCCCTGTCAAATTGTTTCATCATTTTCTCTAAATCCATATTCTTTGATTTCAAATTTGAAATCTCGAATTACATTTCATTGTTTTGTTTCGTTAATGATGTGACCTCTGATTTTAATGCATTGATTATGCAAGACGACTCTTCTTTTGAATCGTTTAATTGAGAAACAAGGTTCGTGTTAGAAGATTCTAACAACTTCTTGTCTTCAATTAATCGTTTCTTTTCTTTTGCAAGAGTCTTTGAGAACTTATGCAACTCTAAATATTGACTAAATAAATCATCATAAGAACATTCATAATCAGAATCAGAGTCAGAGGATACCTCATTCGATGCCTTAGATTAAAAGCATACTTGTGCCGTTTGTTCTTCTGTATCAGTCTCAGAGTCGGATGTGTCACTCCAAGTGGAGGCTTTGAAGGCTCTTCTCCTTTGTTTAGGTTCTGAGACGAGTGTAGTTTTGATCCGATTCTTGTCAAGGTGTTTGTTCGTTTGTTTGTCCTTGTTAGGGCAATCATATGAGAAGTGTCCAAGTTTTCCTTATTCATAACACTTTATTTCTTCATTATTTTTATTTCTATGGTTCTTAGATGAAGTAGGATTGTGTTTGTTTTTAATTGATTTTCTCAAGGTATTTCTTAATCTTTTAGTCATCGTGATTAAATCTTCGTCATCGGAATCTGTGTCATTATCCTTTACGCGACCATAAGAAGTAGAGACGTATTCATTTGATTTAAACGCAATAGCCTTATCATATTTAGAACTAAATTCAGAACTTCTTAAAGTTAGTTTGTTTTCATATACCTTTAATGATCCGATCGATTCCTCCATTTTTATTGATTTAGTATCCTTACTTTCTTCGATTGCAGTGACTTTTAAATCCCATTCACATGGGAGACTCCTTAACACCTTTTGAACCTTTTCTTGTGTAGAAAAAGCTTTGCCAAGAGACTCAAGAAAATTATATATGTTAGTCAATCGTAAATCCATGTCAACAATAGAATCAGTTTGCAATAATTTGAAAGACTCAAGTGTGGACATAAGCATATTAATCTTAGACTCCTTTACTTGGCTAGTCCCTTCATGTTTCATCTCAAGAATTTTTCACATCTCTTGGGCACTAGAGCAATTAGATACGTAACTAGATTCTCTTTTGCTTAGCCCATTTAAAAGTAGTTGCATGGCTTTAGCATTCATACTCAACTTCTTTTTATCATCACTAGTGTATTCTTGTTTCGTTTTTAAAACCTCTAGTGCACCATCAACAATAGACAACTTAGAAGGAAGAATAGACCGTCTTCTATAATAGACCACAAATCAATATCAATAGCCATAAGAAAGAGTTTCATCCTAAATTTCCATTGGATAAAGGACTCACCATCAAAAAGAGGAGGCCTTATGGTTGACATTCCTTCTTGCACGGTTTTGTAGCTAGTGGTTGCCATCTCACTAAGATCGTTGGATCGCCTTGTTGTGAGTGTGCTGCTCTCTGATACCACTTGTAGGACCTGTAAGGAACCACTAGAAGGGCGGGGTTGAATAGTGGGTGCGGAAAATTTGGTTTTTAAAATATTTTAACCCAAAAACCCAACGTCTGAAAACAGTTTCTGTTTTTAGATCCTGATTTGAAACGTTTGAAAAACTAGGTTACAGATTTTCAAAAATTCTGAAATTTGGAGAGATTCTACTCTCAGATGTTTTGAGTATCCCCTAAAAATTTTAGATCAAAAATTCAATCTCTAACCCTTTGAAAAATGTTTTGTGGTCCGATTGCACAAATCTGCCAAAAACAGTAGTCTGATTGGAAAATTTTATTCCGATTAATCCGTAACTTCAAATGGTCTGAAAATTTAATGAAAAAACCCTTACCATATGTATTTAAATGGGTTGAAACAGTTTTGAAAAATTCTTTTGGGAAGTATGTCAAATACGTCCACGTTCTCAACCTTTGCAAGTCTGAAAATCAGATTGTACTAGTCTCAGAACTATTAACGTTTGAATGACTTATACTTGTCCAAAAGAGTTGAAACTTGCGCCAAATGAAACTTAAAATGTGTGGCCATGTTTCTAGAAAGTTTTATGATTTTTGAAATTCGTTTGATATTTTTACTACTGCAATGAAAATTATGCACAGTGCTGGAAACTGAAAGTAAAATGCTAAAAGTAATAACACCGAGAATTTTATACTGGTTCGGTTAACAAAACCTACTCCAGTCTTCGAGGAAACCTTCCTAGGTTATCACTAAACAAAATAACACCTTACCACAAAGGATTGCTTGAGTTACACAAAAACTCCAACCCTTTACACAAACGTTACAAGCAATCACACCTTTCACGAACACCACCACCAAACGAATGAAGGATTGATCACACCTTGATCAACCTTTTACAACAATGAGCGTGTATGGTGGTCTATAAAAATCTTATTCAATATATTTTAATATAAGAACAATAGGCTTGAGAGAGAAGAAGAAAGAAAGGTAGAAGAAGAAAGTGGAAGACACTTTTTGCACTTGATAGAGTATGAGAATTGTCTTGCATTTGAGTGGCTCTCTTTTCTTCCTTTTATCATGCTTTGGCCGCCCACTCTAGGGAATTTCTCCATCTCGAAAATTCTCTTTTAAGTCCTTGGAATATGTCTTGTATAGATGTGATATCAACTTGCTTACTTGGCAACACTTGATTGGATGATTGTCTTGGCTTTGCTTACTTGACACTCCTTGATTGGATGATATTTATCATGACTTGATGACTGTACAAATCTGAGAATTACACTTAAAACATGTGCCAAATTATTCATAACAACCTTGTCAAATATCACATAATCAATCCCACATAATTTTCAAAGAAAATTGTCTCCATTTAACTCCAAAAATCCGGCCACCATATGCAACACATGCTGAAATTTTCAGCATGTGTAATATTCTAAATATGTTCAAATTATTGCCATATTGGTATTACATCAATCCCTTGAAAATGAAGAAGCAAATATGTTAAAATCAAGACCAAATTTTCGGCCATACTATCTTACACATGCTGAATGAATGGACACAAACGAAAGGAAAACGACAAAAACATGGTGGAATGGAGTAACCTGGCGTTCTGATACCAATTGATACGTACCAACATGGGCTCCAACACTTTCCACCTTCCAAATGTCCTTCACTAGGTTTAGGCACAAGGAAGAAGACTCTCCCTTACTTCCTTAGTGACATCATATACATACACCAATAACACGAGTAGCGTTGGCTGCCGTGGATGTATTATACTGATGCAAAACACTAAGAAGAGACCAGAACAGCATTATGGCGCCTTTTTAGTCAGTTTGTTACTTGGAAAGAGAATCCTTCCTTTTTGTTTTTGTACATGTATTATACCTTGTCCATAATATGATCGGAGATGATGCGTCAATATCAATGGTATTCTTTTGCTTCGTATCTGAGGTAACTTTGACTAGCATAAATGATTAACCTATCATGCGATGGCCATGAACTTCAGTCACTCATATGTCAATAAAGTCGTCGGGACACATGTTCCATAATCACCATGCATAAAATTTTGGCATAGTTTGAAACATTACGTTGTGTAGCTTCCACCATTATGTTACTAACCTTTTGTAGTCCATTCTTGACCAATCAAGATGCCAACTAAGCTCCACATAAGCTCCATCAAGGCTGAGTAGGCGTGTGAATTGAGCTTGAACCTGTGCTGAATTTATTTTTGTAAGCTTTGTAAAATAGTGCACAATAATTATACACATATGGTATATTCCAATCAGCCCTAATTTGAATATTCTAGAACACTTTAGTATGTATTGAATATGTAAAAAGTTTCATGATACATGGTACTTGTCATGCCAAAAATGTTCCATGTGTCGTGTTCGTAGAAAACCGAATTTTCGACTTTTGTTGATTACGCGATGTTTCTCTGATTAAATTCAAACTTTTTTCACATGTTATATATATTATGTCACACATAATATATATAGAATAACTTGAATATTCAGCTCTAAAGGCTGAGTAAAGTGGCGCCTCATGTGATTAAAATGTTGAATTTGAAATCTCCACAATTTTGCCTTAATTGAGGGTGATTTGTGTGTGCCAACATGGAATGATTTTATGGCTGAATATACCATATAAGCAAAAAAATTTGTGGCCTTTTTGAAGTGTAGGGTCTGGCCATCTATATATGGCAAGTATGTGACACGTTAGCGAAGTTTCGGTAGTCAAACGATACGACAATTTTTAGTTTAGAACCTTGTAACGTGTCGTAATAATTTTGTTATCACCATGACTTATATCATATGATATAAGTCCAAAATATACTCATAAATATGAGGTAAGTATAGTAAAGTGACGTTGACGTACGTTCGTAAAACATATAACGTGTCGGTAGTACGTTGGAATATATGTGTATAGTGCCTTTTAAAAAAATCTCAATATATACATATATTTTTTTTTTTTGAAAAAATTTATTTGATTAGAATAAAGCCTCACTTATGGCGGAGAAAAACCATATTACATCAGTTCAAAGTATGTGAACAAATGAAGTAACGATCTAAGAAGTACATATCTCCAGTCATATATGATATGCCGTATTAAAACCTTGCTAGGAAAAACCACCCTTGTGGATAAAACCCTAGCGAAGAAAAAAGCGTATATATTTATATGACTATCATTGAAATGCGTATAATGTAAATATGAGTACAAATGTTGATATCCTTGAAATTGGTGTCGGTGTCGAATAAAGCTGAATGTACGATGCGTCAGTGTCATTTCAAGTAGTCCCATCATATCAATCCATGGCTTAGGCTTGTCAATGAGTGTTAAGTTCTCCAAGAAGGTAAAACCAACAGGTGTCATCGCCAGACGTAATCCAAGACATGAAATAGAAAACACCAAAGGGTAGTTATAACACAGGGTAGTTACTCTTCAAGTGACTCATTATTGGTTCTTGGTGCCTGCTGCTTCATGTATTGGATTATATCTGGCGAATTCATTGGCGATTTTGCTCACCATGGCGTGCTTCACAATCTTGCTGACACCACTGGTGATGACCCTGTTGAAGCGCTATTTCGGCTACTCTCGATATCTACACCACCTGGAAGCAAGTCAACATCTGTACTCATATTTACATACTATACATTTCGATGATGGTCGTATAAATATGTACGCTTTTTCCTTCGCTAGGGTTTTATCCACAAGGGTGGTTTTACCTAGCAAGGTTTTAATGCGGCATATCGTATATGACTGGAGATATGTCCTCATTAGTTCGTTATTTCATTTGTTCACTTACTCTGAACGCTTGTAATATGGTTTTCCTCCGCCATAAGTGAGGCTACCTTTTAATAAAATAACTGTTTCATAAAAAAAAAAAAAATATATATATATATACATATATATACATATATATTTTTTTTTTGAAAAATTTATTTGATTAAAATAAAGCCTCAATTATGGCGGAGGAAAACCATATTACATCAGTTCAGAGTAAGTGAACAAATGAAATAACGAACTAAGAAGTACATATCTCCAGTCATATACGATATGCCGCATTAAAACCTTGCTAGGAAAAACCACCCTTGTGGATAAAACCCTAGCGAAGGAAAAAGCGTACATATTTATATGACTATCATTGAAATGCGTAGAATGGAAATATGAGTACAAATGTTGATATCCTTCAAATTGTTGCCGTTGCCGGAGAAAGCTGAAATTACGATGCATCAGTGTCACCTCCAGTAGTCCCGTCGTATCAAACCAAAACTTAGGCTTGTCAATGAGTGTTAAGTTCTCCAAGAAGGAAAAACCATCATTTGGCAGCGCCAGACATAATCCAAGACATGAAATAGAAAGCACCAAGCGGTAGTTATAACACAGTGGAGAAAAATATAAACTGCAGGCCAATAGATAAGCAGACATACCGAACCTGCCTGGATCCCTGAGGAAACAGGCAGGATGTGTCAGAATTCGCCAATCCTGGTGGAAGACATACATAGTGATCCAACGCCAAAGCTCACGCCCCAAATGCGTGCCCAGCAACGTATAGTCAGTTGCGCAATATGAATATCCAGCAAGATCGAGGTTCCCGAGAACAGCATGCATCAGAGATTGCCGGCACACAAATATACATGCAGCAGCCAAATCAAAATATATATCACACAGGTCTAGTAAAACCAGCCCAATAAAATAAATCGATAATATATTGAACCCACCAAGGCTGCCTGCACCAGGAAAAGCACAGGCAGCAACAGTAC
>AP025056.1:30020928-30396553 GCA_036186865.1 Eustoma russellianum
TAAAACCACCCTTGTGGATAAAACCCTAGCGAAGGAAAAAGCGTACATATTTATATGACTATCATTGAAATGCGTAGAATGGAAATATGAGTACAAATGTTGATATCCTTCAAATTGTTGCCGTTGCCGGAGAAAGCTGAAATTACGATGCATCAGTGTCACCTCCAGTAGTCCCGTCGTATCAAACCAAAACTTAGGCTTGTCAATGAGTGTTAAGTTCTCCAAGAAGGAAAAACCATCATTTGGCAGCGCCAGACATAATCCAAGACATGAAATAGAAAGCACCAAGCGGTAGTTATAACACAGTGGAGAAAAATATAAACTGCAGGCCAATAGATAAGCAGACATACCGAACCTGCCTGGATCCCTGAGGAAACAGGCAGGATGTGTCAGAATTCGCCAATCCTGGTGGAAGACATACATAGTGATCCAACGCCAAAGCTCACGCCCCAAATGCGTGCCCAGCAACGTATAGTCAGTTGCGCAATATGAATATCCAGCAAGATCGAGGTTCCCGAGAACAGCATGCATCAGAGATTGCCGGCACACAAATATACATGCAGCAGCCAAATCAAAATATATATCACACAGGTCTAGTAAAACCAGCCCAATAAAATAAATCGATAATATATTGAACCCACCAAGGCTGCCTGCACCAGGAAAAGCACAGGCAGCAACAGTACACCTTTGCCAATCAATGCAAACATCCATGAGCTTACTGATCGCAGCATGTACCAAAACAGTTCGAGTATCCTCACCAAAGAGATTATGTGTACATGGAAAAACAATATGTGTGTAAGCATGGAGAATGCCTATGATAATTAATTGAAAAAGGGCAGCCAACGTACCCGGCCTGCCTGTACTCGAACGAGTACAGGCAGAGAAAAATTGAGTGTGCCAATCCATTTGGAAGACGTTATCTTGACTGCCTACGCAAAGTGGCTGACGTGAGGTCCAAGGAAACTGCCGCCCGGACCATTGATGGTAGGCTAGAGGATGTGAAGAATGAAGTGCATGGCGACATCATTGCATGCTGAGCCAAATAATGAGCTGGCATATTTGCCTCCCTGAATACGTGTTTAGTTTCCAAGTTATGACGAGTGATCAACAGCTGTAGGAATTTCAGATGGAAGTTTCCGAACACAGGTTGATTTTGACGTAGACGTTGCAGTAGTTGTGCACAATCAGTTTCCATGATCAGGGATCTATATAATGGTAGGAAATATAGCAAGCCAAACAGGGTTGTCTGGATTTCAGCCTGCAACGGCGTATATGTATATATATATATATCTATATATATATGTATATATATATATCTATATACATAAAAAAAAATCTATATACATATATATATATATATATATATATATATATATATAAGGCGTGTGGTTTAAGAGGGGAAGGAGACTTTCCATTTCCATGTTTGTTGCTTTTGTGCCTTCTCCAAATATTTCTCCATTTAATGAACTACTTAGTTCATTTAACTAAGTGCTTCACTTAATGAACTAGTTTAGTTCATTAATGGTGGCACCTGAAAATAGTTCAAACACAACAAATGTTTGCCATTTGATGTGTGCTTCAAAGCTTCATTGCTTGTTAGTACAGCAACATTATATATAAATGATATAAGGCAGGTTTGTTGTAAAAACGTGTCAAGTCATAAAATGTGTCATGCATTTCTTTAACATATGTTATTTAAATCATGCATTTTGTGAATCACTCAAACCCCTTTTTCTCAACAAGTAGTAGTCCTGCAAGTAGGAAGGAGTCTGCCTGGGTCTAGCAGGTCTCTGATCAAACGCTTCACGTGAAGTCACCTCAGCAGGTATTATAGGAGGCAAATACACTTGCAATTGTGTAACTGGTATCTCACAAGGTGCAGGAGAATCATCACTGGAAGATGCAGAAGTTGGCGAAACTAAAGGTGACTCAGAATTTTTTGATTGAGAAACATCTGGAGTATGAGAAATAATGCACAAAGGGTTCAACTGAGGAGGAGTTTTTGTAGATGATGCAGGATGGTCTACTAACCCCTGAGCAACTAGGACTGAGGTTGCTGGTATTGGTGTGGCATCAAAAAAAGGAAAAGATTCTTCGTGAAATAAAACGTCTCTTGAGACAAACACTGATTTATCAGCAATGCTCTGAAGAATGTACCCCTTTACATTCATGGGTATCCCAAGAAACACACAGGGTATAAACCTAGGCTCAAACTTAGGCTTCTGTGGACTGTTGTCACAAGCAAAGGCTAAACACCCAAAAACTTTCAAATGACTGTATGTAGGCTGTATATGATTAAGTATCTCATATGGAGTCCTATGCTGGAGAATAGGTGATGGGATGAGATTTATCAAGTATGTGGCATGCTGAAGACAAAAACCCCGATATGTTATAAGTAAGGAAGCATGAAACCTAGGAGCTCTAGCCACAACAAGAAGATGCTGATGCTTCCTTGATACTACCAATTCTGTTCAGGATTGTAATTACAAGTGGTTTGATGAACAACCCCATGTTTCATGTAAAAATCAGACATCTTAAACTCAAAACCATTATCACTTCTAATCACTTTGATATGGGCATTAAACTGAGTAGAGGCATAATAAAAAGAACTTTTCAAAATTGATCTAACTTCAGACTTTTTTTTAGCAGGTTTATCCAAGTATACCTAGAACAATCATCCACAACGGTTAGAAAGTATTTTTGATTATACATGGTGGGATGTCTATAAGGACCCCATATATCTACATGAATGACACCAAAAGGAAGCTTAGAGCTAGTAATAGATGCAGGAAAAGGAGTTCTCTTCAATTTTGCTAATGAGCAAACAGTACATTTATTCTCTAAGCTGAAAGAAGGAACATCTGGATACAACTTGTGTATTTCCTGAATTCTAGCAGATGAAATATGTCCAAGTCTGGCATACCAAAGATAAGAATTTTACTCCAAGCTGGTTGAGGAAAGAACAGAAGGCAACAGAGGAAACTTTGAAGCTTCAGTTTGAACAGACAAACTGGAATCTTGCAGATAGTAAAGCCTATGATACTTTCTAGCTGAACCAATCATCCTCCTTGACAACTGATCCTGAATAAAGCAACAAGAGTCATGAAATGAAACAAGCAGATGGGAGGAATCTGTGAGCCTACTGAGTGAGACAAGATTGAAAGAAAACGAAGGCACATGTAAAACATCCTTCAGAACAAGACCACTACTTAGCCTGACTATACCTATGTGAGTAGCATCCACTGTAATATTATTTGGCAGCTTAATAGCAACATGGTCAATGGAATAATAGGAATGGAACAAAGACAGAGAAGAAGAGATATGGTCAGTAGCACCTGAATCCAAAATCCATACACAATCAATATTATCAGAATATCTACCTTTAGGCCTGTCAACCTGTGCAGTCATCACAACACCATGGAGTTCATTATTCACAGTTGTTCCTGCAACATTGCCATTAGTATCCAAAAATTTTAAAAGTTCGTCAAACTGTTTAGGTGTAAGACCAGAAGTTTGCTGCGCTATTAAACCAGCAGAATTCACAGACGTCTGATCATCATTGCAAAGTCCAGCCTTCTCATCTATTACATCAGATACATTCACTTGGTTTTTAAACTTAAATCCAGGTGGAAAACCGTGCTTCCTGTAATATCTATCACTGGTATACCCAATCATACCACAATGAGTACACTGTAGCCTCTTGTTACCCTCCTGATTAAACATTCCATTTCCTCTTCTATACATTTGTTCCTGCCTTTTATTACTAAAGGCATTAGCCACAAAGTTTTCCTGTTCATCATTATTAATCATCAAAGCCGTCGGGGCATTGGAAAAACCAATTGATGTATTACTGTTAACTAACTTCCTTTCAAATTTCAACGCCATAGCAAACACAGTTTTGATATCCGGCATTGGCGTCATCAGAAACACCTGCGATCCCACAAGATCGAATTCTTCATTTAGACCTTTTACAAACTTTATGACATAATCATTCTCAATAAACTGATTCACCTTTCTAGTAATATCACAAGTGCATCTGAGACAATCATATTTTTGAATAGATCTTAGTGCAGTCAGTTCTTCCCATAGCATTTTTAGTTTTGTAAAGTAATCATTGACACGAAGATTCTCTTGCTTCACAGCATAAAAATCAGAAAGCAAATCAGCCAATCTAAACGGATCACCACTACCATACCTCATGGTTAAATCATTCCAGACATCTAACGCATTATCATACCACAAAATGCTTTATGCAATCGAAGGAGAAACACAATTCATGATCCATGACAGGATCATGGTGTTTACCTTCTTCCAAGCTTGGAATTGAGGATCATTCTATGCTGGTTTTGGCATAGAACCATCAATGAAGCATGTCTTATTTTTCACCAACAATGCCATTTGGAAAGTCCTGCTCCATGAATGAAAGTTATGCGGATTGAGTGGCGACTGAACAAGCACGATCGCAGGACTATCATTTGGATGTAAGTAATATAGATTGTTTGATTGATTTTCATTGCTCAAATGATTATTATGAGAACTGGAGGAAGCAGCGCTTGTATTTGCCATGATCAAATCGAAATTGTGAACTGCTCGAATACGGAATAAATTTTGCAGAGAAAATTCAAGCTAGAGTGATCACAGAATCAATGGCACATAACCTCGCTCTGATACCATGTTAAAGTCAGCTTATAAACTAAAATGAAGCAATGAACAAGAGAGTACACGAATCAAATGAACCAAATTTGGAAGAATTTGAGAAAACTATAAAATGGCGCCAAAGGTGCGCTCTCATACAAAACAAGAAATGGTTTGAAGATATTTTTGCATCTTCTTCTACGCTTTTCTTATTTACAACCATTCTAAGTATTTATACTAGCTATAGAACTAACTAGAGTGTAATCAGCACGTGTAGATTAAGTTTTGATCCGCTGTGGCATGCATGCACCAAACTTCAGTTATGCTGCTAGCGTGCCAAGAACAAGTAGCGTGCCAGACGCGTCTGCTGAGCCAACTGTGCTTTGCCCCGTGCCGACTGTGCCAAGGATGTCAAGTATCAACCCAAGCATGCCAAGTACCGTGCCAAGCATACCAGGCGTGCCAACCTTCCATGCCAACGAACCAACCTCTCCAACAAACCTCCTACTCTGATCTAATGCATCTTCTTTTCCGTCTTATCAGTTCAACATCTTCAACAATATCAGGTGTAGAAAATTTAGTCACACATATATGAAGATCTTTAATCCATGAAACGAATCTACCATGGTGGCCAGGGCACGTGTCCCACTACCTTGATATAATTTTATTGCAACTTTTATATTATGTTGAGTCATTTTTAATTACAATATATTAAAAATATAGTCGTAAGGACATATTTTAGGGTGCCCACAACACTGTCCTATAGTTTTCTTTTAACCCCTTCTAGGCTATAATATTTTGATTAAATTTTAATTCTGTCATTCCTAGAAATATAATAATAAGTGCGCCGAAAATTTTGAGCAAAGAGACAGAAAACATAAGCTTCTTGATATTGTACAATCCTTTCAATTCATATTCATTTTACACTTTATTAATAGTCTTTTGGTGATGAAAATATACTATATGAACCGTTGCAAATAAAGGATTTAGTTATTGTAAATGCTGGAGAACTTGTTTATGTTTCCAAGAAACAGTTGCAAGCTTTCAAGAAAGATGAATGATGTTCTTTGTGTTGATAAAATTAGTATGTTTTGTATAAAAAGTGGGATCATCATTCCTAATATAATGGAGAACTATATGAGAAATAAAATCTCAGATATTTGAATAATACATAATTCACATTGAGAAAGATTTGTTTTGTAAATTTGAGGCTGAACAAGTTATAAATCGTTATCACAAAACCAAAACTTGTCATAATTGGTTTTTCCTTTTAAATGATTTGTATACCCTTGGAAGTAGTTATATTGATACATTACTCATTGATTGTGAACTTGTGTGTGCATACATATATATGTATGTATGTGTGTGTATATACATATATATATATATATATATATATATATATATATATATATATATATATATATATATATATATATATATATATCTGTGTGTGTGTATAGTGTATGGATACGGCGACTGCGCAATAGCGGCGACGGCTGGCGATTTCGCAGAAATGCTGAATCAGACTACTGCAATTTCCAGCATTGTTTCTCATTTTTCTTTCGCAAATCAAGGCTACATCATTCGATTCTCCGGGTAATTGTTTCGATTCATTTCCGCTGGTAATTGTTTCGCCTTCATTTTGGTTTCTGTTTCATTTCGATTCTACGGCCCCATTTGCAAAAGCTTCAACCTTTTGAATTGTATTGCTGCATCCTCCTTTACTACTAGTCTTGATTTCATATTTGATCTGAGATGGAACCGCCGCCACTCTCCAAATCATTTGCGGCTATGGTATCGTCTGTAGTAGCAGGCAGATTCCCATCGCGGGAGATGGGACATTATAAAGGATACCCCGCTGTTTCATTTACGCAAGATGAAATTGCCATTGTTGCAAATCGTTTTAAGTACGCCTTGGTTGGAGCATTTTGGCGTGGCCGGCCATCTATGGCAGGCTTGCGCTCCTCGATTGACAGAATTGGGTTTAAAGGTTCAGTTAACATTGGTCTTCTGGATGAGGGACATGTGCTGCTAAACTTTGTTAATGAAGATGATTATACGCGATTCTTTTATCGTCGTCACTGGCGTTTTCAAGGATACGACATGAAGGTTACGAAATGGACACCATCTTTTGATCCATGTCTGGATACCCCAATTGTCCCGGTGTGGGTGGCACTTGAGGGTCTTCCAATTCATCTCCACGATTATCGTACCTTATATGAGATGCAAAGTTGATTGGAACACCTTTAAAAATGGATTCGGCTACCTTAAGCTTTCATTGTCCCTCTGTGGCAAGGTTTTGTGTTGAAGTGGATGTCACCAGGGATTTACCATCCAAGATATTTGTAGACTGTGGAGAACACTCTTTCTTTCAAGTAGTTGTGTATGAAGATCTCCCAAGGTACTGTAGCAAATGTCGTCGGTTTGGTCACTTACTGGGTTCATGTGGCGATGCGAAGGGTCATGCACCAGCACCTCCAACAAAGAATGCAGGAAAGAATGAGGTGTGGATTCCTAAAGGAAATATTCAGAAAGAGGCAGCAGAACAACCTATTGGAGATTCTAATCCTATTCAGCATCTGACACAGACTGCTGGAGTAGAGGACATTGATGATACGGAAGAATTACATGAGGCAACATCTCACTCCACTAATGCTAAGGAATCGCAGCATCCCAAGACTACTACAGATCCATCTATATCGCAGATTTTCTCTCGGTTGACTGCAGATTTATGTCCTGTACTATCAGTGCCGCCAATATTAGAAGTTCAAGAGCGACAAGATCAGCAGCAGATAGATACTTCCTCCTCTGCTACACTATCTATCCAGGCTGATGAATCTAACGTAGAAGAGAGAGCAGTCCACATACCTCCTCCGCCCTTAGAGATTTCAGACACGACTGTACAACATGCTCAAGAGATGAACCCACCGTCTGCAGTGGCTCCGGAAGTCCAGATTCAATCCATTCAAATTGAAATGCCAGTTCCACTAGCGATAATGCCAGCCAGTGGCCAGTCTGATCATGATCCCTTAATTGAACAATTCTATCAAGACCACTTTCGGGAAGAGGAAGAGGAAGTTGATCTGGCACTAGGTTCCGACAATGAAGCTTCTCGCTTATATACTCGACGTAAAGGGAATGACTATGATGATATCCGCGAGAGTTTGCTCATTGCAGGAGATGATATGGGGTGTCGCATGATAACTGATGGTGGGATTGGCAGACTAACTCGGAAGAAGCACAGAGCTCGGAAGGATCTTCCCCCACCCCCACCGTCCTCAATGGTTACCAGACGTGGAAGTCATCGTTCTTTTGAAATATAGATAACAAAGTAGTCCCACGACTGATCATTTGATTACGTTTTCTTTTATTTTACTTTGTAGTAACGGCTACCCTCGGCCATTTAACGTGGGATATTTGTTTCATAAATAAAGCTCGGAAGGCATCCTTCCGTTTATTAATATATATATATATATATATATATATATATATATATATATATATATATATAGATACATGCATACATATATAAGCGAAAAACCTTTAGGTCTAGCGGTTGAGTAGCATTTATCCTATTTATAGGTCTCGATTCGATTCCCCTCCCCAAATTTTAAAAAAACATACACACACACATATATATATATATTAAATTTCTATTAGTGTTGATTGTCATCTCACTTACAATTACATCACCCTCGAAAGTATAGAGGGTGAAATCATACATCATTAAATAAGTTAAGCACTGTGTAGACCACTTATAGCCAACATTGTTTAAGTTAGGAGTTTAACTAGCTCAGCTGAGAATGACGAGGATCATGATGAGGCAGACCGTGATCTAGGTGGAATTGAATGACAGCCGTAAGATGAAAGGTTTAATCAACGATCGGTGATAAAGGAGACGGTTATGGAAGCGCGTAATGGGGGAATCTGAAGGTGGTGCAAGGACTGGTCTGCAGTGGTGCTGAAGTGCTTGAAGAAGACAAGTCTTAGGCACCAAATCGTTTAAATAAGAGGAAATGACAGAGTTTCCCTTTTAGTCTAAACGTTAACAGAATTAACCGTAGGGACAGAACTGTAATTTTGTAGTGAACGGTTATTCTTTCTCTCTTCTTCTACATATATTGTGCGATGTAATTCATAATTTTTCCAGACTTTGATTCCCTCAATATAATTCTCAATTTTCTCTCCGATATCCTTTGAACTTTGTGGTTCCTTTCCACGATTATATTTCTTCGTTTCATTTGTGAATCGTTGTTGAATTGTTCTTTGAGTTTTGTTCATAAGTTGCAGTATCAGCTGTAGCATTGCTTCGTACTTGCAATTTTCACATGGTATCAGAGCCAATTTGGTGGTAGTAATTGATGAATTTTGGTTCATTCATGGCCTCGAATGTAAATTCCCCTAGTTCCTCATCAAACTTTCATGCTGCTGGTGCGGATCCTGCGGAAGATCCTTTGTATATACATCCGAGTGACAGTCCCTCACTCGTTCTTGTGCAGCCTCTATTTGATGGAAATAATTACCATGGCTGGAGTAGGATGTTTAGAAGAGCGTTGGAGTCCAAAAGCAAAACTGGATTAGTGACTGGTGCTGTGGTTAAACCAGATGAGGGAAATCGAAGATATGTGGAGTAAGGCTAATAATATGGTGGCTTCATGGATTGTGAACAGTAATACCTTCCATAGGACAAAGCGTCATGTGGTTTGATAATGCAATTGACATATGGAACGATCTCAAGTACAGGTATAGGAACGCTAATGCGTTTAGACTATCAGACTTACAGGAGCAATTTTATGCAATTAAGCAAGGTGAGTGCTCCGTCACTGATTATTATACATAATTGAAAGTTTTATGGGAAGAATTGATGGTGCTTAGATCCATTCCAAGTTATGTGTGTAATAGATGTACTTGCAATGTATCTAATCAGATTAATAAATTTGTTCAAGAGGATTATGTGATAAAGTTCATTAAAGGACTTAATGAGGAATTCGAACCTGTGAAGTCGCAGGTTCTGTTATTTGTTCCTTTACCCGATCTTAAGACTACTTTTGCAATGGCCATAAAACTAGAGAGAAAATTGAACTACTCAGGGATACCAAACCATATTAATAATAGTCCAACGATGGTTATGGATGTCAATGGTGTTATTAAGGTTGGGAGTTTTATGCCTAGGCCTGGGGGATTTTCAAGCTCAGGCCAAGGATGGCAGAGATCTGCAGGTAGAGGTTTCAAAAGGGAATATTCAAGGTCTGTACAAGGAAATTCTAGAGCACCAGTTTGTACACATTGCAATATGGTTGGGCACACTGTGGATAGATGTTATAAAAAGTATGGTTACCCCCTGGTTATAAACCAAGAAGCCAAGCAAACTGTGTTGATGTCGATGGAATAGGTGATCAGGAGTTCATGGGATATGAAGGTGTTGAGTATGATGGAGGTCAGGCCATTGATAGTGGTAATGAGCAGGTAGTTAACTCAGTCTCACAGGCTATTCCAATGTTTACACATGAGCAGTATATGCAATTGATGAGTTTGTTGCAGGATCATAAGGAAAAAGTGAGGAGCAATCAAGGGGAGAAGGACACTGGTGGAGGGCAGCATGCAGTCATGTCTGCTCAGTACTCCGGCACTTCTGATAAAGGGAAAGGTAATGTATTGCATAAACCCTTAAACATGTGGATCCTGGATTCTGGTGTCACTGATCATATCAGCTGCTCCCTTTCTGTCTTTGATTCATACCATTCTGTTAGTTCCATGTCAGTAAAATTGCCAAACAAACATTCTGCCTTAGTCACACATGTAGGATCAGTTACAGTCAGTCCACTCCTTATACTGAAAAATGTGTTACATGTTCCATCTTTTGCTTTTAACTTGATGTCATTGCGTAAGCTGACTGAGTCTGGTGAGATTTATGTGTCATTCTATTCAAATACGTGTGTTATTCAGGAGCATGTAACCAGGAAGACGATTGGTTCAGCTAGAGTCACTCATGGTCTTTACCATCTCCTTGGATCTAAAGTTCCAAATCTTCATGCCCTTGCTACTCAAATCTCTGCAGCCTCTGTCACAAGCTCAAAATTGTGGCATTCAAGACTTGGCCATCCAGCTAATTCCAGGCTACAAGACATACACAAAATTGATCCTCAAGTCACAGTCCATGATGATACTGATACATGTAACATCTGTCCATTAGCTAAACAGAAAAGATTACCATTTCCTGCTTCTTTCTCTATATCTCATTCTCCTTTTGACCTGATTCATATGGATATCTGGGGGCCATATAGGCACCCTACCTTGTATCAACAAAAATACTTTCTTACTATAGTGGATGATCATTCAAGATATTCCTGGGTATATTTGTTGAAAGCAAAATCTGAAGTCAGAACCATCATTTAAGTTTCTGCAATTTTGTGTATGTGCATTTCAATACTTTTGTTAAAACCATTAGGACTGACAACGGACTTGAGTTCAAAATGACTTCATACTATGCTGATAAAGGCATACAACACCAGACCAACTGTGTATATACGCCACAGCAAAATGGCATTGTTGAAAGAAAACATCAACACATCTTAACAATAGCCAGAGCCCTCAGATTCCAAGCCAACTTGCCCATTAAATACTGGGGTTTTGTGTAGAACATGCCTCTTACCTCATAAACCTTATACCATCTCCACTACTGCATCATCACACTCCTTATGAAAAAATTTACAAAAAACTCCCAGACTACTCAATCCTTAAGGTCCTTGGATGTTTAGTGTATGCTATTGATACGTCCCCATCCAAAGACAAGTTTAGTGCCAGATCAAGAAGATGTGTATTTTTAGGCATCTCTCATACAACTAAAGGATATATTCTACAGGATCTGAAATCGTCAGAAATTTTCATTTCAAGGGATGTTTAATTTCTTGAACATACTTTTCCTTTCAGCCAAGAGACAACCTGTGATCACTCCAGTCCACACTCATTCTCACAAACCCCTCGTATCATTCCTATAGACACTGCCACATCATCTGGTTACCCATCTGGGGGGCAATATTCTACATGGTCAGTATCAACATTCAGATCAACCACATTCACAATCACCACATTCACAATCACCCTCAACTCAGCAAAAGTCCTTGTCAAAAGAACATTCAGCTCAGCCTCATGAACAGCAACTCACTCCGCCAATGGCCTCAATCCAACCTCAATCATCTGAGTCTGATTCTGAATCATCAACTCACTCAACCCCACAAGACCATCCACCTTCACAAAGCCAAATTCCCATAACTGCCATTGATATTCCCATTCACATCCCTGAGCCAGTTGAGCCTCATCATCCTAAGCGCATCAGAAAGCCACTGCCATATTTACAACAATATCATTGTAATCATATTTCCACCCCTCATTCATTAGACAAGTACTTCACTATGGATCACTTGGCATCAAAATACAGAACATATGTTTTAAGTTCTGATGCACATACAGAGCCTAACTCTTTTGCAGAAGCATCTAGAGCTCTTGAGTGGCAAGAGGCCATGAGAACTGAACTAGCAGCACTTGAAGCGAACAATACATGGTGTTTGGTGCCATTACCTGATGGAAAGAAACCCATAGGTTGCAAATGGGTTTATAAAGTGAAGCACAAAGCTGATGGTTCCATTGAAAGATATAAAGCGAGATTGGTGGCAAAGGGGTACACTGTAGGATCTGCAAGGCACCACTAGAAGGGGAGGGTTGAATAGTGGGTGCGGAAAATGTGGTTTTTAAAATTGTTTTTAAACCAAAAATCCAACTTCTGAAAACAGTTTCTGTTTTCAGGACCAGTTTTAAAACATTTTGAAAACTAGGTTGTAGGTCTTCAAAAATTCTGAAATTTGGAGAGAACTTATACTCAGATGTTATGAGTATCTCCTAAAAATTTCAGATTAAAATTAAACCTCTAACCCCTTGAAAAAATGTTGGTGGTCAAATTGCGTAAATCTGCCAGAAACGATACACTGATTTGAAAAATTAATTCCTATTTGTAAACAACTCCAAATGCTCTTAAAATTTAACCCCTAACCCTTATATGTTGTATTTAAATGGGTTGAAACAGTTTTGAAAAATTCTTTCGGGAAGTTAGTCAAATACACTCAAAGTCTCAACCTTTGCAAGCCTGAAAATCAGACTGCACTAGTCTCAGAACTTTGGACGTTTGATCGACTTATACTTATCCAAAAGGGTTGAAACTTGTGCCAAATTAACCGTAAGACGTGTGGATATGTTTCTGGAAATTTTTGTAATTTTTGAAAGTCTTTTACTATTTTTACGAACGTTAACAAAAAGAATAAACAGTGCTGAAACAGAATATAAGTGCAGAATGTAAATGACACCGAGAATTTTATACTGGTTCGGTTATAAACAACCAACTCCAGTCTTCAAGGAACACCTTCTTTGGTTCACACTAGTCACACAACACAAATACACCTTACCACAAGGTTGATGGAGTTACACACCAACTCCAACCCTTTACAAACCTTGTATGATGAATACAATTTGCACGAACACCACCACCTTGCAAGAATGAAGATTGATCACACCTTGATCAATCTTTTACAAAGATATAGAGTATGTGGTGGTATATGACAAGCCTATTCAAGAATAAGAACATAAGTACAATAGGCTTTCAAGAAGAAGAAAGAAAAAGAGTGTAGAAGAATAAGGCTAGAATACTTTTGATCTTTCAATTTTCAACACTTGTTCTTGTTCTTGTTTTGCTCTTCTCCCTTCTTTTTAATATGTGTTGGCCGCCCCCTTGGAGTCCTTATTCTCTTGAAAATTATCTTCTAAGCCCTTGGGAGAATGTGTGGCATCATTGTGACATGATCTTGCTTACTTGGCATCTTCTCATTGGATGATCATTTAACCTTTGCTTACTTGGCACTTCATGATAGGTTGAATGTTATCAGCATTTGATGACTTGGAAAATCTGAATATATCACTCAAAACATGTGTCAAAATCAACATAGAATAATTTCCATAATCCACAAGATTGTCACATAAATTAAGCAAGACCATTTTCTCCCAAAATAGCTATAAAAATCGGCCATTAACATCCTTGCACAAGCAGAAATTTCAGCATGTGTTACATTCACTCTTTGTTTAAAATATTGCCTATTTTGCATTGTTTTAATTCAAGAATTCAATCAACATTTAGTATACAATATTCTCATCATGTATGGAATAAAAGTTAGACACCAATGTAGACTAAATTTCAGCCACTATACATTACACACATACTGAAATTTTTAGCATGTGTGATATTAAAAATATCACCATTTTAATTTCATAATTAATTCAAAACATTACCATAACATCCTCAATTAATCCTCATGATTCAAGACACAAAATATAGCTCTATTAAAGTGATAAAATTCGGCCATAATGCAACACACATGCTGAATTTTCAGCATGTGTCATATATGTGACATAGTTTGAAATGTTACCTTTTGTAGCTCCTTCCTTTATGTCACCAACTTTGTTTAATTGATTCTTGACCAATCAATATGCCAACAAGGCTCCACATATGCTCCATCTCAGCTTTAGGTGGCGAGTATACATGTATAGCATGTGCTGAATTTTATTTTTGCTAACTTTGTAAAATAGTGCACATTTAATAATACACACATGTTATATTCCAATCAGCACTTAATTTAG
Organism: Eustoma russellianum; assembly: GCA_036186865.1. Taxonomy (NCBI): domain Eukaryota; kingdom Viridiplantae; phylum Streptophyta; class Magnoliopsida; order Gentianales; family Gentianaceae; genus Eustoma; species Eustoma russellianum. The sequence goes on from AP025056.1 coordinate 30,035,248, forward strand.
TTTTATAGAAAACTTTAAGATGTATTACATATGTAAAAAGTGTCTAGATACGTGTCATATGATGTGCCAAAAATGTTCCATGTATTGTGTACGTAGAAAACTGAATTTTCGATATTTATCGATTACCCGATTTTTCTCTAATTAAATTCCAACTTTTTGCACATGTTATATATATTATGTTACACATAATATATATAATGTAATGTAGCGCCCCGCTCCCGAGCTCCACCCTCGGAAACGGTGCACCCGCCGTATCTCACTCAGGAGAATACTAGGCGTCACATCAACCTGCTACACGTCAATGCTGACATAGAAAAGTTTTCCTTTTCTTTCTGCGGAAACGATGAGTCACAACACTAAATTGAAATTGATGAACTTTAAGGAAATAACGACAGTAAAGCTAGGCTGACCAGGCCTTACAAGTCAAGGTCGAATGTCTAAATTTAAAAGCATGAAATCGTTTTCAAAAGTAATACTGAATACTAAAATAAAATGTCTGTGTCACCCCCAAAGCATCACCAAAGCTTGTCCCCATCCTTGCCGCAGCCGTATCTACGAGTCACTCGGCCCACTTCCAGATATCGGACTCATCCTCAACGAAGATATAGTCATACTCTGTCTCGGCTACATATGGAATAGTAGGTGTGAGTGATGGTAATCACCCAGTAGGTGCCTCTCAAAACAATACAAAACTTACACACCCAGAACGATATCTCCACGTAACCACATAGAACAGACAGTATACAACCGGAAGATAAGACACTCCACGTACTCAACATAAACTACACGACACGGCTTATACGGAAATAAACACTCCACACAAGATGCATGCGCAAGTACGTGATGCATGCTCACATAACGTGTCACGCGCAACTAGAAACATGTCAGGCAATATGCTCCTAGGCCTATATGCAATGCATGCTCCCGGGACCTAGTTCCAGCGTCATGGTCTCTAGCCACCACTTGCCGTTCTGGACACCCACGCCCTATAGACGCTGTGTATCGTACGGCACCCACGCCCTATAGACGCTGCGTATCTCATGACACCCACGCCCTATAGACGCTGCGTATCCGTACGACACCCACGCCCTATAGACGCTGCGTATCACATGACACCCACGCCCGACCGACGCTGTGTATCATCACGGCCCCCATGCCCTATAGGCACTACGTATCCTCCGAACACGCACACCCTCAGACAATGGGTACCTCATGCAATGCACGTGCCATGAATGCAAGGGAAAAGGAAAAAGAACAGTTGGACGTCATCCTCTGACGTCGATCGATCGACGTGGTTCTGAGACACGTCGAACCCTCAGCCTTGGGACGTCGATCGATCGACGTGGTTCTGAGGCACATCGAACCCTCAGCCTCTGGACGTCGATCGATCGATGTCCATCTGAGGCACATCGATCTCTCACCCTCTGGACGTCGATCGATCGATGTCCATCTGAGGCACGTCGAACCCTCAGCCTCTAGACGTCGATCGATCGATGTCCCCGAATTTCAGAACTCTCATTCTGAAATTTCTGCAATCCAACCCTCAATTCCATTCAACCTTTCACCCCTTCCCACATATTCATATACGCATAACGATCTCTCAACCTCACACAGAAACGTACAACAACGAGATCACGTTGAAAACAAAACGAATAACGGAAAATACACATGTTGCACATGATCCAAATAAAATCGAGAACTAACGACAACCACATCACATAAAAATACCCTTTTGCCTATGCAAGCCTTCATACCGTTTTGAGGAAATAATGAATATGCACCTACCTCGATTCCTAGCGAGAATTGATAATAGAAAGGTGGGGTGATTTGAGAGCGCTTGATCCTCCTTCTCTTGAATCTTGGATCAAGGATCCTTCGTTTCTCTTCTTGTTGTGGCCGAAAATTTGTTGATGGGGAGAGGGAGGGGAGGCTGTCGAATATGAGATAAAAAGGGGAGAGGGATTAGGGTTAATGAGGATTAAAAGAGAGAGGGAGAGATTTGAGGGAGAGATAAGGGTGAGGATTAAGGAAAAAGATAAAATTTAGGAGTTTTAAATATTTTGTTATTATCTCAAACGTTTCTTCTTTTTCTTTTTTTTTTTCCTTTTTTTTTATACCCGGTTATAACATCCTACCCCCCTTACAAAAAGTTTCGTCCCCGAAACTTGTCGTACCTTAATCAAATAGGTGGGGATAGCGGTCGCGCATCTGCTCTTCTAGCTCCCACGTCGCTTCGTTCTCCCGGTGATTGCTCCATTGAACCTTTACATAGGGAATAACCCTCCTCCTGAGTTCTTGGTCCTTGCGATCCAGAATTCGTATCGGTACCTCTTCATATGACGCATCAGGCCTGATCTTAAGCGGTTGTGCATCCAACACATGGCTCGGGTCAGGTACGTACTTCCTTAACTGCGAGACGTGGAACACGTTGTGCACCTGAGCCAACATCGGAGGTAATGCCAACTTGTAAGCTAAATCTCCAACTCTTTCGAGTATTTCATATGGTCCAATATAACGCGGCTTCAACTTCCCTTTAACTCCAAACCGTGTCACACCTTTCATGGGTGACACTTTAAGATAGACCTTTTCTCCCTCCTCGAACTCTAAAGGTCGTCTCTTCGTGTCGGCCCAACTCTTGCTTCTATCTTGAGCCGTCTTAAGACGTTCGCGAATTAGTTTCACCTGTTCTTTAGTTTGCTCAATTATTTCTGGAGCCGTCAACCTACGTTCGCCAACTTCGTCCCAATGCACAGGTGACCTACACTTTCGTCCATATAGGGCCTCAAATGGTGCCATACCTATGGCACTGTGATGGCTGTTGTTGTAGGAGAACTCTATCAATTTGAGCATGCTGTCCCAATTTCCTTTAAAATCCAATGCGCATGCCCTCAACATATCCTCCAGAGTCTGAATGGTCCTTTCGGATTGACCATCGGTCTGAGGGTGAAAAGCAGTACTCAGTCGCAACTCAGTCCCCATCTTCTTCTGACACGCTGCCCAGAACTGAGATGTAAACTTCGAGTCACGATCCGATACTATGCTAACTGGCACTCCATGAAGGCAAACAACGTTATCAATGTACATGGTTACCAACCTTTCCATAGTAAGTCCGGTGGGAATAGGCAAGAAGTGAGCGGACTTAGTCAGTCGATCCACGATTACCCATATCACATCATTCCCATTTCTGGTCTTCGGGAGTCCAACCACAAAGTCCATCGTTACATGCTCCCACTTCCATTCAGGTATCTCTAGGGGTCGCATCAATCCACCCGGTCTTTGGTGTTCCGCTTTAACTTGCTGGCAAACAAGACATCTTCCCACAAACTCAGCAATATGCCTTTTCATGCCATTCCACCAATAGTGTCTCTTCAGATCATTGTACATCTTCGTAGCACCAGGGTGAATAGACAGTCTCGAATTATGTGCTTCTTTCAACAACTCCCTCCTAAGGTCCTCAACATCCGGTACACACAACCTTCCTTGGTACCACATACTGCCGTCGTCATGAACTTGAAATCCATCCACTTGGCTGGTTAGCATTCTTTCTCGCGTCTCTTTAATTGTTGCATCATTCTTCTGGGCTTCCTTAATCTGGTCTACCAAGGTAGGGGTGATAATTAGCGTGGCCAGAATATCTGCGGTAGAATCCACAAGCTCCAAATCAAATTCCGCCATCTCTTTTTCTAGAGTAGCCTGCCGTGCATGGCTCGACTTCCTACTTAAGGCATCAGCCACTCGATTGGCTTTCCCCGGATGATAACTGATGGTCAAGTCGTAATCTTTCAACAACTCCAACCATCTCCTCTGGCGCATGTTCAGCTCCTTTTGCGTGAACAAATACTTAAGACTTTTGTGATCAGTGAACACTTCGCACTTCACTCCATATAGATAGTGACGCCAGATTTTCAGGGCGAACACCACCGCCGCAAGTTCCAGATCATGAGTCGGATAGTTCTGTTCATAGGGCTTTAGCTGTCGTGAAGCATATGCAATGACCTTGTCGTTTTGCATCAACACGCATCCTGAAATATAAAAGTTAGACCACATCTTTAATTGTATACAAAATCAGTTGAAATCATACACAATTACCTAGCCCATTCTTAGAAGCGTCACTGTAAATGACAAACCCTTCTGAAGCGGAGGGCTGAGCAAGAATAGGGGCTGTGGTCAGTCTCTGTTTTAGTTCAGTAAAGCTTTGCTCGCACTCGGGGGTCCATTCAAACTTTGACTTCTTTTGTGTCAATCGGCTTAGGGGTACGGCGATGGATGAGAAGCCCTCGACAAACTTCCTATAGTATCCAGCCAGTCCAAGAAAACTTCTTACCTCGGTCACATTAGTGGGTCGAGGCCACTCAGTGATCGCCTCCACTTTCTTTGGATCCACTGAAATTCCTTCTTCAGAGACCACGTGACCCAAAAAGGCTACGCTCTTCAGCCAGAACTCACATTTGCTGAACTTGGCATATAATTTGCTTCTCCGAAGTGTCTCTAAAGCCTCCCTCAAGTGTTCAGCGTGGGTCTCTTCGTCGGGGGAGTATATCAGAATATCGTCAATGAACACTACAACATACTTATCCAGTTGTTTCCGAAATACTGTGTTCATTAAGTCCATAAAGGCGGCTGGAGCGTTGGTTAATCCAAAAGGCATAACCAGGAATTCGTAATGACCATAACGTGTTCGAAAAGCGGTCTTGGCTGTATCCCCAGATTTGATCCTCAACTGGTGATAACCGGATCGCAAGTCGATCTTGGAAAATACTCTAGCCCCCTGGAATAAATCTCGTTAGAGGTGAAGTTATCGAATAATTAAAAGTTCAAGTATAATTTTAATTTATCATTACCCGCAGTTGATCAAAGAGATCCTCAATTCTAGGTAACGGATACTTGTTCTTGATAGTGATCTTGTTGAGTTCCCGGTAGTCTATACATAGTCTCATGCTCCCATCCTTCTTCTTCACGAACAGGACTGGAGCACCCCAGGGTGATACACTAGGTCGGATAAACTTACGGTCCAGCAGTTCTTGTAATTGCTCCTTCAACTCCTTGAGTTCTGCTGGAGCCATCCGGTAGGGTGCCCTGGATATGGGTTCAGCACCAGGTATGAGATTGATCTCGAACTCTACCTCTCTTTCTGGTGGCAGTCCTGGTAACTCCTCGGGAAAGACATCTGTAAATTCCTTTACCACAGGGATTTGGTCGATCTGCGGAATCTCTTGTTCAGCACCCATTGAATAGATCAAGAATCCTTCTCCTCCTTTCTTTAGTGCTCGAAAGGCTTGAGCCGCAGTCAAATAAAGCTTCTGGGGCACCTTCTTTAATTTAGGGTTCCCTTGAAAAATAGTTTCGCCCAGTTCAGGTTGCTTCATGCTGACTTGGAGTTGCCGGCAATTAATATTTGCATGATACTCCGCCAAGAAGTCCATGCCCAGAATAATGTCGAAATCGAACATCTGGATCGGTATCAGGGTCGCAGAAAACTGTAGACCGTTAATCTCCAATTCACACCCATCGTAACGTTGATGAGATACGAGTACTTGGCCACCCGCGGCCTGTATACGGTATGGAGTCTCAGTCCATTCGGGAAGAATGTCCAGATTCTTGGCAAATCTCTTTGCCATAAACGAGTGACTTGCTCCACTATCGAATAGAACATTTGCTGGCACTTTGTTAATTAAAATCACACCTACCACATTCAGGTTTTAGCACATAACCATAACAACACATAAAAATGTACTCCAACTACGAAATTAAGTACTTAAATAAATGTACCCGTCACCACGTCGCCCGACTCCTTGACTTCGGCATCCGTCATTGCGTGTACCCGGGCATTGGTCCGGCCTCGTCCTCCCTGCTGAGCCTGTGTCTGCGAGTTCACCTGTGCCGGCGCTGAGCATTCCTTAGCAATATGTCCTTGCTTCCCGCAGTTATAGCACACTCTCTGATCCTTCCGACATGGTCCCGGATGAAAACGTCCGCACAGGGTACACCGTGGGATAGGTGCCGCAGTCCTTACTGGTTGCGCATCAGTCGGTGCTGGACCCTCAATCATCGGGGTCTGAATCACTGCACTTTGCTGTCGTTCCGGCCGGAATGGTTGCCCGGACTGTGGGCGGCGAGGTACTTTCAACCATCTCCCTGATCTACCCGTCTGCAACTCCTCACGGGGCCTTTTTAGTCTCTCTAGTGCAGCTGCCCTTTCCAAATTTCTCTCGACACGTCGACATACCTCCAGCAATCCCTCAAATGTGGTAGTCTCTGCACAAACAATCGCCTGCTGGATGCGGAAACTCAACCCCGTATGGAACTTTAGCATCTTGGCCTCCTCGTTGTCCATGATGCATGACATGTACTGGCCCAGTTCATGAAATTTCTCGGAGTATTGATCCACCGTCATGGACCCTTGAGTCAACAGCTGGAACTCCGCCATCCTTCTCTGAATAGCACTACCAGGAACGTAGTGCTTCTTATACTCCTCAACAAATTGCTCCCAAGTCACTGGTGGAGTCAATTTGCGTTTCACTCCGTTCCACCACCTCTCAGCTTCCCCTTCCAAGAACGGGGTAGTCACCTCTACTTTCAGATTCACGGGTACTTGTATCAGTCTTATTTGTTCAGTTACATTTTTAAGCCAAATCTCGGCTTCCTCAGGCCGAGTGGTACCCCTGAACATTGGTATTCGGGAGTTCTGCATCTCCCTGTAATAGAACCTTAGGCCTTGCTGTGGTGCGGGCGGTGGCGGTGGCGGATGTTGTTGCTGTTGCTGCTGAGTGTGCTGAAGTATTTGGGCAATCTGTGCCTGTTGCTCTGCCATCTGGGTATATTGCTGGGCCATCTGCGTCTGCTGATGAGCTATTAAGGCCGTCAGATTGGCCAGTGTGTCTGTAAGGTTTTGGGGAATCGCCCCTTGCCCCTGACGTTCATCTCCGTCATTTCCACTATTTCCAGATGGCTCACGTCGCGGAGGCATTGTCTGTGGACAATTTAAAACACGTTAGACAAAATTGGCTTAAGAGTATTGTAAAAACGGTACGAGAATGGAGGCCAAAGGAAAAGATAACCTATCCTGTCTACATACTAGCGGCACTCGCCAACCAAAACCCCAATCATAGCTTATGTCTACTTCGTTTTATTCCAATTTGAAAATCATTTGAAAACGGATCGTCACTTATCCTAGGGTAATTAGCTAATCTATCACGTTCCCGAGGCGTATCTGAAGCCTGGGCTCTGATACCACCTGTAGCGCCCCGCTCCCGAGCTCCACCCTCGGAAACGGTGCACCCGCCGTATCTCACTCAGGAGAATACTAGGCGTCACATCAACCTGCTACACGTCAATGCTGACATAGAAAAGTTTTCCTTTTCTTTCTGCGGAAACGATGAGTCACAACACTAAATTGAAATTGATGAACTTTAAGGAAATAACGACAGTAAAGCTAGGCTGACCAGGCCTTACAAGTCAAGGTCGAATGTCTAAATTTAAAAGCATGAAATCGTTTTCAAAAGTAATACTGAATACTAAAATAAAATGTCTGTGTCACCCCCAAAGCATCACCAAAGCTTGTCCCCATCCTTGCCGCAGCCGTATCTACGAGTCACTCGGCCCACTTCCCGATATCGGACTCATCCTCAACGAAGATATAGTCATACTCTGTCTCGGCTACATATGGAATAGTAGGTGTGAGTGATGGTAATCACCCAGTAGGTGCCTCTCAAAACAATACAAAACTTACACACCCAGAACGATATCTCCACGTAACCACATAGAACAGACAGTATACAACCGGAAGATAAGACACTCCACGTACTCAACATAAACTACACGACACGGCTTATACGGAAATAAACACTCCACACAAGATGCATGCGCAAGTACGTGATGCATGCTCACATAACGTGTCACGCGCAACTAGAAACATGTCAGGCAATATGCTCCTAGGCCTATATGCAATGCATGCTCCCGGGACCTAGTTCCAGCGTCATGGTCTCTAGCCACCACTTGCCGTTCTGGACACCCACGCCCTATAGACGCTGTGTATCGTACGGCACCCACGCCCTATAGACGCTGCGTATCTCATGACACCCACGCCCTATAGACGCTGCGTATCCGTACGACACCCACGCCCTATAGACGCTGCGTATCACATGACACCCACGCCCGACCGACGCTGTGTATCATCACGGCCCCCACGCCCTATAGGCACTACGTATCCTCCGAACACGCACACCCTCAGACAATGGGTACCTCATGCAATGCACGTGCCATGAATGCAAGGGAAAAGGAAAAAGAACAGTTGGACGTCATCCTCTGACGTCGATCGATCGACGTGGTTCTGAGACACGTCGAACCCTCAGCCTTGGGACGTCGATCGATCGACGTGGTTCTGAGGCACATCGAACCCTCAGCCTCTGGACGTCGATCGATCGATGTCCATCTGAGGCACATCGATCTCTCACCCTCTGGACGTCGATCGATCGATGTCCATCTGAGGCACGTCGAACCCTCAGCCTCTAGACGTCGATCGATCGATGTCCCCGAATTTCAGAACTCTCATTCTGAAATTTCTGCAATCCAACCCTCAATTCCATTCAACCTTTCACCCCTTCCCACATATTCATATACGCATAACGATCTCTCAACCCCACACAGAAACGTACAACAACGAGATCACGTTGAAAACAAAACGAATAACGGAAAATACACACGTTGCACATGATCCAAATAAAATCGAGAACTAACGACAACCACATCACATAAAAATACCCTTTTGCCTATGCAAGCCTTCATACCGTTTTGAGGAAATAATGAATATGCACCTACCTCGATTCCTAGCGAGAATTGATAATAGAAAGGTGGGGTGATTTGAGAGCGCTTGATCCTCCTTCTCTTGAATCTTGGATCAAGGATCCTTCGTTTCTCTTCTTGTTGTGGCCGAAAATTTGTTGATGGGGAGAGGGAGGGGAGGCTGTCGAATATGAGATAAAAAGGGGAGAGGGATTAGGGTTAATGAGGATTAAAAGAGAGAGGGAGAGATTTGAGGGAGAGATAAGGGTGAGGATTAAGGAAAAAGATAAAATTTAGGAGTTTTAAATATTTTGTTATTATCTCAAACGTTTCTTCTTTTTCTTTTTTTTTTCCTTTTTTTTTATACCCGGTTATAACATGTAAACTTTAATTCTCAGCACTCGGCTGGTCTAAAGTGGCGCCATTAACATGTGACAAAATTAAAATTGGAATCTCCACAATTTGGCCTTAATGTGGGGTGATTTGTGTGTGCCAACATGGAATGATTTTATGGATGAAAATATCATCATTAGCACGAAAGTTTTGAGCATTTTTGAAGTGTAGGGCCTGGCCATCTATTTATGGCAAGTACGTGACACGTTGGCGAAGTTTCGGTATTCGTCCGATACGACAATTTTTGGTTTAGAACCTTTTAACGTGTCGTATTTAATTTGTCATCACCATGACTTATATCATATGATATAAGACTTGAATATACTCATAAATATGAGTTAAGTATGATGGTGTGACGTTAACGTACGTACGTAAAATATATAACGTGTCGGTAGTACGTTGGAATACATGTGTATGTGCCTTTTTAAACGAAAAACTGAAAATATATGTATTTATATATGTATATGGCGTGTATAATGAATGAGGAGAGGAGGAGAAGACTTTCCTTCCTTAGCCTTGCTGCCTTTGTGCCTTTTCCAAATGTAGCTTCCTTTAATGAACTACTTAGTTTAATTAACTAAGTATTTCACTTAATGAACTAGTTTAGTTCATTAATGGTGGCACCTGAAAATAGTGTAAACACAACAAATGTTTGCCATATGATGTAAGCTTTAACGCTTCATGGCTCGTTAGTACGGCAACACTATATATGAGCTAAATAAGGCAAGTAATAAGCAATATCATGCACACGTTTGTTTATATCATGCACGTTTTATGCCATTCACTTAAATCACATATTTTGAAATCACTCAAACCCCTTTTTCTCTACAATCTCCCCCTTTTGATGATTTTCAAAATAACATATGCACATGATTTAAATCCTATCGCTCCCCCTTCAATCATGCATAAATTCAAAATTTGAATTTTAAATTTCAAATTCGCTCCCCTTGATTTATGCAATCAGTATATCTCTCCCCCTTAAATCATGCTATCTCTCCCCCTTTATTTTGAAAAGTAAATCAAAAGATGCCTGTAAAGATGAAGAAAAAAAAACATGCATTTCATATAACGTGCGTTCGTAAGGGTTATTTATTCAACCCTTTGAAAATATCTCTTTTGGTACCCAAATTTGGGTGACCTTTCTAGGTATTCCAAAAGGTGAGAAAGGTGATGAGAACGCAACATAATATATGTTAGGGGCAAATGCGTTTGGCCTTTGGCCAAGAATCCCATCATGCATATAGTATGGTTTCTGTTTTTGATATGCATTTCGGTTTGCATGCACGGGATGTGATCTAGATGCATTTTTGTGATATGAGTGTCTCGTATGCATCACTTGTTTCTTCTCATATCTATATGGCACATAATTATATTTTGCATGATGTGAAGAAGAAGCACGATGAGATGTCATAGAAAAAGGTCTATGCGTCTTCTTAGATGCCACATATGTCTTTGATGCATCTATTTTCTTAGATGGAATGAATTTGGGTGGTTTATTTAGTGACTTACTTTTCTCAACGTATCCTAGTCCGGTTTTGTCACTATCATTCTTTTGTGAAGAAATGATGTGATCTAGCATGTTTGTTCCCATGTCAAATTGTTTCACCTCTTTCTCGACATCCGCATTCTTTGATTTCAAGTTTGAAATCTCGGATTTCAATTTAGTGTTCTCGGATGTCAATGATGAAATTTCAGACTTTAATGAATTTATAATGCACGACGACTCTTCTTTTGAATCGTTTAATTGAGACACAAGATTTGTGTTAGAAGATTCTAACAATTTCTTGTCTTCAATTAACCGTTTCTTTTGTTTTGCAAGAGTTCTAGCAAACTTATGTAATTCAAGATATTCAACATATAAATCATCATAAGATAGTACAGAATCCGAGTCAGAATCAGAATTCACCTCATTTTCAAATAGTGGAGGCATTTGGCTTGACATACCTTCTTGCTCGGTTTTGTCGCTAGTGGTTGCCATCTCACTAAGATCGTTGGATCCCTTTGTTGTGAGCGTTCCTGTGCTCAGATACCAATTGTAGGATCTACAAGGCACCACTAGAAGGGGGTTGAATAGTGGGTGCGGAAAATATGGTTTTTAAAATTGTTTAAAACCAAAAATCCAACTTTTGAAAACAGTTTCTGTTTTCAGGACCAGTTTTAAAACATTTTGAAAACTAGGTTGTAAGTATTGAAAAATTCTGAAATTTGGAGAGAATTTAGACTCAGATGTTATGAGTATCTCCTAAAAATTTCAGATTACAATTCCACCTCTAACCCCTTGAACAATCGTTGGTGGTCAGATTGCGCAAATCTGCCAGAAACAATACACTGATTTGAAAAATTAATTCCTATTTGTACACAACTCCAAATGCTCTTAAACTTTAACCACTAACCTCTTATATGTTTTATTTAAATGTGTTGAAACATTTTTGAAAAATTCTTTCGGGAAGTTAGTCAAATACACTCAAAGTCTCAACCTTTGCAAGCCTGAAAATCAGACTGCACTAGTCTCAGAACTTTGGACGTTTGATCGACTTATACATATCCAAAAGGGTTAAAAATTGTGCCAAATTAATCTTAAGACGTGTGGCTATGTTTCTGAAAATTTTCGTAATTTTTGAAAGTCGTTTACAATTTTTAAGAACGTAAAAAAAAGAGTAAACAGTGCTGAAACAGAATATAAGTGCAGAAGGTAAATGACACCGAGAATTTTATACTGGTTCGGTTATAAACAACCTACTCTAGTCTTCAAGGAACACCTTCCTTGGTTCACACTAGTCACACAACACAAATACACCTTACCACAGGGTTGATGGAGTTACACACCAACTCCAACCCTTTACAAACCTTGTATGATGAATACAATTTGCACGAACACCACCACCTTGCAAGAAATAAGATTGATCACACCTTGATCAATCTTTTACAAAGATATAGAGTATGTGGTGGTCTATGACAAGCCTATTCAAGAATAAGAATATAAGTACAATAGGCTTTCAAGAAGAAGAAAGAAAGAGAGTGTAGAAGAATAAGGCTAGAACACTTTTGATCTTTCAATTTTCAACACTTGTTCTTGTTCTTGTTTTGCTCTTCTCCATTCTTTTTACTATGTGTTGGCCGCCCCCTTGGGGTCCTTCTCCTCTTGAAAATTATCTTCTAAGTCCTTGGGAGAATGTGTGGCATCATTTTGACATGATCTTGCTTACTTGACATCTTCTCATTTGATGATCATTTAACCTTTCCTTACTTGGCACTTCATGATAGGTTGAATGTTTTCATCATTTGATGACTTGGAAAATCTGAATATATCACTCAAAACATGTGCCAAAATCAACATAGAATAATTTCTATAATCCACAAGATTGTCACATAAATTAAGCAAGACAATTTTCTCCTAAAATAGCTATAAAAATCGGCCATTAACATCCTTGCACATGCTGAAATTTCAGCATGTGTTACATTCACTCTTTGTTCAAAATATTGCCTATTTTGCATTGTTTTAATTCAAGAATTCAATCAACATTTAGTATACAATATTCTCATCATGTATGGAATAAAAGTTAGACACCAATGTGGACTAAATTTCAGCCACTATACATTACACACATGCTGAAATTTTCAGCATGTGTGATATTAAAAATATCACCATTTTAATTTCATAATTAATTCAAAACATTACCATAACATCCTCAATTAATCCTCATGATTCAAGACACAAAATATAGCTCTATTAAAGTGATAAAATTCGGCCATAATGCAACACACATGCTGAATTTTCAGCATGTGTCATATATGTGACATAGTTTGAAATGTTACCTTTTGTAGCTCATTCCTTTATGTCACCAACTTTGTTTAATTGATTCTTGACCAATCAATAAGCCAACAAGGCTCCACATATGCTCCATCTCAGCTGTAGGTGGTGTGTATACATGTATAGCATGTGCTGAATTTTATTTTTGCTAACTTTGTAAAATAGTGCACATTTAATAATACACACATGTTATATTTCAATCAGCCCTTAATTTAATTTTCTAGAACACTTTAAGATGTATGACATATGTAAAAAGTGTCTAGATACGTGTCATATGATGTGCCAAAAATGTTCCATGTATTGTGTACGTAGAAAACCGAATTTTCGATATTTATCGATTACCCAATTTTCCTCTAATTAAATTCCAACTTTTTGCACATGTTATATATATTATGTTACACATAATATATATAATATAAATTTTAATTCTCAGCACTTGGATGGTCTAAAGTGGCGCCATTAACATGTGACAAAATTAAAATTGGAATCTCCACAATTTGGCCTTAATGTGGGGTGATCTGTGTGTGCCAACATGGAATGATTTTATGGCTTAAAATATCATCATTAGCACAAAATTTTTGACCATTTTGAAGTGTAGGGGCTGGCCATCTATTTATGGCAAGTACGTGACACGTTGGCGAAGTTTCGGTATTCGCCCGATACGACAATTTTTGGTTTAGAACCTTTTAACGTGTCGTATTTAATTTGTCATCACCATGACTTATATCATATGATATAAGACCTGAATATACTCATAAATATGAGTTGAGTATGATGGTGTGACGTTAACGTACGTACGTAAAATGTATAACGTGTCGGTAGTATGTTGGAATACATGTGTATGTGCCTTTTTAAAAAAAACTGAAAATATATGTATTTATATATGTATATGGCGTGTATAATGAATGAGGAGAGGAGGAGAAGACTTTCCTTCCTTAGCCTTGTTGCCTTTGTGCCTTTTCCAAATGTAGCTTCTTTTAATGAACTACTTAGTTTAATTAACTAAGTACTTCACTTAATGAACTAGTTTAGTTCATTAATGGTGGCACCTGAAAATAGTGTAAACATAAAAAATGTTTGCCATATGATGTAAGCTTTAACGCTTCATGGCTCGTTAGTACGGCAACATTATATATGAGCTAAATAAGGCAAGGAATAAGCAATATCATGCACACGTTTGTTTATATCATGCATGTTTTATGTCATTCATTTAAATCACATATATTGAAATCACTCAAATCTCTTTTTCTCTACACACACGCAGCAGTATGGTGTAGACAGTCAAGACACCTTTTCACCAGTGGAAAAAATGGCTACTGTGAGGATGGTTCTGGCCATGGTGGCAAGGCTTGGTTGGCATCTCCGTCAACTAGATGTGAATAATGCGTTTTTGCATGGAGACCTTCATGAGGAGATCTATATGTCACCACCACAGGAAATAAAATTGCCTCAACCAAACCTTTTATGTAAGTTACAAAAGTCCCTATATGGGCTAAAGCAGGCTAGTAGGGAGTGGAATGCAAAGCTGACTGCATTTTTTGTTAAGCCAAGGATTCGTACAGTCAAGAAATGACTACACACTGTTCACCAAGATGAAGGGAGGATCACTGCTAGTAGTGTTAGTTTATGTGGATGATGTTATTGTGGCCAGTGAAGACATTGATGCTTTTCAAAAGGTTAAGCATACTTTGCACCAGAAATTCCGGATTAAGGATTTGGGAGAATTAAAGTTTTTCTTGGGGATTGAAGTGGCTAGATCTCAGAATGGAATTTATATTAATCAAAGGAAGTATACCATGGAGTTGTTAGAAGAAATGAACTTCCTTGGATCTAAACCAGCTATTTCTCCCATGGAAAGTCATGTCAAATTGGTGCACAATGATTCTGGCTGGAGGATGTTACACACTATAGACAATTGATTGGTAAGTTGATATATCTCACGATCACCAGGCCGGATATTTTGTTTACGGTACAACAGTTAAGCCAGTTCTTGGATTGCCCAACGGTGAATCATTTAAAGACGGGACACAGGTTGCTTAGGTACCTGAAAGGTACAATTGACAGGGGCTCTTATTCCCCAGCACAGGAGAATTGGTACTGAAGGGATTTGTTGATTCTGATTGGGCTGGATGCCAAGAGACAAGAAGATCGGTTACTGGGTATTGCATTTTCTTAGGAGTAACTCTAATTTCTTAGAGAGCAAAGAAGCAACCCACTGTATCCAGATCTTCTGCGGAAGCTGAATACAGAGCAATGGCGTTGGCAGTCTGTGAGTTGCAATTGCTAATATATTTGATTAGAGATTTGGGACTGGAAGAGAGGAAACCGGTAGAGTTGTTTTGTGATAGCAAGAGCGCCATATATATAGCTGAGAACCCAGTATTCCATGAAAGAACAAAACACACTGAGATTGATTGTCATGTAGTGAGAGATAAGGTGATTGAGGGTGTGATCAAGCTAATGCCTGTGCACACTGAGTTACAATTGGCGGACATGTTTACCAAACCTTTGGATAGTAGGAGACTGGAAAGGTTACTGGAGCTATCTGGGTCATTCAACATTTATACCAAGCCATGCTTGAGGGGGGTGTTAAAGTTAGGAGTTTAACTAGCTCAGCTGAGAATGACGAGGACCATGATGAGGCAGACCGTGATCCAGGTTGAATTGAATGACAGTCGTCAGATGAAAGGTTTAATCAACGATTGGTGATAAAGGAGACGGTTATGGAAGCGCGTAATGGGGGAATCTGGAGGTGGTGCAGGGACTGGTCTGCAGTGGTGCTGAAGTGCTTGAAGAAGACAAGTCTTAGGCGCCAAATCGTTTAAATAAGAGGAAATGACAGAGTTGCCCTTTTAGTCTAAACGCTAACAGAATTAACCGTAGGGACAGAACTGAAATTTTGTAGTGAATGGTTATTCCTTCTCTCTTCTTCTACATATATTGTGCGATGTAATTCATAATTTTTCCAGACTTTGATTCCCTCAATATAATTCTCAATTTTCTCTCCGATATCCTTTGAACCTTGTGGTTCTTTTCCTCGATTATATTTGTTCGATTCATTTGTGAATCGTTGTTGAATTGTTCTTTGAGTTTTGTTCATAAGTTGCAGTATCAGCTGTAGAATTGCTTCGTACTTGCAATTTTCGCAAACATTAGATTACGTGAGTTTTGTTCCGAAGCTTTGTGTTAGAATATATTTACAGTCAACATTTCGTACTCTTCAGTGTAATAACCCAGCTTCCAAAAGTACGGTTCAGCGTAAATCTTTTAATTTTTATTTCATAATTTTCAACATCGATCTTTAGCCATTAAGATGTTAATTTCAATACATTTTCAGCGTCGATCTTTAGTCATTAAAATGTTAATTTCAATATCGAAGGACACCATTTATGCATCTCAACAAAATCATGCCGCCAATATCGCAGATCTTCAAAATGTTAGTCACGAATTGGATGAGCATCACGGAAGCTTTGATACCGAAATTAGGGAAGAAGATACCCTTTTTCATCATGGGTAGCATCCTCCACAATTGCTGTACATGATTTACATGACAATGACGTTGAAGAAGTGCAAGAAATTTGAGACATTTCTACTCGGACTGCTTGCAGTCGTGGTCATGTCCATTCATATCGGGGTGGTTTCGGTGGTGGTCGAAATAAACAACTTCTACCATGTCACTTTACCATATGTCGTTCCACATTAAATGAGAATAACTTGTCATTACATCGATAGGTGATTAGCATGTAGAATAACATGTCATTGCATATAGGACGTTTGGTGAAATATGCAATGTCAATAATATAAGTTTGATGGTATTAAACATATCACAAGAATATAATTTTCAACATAAAATATTAAGCATTTTATTTGATAATGCCTCTAGTAATGATATAAGTGTTGATACTTTAAAATTAAATTCTCGAGCTTGTTGTGGTGGTAGTTTTTCTCTATTAGATGTATGTGTTATACTGTTAATATATGTTTACAAGATGCATCAAGCTATTGTGAGAAGACGTGATCCTAGACCAAGAAATCAGGGATGCCAAGAAATCGGCAACACAAATTAGGGATGAAATTTGTAATTAATGTAATTGATTTGATAGGAAATCTGTAATTAATTTGTTTGAAATTTTTACCTTGTATAGTTACAGGAATCATACTATAAGAGAAGCGGGTGTACAATCGATTCATACATACAGAAATACAAAAAAAACTTTTTGTGTTTTTACTATTCCTTGCTTACAATTTACTATTCCTTGCTCACACGGTATGAGAGCAGGCTGCAATCAGGCCTTTTTTTTTAATATGACTAGCTTAGTGAGCGAGTTCGTCACCATCATTGCTATATCTTATCCTACCTTGATCAAGTTATAGTGCCAGTTCAGGCTCAGAACGTTTTGTTATCACTGCCGAGTTTATCCTTCCCTTAACTTTGACCAAAATCAAGAGTATCCGCTTCCTGCAAACAGAAACCAAGTATGTCACAAATCTCAGAAAACACGAAACCTGAATCCTCTGAAAGCAGGCCAAGTTTGCCTGCTAATTTCGATATCTCTGAGCAGTTTGCCAAATTCCTGCAACATAGCTTGAACCTGCAACCAACACCACCTCCTCCAGCAAGCTTAGTGCTGAAAATTAAATTGAATAGCACTAATTAGAACTTGTGGGAGAGATTGATGAAAATTGCCATCGAAGGCAGGGGGAGGAGCTCCCACATAACTGGGGTTCCTCCACTCCCTCCCCCCGCCAATTGAACCATCTTACTCACACTGGGAGCAAAGTGATCAGTTAGTCTTCACCTGGCTAATTGATAACATGGAGGACAGTCTGGTAACCAACGTCTCTAAATATACAACTGCAAAAGCCCTCTGCGACGGTTTAGCCGTGACTTACGGATCTGGCAGTGATCCACTGTAGATCTTTGATTTACACAAACAATGCTATACAATCAAGCAAGGCAACATAACTCTTGGAGCACTTTGGGACCAATTTCAGGGCTTATGGATGAGTATTGACTCATTGGATTCAAATCCAATGGAGTCACCTAATGACATTAACACATATACAAAAAAGATCTAGGAACAGCGGTTCTATCAACTGCTGTTGGTAGTTTATGAGCAATTTTCATGCACAAAGAAAGAACTTCTCAAATGTGAACCTCGGCCCACCGCAGAAGCAGCCTACAATGAACTAAAACATGCTTAGAATCATAGGAGGGTTTTGGTGAGCCACCCCTCAGATCTTCGATCATCACAGGGGCTTGGTCAAGGATTGGTGGCCAAAGGACCAACAGAACAAAGCAAGCAGCGAGGGACCATGGACAAAACATCTTCCCGCTCAGGCAAACCATCACGCCGGGGATATGAAAAAGCCCAGCAAGAGTGCAGCCATTGTAAGAAAAGAGGGCATTCCAAGGAGAAATGCTCCCAAATCCATGGTTACCCAGACTGGTGGAAAGATTTCAAACGAAAGGGGAAAGCTTCCATCGTCCAGGCGATGAAAGAAGGAGGAAATGAGACAAACAAAGGCTCAGATGGCCAAGCAGACCAACGTAGCATTGCATTGAAAGGAGCGGCCATGGAAGAACCTAGAAGCAGCACTCGCGACGGAGGTAAAAGGGTTGGGAAATTTATTCCCAACCCTAGCAATTTAATAAACCCCAAACCCCCATTAGGTAATTACTTCGGTGCCCCTGACCTTAAGGAAATGGTCCACTTGGTCCCTGCAGAATATGGTAAGACTACTTTGGTCCCTCAATTATGTCCGCCAACAGTTCCGCCCTCCCAAACCTCTGAAATTCCTTGTCAGTCCTCAGATTTCCTAAAATTGTCGCCTACACCCCTGAACTTGACACAAAATTCCACAATCGCCCTCTCCACTACAAAAAATTCTGATAAAGCCTCCCAGTGGATTTTCGATGTAGAGCAACCGACAGAATGACAAATGACCTCTCTGACTTAATTACTCTCACACATACCAACAAAACCTTTATCGAAACAACTAATGGAACCATTATTCCCGTTGCTGATAGTGGCACAGTCTCCATTACACTTACTGTTGCACTAAAAAATTGTATGTATGTTCCAGCATTATCCACTAAACTATTATCAATCAGTCATGTTACTAAAGAATTATACTGTATCGTTCTCATGTATCCTAATTTTTGCCTCCTACAGGACATTCATACAGGGGCTATCATTGGGTGTGGTACTGAGCACCACGGACTGTATTTTGTTGATGCAGTGATGTAACAGGAACAGTGTAATCTTGCCACCGGAACGGTCAATCGTCATACGTGGTTGTGGCATCGCCGATTAGGCCATCCTTAGTTTGGTTATTTACATCGATTGTTTCCTTCTTTGTTCTCCTCACCTGTTAAACATATTTCCTGTGATACGTGCCTCTGGGCAAAACAAACTCGGTCTTCTTATCCCGCTACAAATACTCGGGTAAGTCATATGTTTAATTTGGTACATTCTGATGTCTGGGGTCCCATCCCCATACAGTACTCCACTTTGTTTTCAATATTATGTTATATTTGTTGATGATTTTTCTCGTATGACGTGGCTCCATATCATGAAACATAAATCTGAAGTACACCATAAATTTATTCATTTTTACCAAATGGTACATACTCAGTTTAATACAAAAATACAAGTTCTTGGACCGGACAATAGGGGGAATACATGAGCAAAGACCTCAGCCAATTTCTATACAATAATGGCATTATACATCAAACTACATGTCACTCAAGAACAAAACGTGAGTCGCCGAGAGAAAAAACCGCATCCTCTTAGAAATGACCCGAGCTATGATCATAGATTCTCGTGTACTGATGAGTTTTGGCCGAGGCTGTATCGACAGCTGTCTATCTCCTAAATCGCTTACCCACCAAAATTCTTGACTATAATACACCCCTTCAGACCTTATCTTCCAAGTATACTATACCGTCTACCTTTACGCTTCCCCCACGCATATTTGGCTATACCGTTTTTGTTCATACCCCCAAACATGAGCGAACATACTTGATCCATGTGCTGAAAAATGTGTTTTTGTTTGCTACGCCACTACCCAAAAGGACTACTGCTGTTATAACCCTTGCACCCGACGCATCTTTGTTACCATGGATTGTGTTTTTCTTGAGACTGAATACTTTTATACCACCCCATCTTCGGTTCAAGGGAGCCACTAAACGATGGAACCCCTCGATTGGTTGGTCCCACCACTTACCTGTACGACGACTGATCTAACACGTCAAGCAGATGGCACCGAATACGACACAGCTCCCAACACTATACCGCCCGATGAACCAATACCACCCAATGATCATCCATTCATGAATGACCCTTACGAGGTAACAAATTCTGATACAGTGAATGAACAGTCTAATCTTGAGTCTGCTGATGACAATAAATTACCAGTCTAACCTTGAATCTGCTGACCATAACACTGTTTAAGATCTAGAAAATAACCTAGAAACTTCTCCCTTTCACATAACAGAGGAATGCAGGGATACTAACGTTTCCATTGAGAGACAGAAAGTCCGGATATTACCTCCCAGGGCCAAGCATGGAATTCCTCCCAAGCGTTACTCTCCAGAACAAGTATCGAAAACGACCAGGTATCCAGTGAATATCTCTTTAGAAGGATTATCTGAATTGGCTAAAGGTTTTTTTGTGTCCTTGTGTTTTGAACAGGTTCCAAGAAATGCTGAAGAAGCCTTCAGTCAACCAACATGGAGGGAAGCGATGATGATAGAGATCCAAGCACTGGAAAAGAATCAGACATGGGAAAGGTGTCTTCTCCCGTCCAGGAAAAAACCAGTTGGATGCAGGTGGGTGTTTACCCTCAAATACAAGGCTGATGGAAGCATTGAAAGATACAAAACCCCGATTGGTAGCGAAAGGATATACCCAAACATACGGAGTAGACTACTCAGAAACGTTCTCCCATGTAGCCCGCATCGATACGATCAATGTATTATTCTCTGTCGGAGCAAATGAAAATTGGCCACTCCACCAATTCGACGTCAAGAATGCGTTCCTACATGGTGACCTACAGGATGAAGTGTACATGGAACCTCCTCCTTGTTTCTCAGGCGACTTCAAGACAGGAGAAATGTGCAGGTTGAAGAAGACCTTGTATGGATTGAAGCTGTCACCCCGGGCTTGGTTTGGTAGATTCACTGAGGTTATGGAGCAGGATGGCTACAGACAAAGCAATGCGGACCACACCTTGTTCGTCAAATGAAAAGGTAACTTGATAATTTGTTTAATTATTTATGTGGATGACATGATAATAATAGGAAGTGATACCGAAGAAATTGCTCGTCTCCGAGGACATTTGTTTACTAAGTTTGAGATGAAGGACCTTGGATGATTGAAATATATTTTGGGAATTTAAGTTCTAAGGTCGGCCATGGGTATATACATCTCTCAGAAGAAATACATTCTGGATATGTTAGCCGAAGTGAGAATGCTTGATTGTAAGCCATGTGATACACCTGTGACAGCAAATCCTAAGTTACAGATGATTGACGGAGCACCTCCCGCTGACAAAGGGCAGTATCAACGGTTGGTTGGCAGGTTAATTTATCTGTCACATACACGTCCAGACATAGCATTTGCAGTCGGTATGGTAAGTCAGTTCATGCATAGACCCCAAGAACATCATATGAATGCAGTATGGCGTATTCTGCAGTATCTGAAACATACATCAGGGAGAGGCATGTGTTCGGAATAACGAACACCTGAAGATTCAACCATATACGAATGCTGATTGGGCCAGGAACTTGGTAGATCGAAGGTCCACATCAGGAAACTTTATACTTGTGGGTGGTAACTTTGTAACCTGGAGAAGGAAGAAGCAGAAGGTGGTTGCACTCTCCAGTGCTGAAGCTGAATTTTGCGGGATAGCAAGAGGAGTCATTGAAGTTTTATGGGTACAAAAGCTACGAAGAGACATTGGGGTACAGGTGAACCGCCGACACCGTTACTGTGTTATAACGGAGCCTCAATTAGCATATCAGAAAACCCAGTACAACATGATCGGACCAAGCACATAGAAATCGATCATCACTTTATTAAGGAGAAACTGGAAGGAGGGATTATTGACTTACCGTTCATCCGGTCATAAGATCAGCTAGCAGATATATTGACTAAGGGAGTTAACAGAAGGTCGTTTGAAAATGTCCTGTGCAAGTTAAACATTGCCGACCCACCGTTCAATTTGAGGAGGATTGTGAGAAGACGTGATCCTAGGCTAAGAAATCAGGGATGCCAAGAAATCAGCAACACAAATTAGGGGAGAAATTTGTAATTAATGTAATGGATTTGATAGAAAATCTGTGATTAATTTGATTGAATTCTTTACCTTGTATAGTTAGAGGTATCATACTATAAGAGAAGTGGGTGTACAATCGATTTATACATACAGAAATACAAGAAAAACTTTGTGTGTCTTTACTATTCCTTGCTTACAATTTACTATTCCTTGCTTACAGCTATATGTATACACACACACATGTTAATCTTATTAGACAAGCCCTGAAATATATATCGGCTGGACCAAAGGTTATGACACAGTGGTTAAACTTAGTAAACGCGATAATAGAAGAGCTACCATCGACACCAATGGAGCTTTACGTATGAATTACTTCGACCAAAGGTTAGTTATCAAGAGTTATTTTATACATTTGCTAAAAAAATTCCCTCATAGATGTTTATTTTCTGGACATATATAGCACCACTAGAGGGAGAGGAGGGCTGAATGGTGTACATAGAGAAATGACCTTTTCAAAACTTTTTTTCACCCAAAAATCAATTTTGAAAATTCAAGAATAAGACCCTTGTTTTCAGAAATTAATTCACGTCTTTACACAAGTAAAAAAAGACTCCAAATTTTCCAGATAATAACTCTAGAATGTTTTCCATGGTTCCACCAAACTTGGTTAAAATCTAAAACTTTAAGATCTTGAAAAAATTGTTTTTTCACTAGACTGCTCAAACTGTTCAAAAATGAACAGAATATTGTCTAAATTTGAGGGCCTATATCTCCCAATTCCCAAGTTCCAAAATTTTGTGACTTGTGTCAAAACTACCCCTAGGATATTTAGTGTAATATGCAAGAAGGCCGTGTGTAGAAAGTTTGTTAATAAGCACATATACTTTTTTTAAAGTGTAGACACTGTGAATAAAACTGAGCAACGTTTTTCAAATGGCGGTTTGATCAGTGTTTGTCACTCAATCAAGTCTTGGTGCTTGACATATTATTAGTCATATATGAATCCATGATCTTCACTAAACTTGGAAAGTATTTCAATCCTTGTACCAATTCTTCTAGACTTGAGCATATAATTGAGTCCAAATGAATTATGAATGTGTCCTAAGACAACTTGCTGCTCGACCCTTTTATTCTGTAGAAAATATTTAATTTTGAACTGCTTAAGACAAGCAAGTATATCTTGCAATCGATTCCATAATTTGATGATGATGATATATAATCTTCACATTTTCATTGTTACCAAATAATTGAGTAAATCATCTCCAAAATACCCCAGATCAGCTTCCCACTTGAGGAGTATTTTTGACTTTGAATATCCCCTCAATTTACGGAATGCACTGAAAGACTTGCAAATCACCACTAGAAGGATTTAATACTGAGTGCAGAAAATTAGTGTTTTGTAAATTATTTTCAGCCCAACCTTATTTTTCGAAAATTTCTAGAAACTGTTGTCCATTTTATAAAACTAATTCTGGTTTCATCTGAACTCTAAAAATAGTGAAACTTGGCGAGATTGTAAATTTGGATGCCTGTTTAATATGCTAAAAATATCTTACAAAAGTTCACTGTGTAACTATTTTAAAATCAATTTAGACTGACTGCTGTCAATCCGAACAGAAAGTATACCAGATTTAGGAAATTTAAAAGTTTCAATTTACAAGTCTAACAGTTATGAAACTCGGTTGAAATCGCCTTAAGGTGTGTTATTTACGGTATAAAAACAGTTTTTGAAAAATCATTTGAAAAGTATGTCAAACACGTTACTATTTCCCACTTTGCCAAATCTGCGAAACAGAATGTAGCAGTTGTAGAGCTTTTAAAGTCTGGATAACTTTTACTTATCCAAATTCAGTTATTCTTGTTCTGAATGAATCCTAACGTCTATATATAGTTCTCTGAAAAAATTGATGCGATTTAAAAGAGTTCTTCTATTTTTTCCAACACAATGAAACAGTGTGAAAATTCTGGAAGGAAAACTAAAAAAAGAAGGGGAAAAAAGTAAAGAATACGAAGAATTTATACTGATTTAGTTAATATGACATACTTTAGTTGAAAGGAAACCTTTTATGGTATTTCACTAATCACCAAAGTTATTAAATTAAGGATGGTTGGAGTTATCACCCACTCTTTCAATTCCAACTCTTTTACAACATAACAACACACAACTTAACCTTTTCACCAACGCCTCACTGAAAGAAGATCGACCTTTTACAAGTATGTACCAAAAAGAGGTAGATGCATTGCCAAACTCAAGATTTTTTTTATTATCCTAATGATATGAAATAGACTAACGTAATATATCAAGAGTCTATGACATTATACTGAGTACTTGTTGTGATATGACCATATTATTATGATCTAAGTAAATGGAAGTAAGATATTTAATGAACTGTGAATGGTAAATAAATAGTTGTATGATGGGATGGGTGATGTAATATTTAAATGTTACTACACAAGATAAATAATTAAAAAGACATGACACAAATATTTTGTTCTACTTAAATAAATAAAAAAGAAATTAGACATAATAAAAATCATTACCTCTACATGGGTTGGAAGAGAAGGCAAGCAACCCCCTTCCACCCCTATGATGATCGGCCAAGAGGCATTGGGAAGGAAAAGCAAACAAAGTTTTTCAACTTGTCATAGTTGCATACATGGAACCTCATTATGACCTACCTTCTACTCAACCAATCCACTCAACCCCTTCCCAATCCCTTAAGTGGCCGGCCAAGGTGAAGATTTTAAGGGGGACACCATTCTTTCTCCGGTATTTTACACTTCACCAATATTTTTATTCAACCAAACTCTTTTTCCTCCTCCAAGAAAGAAACAAACTCTTCAAGCCTACCTTCTTCAACCAAAACCGAGATTTCAACAAGAAAATAAAAAGAGAAAGACTTCCTCTCTTCATCACACATCATTATTTCACAACATGGCTAAGACACTCTCCTTATTCTAGGCATAGAATCCGAGAGTTAGGAAGCCAAGGAGCAATAAGAACTAAGGTAGGATTCCACTCAAATTTTATTTCAAAATGCTTTCATCTAACACTTTCCATAATTTCTCATCAACTTCCTTCTCTTGGTCCACCCAAGCCGTGACCTTGACTAGAAAAGAGAATGAAGAATCTCCAACCAAGGCCAAGAAGCAAGCATTGAGGTCCCTCATCAAGAACGAACTTCCAAATCAAGACTTGAATTAAGAAAAATAGGTACGTACATCTCTTAGATTCCTCATGTCTTCTCCAAAATCTCTATGTAATTTCTATAAGAAAAATAAATCATTCATGAGTATATTCAAGGCTATGTTCCGATGAAAATAAGTAATATTGATTGAATGTCTTTTTTGACTAAGACAAGGACTAGATATAAGTATAATCAAGCTATTTCATATGAAAAACATATGTTCATATCGAAATACGAAAAGAGGCTTAGAAGTGTGGTTTTGAGGCTTCCATGTGAGATTTGGCTATGATCAAGACTAAAGATGGATATGTTTCGGTTAGAGGGAGAAGTTCTTTGGAAAAATCAATAATGAGGGTTTGCATATAAGATTTGGCTATGATAATGACTAGCAAAGGACATATTTCGGCTAGAGGAAGGAAATTATGGATTGATTAAAGTTAGTCTTGATTAAACATGAAGATGATGATGCGTGCACTTAGCTAAGATTTAGTTACAAGACTCTTGTTCTTACATGATGATTTTGTTGACTCCCAACCCCTTTGGAACTTTCGGCCTTAAGGGTACTTTGAACAAGACTAGTTTATAATGAAGTATGAAGATGATGATGCATGTACTTAGATAAGATTTGATTACAAGATTCTTTCTCGTACCTGTTGATTTTTTGAATCCCAACCCCTTAAGAACTTTCGCCTTGGTGGTAAAATACCGCCTTGATTGAACATATTTACCTTGACAAGCTTTACGCTTAGTGTAGTATGTCATGTGGTGGTTTAAACTCTTTTAGGGGGTTAAACATAAACTTTTTAGGATGAAAGTCCTAATGCCTTAATTTCCAAAGTCTTGTAAGAGTTATGGATTTAGTTACCTTTATAGGTGAGTGTATGGTGGACTGGATGGGGATGGGAATCTTACCCTTTTTGGTATTGAGGAATAAACTTAAGGAAAGCAAATCATGAAGTATGTTGTGTAAAAGTAGTGGTAGATATGTGAGTATGTATAACCAGCCATAATGTCTTGTTCAAGTGAAATTTATGTATCTTGCAAAATGGACCTCAAACATGTATGTGGTGGTATATTTTGGAAAATGTTTTTCCCTTGAACTTTGCCTAAATCTCGGTTTTGAGCCTCACAAAAGTGTGGTATATGTTTGATTAAAATATGGATATAGTTGTTTTATTTTTTAACTACGTGGACTAGTGAATTTTCAGGTCATATGTACTTATGTGTGAATTATAAAACTTATGGTGTAATATGCTGTAATATGGATATGGTATGGACTAGTATACATGACTGTATGGACAAAGATTATTGTGCACATCATTTTTCGAAAATGCATTGGTTTGAACATAGAAAAGAATTGCATATTGCTTTTGTTTACGAAATCACGAATCCACCGCGGATGGGACTGGTCATCGACCAGATATGGACATGCATTGCATCCTTTCACACCATTTGCATCATTATTACACCATCATGGAATGGATCATATTGATAATGGTACACGACATGTTGCGAAAATTCATTGGATTTGGACATGAAAAATTACATCTTGCATTGGTTGCGAAATCACGAACTCACCGCAGATGAGATATGGATATGGATGCGTCTCTGACCAGATATGGATATGGAATGGAGTATGGATATGGATTGGTCACCGACCAGATATGGACATGGACATGCATTGTTGTTTATAACGCTTGCATCATTATGGCATTATCATGGAATGGATCATAGAAGTTTTATGGACATGGATTATCATGAAAATTATATGGACATTGATTATGATGGAAAACTACATGGACATGGATTTGTAAATTATTTAGAACGTTATGTATATAGATTAATTTATGATGAATGTGTTAAACTCTATTTGTGAAATGTGTAGGATCTGCAGGGCACCACTATAAGGAGGGGAGGGGTTGAATAGTGGATGCGAAAAATGTGGTTTTTAAAATTTGTTTAAATGAAAAACCCGACTTCTGAAAACAGTTTCTGTTTTCAGGACTAATTTTAAAACGTTTTGAAAACTAGGTTGCAGGTCTTCAAAGATCCTGAAATTTGGAGAGAACTTAGCCTCAGATGTTATGAGTATCTCCTAAAAATTTCAGATTTAAATTCAACTTCTAACCCCTTCAAAAATTGTTGGAGGTCAGATTGCGCAAATCTACCAGAAACGGTAGTGTGATTTGAAAAATTAATTCCTATTTGTACGTAATTCCAAATGCTCTGAAAATTTAAAGACTAACCCCTTATAAGTTGTATTTAAATGGGTTGAAACAGTTTTGAAAAATTCTATTGGGAAGCTAGTCAAATATGATTAAAGTCTCAACCTTTGCAAGCCTGAAAATTAGACTGCACTAGTCTCAGAACTTTGGACGTTTGGATGACTTATACTTATCCAAAAGAGTTGAACTTGTGCCAAATTAACCTTAAGACGTGTGGCTATAATTCTGAAAAGTTTCGTAATTTTTGAAATTCGTTTACTATTTTTATGAACGTGATCAAAAACGATAAATAGTGCTAAAACTGAAAGTAAGTGCTGAAAGTAAATGATACCAAGAATTTTATACTAGTTCGGTTATCAACAAGTTACTCCAGTCTTCGAGGACACCTTCCTCGGTTCACACTAATCACACAACATAAAGAACACCTTACCACAGGGTTGATAGAGTTACACACCAACTCTAACCCTTTACAAACCTTGTATGATGAATACAATTTGCACGAACACCACCACCTTGCAAGAAATAAGATTGATCACACCTTGATCAATCTTTTACAATGATAAAGAATATGTGGTGGACTATATGAAGCCTATTCGAGTATATGAATGTAAGTACAATAGGCTTTTAGAGAGACGAAAGAAAGAGAGTATAGAAAAGAAGGTGCTAAACGTTTTTGATCTTGGATTTTGCAAGAATTGTTCTTGTTTTTTTGTCTCTTCTTTCTCTTTTTATCTTGAGTTGGCCGCCCCCCTATACTCCTCTTCCCTTCTTGAAAATTATCTTCTAAGTCCTTGAAAGAGTATATGGCATCATTGTGACATGTCTTTACTTACTTGGCATCTCTTCATTGGATGATCATTAAGCTCTTGCTTACTTGGCACTCATTGATTGGTTGGATGTTGTCATCACATGATGACTAGACAAATTTGAGAATAATACTTAAAACATGTGCCAAAATCGTCATAAAATGATTACCATAATTCACAAGATCATCACATAAAATTTGGAACATAATTTTCTCCAATAAGCCATAAAAAAATCAGCCATAATGCTACTTTACATGCTGAAATTTCAGCATGTTGAACATTTGTATTCTATTCAAAATGTTGCCAAGTTTGCTTTGATTTATTTCTTGAAAATGAATCACCATTTAATACAAGACATCTTTATCAATTTTTGGAATAAAAATTGGACATCAATGAGGCCTAAAATTCGGCCACTATGCATTACACACATGCTGAAAATTTCAGCATGTGTGATATTCAAAGATATCACCATTTTAATTTTATAATATATTCAAAATATTTCCAAATTATCTCCCAATTATCCACGTGATTCAAGACAACAAAATATGGCTCATTAAAGGGTAAAAATCGGCCAGCTCTTTAGCACACATGCTGAATTTTCAGCATGTGTCACAATTGTGACAAGATTTGAAATGTTACCTTTTGTAGTTCCTTTCTTTAAGTCACCAACATTGCATGCTTTATTCTTGACCAATCAAGATGCCAACAAAGCTCCACATATGCTCCAACTCAGCTGGAATAGGCGTGTGACATGGTTGTGCATGTGCTGAATTTTATTTTTGCAAACTTTGTAAAATAGTGCACATTTAATTATACACACATGGTATATTCCATCAGCCCTTAATTGATTTATCTAGAACACTTTGAGATGTATTAAATATGTAAAAAGTGTCTAGATACATGTTATATGATATGCCAAAAACGTTCCATGTGTCGTGTACGTAGAAAATCGAATTTTCAACGTTTATCGATTACCCGATTTTTCTCTAATTAAATTCCAACTTCTTGCACATGTTATATATATATATATGTTACACATAATATACATAAATTAAACTTTAATATTCAGCACTTGGGCTGATTAAAGTGGCGCCCAACACATATGACAAAATCGAAATTGGAATCTCCACAATTTGGCGTTAATGTGGGGTGATTTGTGTGTGCCAATATGGAATGATTTTATGGCTGCATATAGTATGAAACCCACGAAATTTGTGGATATTTTTGAAGTATAGGGGCTGGCCATCTATTTATGTCAAGTACGTAACACGTTGGCGAAGTTTCGGTATTCGTCCGATACGACAATTTTCGGTTTAGAACCTTTTAATGTGTCGTATTAAATTTGTCATCACCATGACTTATATCATATGATATAAGACCTGAATATACTCATAAATATGAGTCAATTATGGTGGTGTGACGTTAACGTACGTGCGTAAAATATATAACGTGTCGGTAGTACGTTGGAATAAATGTGTATGTGCATTTTTCAAAAAAATCTGAAAATATATATGTATATATATATATATATATATATATATATATATATATATATATCATGAATGGCGTGTGGAGAGGAGAGGAGGAGGACTTTCCTTTCTTCAACTTGTTGCCTTTGTGCCTTTTCCAAATATTGCTTCCTTCAATGAACTACTTAGTTTAATTAACTAAGTACTTCACTTAATGAACCAGTTTAGTTCATTAATGGTGGCACCTGAAAATAGTTCAAACAGAACAAATGTTTGCCATTTGATGTAAGATTTAAAGCTTCATGGCTCGTTAGTACGGCAACATTATATATGAACTATATAAGGCAAGTTATATGCAATATGTCATGCATTGCTTTGTAGCACGTTTAAATCATATATTTTAAAATCACTCAAACCCCTTTTTCTCTACAATCTCCCCCTTTTGATGATTTTGAAAATAACCTACATTCATTATTTAAATCCTATCGCTCCCCTTCAATCATGCATAAATTCAAATTTTGAATTTCAAATTTTAAACCGCTCCCCCTTGATTTATGAAATCAGTTTCTCTCTCTCTCCCTTAATTTATGCAATCAGTTTCTCTCTCCCCTTTAAATCATGCATTCTCTCCCCCTTTATTTTGGAAAGTCAATCAAAATCTGCACGTAAATATGAAAAGAGAATCAAATTAAATCAGTAGAAATCATGCCTAATTTAGAACGAAGATTTTCGTACATGGCTTGATTTAA
This sequence comes from Eustoma russellianum, assembly GCA_036186865.1. NCBI lineage: Eukaryota > Viridiplantae > Streptophyta > Magnoliopsida > Gentianales > Gentianaceae > Eustoma > Eustoma russellianum. The sequence continues at coordinate 30,065,952 of AP025056.1, forward strand.
GGCTTTAGTAAAGATATCCTCTACTTGTTCCTCTGTGCGTACGTGATCTATGACAATATCACCATTATTTACGTGATCACGAAGAAAATGATAACGTACTTCTATATGCTTTGCCTTAGAGTGTAGTACAGGGTTCTTAGATAGGTTGATTGCACTCATACTATCACAATATATAGGAATTTTATTTACGGTAATTCCAAAGTCCGAAAGTTGTTGTTTTATCCATAATAATTGTGTGCAACAAAGACTAAGTGGCATGTAGTCAGCTTCAGTAGTGGATAAAGCTACGCTTGCTTGCTTTTTGGAAAACCATGAAATAAGTGAGTTTCCTATAAATTGGCAAGTGCCACTCGTGCTTTTCCTATCTATCTTACATCCACCATAATCAGCGTCAGTGTAGGCATGCAAATTAAAGTCACAATCTTTATCATACCAAATGCCTAAGGTGGGTGTGTGCTTAATATATCGAAATATTCTTTTCACCGCATTAAAGTGAGACACCTTAGGTTGATTTTGAAAACGTTCACACATGCATACACTGAACATGATATCAGGCCTACTAGCAGTAAGATATAGCAAAGAACCAATCATAGATCTATATAAGGAATTATCAAAATCCTTACCATGTTCATCTTTATCTAATTTAGTAGTGACACTCATAGGGGTGGGGGATAGTTTTAAATTCTCAAAATTGAACTTTTTAATCATATCATTTACATATTTAGCTTGGTTTATGTGAATACCTTTAATCGTTTGTTTAATCTGCAAGCCAAGAAAGTAGTTCAATTCGCCAACCATAGACATTTCAAATTCGGATTTCATGCAATTTTAAAAATCTTCAACAAGTTTATGAGAAGTAGAGCCGAAAATAATGTCATGAACGTAAATTTGAATAATAAGTAAATCCTATTTATCTTGTTTTAAAAATAATGTACTATCTATAGTACCTCTTTTAAAACCATTTTCTGAAAGAAAAGTAGCAAAACGATCATACCATGCTCTAGGTGCTTGCTTTAGTCCGTATAGTGCCTTCATTAGTTTGTACACGTGATCGGGATGTTTCAAATCTTTAAAACCGGGTGGTTGTTTCATGTATACTTCTTCTTGTATGAATCCATTTAAGAATGCACTTTTCATGTCCATTTGATAGAGTTTAAAATCTTTCATGCAAGCAATGGCAAGTAAAAGTCGTATAGCTTCTAATCGTGCTACGGGTGCAAATGTCTCATCATAATCAATTCATTCTTCTTGATTATAGCCTTGTGTTACAAGTCTAGCTTTATTTCTAACAACTTTTCCTTCCTCATTCATTTTATTTCTAAACACCCACTTTGTGCCTATTATGGTCTTATCTTGTGGTCGTGGCACTAAATCCCATACTTCATTTCTAACAAATTGATTAAGTTCGTCATGCATAGCACCAATCCATGAAGAATCACTCAAAGCATCATGCACATTTTTGTGTTCAATTTCGGAAATCATAGCATGAAATTGATTTATTTCATCCAAAGTTATTCTTCTACGTGGTCGCACACCGTGAGTGATATCGCCTATAATGAGATCATGTGGGTGATCTCTATGCCATCTTAGTTGAATATTTTCTATGTTCTCATGCATTTCTAAGTGATCATGCATTTCTAGTGTATCATGCATATCAAACATGCCATCATCATCATTTGACACGGGTTTCAATTCAAAATCATCGTCATATTCTTTATCTTTATCAATCTCACCAAATTCATTAAACTTCACATGAATAGATTCTATGATTTGTCTAGTGAGAGGATCATAACATCTATATGCTTTTGAGTTTACAGAATATCCAACAAAGATGCATTCAATTGATTTAGATTCAAATTTATCTAAATTGTCTTTTGTATTTAAAACGAAACATTTGCATCCAAACACACGAAAATAGTCAATTTTAGGCATGTGATCATTTAGTATCTCATAAGACGTCTTATTTATTTTCTTTTTAATGAATAGGCGATTTACTATGTAGCATGCACAGTTTACGGCTTCCGCCCACAAAAATCTAGGCAATTTATTTTCGCACAACATAGTCCTAGCAATTTCTTGTAATGTCCTATTCTTTCTTTCTACTACTCCATTTAATTGTGGAGTTCTAGGTGGCGAAAACTCGTGCTTAATTCCTTTTTCTTCGCAAAATGAAATCATATCCTTATTTTTGAATTCACCACCTCTATCGCTTCTTATCTTTTTCACATTAACGCTATATTGATTTTCAAGTTGTTTTATCAGTTTAGCAATTTCAATAGCGCTATCATCCTTATGTGCAAGAAACAAAGTCCAAGTATAACGAGAAAAATCATCAACAATCACGCAAGCATAGTGATGCCCACCAAGACTCTTAGTGCGACTAGGACCAAACAAATCAATGTGTAATAATTCTAAAACTCTAGTCGTGCTTATTTCATTTTTTAGGTTTAAGTGTCTCGCGTGTTTGTTTGCCTTTTATGCAAGATTCACACAGCTGAAAGTTGTCTAAATCAAGTGTAGGCAATCCTCGTATTAGGTTCTTTCGTTGGAGTTTTTCTAGTGTAGAAATGTCAATATGTCCTAAACGTCTATGCCACAAATTTACGTTAGGTTCATTTGACATGAAACACTTAACCTTAGCGTCTAACATATCATCTATAGAAAGTGTAAAAATATTTCCTTCTCATTTTCCTTTTAAGACTGTTTCTCCATTTTTATTTATTATATTACAATATGGGTGAGTAAAACACACATCAAAACCATTGTCAATAAATTGCGAAATGCTAAGAAGATTATAAGATAAGTTGCTTACCAAAAAGACGTTTGAAATTTGAAGAATGCTTGGGTTTCCAATTGTACCTTTTCCGATGATCTTGTCTTCGTTGTTGTCTCCAAAGGTAACGGATCCGCTTTTTGTGACCTTCTTCAAATTCATGAATAGGCTCGGGTCACCCGTCATGTGCCTCGAGCAACCACTGTCAAGGAACCACTTGATAGATGTATATTTGGATGTGTGGGTTCCCTACAATGTGCAAAAATGATTTAGGTACTCTTTTAATTTTGTGTCTTTACGAGTTAGTTATTCACCTCTTAGTAAAAGTACCTTTCGGTACCCATACTTGGGTGATCCTTCTCGGTCTAGCAAACGGCAAGAATGTAGATGAAGGTGCAATGTATTAGACATGTGGTGAGTGCACTTTAGGCCTTTGGCCAAGAACTCCTTTATACTCATTATATGTAGGTCATTTTTGATATGTCCTTGTTTTAGTGTGCATAGTGCGTGATCTGGATGGATGAAATGAATGTCGTGTATGCATCACTTGTTTCTTCTCATATCTATATGGCACAAAATTGTATTTCGCATGATATGAGGAAGAAGTAAGGCATGAGGAGGGGAGAGGGGGTCGTTGCGTCATCTTAGACGCCGGTTTTTGTTTTGGGGTGTCTACTCTTTTAGACACCACAAACTTGGTTGGTTTAATGGATACTTCATTTGTTTCAATGTATCCTAAACCTGTTTTATCACTATCATGCTTTTGTGATAATATAATACGCTCTAGCATGTTAGATCCCGTATCAAACTGTTTCATCATTTTCTCTAAGTCTGTATTCCTTGATTTCAAACTTGAAATCTCGGATTTCATTTCACTATTTTGCGTAGTCAATGATGAGATCTCTGCCTTTAATGTAGTAATGATGCATGATGACTCTTCCTTTAAATCGTTTAATTGAGCGACAAGATTCTCGTTAGAAGATTCTAACAGTTTCTTGTCTTTAATTAATCGCTTCTTTTCTTTCGCAAGGGTCTTAGTAAATTTATGCAATTCTAAGTACTGACTAAAAAGATCATCATAAGAAGGCTCAGAGTCAGAATCAGAGTCAGATGATACCTTGTTTGTTGCTTTGGACACAAAGCATACTTGTGCAGTCTACTCTTTCTGTTTCAGTCTCGGAATCCGATGTATCACTCTAAGTGGAGGCTTTCAGAGCTCGTTTCCTTTGTTTAGGTTCTGAGACGAGTCTATTCTTGTTCCGATCCTTGTCAGGGTATTTATTTGTTTGCTTGTCCTTATTAGGGCAGTCATATGATAGATGTCCAAGTTTACCGCATTCATAACATTTAACATCTTTGTCCTTTGTCTCGTTCTTATTTCTTTTAGTCGATGTGGCCTTATTTTTGTTTCTAAACGACTTTCCCATGAATTTTCTTAAGCCTTTAGCCAATAAAATTAAGTCATCGTTATCCGATTCAGAATCACTATCATCTACGTGATCAGAAGAAGTAGAGACGTATTCATTTGATTTAAATGCAATAGCTTTACCTTGTTTTGATGATTCCGAGTTCCTTATGGTGAGTTTGTTCTCATAAACCTTAAGTGATCCAATTAATTCTTCCATCTTAATTGACTTGGTTTCTTTGCTTTCTTCTATTGCCGTTACTTTAGGGTCCCACTCAGATGGAAGGCTTCGCAAGACCTTTTGTATCTTTTCCTGCATAGTAAAGGCTTTTCCAAGAGACTCAAGAGAATTGTAAATATTAGTCAAGCGAAGATCCATATCAACGATAGATTCATTAGGCAATAATTTAAATGACTCGAGTGTGGGCACAAGCATGTTGATCTTGGACTCTTTTACTTGACTAGTGCCTTCGTGTTTCATTTCAAGTATTCTCCATATTTCTTGAGCACTAGAACAATTTGAGACATAGCTAGACCCGCTTTTACTTAATCCATTTAAAAGTAACTACATAGCCCTAGCGTTCATGCTTAGTCTCTTTTTATCCTCACTAGTATACTCTTGTCTAGGCTTAACGACCTCTAGTGTGACTCAATCTACAGTGGATAACTTTGATGGAACAAATGGACCATCTTATATAATTGACCAAAGATCAATATCAATTTCCATAAGGAAAAGTTTCATTCTTAACTTCCATTGAATGAAAGACTCACCGTCAAAGAGAGGAGGCCTTTGACTCGACATACCTTCTTGTTCGGTTTTGAAATTTGTGGTTGCCATATCACTTAGATCGTTGGATCTTTTTGATGTGAGTAAACCTGTCTCTGATACCACTTGTAGGATCTGCAAGGCACCACTATAGGGGGGTTGAATAGTGGGTGCGAGAAATGTGGTTTTTAAAATTTGCTTAAACCAAAATCCCCATTCTGAAAACAGTTTCTGTTTTCAGGACCAGTTTTAAAACGATTTGAAAACTAGGTTGCAGGCCTTAAAAAATTCTGAAATTTGGAGAAAAATGAACCTCAGATGTTATGAGTATCTCCTAAAAATTTCAGATTTAAATTCAACCTCTAACCCCTTCAAAAATTGTTGGTGGTCAGATTGCGCAAATCTACCAGAAACGGTAGTGTGATTTGAAAAATTAATTCCTATTTGTACGGAACTCGAAATGCTCTGAAAATTTAAATACTAACCCCTTATAAGTTTTATTTAAGTGGGTTAAAACAGTTTTGAAAAATTAATTTGGGAAGTTAGTCAAATACGATCAAAGTCTCAACCTTTGCAAGCCTGAAAATCAGACTGCACTAGTCTCAGAACTTTGGATGTTTGGATGACTTATACTTATCCAAAAGGGTTGAAACTTGTGCCAAATTAACCTTAAGACGTGTGGCTATGATTCTGGAAAGTTTCGTAATTTTTGAAATTCGTTTACTATTTTCACGAACGTGATCAAAATCGATAAACAGTGCTGAAACTAAAAGTAAGTGCTGAAAGTAAATGACACCAAGAATTTTATACTGGTTCGGTTATCAACAACCTACTCCAGTCTTCGAGGACACCTTCCTCGGTTCACACTAATCACACAACACAAAGAACACCTTACCACAGGGTTGATGGAGTTACACACCAACTCCAACCTTTTACAAACTTGTATGATAATACAATTCACACAAACACTACCACCTCGCAAGTGCAAGATTGATCACACCTTGATCAATCTGTTACAATGATAAAGAATATGTGGTGGACTATATGAAGCCGATTCAAGTATATGAATGTAAGTACAACAGGCTTTTAGAGAGAAGAAAGAAAGAGAGTATAGAAAAGAAGGTGCTAAACGTTCTTGATCTTGGATTTTGTAAGACTTGTTCTTGTTTTTGTTTTGTCTTTTCTTTCTCTTTTTATCTTGAGTTGGCCGCCCCCCTATACTCCTCTTCCCTTCTTGAAAATTACCTTCTAAGTCCTTGGAAGAGTATATGGCATCATTGTGACATGTCTTTGCTTACTTGACATCTCTTCATTGGATGATCATTAAGCTCTTGCTTACTTGGCACTCATTGATTGGTTGGATGTTGTCATCACTTGATGACTAGACAAATCTGAGAACAACACTTAAAACATGTGCCAAAATCATCATAAAATGATTACCATAATTCACAAGATCATCATATAAAATTTGGAACATAATTTTCTCCAATAACACTTAAAACATGTGAAACATTTGTATTCTATTCAAAATGTTGCCAAGGTTGCTTTGATTTATTTCTTGAAAATGAATCACCATTTAGTACAAGACATCTTTATCAATTTTTGGAATAAAAATTAGACATCAATGAGTCCTAAAATTCTGCCACTATGCATTACACACATGCTGAAAATTTCAGCATGTGTGATATTCAAAGATATCACCATTTTAATTTTATAATATATTCAAAATATTTCAAAATTATCTCCCAATTATGCACATGATTCAAGACAACAAAATATGGCTCATTAAAGGGTAAAAATCGGCCAGTTCTTTAGCACACATGCTGAATTTTCAGCATGTGTCACAATTGTGACAAGATTTGAAATGTTACCTTTTGTAGTTCCTTTCTTTAAGTCACCAACATTGCATGCTTTATTCTTGACCAGTCAAGATGCCAACAAAGCTCCACATATTCTCAAACTCAGCTGGAATAGGGGTGTGACATGGTTGTACATGTGCTGAATTTAATTTTTGCAAACTTTGTAAAATAGTGCACATTTAATTATACACACATGGTATATTCCAATCAGCCCTTAATTGAATTATCTAGAACACTTTGAGATGTATGAAATATGTAAAAAGAGTCTAGATACATGTTATATGATATGCCAAAAATGTTCCATGTGTCGTGTACGTAGAAAATCGAATTTTCGACGTTTATCAATTACCCGATTTTTCTCTAATTAAATTCCAAATTTTTGCCCATGTTATATATATTATGTTACACATAATATACATAAATTAAACTTTAATATTCAGCACTTAGGCTCATTAAAGTGGCGCCCAACACATGTGACAAAATTGAAATTGGAATCTCCACAATTTGGCCTTAATGTGGGGTGATTTGTGTGTGCCCACATGGAATGATTTTACGGCTGCATATAGCATGAAACCCACGAAATTTGTGGATAATTTTGAAGTGTATGGGCTGGCCATCTATTTATGGTAAGTACGTGACACGTTGGCGAAGTTTCAGTATTCGCCCGATACGACAATTTTCGGTTTAGAACCTTTTAATGTGTTGTATTAAATTTGTCATCACCATGACTTATATCATATGATATAAGACCTAAATATACTCATAAATATGAGTTAATTATGGTGGTGTGACGTTAACGTACGTACGTAAAATATATAACGTGTCGGTAGTACGTTGGAATAAATGTGTATGTACCTTTTTCAAAAAAATCTGAATATATATATATATATATATATATATATATATATATATCATGAATGGCGTGTGGAGAGGAGAGGAGGAGGACTTTCCTTTCTTCAACTTGTTGCCTTTGTGCCTTTTCCAAATATTGCTTCCTTCAATGAACTACTTAGTTTAATTAACTAAGTACTTCACTTAATGAACCAGTTTAGTTCATTAATGGTGGCACCTGAAAATAGTTCAAACACAACAAATGTTTGCCATTTGATGTAGCTTTAAAGCTTCATGGCTCGTTAGTACGGCAACATTATATATGAACTATATAAGGCAAGTTATATGCAATATGTCATGCATTGCTTTGTAGCACGTTTAAATCATGTATTTTGAAATCACTCAAACCCCTTTTTCTCTACAAAATGGAGATGGATATGTATGTCTTTATGATGTAAATTCTTTTTGAACCCTGTCTCCACATGTTTGATCCCAAGGCGGATCTGAGGAGTTTACTTGCTGTGCGATTCCTTTATTGCTCAAACTTTCCATTTAAATAAATTGCAGATAACAGGGACAGTGCGAGCCGTAGTTAGGATATCCCTTATTTGAGATATAGGCACCCAGATTTGCACTTAGATGTTTATTTTGATGGTTATGTACTATGGACTTATTTTGGAACACTTGTATGATGTATGGACTATGTACTCCGGATGAATTGTACTTTCAGACATTTGCATATTTTGTAATGTTTAAGTTATGATGCTTCCGCTATATCAGTCCACGTTTTATGTTGTGATGTGTATTCGATTGTATTGACGTCTTGTACTGCTCTTAATAGAGTAGGTGGGTGTATCGTTCCGTGATTACAGTCTCGGGTGGAGTGCTATAGGTGGTATCAGAGCCTTAGGCTCCAGATCCACAGCGGAATCGTAATTTAAACAAACACCTTAGAATTAATTGATGATTTTAGACATAAGAAATGATCTTAGACAAAATAACAGCCTTAGCCTAATCGAAATAGAACGGATTTAAGGTGCATGCACATGTAGGAATGACATATTTACTTTGCCTAAGTTATTATGCGAAACACTAGCTAAACCGACCCTTAGAAAACGACAGGCTTAAATTTGTTTCCACGTTTACAACTGTTTTGACTAATTTGTACAATGCGATAGGATGCCTTCCCGTCCAGGGGTCGATCTGTTAGATTTAGGCGCCATGAGCTGCCACAAGAGCCAGCACCACAGCAGTAAGAGTATGTGCCACCACCACAGGACCCACCCAGGGAGGCCTTTCGCAGGCCGTAATAGATGCTCTTATACATAATTGGGCAAGCGGTGGGGAATAACCAGCCAGCGACCCGACCAGCCGTACTTTCATCTCCCTCGCAGCTACAACTTGAGACTCAATTATATTATACGGGATGAAGAGGTCTCATGTTTCGACTGTTCCAGGGGGGTCTGACCCAGACGAGGCTGAAAGGTGGCATGATGAGATAAAAAATAACTTCGAGCACATTCAGGTGCCAGTGAGGTAAAGGCACGAGTGGTCCGACTGTTTCTCATCGGAGAAGCAAATCAGTGGTAGAGAACCAACCTCCAGAACCTCCCACAGTCAGTTGGTTGGACCCGTTTCCTTAAAGAATTTTGTAAGTTCTATATTCCGCCATCAGTGACCTTGGAGAAAATTGGAGCTTTTGAATCGCTGAAGCAAGAACTCCGTGTAACAGTGGCAGAATACGGCAACTATTTTACTTCTTTGGGAAGGTATGTCCCGTCCACTATGATAGATGAGAGGCTGAAGATGATTAAGTTTGAGTGAGGGTTGAATTCTCCCATTCGTACTTGGATCGTGAATAGAACAGGGCCAAGAGGCCTAGAGATGTTAGAGACGATTGGTTCGGGAGAGGGGTCAGGCCCTGAGGCATGATTTTTCTCGACATCCGCTGCAACCACAACATCAGCAGCAGAACCGAGCCGAACCTCAGCCAGCGGTCCCTCTTTGTTCCACATGTGGGAAGCGACATCCTAAAGAATGTTGGACAAAAACAGAAGCATGCTTCAGCTGTGGAAAGACATGTCACATTCTTCGGGATTGCCCGAATCCGGGGAAGATGACCAAAGGGATGCTCTACAGCAGCAGAATAGGCCGAGGGCCAATGCAAGGGTACATATGATAGCCGATGTCGAGACGCAGGATGCCCTAGATATGGTGACAGGTACCTTTGATTATGCATTCTAAATGGCCTTATAGTATGTTTACTTGAATCTTACATGTGAATATGTAACTGTCTCGGGTGCGATATTAGTACATAGTATACCGGTGAATGCACTATATGATCATGGAGCGAGTCACTCTTTCATTTCCTAAAGGTTTGCCAAGAGCCTTATCAACTGCCTGGTATGGTTAGAGACACCTACCGAATCAAGGCAGCTGGTGAACACGACATCATTTCCCATCATTTGTACAAGAATCGTGAGATCAAAATGGAGAGAATCCTATTCATTGCCAACTTGATCCCGATACAGATAGGAGATTTTGACGCCATTTTGGGCATGGATTGGTTATCCAAGAATCATGCCCACATAAATTGACAGGAGAAACATGTGATTATCAAAGATCCGACCAGAGAAGAGGTTACCTATCAAGGTAATAATAAGCTGAAGAAGATTTCAAAGAACGTATACTTGACAAGTGCGCAGTCACAACGAGCACTCAAGAAAGAAGATGTAGGTTTCCAAGTATATGCCTTGAATGCCGAGCAGGAGATACTGTCCATTAACAAAGTGACAGTGGTAAGAGAATTTCCAGATTTTTTCTTGATGAATTGTTAGGTTTTTCCCCAGATTGAGAAGTGGAGTTTGAAATTAATGTTGTTCCAGGAGCTAAGCCCATTTCGAAAACGCCATATGGAATGGCCCCTACAAAATTAAAGTATTCGAAGGCACAGTTACATGAGCTGATTGACAAGATATTCATACGTCCTGGTATCTCTCCGTCGGGAGCACTTGTTCTATTCGTGAAAAAGAAAGACAGCAGCATGCAATTGTGCATCGATTACTGAGAATTGAATAAGATCACAATCAAAAACAAGTATCCACTACCAAGAATTGACGACTTGTTTGATCAATTACGAGTAAGTACCTTCTTTTATCAAACTTTTCTAATTGCACCAGTATGCGTAAATGTGAATTGTACACATGTATGTTGGGTGCTAAGGTGCTTAGTAAAGTTGACGTTCGATACGTATATCATCAGCTGAAGGTCAAGACAATAGACGTCTCTAAAACTGCTTTTTGTACCCGACATGGTCACTATAAGTTCTCGGTGATGTCGTTCGGACTAACCAATGCCCCTACTGCATTCATGGATCTGATGAACACTATTTTCCTGGATCAGCTGGATAAATATGTAGTGGTATTTATAGACGATATCCTAATTTATTGTCCAAATGAGGAAACTCATGTGGAACATCTGAGGACGGTGCTGAGCATTATGTGGGGAAAGAAACTATCCGCCAAATTCAGTAAGTGCAAGTTCTGGTTACGGAGGTGATATTCTTAGGCCACATAATTTTAGAGGAGGGTATATCAGTGGATCCTAAGAAGATTGAGGTTGTCACGGAATGGCCGAGACATACCAATGTCATAGAGGCAAGAAGCTTCTTAGGACTCGCATGATACTATTGGAGGTTCGTCGAAAGATTCTCCAAGATCACAGTTCCTTAGACCAGATTGACGTAGAAAAGAACAAAGTCTGAGTGGACTTCCAAATGCAAATAAAGCTTCACTGAACTTAAGAAAAGAGTGACTTCAGCCCCACTGCTGGCGTAATTGTTGAGAAAAAGGGTTTGAGTGATTTACAAATGCATGATTTAAATGCTACGTGCTTATGAAATGCATGAATAAATTACTACTTGACAGTGATAAACATGCATTATATGCTTATATGTATTGTTGCCGTACTAACAAGCCATGAAGCGTTAAAGCTTACATCATATGACAAACATGTTTTGTCTTTGAACTATTTTCAGGTGCCAAAATTAATGAGCTAAACCAGTTCATTAAGTGAAGTGCTTTAGATAATGAACTAACTAGTTCATTAAATGAAGACATATTCGGAGAAAGCTATATGGCAACAAATTTCAAAATGGAAATTCTTCTCCTCATTTCATCACACACGCCTAATATATATTTAATATATATATATATATATATATATATATATATATATATCCATATTTTTTAAAAAATACACTATACACATATATTCTGACGTACCACCGATACGTCACATATATTATAAACGTATGTCGACATCACACCATTATATAAACCTCATATTTATGAGTATATTCATATCTTATATCATATGATATAAGTCATGGTGACGTCAAAATTATAACGACATGTTACAAGGTCATAAACTGAAAAATTGCCGTATCGGGTGACTACCAAAACTTCACCGACTTGTCACGTACTTGCCATATAAATATGGCAAGCCTATATGCATCAAAAATTCTTAAACATTTCATGGCTTACATGTTACAATCAGCCACTAAGTCATACCATGTTGGCACACACAAATCACCCACAATTTAGCCTAGATTTGTGGAGAATTCAAACTTAATTTCATTTTTTTCAAATGGACGTTTTCTACTCAGATATTGGAGCTGAATATACACTTCATTTTATGTATATTATGTGTGACATAATATATATTGCATATGTAAGAAGTTTGAAATTAATCAGAGAAAAATCGCGTAATCGACGAAAGTCGAAAATTCAGTTTTCTGCAAACATACACACATGGAACGTTTTTGGCATAGGTGTAACATGTATCTAGACAATTTTTACACATGCAAGGCATGTTAAAGTGTTCTAGAAGATTCAAAATAGGACTGATTATTATTTACCATATATGTGTAAATATTGTGCATTATTTGACAAAGCTTGCCAAAATAAAATTTCATCACATGTGTAGCCTCTCTTACAATTTGGTACTTCAATTGGTGGAGGATATGCCACACAAGATTGGTAACATTGAAGAGGGCACTACACAAAGAAAGAATTCGAAAGAGACACATGCTGAAAATTTCAGCACATGTCTACTAATGGTGGCCGGTTTCCCCCTTGATTGCACTTCAATTGTCTTCCAAAATTGAAGGGGGAATAATATGTGATTGTATGGTAATTAGTTGAATAGAATTTGAGCACATGTTTTCAATTTTTTTAGAATTTATAATTCATTACAAGGGTGTCAAGGTGGACCAATCAACAAGTGACAACTAGGCAAGGACAAGTCATCCCTCCAATCATATTGCACCAAGTAAGCAAGATCGTGTCATCCTCTACACAAGAAAATCCTCCAAGGACATTAAAGACAATTCTCAAGATAGGAATAAAGCCATAGTGGGGCGGCCAAAGGGAGATAAAAAGGGGAGATAGTGCAAGACAAGGTGAAGCTACAATTCATATTCTCTCAATTGCAAAAAGCTATACTACTCTCTTCTTCTTCCTTTCTTTCTTCTTCTTCTTAGTCTCAAGTCTATCACTCATATATTCCAAATATTATATAGGCTTTTGATATACCACCTATACACGTTCATTTCTTGTAAAATGTTGATCAAGGTGTAATCAAACCTTCATTCGATCGGTGGTGGTGTTCGTGATTAATTTGCTTGATTGTTTTTATTGTAAAAGGGTGGATTTAGTGTATAACTCCAGTCACCCTTGTGGTAAGGTATTTTTTATGTTTAGTGATAATCGCAGAAGGTTTCCTCGAAGACTGGAGTAGGTTGTTTTAACCGAACCAGTATAAAATTCTTGTTGTTCTTACTTTTTTGAGCACTTTACTTTCAGTTTTCAGTTTTCTACATCGATTACATTGCAATGGTACAAATAGTAAACGATTTTCAAAAATCATAAAATTTTGCAGAAACATAACCACACGTCCTAGTTTTCATTTGGCGTAAGTTTTACCTCATTTGGAAAAGTATAAGTCAATCAAACGTTAATAGTTCTAAGACTAGTGCAATCTGATTTTCAGACTTGCGAAGGTTGATAACATCAACGTGGTTGACATACTTCCCCAAAGAAATTTTCAAAAACTCTTTCAACCCATTAAAATATAGATCTTGAGGGTATTATTATAAAATTTTCAGACCAATTAGTGCAACCATTTAATAAGAATAAATTTTTCAGTTCAGGGTACAGTTTCCGGCAGATTTGCACAATCTGACCAAAAATGTACTTTCAAGAGGTTAGACTTGGAGTTTTAATTTGAAATTTTCGTGGGTTAATCATAACATTGGAGAGTCCAACTTCACCAAATCTCATAATTTTTGGAGGTCTATAACTAGGTCATTTAAATAATTTAATTCAGGATCTGAAAATAGAAACTGTTTTGAGAAGTGAGTAATTTGGGTCAAAAAGATTTAAAAACCAAAAATTCCGCACTCACTATTCAATCCCCCCTGTAGTGGTGCTATACAGGTCCTATAGTAACCTACCTCCAGGAAAGGATTCGTAGTATACAGCGACGCATCCAAGAATGGATTAGGTAAATAAATAAGCGACTATACTATTGTGAATCCACATAGTGTATATATGTCTAAACCCGTTTCTTTTAGGGTGTGTACTGATGCAAAAGGATCAGGTAATTGCTTATGCCTCAAGACAGCTGAAATCATACGAGATAAATCGCCCTACGCATGATTTGGAATTGGCAACAATTTTGTTCGCATTGAAAATCTGGCAACATTGTTTGCATGGCGAAAGATGTGAAGTGTACACAGATCATAAGAGCCTGAAATACCTCTTTACTTAGAAGGAATCGAATATGAGGCAACGAAGGCGGTTAGAACTGATTAAAGATTATGACCTCACTATTCATTATTAACCCGGCAAAGCAAACAAGGTGGCAGACGCACTGAGCAAGAAATCAAGAAATGGCTAAATTCAGGCTAGACATTGTTGACTTCATAGCTAGTGTTCTTGCCATATTGATGATCGCTCCTATCCTGATTGACTGAATCAAGGAAGCCTAAAGAAGTGATAAAGAGTTGTTAAAGATCACAGAGGAGTTAAAGAGAGAGTAGTAAATGATTTATAGATTAGAGATGGCAGCAGTCTATGGTTACGAGGCAGATTATGCGTGCGAGATGTCAATGATATCATGAGGGAGATTCTAAAAAAGTGCACATTTTGCGATTGTTGATACACCTTGGAGCTACAAAGATGTATCAAGATCTGAAGAAGAATTACTGGTGGAAAGGCATGAAACGTCAGATAGCAAAATTTCCTGAATGGTGACTAGTTTGTCGAGCAGGGAAACCAGAACACCAATGACCTGTGGGCCTATTGCAGCCATTAGAGATCTCTGAGTGGAAGTGGGAACATATCAAGATGGACTTTGTCATGAGATTTCCCGGGACAAGGAGCGAAAATGACACGATATGGGTGATTATAGATTGACTTACCAAATCAGTGCACTTTCTAGCCATGTCGATTCAGGCATCCATGGAGAGATTGGTAGATATGCATATGGACGACACTGTGAGCTTACGTGGGGTGCCGGTGAGCATTGTACGTGATCGAAACCCATATTTTACTTCAGGATTTTGGAAAGCATGTCAGCGAGTGATAGGGACTGAGATCAGGATGAGCACCGCGTTTCACCCATAGACAGATTGACCATCTGAGAGAACTATACAGACACTAAAGGATACGTTGCGTGCATGTGCACTAGATTTCAAGGGTAACTTGGACAAGTCTCTAAAACTGATGGAGTTCTGATATAACAACTATTACCACAACTCAATTGGAATGGCACAATTTGAAGCATTGTATGGTCGAAAGTGCCTATCATCATTGTATTGGGACGAGGTTGGAAAGAGAGTTCTCACGGGACCAGAGTTAGTGGAACAAAATAAAGAAAAGATCAAAATAATACGCGAGAGGCTGAAAGTAGCCCAGGAACACAAAAAGAGTTGTGCTCAAGGCAACCATCCATCGTGTTTGATGTAGGCGAGAAATTGTATTTGAAGGTCTTGCCCACGAATAGAGTGATGCAATTTAGAGTTAAAAGAAAGATGAGCCCTCGGTTCATCGACCTTCACAAGATTTTAGAAAGGATTAGACTAGTGGCGTATCGTTTAGCTTTGTCACCTACACTCGCATACATGTATGACATATTTCACGTGTCCTAGGTGCGATGTTATGTGCATAACTATAGCCATGTTTTGGAGGCGCAACTGGCGGAGATCAGAGACGGTGCGACTTATGAAGAGGTCTCAATCTGCATTATTGATTGAAAGGAAATGGTTCTAAGGAGGCGTTCGATCCCTTATGTTAAATTAAAATAGAGTATCATTGTGGATAGGAAAGCGACGTGGGAACCGGAGTAGAGGATGCCACATAAGTAAAATAGAGTACGCAAGTTATGAAGACGAAACTTATTATAAGGAGAGAGGAATGTCACATCTACAATTTTTTTATTGCCCTAATAATATGAAATAGACTAACGTAGTATATCAAGAGTCTATGACACTATACTTGATTACTTGTTGTGGTGTGACCATATTACTATAATATAAGTAAATGGAAGTAAGATATCTATTGAATAGTGAATAGTAAATAAATAGTTGTAAGATGGGATGGGTAATGTAGTATTTAAATGTTACTACACAAGATAAATAATTGAAAGACATGACATAAATATTTTGTTCCACTTAAATAAAAGTAAAAAAGAAATTATATATAACAAAAATCATTACCTCTTACACATAGGTTGGAAGAGAAGGCAAGCAACCCCTTTCCACACCTCTGATGACCGGCCAAGACGCCTTGGGAAAGAAAAGAAAAGAAAGTCTTCTAACTTGTCATAGTTACATGCATGGAACCTCATAATGACCTACCTTCTACTTAACCACTCCACTCAACCCCCTCCCAATCCGTTAAGTGGCCGGCCAAGGTGAAGATTTTAAGGGGGACTCCATTCTTTCTCCAACATTTCACACTTCACCAATTTTCATATTCAACCAAACTCTTCTTCCTCCTCCAAGAAAGAGATAAACTATTCAAGCCCACCTTCTTCAACGAAAACCAAGATTTCAACAAGGAAATAAAAAGAGAAAGACTTCCTCTCTTCAACACACATCATTACTTCAAGACATGGCTAAGACATCCTCCTTGTTCTAGGCATAGAATCCGAGAGTTAAGGACCAATGAGCAAGAAGAACTATAGTAATATTCCATTCGAATTTGATTTCAAAAGGCTTCTATCTAACACCTTCCATAATTGTTCATTGAATTTCTTCTTTTGGTCCACCCAAGCCGTGACCTTGACTTGGAAGGAGAAGGAAGAATCTCCAAGACAAGGGCAAGAAGCAAGTATTGAGGTCCCTCATCAAGAACAAACTTTCAAATCAAGTCTTGAATTAAGAAAAATAGGCAAGTACATCTCTTAGATTCTTGATGTCCTTTCCAAAATCACTATGTAATCTATATAAGGAAAATGGATCATTCATGATAATATTCAAGGCTATGATCTTATTAAATAAGTAATAAGACATGCATGTGTGGTTTGACTATGAGAAGGACTAGATATAAATATAATCAAGCGATGTTCATATGAAAAACATATGTTCATATCAAAATAAGAAAAGAGGCTTAGAAGTGCAGTTTTGAGGCTTCCATGTGAGAGTTGGCCATGATCAAGATTAAAGATGCATATGCTTTGGTCAGATGGAGGACTTCATCAGAAAAACAAATGATGCGGGTTTACAAATCGGATTTGGCTATGATAATGACTAGCTAAGGACATATTTCAGCTAAAGGAAGGAAATTATGGGTTGATTAATGTTAGTATTGATTGGGCATGAAGATGATAATGCATGCACTTGGCTAAGATTTAATTACAAGATTCTTCTTCTTACATGATGATTTTCTAGACTCCCACGCACTTTGGAACTTTCAGCCTTAAGGGTACTCTGAACAAGACTAGTTTATGAGAAAATATGAAGATGATGATGCATGTACTTAGCTAAGAGTTGATTACAAGGTTCTTTCTCTTATAAGATTTTTTTGACTCCCAACCCCTTTGGAACTTTGCGCCTTGGTGGTACAATAACCCCTTGATTGAACATAATTACCTTGGCAAGCTTTATGCTTAGGTAGTATGCCATGTGGGGGTTTGACGTCTTTTAAGGGGTTAAACATAATTATTTAGGATGAAGGTCATAATCCCTTGATTTTCAAAGTCTTGTAAGATTTGTGAATTTCATTACCTTTGTGGGTGACTGTATGGCCAGATTAGATGGGGATGGGAACCTTACCCCTTTCGGTATTGATAAATAAACTTAAGGAAAGTAAACCATGAAGTATGTTGTGTAAAAATATTGGTAGGTATGTGAGTATGTATAACCGGCCAGATTGTCTTGTTCATGTGAAATTTATGTATTTTGTAAAATGGACTTCAAACATGTATGTGGTGGTATATTTTAGAAAATGTTTTCGCTTGGACTTTGCCTAAATCTCGGTTTTGAGCCTCACAAAAGTGTGGTATATTTTTTATGAAAATATGGATATAGTTGTTAACTTTTAACTACGTGGACTAGTGAAACTTTTCAGGTCATACCTACTTATATATGAATTGTGAAACTTATGGTGTAATATGTTGTAATATGGATATGGTAAGGACTAGTATATATAACCGTATGGACAAAGATCATTGTGCACATCATTTTGCAAAAATGCATTGGTTTGAACATAGAAAAGAATTGCATATTGCATTGGTTTACAAAATCACAAATCCACCACCGATGGGACTGGTGACCGACCAGATATGGACATGCATTGCATCGTTTATAACATTTGCACCATTATTACACCATCATGGAGTGGATCATATGGATAATGGTACATGACATGTTCCGAAAATTCATTGGATTTTGACATAGAAAATTACATCTTGTATTGGTTACGAAACCACGAACCCACCATGCATGGGATATGGATATGGATTAGTCTCTGAACAGATATGGATATGGACTGGTCTCCGACCAGATATGGTTGTGGAATGGACTATGGATATGGATTGGTCATCGACCAGATATAAACATAGACATACATTGCATTGTTTATAACACTAGCACCATTATGGCATTATCATGGAATGGTTCAGGAAATTTTATGGACATATATTATCATGAAAAATCATATGGACATGGATTATATGGAAGACTACATGGACATGGATTTGAAATAGATTTGTAAATTATTCGGAATGTCATGTGTTGCACCCCGACTCCCGTTACGTGCTTAGAATGAATTTCGTTGTGATACTGTAACTTAGTATAATGCGTGTATGTATTACCTTAAATAAATTTTAGAACTACTAAATCCATCTAATCAGTGCAGGCTAATTAAGTTAGTAAATAAAACAATTAGTACAAGTTTTATTTAGGAATTAAATACAAGAAAAAGAAAATTACACTTAAGGGAAATAAAGCAAGGCTAAGATGGTAATTTCACTGTCCACTTGCACCCCACCCTACCCATCCAGCCACCATCCTTCTTATCCCCAAAATTTCCATTTCTTTTCTTTTATTTCTTTCCTCCTCAATAATTTCCATTTCTTACACAATGTAAGACACCCATCCACTAGGATTTCATGCAACCGCTTTTCTATCCCACTAACTTATTAATTCAGGAATTGCTCATCATTGCCTCCTCGAACAATGTTTTTGGCCAAGGCAAGGGATTGAGAATAAAACTCTCCCCTCAAGCCATTCACCCCATTTCATTTTGCAACTCAACTTTCTCACTCAAGAACCATTTTTTTCTTTTACTTTTTTCTCTCCTTCCACCTACAAACATTTTATCCTCCTTATCTTCCCTCTCCAACCGGGAACACCAAGCCAAGGAGAGAAAGGAAATCCTCCATCATCAAGCAAGCACTAAGGCACCTAATCAAAGGTAGCAATCTCTTCTTCTCTTCTACAACCATATTCCATCCTCCATCTATTCAAAAGGCTCACCATCTCTTCCATCCTAGGCCTAAACAGTGAGCACACAACAAAGAGGTAGGAGGACTTTCTTTAGCTAATCAAGTGGGAAACCTCAAGCCGTTCAAGGAAAGAATCACTTTGATTGAATACTAGAGCCTCTATAACCTTGTTATATTTCAAAGGTGACTAATTTTTCTTTCCTTTTGGCCTTCAAGGCCATGTACACCTCAAGCCAACACAAAGAAGCAATCTTGTTTTTCTAAGTGTAAGATTCAATTGCCAAGGAAAGCATTCTTCTTAGCTTCTTCAAGAATGTTTAAAAAGGAGTCTCTTATGTTCATATCAAGGATGGAACATGCATGCATATGTTAAAATGAAGCCTTTATCACCATGATATGAAAAAGTGGTCTTACATGCTCAAACTATGTATGCATGTGAGTTATTCTTGTATAATTTCATGAATATCATTAGGCTATAGACATCGATTTATGGTCTATAGTTGAAGATGGGCCGTACATTCCAACGAAAGTTATACAAGTTAGTGGAGTAACTCAAGAGGTTGAAAAATATAAAAGTGAATGGTCATCGGATGATAAAAAGAAAATGTCCATGAATGCTAAAGCTATGCAATTACTTTTAAATGGACTTACAACTTCTGAAGCAGGTTATGTGTCTAATTGCACAAGCGCACACGACATGTGGAAATCACTAGTATTAAAGCATGAAGGTACTAGTGGTGTTAAAGAATCCAAAATTAACATGCTTATGACTGAATTAGAGACTTTCAAAATGTTGCCAAACGAATCCATAACATCTATGGATTTGAGGATTACTAATATTTTCAATGCCCTTGAAGCTTTAGGGAAGTCATTTTCGAACAGTGAAAAGGTTCAAAAGGTGCTAAGAAGCCTCCCTGCTGAATGGGATCCAAAGGTGACTGCAATCGAGGAGACAAAGTCAATCACAAAGATGGATGAATTGATCGGGTCTCTTAAAGTCTACGAGGTAAAATTAAACCAACGAAAGTCCGAATCGTCTAAGTCATCCGGTAAGTCTATAGCTTTCAAAACAACCGAAACACATGCTAGTAACGATGATAGCAATAGTGATACTGAATTAGATGATGACTTGATATTCATCGCTAGAAAACTTAGAAAGTTTTTCAAACGTCAAAACAGGAATAGACAATGCAATTCTTCTTCTTCTTCTCAACCTAGGAAGAATAACACAAACAAATGGTATAATAAAGAATTAAAGTGTTATGAATGCGGTCAAAAAGGACATATTTCATACGACTGTCCCACAAAGAAAAATAATAATAACCACAACAATAATAAACAAGCCAAGGACAAGGAGGCTCAAACGACAAAGACAAAGGAGTCTAAGGCAAGAAAAGAGAAACGAGCAATGAAGGTGAGCACATGGAGCGACTCATCCGACTCAGAATCCGAAACTGAGGAAGCTCAAGTCTGCTTCGTATCAAACGAGGTATGTTCTTCTTCTGATAGTGATTCTGATAGTGACATGACATTTGATGAAATGTATGAAGAATTCCTAAGAATGCTAGCTCACAGTAAGAGGCTCTCTAAAGAAAAGAAGAAACTAGTTGAAGAAAATGACAAGTTGAAGACGTCCAACTTGGAATTTTCCGATCAACTAGAATCTCTTAAACAAGAGTCTACTAATACTCTTGATTCTTTAGAGAATAAAATTGAATCATATAGGAAAGATGAACAAAAGTTACAAATGGAAAATAAAATGTTAAAATCTAAGTTAGAAAGTTCTGAAAATGTAATAGTGCAACTTAAGTCTTCTAAATTTACCTTAGAAAAAATGATAGAACAATTTAAATCTGGTGCAAATATGTTAGATACACTTATATCGTCACAAAAGTATGGAAATGATAAAGCTGGATTGGGATATAAAGAAGAAGATGGCAAATCAGATAAAAAGACTAAGTTTGTATCATCAACTACGAAACAACCTTATAAAGTTATAAAAACAAATTTTTCTGCTAAATCTTCTTCTACTCCTTCTACTTATTCAAAGATAAAGATGCAGCATACACCCATAAAAACACACACGCATAACTATACATCTAGGCCAAACTTTGCATCTAGACAACCTAGAAACTATGCCTACATGTATACAAATGCATCTAGACCGAATAAAATGCATACAACTTATTATGAACCTAAGTATAGGCAACACTCTTATAAGTCTTATAGAAATGCCTATGAACACACTTATACTGCGCCATATAAGAAACAAATTCACATGCCTTATATACATCATAAATCTTGGCCATTCTATAACGATTATCAACCACGGCGCAACATGTATAACAATGCATCTTCACTTATGAGAAATAATCATCTATATGCTTATCCTTCTTATTTTAACCATGCTAAAAATGTGCCTAAAAGGTATGTTCAAGTTTGGATACCTAAGGGTTATCTAAACAAGAATAATGCCCCTAACATTCAAGGACCCAAATAAAGGGTACCTAAAACTTTGTCTCCATTGTAGGATAAACGCAAGGAATGCAAGAAGGAGGCAAAGTCAAAGAATCTGAAAACCAAATGGTTTTTAGATAGTGGATGTTCGAGGCATATGACGGGGAACCCCAAGCTATTCATCGAATTGGAACATATCAAGAATGGAGGAAAAGTAACATTCGGTGACAACAACAAAGGACAAGTTGTTGGAAAAGGAACAATTGGGGACCCTAACACATTTCAAATACGAAATGTGTTATTAGTAAGCAATCTATCTTACAATTTACTTAGTATTTCACAACTTATAGATTGTGGTTACAATGTCTCTTTTCTTCCCAATTCTTGTGATATAATAAATGAAAAAGGAGAAATAGTTTTAAAAGGAAATAGAGATGGTAATATTTATACTCTAACCTTAGATAATATGTTAGATGCCAAGATTAAGTGTTTGATATCACATGACTTAGATGTAAATTTATGGCATAGAAGATTAGGCCATATAGGAATTTCAACTATTAAGAAATTGTCTAAGAAGAATTTAATTAGAGGAATGCCTAAGTTAAACTTAGATAATTTTCAAATGTGCGAAACATGTATTAAGGGAAAACACATTAAAGAAACCTTAAAACCGAAACATGAAGTGAGTACTAGTCATGTACTAGAATTGCTTCACTTAGACTTATTTGGTCCAAGTAGGACAAGAAGTCTAGGTGGACACTACTATGTGTGTGTCATAGTAGATGATTACTCACGCTACACATGGACATTGTTCTTAACACACAAAGACGATGCTCCATTAGCAATCGAAACCCTTATCAAGCAACTTGAAAACATTTATGAAGAAAAGGTCAAAAGAATTAGAAGTGATAGAGGTGGAGAATTTAAAAACAAAGATATAATCAAAAATTTTGTGAATTATATGGAATTAAACATGAATTCTCACCACCTAGAACACCACAACTCAATGGAGTTGTTGAACGTAAAAATAGAACGATTCAAGAAATTTCTAGGACAATGCTTTGTGAAAATAAACTACCTAAATATTTATGGGCTGAAGCTGTTAGTTGTGCATGCTATATTATAAATAGGCTAACTATTAGAAAGAAATTAAATAAAATGCCTTATGAATTGCTAAACAATAGACAACCTAAAATAGATTATCTTAAAGTATTTGGATGTAAATGTTTTGTGCTAAACACTAAGGATAATCTAGATAAATTTGAACAAAAGTCTATTGAATGCATATTTGTTGGGTATTCAACTAACTCAAGAGCATATAGGTGTTATAATCCTGCATCTAGAAAAATAATTGAATCTATACATGTAAAATTCAATGAAAATGCATGCTTCGAAGTTAGTGATAAACATCAACATAAACAAGAAACTAATGTTGAAAATATGTTTGATGAAGATGTAATACTTGAGCCTGTACTTGATCATCTAGAACCAACTCCCCCTGAAAAAGATATGCATGAACCCTTAGGTGATATAAATGAAGAAACTTTGCAGTTGGAAGATAATGTAACTAATGATCCAGTTACATATGATAATGTTCACACTAATGAAACATTTGAACAAAATGAGGGTGAACCTAGTCGATCTAGGAATTGGTGGCACCCTAGACAATTAATCATTGGGGATCCAAGTGTTGGGGTTAGAACACGTAGAAATATAAGTCAACTTGAAGGACATAGCTTAATCTCACAATTAGAACCTAAGAATGTAAAGGAAGCCTTAGGTGACATAACATGGATAGAAGCTATGCATGAGGAATTGAACCAATTCACAAGGAACAATGTGTGGGACTTAGTACCTAAACCTGAAGATAAGTCTATCATAGGAACTAAATGGGTGTTTAGGAATAAGATGGACGAACAAGGAAACATTACAAGAAATAAGGCTAGACTAGTCGCACAAGGTTATAATCAACAAGAAGGTATAGATTATGAAGAAACCTTTGCACCTGTTGCACGACTAGAAGCAATTAGATTATTACTTGCGATTGCAAGTCTAAGTAACATTAAACTCTTCCAAATGGATGTCAAGAGTGCTTTCTTGAATGGATACATCCAAGAAGAGGTGTTTGTCAAACAACCCCCGGGATTCGAAGATCAAAAGAATCCTAACCATGTTTACAAGCTTAAGAAAGCTTTATATGGTTTGAAACAAGCTCCAAGAGCTTGGTATGATAGATTTGCAAACTTTCTTATTGCAAATAATTATAAAAGGGGAACTATAGACAACACATTATTCCTAAAAAGAAAAGGTAATGATTTGTTAATAGTTCAAATATACGTTGACGATATCATCTTTGATTCAACCAACCCTACCTTAGTAAAAGACTTTGAAGAGTGTATGAAGTCGGAGTTTGAAATGTCAATGGTAGGAGAGTTGAATTATTTCTTAGGACTTCAAATTAAACAAACCCCTCAAGGAATTCATATTAGCCAACTTAAATATGTCAATGATATGATTAAGAAGTTTGGTTTTGAAGAGTTGAAACCTACAACTACCCCCATGAGTGTTAGTACCAAACTTGATAAGGATGAAAATGGTAAACCTTTTGGTGACACACTCTATAGGTCTATGATTGGATCACTGTTATACTTAACTGCATCAAGACCTGACATCATGTTTAGTGTATGTATGTGTGCTAGGTTTTAATCTTGTCCTAAGGTATCACATTACAATGCCGTGAAAAAGATCTTTAGATATCTTAAGCATACACCTCACTTAGGACTGTGGTATGATAGAAACGCTAAGTTGGAATTACACGCATATAGTGATGCTGATTATGGTGGTTGTAAGTTAGATAGAAAATCCACTAGCGGTACTTGTCAATTCATAGGAACCAACTTGATTTCTTGGTTTTCTAAAAAGCAAGCTAGTGTAGCTCTTTCTACCACTGAAGCCGAGTATATCGCTTTGAGTTTATGTACAACCCAAATACTTTAGCTTAAACAGCAACTTAGTGATTTTGGCATTAAAATAAAAAAGATTCCAATTTTCTGCGATAGCACCAGTGCAATCAATCTTTCACGGAATCCGGTTCTTCATTCTAAGGCCAAACACATTGAGGTGCGATACCACTTTCTTCGCGATCATGTTCAAAATGAGGACATAGTGATAAACCATATAAGAACTGATCACCAAATTGCTGATATCTTTACCAAACCCCTTAATCAAGCCACGTTTGAAAACTTGCGTGCCAAGTTAGGTATGATGACTTACGATACCATTGTATAGTTCTATCTTTTGCACGATTTGCAAAATAAAGGGGGAGATAGAATAAGCACATGATTTTAGATTTTAGTTGGTAAGTCATCATTTGGTATGAAATGATAAGTTTCAATTGGTTATGAGTTGAGTATAGGTTAAGGGGGAGAGTATGAGTTGAGGGGGAGCAACATACTATTTAAAAGTTGAAAACATTTGGTTAAAATTTTAATTATAAGTTGTGACATTAAAATCATGTTAGGTTATTTTGAAAATCATCCAAAAGGGGGAGAATGTTGAGAAATATGTTTGGATAATTTTCGAAGTCATGATTTTAAGTGGTAAATACTTAAAAATGTCATACATGGTGTTATATGTGATTAAAAGTTGAAAAAGTTGACATCGGTCTCTCAGGTTGTTGCACATCGATCGATGTCTAGGGTTTTTAGAAATAATATTCTAAAATGTGTTAAAATGATTGTTTTCATTTGTACATGATTTATACATGTTCATTATGTGCTTATTATGTGTTTTTGGTGATTATTATTGTCTTGTGACTAACATGCCTTGGAAGTTTCTACAACTTACCAAAAATGGCAAAATTGGTATTTTGAGTTTTGTAGGAACATGATATGGTGGAAATATTTCAAGAGCATATTCTTATACTATTTATCATGACAAAGTTGATATCATGATTATTTATGACCATCTGGGACATTTCTGGAGTTTTCTCACACGAGGGGTATTTTGGTCATTTTACCTCCAAGGGTATTTTTGGTGTTTTCACTCAAGGAATCTCTTGAGCATTTTATTATCTTCATTCTGGAGCTGTTTTATTGTTAGTTTGAAGATTATATGGTGATCTTATATCTTATTCTCTCAACCGATGATATTATTGACTATAGCTGGATATGTGACGATTTGAGATGTCACATTCTATTTTTTTCTTGAAGACTCTCTTATATATGTTATAAGAGAACATTTATCATCATTATTCTGGATGCTCTATCATAATCGTGAAGACTCTATATTGATTATTTATCAACATTTCATAAGGCGACAACATTTGCGATACGTTCTAAATATGTGACTATTTTTGTCGCATCTTATTATTGTCTTGGAGCTATTGGAGCTATATATCATTCTTGGAGTCTATAATCTACAATGTTGCAAGGGAAAGTTGCAGATGTCTCCATTTCGTCAATGACCAAAATTAAAAAAAAAGAAAGAAAAAGAGAGTCACGCGGATGTTGGGCTGCCACTACATCGCAAATTGAAGAAATATATTTTGTAGAAATATACTTTGTGGAAAATTGATCTCCACTGGCGCACTCAGCAAGATTTGGATATTTTTACAAAATATCAAAAGAGCAGTTCCATTTTAAATATTCTTTGTGGCAAACAATAGCCAACATGGCGCACGTGAAGTATCATAAACGGCTATGAGATTGTTCAAATTTGTGCTGAAAAAGTCTTCTCCACATGTCCTATAATGAGGCAACAAACTTGAGCTAATATTGAGAAGTTTCTCATGATTATCATCACACTTATATTTCATATTATCCATCATAAATCTGAGATTTTCCTAGTCAAAAGTGCTGGAATTTTTGGTGAAATAGATGGGCAAATCATGTGTCTTGAAGGTGCCAAGTGTGCAAAGTCTTGAAGTGAAGATTCAATCAAATGAAGACATGTGTAATTGGTGATGTCTAAGGTGACACATGTGCATTCTTATCTCCAAGGTTCACTTCACACTATAAATAGGAGGCAATGGTGAAGAAGATGAAACACACTTGAAGCTCACAAGCATTCTATAGCTTTCATATTCATCTTCTTGTTCTTGTTGTTGTATTTTGTTGTAGCAAAGGTGTTCTTGATATTTTTGTTGTGATACAAGCCTCTTGAGCTTCATTTGTAAGATTGATTAGCCATCTTTATAAGGCTACATCAATAGGTGTTAGAGGAGTTGCAACTAAGTGTTGCTTAGAAGGTGATTATCCAAGTCTTGAGTAGGGTTGGTGTATAACCCAAGGATCAAGCTTGGCTCTTGTTGTAAGGTGCTCATTTCATAGTGAAATCCAAGGAAAGGTGTTCCTTGGGACTGGAGTAGGTCACATTGACCGAACCAGGATAAATCCTCGGTGTTCTTCTCTTGTTTCTTTATTTCTGTTTTCTGTCCGTTTTTGACTGCAGTTTTCACTCAATTTCACGTAATTTGAAAAAATAGCTAAACATTTTAAAAATTCGTGATTTTTGGTGGAGTTATACTTCAGACTGTTAGCTTTCATTTGCAACAAGAATCACTTGATTTGAGCAAGGGAAAGTTAGTCTTTCAGTCTTTGCAAGATAACTGCTCCAATCTGGCTGCAATCTGACCAGTTTTGAGAAAACTTAAATTCTGTATTTTTCAAGAATTTTTTAAGGTCAGGGCCTTTTGGAAACTTCATCTACACATCCTAAGGAGTGTTTTGATATAAAGATCAACCTTTTTGGTTGAGTATTCAAAGAGAAACACTGTTTGCAAAATCAGCAACATTCTATCCAATTCTGTCCAGATTAACCATCTGAATCTTTTTATTTGTTTGAAGGGACAAAAGATCTTATTTTTGTCTTATTTTTGGACAGAGTCTTGTTAACTCATTGAAGTTAAATTCTGGAAAGTTTCATAATTTTTGGAGTTGTGTACAATTATTTGTGAATTTTTGAAAAACGGGTTCTGAATCTGAGGTGGTCTCAGATTCTGTTTTCAAAGGGGATTTTAACAAAGGGTTGTAGTGTAATTTCCGCTAACCACTATTCACCCCCCTCTAGTGGTGTTTATTGCAGGTGCACGGTCCAACAGTGATGATCATAAAAAATGGTAGTTTTCATGGCATGTATTATAGTATAGATTATGATGCACCATAAACATACTATATCATGGCCTTAACCATGTAAATACATCCTGATACATATGAAAACAAAGGAAATGATGATTGTCCAACATGCACATGTGAAGATGATGTTTTGATGGGATTCTTAGTACACTTTTCAAGAAAGTGTACTTATTTACCTACATTTTACATAAGGATGATGAATGCATGATTGTTCTTCCTTCATTGTACCATGCACGCCCTCAAAGGGATGTCCATGCTAAGATTTTTCCCATGTATGTGCTATATAGATGTTCCAACTCACCTTTGTGAGAAACAATAGCCATAGTATGTACCTTGGATTTGAGACAAGCAGTATATAAAGAATTGTTGTTTCTTGGCCTTGTATTGTTCGTACGGTGTTGAATCTTGCTTCTTTTGAGTGGTGTTGGTCTGGCTCTGATACCAAATGTTGGACCGTACACCTGCAATAAACACCACTACAGGGGGGCTGAATAGTGGTTAGCGGAAATTACACTACAACCCTTTGTTAAAATCCCCTTTGAAAACAGAATCTGAGACCACCTCAAATTCAGAACCCGTTTTTCAAAAATTCACAAATAATTGTACACAACTCCAAAAATTATGAAACTTTCCAGAATTGAACTTCAATGAGTTAACAAGACTCTGTCCACAAATCAGACAAAAATAAGATCTTTTGGCCCTGCAAACAAATAAAAAGATTCAGATGGTTAATCTGGACAGAATTGGACATAATGTTGCTGATTTTGCAAACAGTGTTTCTCTTTGAATACTCAACCAAAAAGGATGATCTTTATATCAAAACACTCCTTAGGATGTGTAGATGAAGTTTCCAACAGGCCCTGACCTTAAACAATTCTTGAAAAATACAGAATTTAAGTTTTCTCAAAACTGGTCAGATTGCAGCCAGATTGGAGCCTTTATCTTGCAAAGACTGAAAGACTAACTTTCCCTTGCTCAAATCAAGTGATTCTTGTTGAAAATGAAAGCTAACGGTCTGAAGTATAACTCCACCAAAAATCACGAATTTTGAAAATGTTTAGCTATTTTTTCAAATTGCGTGAAATTGAGTGAAAACTGCAGTCAAAAATGGGCAGAAAACAGAAATAAAGAAACAAGAGAAGAACACTGAGGATTTATCCTGGTTCGGTCAATGTGACCTACTCCAGTCCCAAGGAACACCTTTCCTTGGATTTCACTATGAAATGAGCACCTTACAACAAGAGCCAAGCTTGATCCTTGGGTTATACACCAACCCTACTCAAGACTTGGATAATCACCTTCTAAGCAACACTTAGTTGCAACTCCTCTAACACCTATTGATGTAGCCTTATAAAGATGGCTAATCAATCTTACAAATGAAGCTCAAGAGGCTTGTAGCACAACAAAAATATCAAGAACACCTTTGCTACAACAAAATACAACAACAAGAACAAGAAGATGAATATGAAAGCTATAGAATGCTTGTGAGCTTCAAGTGTGTTTCATCTTCTTCACCATTGCCTCCTATTTATAGTGTGAAGTGAGCTTTGGAGATAAGAATGCACATGTGTCACCTTAGACATCACCAATTACACATGTCTTCATTTGATTGAATCTTCACTTCAAGACTTTGCACACTTGGCACCTTCAAGACACATGATTTGCCCATCTATGTCACCAAAAATTCCAGCACTTTTGACTAGGAAAATCTCAGATTTATGATGGATAATATGAAATATAAGTGTGATGATAATCATGAGAAACTTCTCAATATTAGCTCAAGTTTGTTGCCTCATTATAGGACATGTGGAGAAGACTTTTTCAGCACAAATTTGAACAATCTCATAGCCGTTTATGATACTTCACGTGCGCCATGTTGGCTATTGTTTGCCACAATGAATATTTAAAATGGAACTGCTCTTTTGATATTTTGTAAAAATATCCAAATCTTGCTGAGTGCGCCAGTGGAGATCAATTTTCCACAAAGTATATTTCTACAAAATATATTTCTTCAATTTGCGATGTAGTGGCAGCCCAACATCCGCGTGACTCTCTTTTTCTTTCTTTTTTTTTTTTAATTTTGGTCATTGACGAAATGGAGACATCTGCAACTTTCCCTTGCAACATTGTAGATTATAGACTCCAAGAATGATATATAGCTCCAATAGCTCCAAGACAATAATAAGATGCGACAAAAATAGTCACATATTTAGAACGTATCGCAAATGTTGTCGTCTTATGAAATGTTGATAAATAATCAATATAGAGTCTTCACGAATATGATAGAGCATCCAGAATAATGATGATAAATGTTCTCTTATAACATATATAAGAGAGTCTTCAAGAAAAAAATAGAATGTGACATCTCAAATCGTCACATATCCAGCTATAGTCAATAATATCATCGGTTGAGAGAATAAGATATAAGATCACCATATAATCTTCAAACTAACAATAACACAGCTCCAGAATGAAGATAATAATATGCTCAAGAGATTCCTTGAGTGAAAATACCAAAAATACCCTTGGAGGTAAAATGACCAAAATACCCCTGGTGTGAGAAAACTCCAGAAATGTCCCGGATGGTCATAAATAATCATGATATCAACTTTGTCATGATAAATAGTATAAGATCATGTTCCTACAAAACTCAAAATACCAATTTTGCCCTTTTTGGTAAGTTGTAGAAACTTCCAAGGCATGTTAGTCACAAGACAATAATAATCACCAAAAACACATAATAAGCACATAATGAACATGTATAAATCATGTACAAATGAAAACAATCATTTTAACACATTTTAGAAAATTATTTCTAAAAACCCTAGACATCGATCGATGTGCAACAACCTGAGAGACCGATGTCAACTTTTTTAACTTTTAATCACATATAACACCATGTATGACATTTTTAAATATTAACCACTTAAAATCATGACTTTGAAAATTATCCAAACATATTTCTCAACAATCACCACATCATCAATGTTATCCTTCTAAGTGTTGGAAAATGAATTGTTTTGATGAATTTAAAAGATGTTTGAAAATTAGATAAAAAGATATTTCATAATTTGGAATTAGAACAAAATCCATTTTGAGAGATAGATCTCTCACATATGAGGAGATTGTTGGGATATGAATGTTTTGATGAAGCTTAAAAGATGTTTGGAAAAGGATTGAAAAGTCGTTTTATACTTAGAAATAAGGAATCAACATCATACCCTCATATAGATCTCTAACGGAGATTTATGTATACATCATACCCTGACATAGATCTCTAAATAGAGATCGATGTACATCATACCCTGACATAGATCTCTAAATAGATATCGATGTACATCATTCCCTGACATAGATCAATCTATGTACATCATACCCTGACATAGATTGATCGATGTACATCATACCCTCACATAGATCGATCGATGTCATCCAGAATCTTTCTGAAATCATACTGTCCAACATCATACCCTCACATAGATCGATCGATGTACATCATACCCTCACATAGATCGATTGATGTACATCATATCCTCACATAGATCGATCGATGTCATGCAGATTCAAACTGAAACCATACTGTCTAACATCGTGCCCTCACATAGATCGATCGATGTACATCATGCCTCACATAGATCAATCGATGTCCCCCAGAATTCAAATTTTTATGAACGTTGGAACAAAATCCAAGGGAGATTCATGGTGTTTTCTCTTTCCAATCTTGCTTTAATTTCTTGTGGACTTTACTCTAACATAATACATGCTTCCTTGACTATTATATCCATGTCTAAGCTATTCTAGGTTGGCTATTGAGGATCAAATTACTCCATAGGATGGCTAAAGATTATTTAGACATTATCTTGACATTTGATGTAGTTGAAGACATGGCGGAGGCTTCAAAAAAGTGGTGAACATCTCCTATAAATAGATGAAGCTTGGATGAGGCAAACACACACTTTCACCATCATCAAGCTTCATTCTTCATTGTTGTATATTTCTCTCATATGTGTAAAAGTGCTTAAAGCTTGTTAAGCCTTTCTTTGTTCTTCATTGTCGTATATTGAGCGATAGGTAGACTAACACAAGAGGAACCATGAATATTTGATCTCTTGCTTGTGCTTAGACAAGAAAGAAAGTGTGATCTCTACTACTTCCTTCAACCTACTGTGAGAAAGTTCTTGAGAGAACTTTGTTGAAGTTTTGAGGAAACAAGAACTTGTTCTTCCTTATAGTTGTTGTTGTTGAGGTTGCACAAAGTGTATGTGCAACAAGTTTCTGCTGCTGTTGGTATTGCACAATTTGGTTGTGTAATAGTTGTTGTTGTTGTAGTTATTGCTTGCACTAGCGTTAGTGTAAGTGTTGCTGTTGTTGTTCTTGTTCCTTATCAAAGGTAATAAGAACGTTGCTATTGAAAATCCACTTTGAAAGCAAAGTGGTAGTGGAGTAGAATCATTTAAGATTCGAACCACTCTAAATCTTGTGTCTTCACTCAATATCTCTCATCTCCTTCTTTGTTGATTTTGAGTACATTTGTTTTGTCCAACACTCTATTCACCCAACCTCTAGAGTGTTCATCACGGACCTTACAATTGGTGTCAGAGTCTAACCTTGTTTGCTTGGCCAATCTTTGCAAGTAGCAAGGTTAAAGATCATTGAAAATTCTGGCAATGACAACCTCTACATCATTTAGCTCAATTCTCAAACCATCCACTATATTCACGGCATCAAACACTAAAGTTCCCCTGTTTGATGCACAAAACTATTCTTTATGGAAATATAGGATGAGTGCGTATTTGTGTGGATGTGGTTATGACGTGTGGAGAGCGGTTATATATGGAATACCGCCACAAACTAGATTGGTAGAAAATGGAAGAGTAGTCATGAAGGAGATGTATGACTACAATGATGAAGATAAGAAAAATTTCGAGCTAGAAAGGAAAGCTCTAGAAATCCTCCTCCCTCTTTCACACGGTGAGTTATTAAAGGTTCAAGGCATCTTCTCTCCACATGAGACATGGAAAATGTTTGAGGAGTTAGCAAATGATGATCATCAATCAAACAAGGATGAAGATGATCACAAGGATAGAGAAGCAATATGTCTCGTAGCTTTTGAAGATAACAAAGAGGTATATTCTTCAACTTCCGCATTTGATAGAATACAAGATGAATATATTACTCTATATGATGAATTTGAAAATCTTGCACTAAAGTACAAGCATGCTAAAAAGGAACTTAATTTATGCAAACTAGAAAATGAAAATTCGCACGACTCTCTTGTTTTGCTTCATCTATAGCATGATGTCATCTTAGAGACAAAAAATTCCTTAGCTCTGGAAAACATAGAGATTAAAAATAAATGTGTTAGACTTGAAGAGCTCCAAAAGATGACACGTGAAAAGGTTATCCAAGAAAAACTTCTTGTCAAACAAAAAGTAGTAAACAGAAAAATAAACTTAGATTTTAAAGCTTCTAGTACTTCAACCAACATAAAATTGCCTAAGATAAAAGAGATATCCTTATGTGATTCACCTAAGGCTAAGTTGATATTTCCAAAGAAAGTGGTTAGAAATGTCAACAAGATTTTTAATCCTATGAATGTATCTAAACCTTCCAAGCCTAAATGCACAAAATTACATCATACACCTACTTGTTTCTTTTGTAACAAAAAGGGTCATGTGGTAAGTGTTTGTAGAGCTAAGAAAATCTCTAAGTGTTATTGGAGACTAAAGGCATGATAACTAACCAAAATGGACCCAACAACAAAAGGGTACCTATGGATAGAGATTTGTCTTTTGTAGGAGCCTGGAATCCATGGAGATGGCTAAGGGGAATAAATCAAATAGATCATGAAATTGAAAGGTTCAATCCATATGGTCAACAAAGAGCATTTCCATATCAAATTCAAGATCAAAGATGGTACAGAAGCCCATTTTGGCCATCGGATAGACTAAACCCTTGGAGTTGGAACAGTTGGTAAGATTTCTAACTTTCCTCTTAGTCTCACTATATGTATAGAAGGGACATGAGCTAAAAATTGATAAGTGTTATCTATTGGGGTGATGATAATACTTAAAACAAGAAAATGTTTTGATGTCTTTGAGATTTTTTTAAAAAAAGAAGCAAATGTTTAGCTTACAAGGTTTATTGTCAAAAACTCATATGCCAAGTTTTTGGAATTTGTCTATCTTATGGAATAGATGACCTAGATGTATTGGGTACAAAGTTTTTACGAACATTTGAAAGTATCAACCTATCAAAATATTTATAAACCATGATGGCATATGCGATACTTATCAATTGCCTAAAGCATTAGTAAGTAATATTTTAAGTTTTGTATTAAAAGTACATTCTCTTGACTTTATAAATGCTTCATTTTTTAAGAGCATTATGCATGCTTATGGTATTAAATGATTTCTTTACAATTTGATTGACTTATGTGGCTTGCTTGAGCATTTGAAACTGTTTGACATTTTTACTTGAACATGTTTCTTGCTGGGAATTATAATATATGATCATGAGTCCCTAAAAATCTTGAGAATGAAAATGCCCATAAGATTAATGTATCAAGAGAAATAGAATTTGGAAGTTTGAAAAAAATATCAGGATATTTGTCAAATGAAAGGATGTTTTTCACAATGTCTTGGTATCTAAACTTCTAAACAAAATCGAATAGAAGATAGTAAAATTAGATATGTCTAGAGATAAGTTCTTCTTGAGTTTTTTTTCTGTCCAAAAAATTTTAAGTGAGAAACTTAAGTGTTGATTGATCATTAATATTATGTAATTAAGGAATTGTCTTGATATGAATTTCTAAGAGTCTTCAAATAATAGAATCCCTGCTCTAAAATATTTTACGATATTTAGATGCAAGGTTTTCATAATTAACACCAAAGATGATTTAGAACGACTTGAATTGTAGATGATAATGAACATGTCAATAAGAACATGTATTTGAACAAGTCTTAGCTTGAATACTTCACTTTAGGAGGAATTCTATGAAAAACTTGAGGATTCAAATGATAAAGGTTATCTGAACATTCATGAGGATCAAAAGCCAAGAGAAAACTTCTAAGCTATATGAATTCTTTAAAGTTTGGACAATTTAAAGCACGCATAATTTGGTAGAGTGTCCAAGATTTAGATTAAAGAATACGGAATAACAAAACCAAATGAAGAAGAAATATTGAACTATAGCTCTAGACTATTATCAGCATATGGATGAAACTTGTGTCTTACCTTGCAAGATTGAAAGAAGCTTTCCAGGCTATATTTGGCTTAGAAAATCAACTATATGTCAAATTGACCATCCTAGACAAATATTTAAAATGAATATGTGGAGCTTAATCTTTTAATATCGAAGACCTTGATGAGTCAAATCATGCTTCAATTTTGGAACATCCTTGTGTGACATGAACCAAACTCCTATAGTTTGGTGTGAGAGGTTAAGATAATTTTTAAAGAGAAAAACAAGTCATCACATTCTTCAAAATATTCTCGTTAATATCCATGTCGGTAATACATTTGGGCCAAATGTAGAATTTTTTGTGGAAAATATGCACAAACCGATGCATGACAAGTTTGATGAAAGTACAAATGAGAAAAACTCAACTGTCTTCTTGAGTTTCATACTATTTAAACTATGAAATGCATTTGACTCAAACAATGTGCAAAAACATTAGCTTACATAGAAAGTGAGAGAATTGTGGAATATGATTATAAAGGGTAAATGTGATGTCAAATGACTTTAAATCACATGTAGCTAAACCACTAGGTTTAAAGGTTGAGACTGTTAAAATCATATCCTTAAAAAACCATTTATGTACTTAAATACCTAGAGAAACTAAAAATTTCCTGTAAAAAATAGTCTTCTAAGATTGATATTTCCTTGTATCTCAAAAACCAAGGAGGAAGTCATTCACTTTCTCAAATATGTCTTTAATGCTACAAATGATTGTCTTAGTAAGCACTTTGCTAAGGAAGAAGAATTTGAGATAAGCATTATGGATGAACTCTACTACCTTCTTTGGATTTCAAATCAAACAAACCAAGGATGAAGTGTACATCTCTCAAAACTTCTCAAGGAATACAAACTTTAGAATGGTAGGAGTATAGGCACACACATAAGCACAAGTTCAAATATTGATAAAAGTGAAAAAGAAAAGGCGGTCAAGGTAATAAAGTATAAGAATATGATTGGTGGTTTACTTTGTTTGACTATTAGCTAGACGAATATACATACTATGTGCGTGTGTGCAAGATTTTAAAATATGATAAAGAAAGTGCATCTAGTTACCTTAAGAACTTATTTTTAAGATTTAAAAGGTACTTTAAATTTTGGGTTGCTTTAATCTAAGTGCGGGTGATTTGACTTAAGGGAGTATAGTGATTCAGGCTATGCAAAAATCTTGTTGATGAGAAAAGTACCTCTGAAACATGTCAGTCTCTTGGAGATTTCTTGGTTTCTTTGTTTTCCAAGAACCGAAATAGTGTATCACTTTCAACGGTGGAATCCGAACATGTGTCGGATGCCTTGTGTTGTGCACAATTATCTTGGATGACACACGTGAATATAATATTAAATTAAAGAAAGTGCTTATTTTATGTGATAATACCTCATATATCACAAAATCCGGCTCTTTATAGTAGAACCAAGCATATTGAGGTTAGACATCACTTTATAAGGGATTATATACAAAAAGAGTTAGATTGTGTTGAATTTGTCTCCCTACAATTTTAGAATCTTGTTAAGGAGCAAGAATACTTTACAAGAGACCAAGAAACTCTAAACATAGTGAAGGAGGGTCAAGCAATCCTTCTTAAAACCAAAGCTCATAGTCCCTACTGGACTAACAAGCTGGACGATTAAGGCTAGAGGCACGAATTTTGCCAAGACTGAGAAGTTGATGGAATGAAGGAGATGGTTAATCGTCTACACCTTCTTGTGGATAAAACTTGCAAAATTTAGAGCATTAGATGTGCCAGGTAACTTTAAATACATTCCTTCTTATGCTCAAGAATCATTTACTGAATGGGAGACAAATGAGAGGATAACCACTCCTTGAAGTTGTTGAAAATCAAGGATTTTTAAAAAAAATGATGAGTTGATGCTTGTCTTATATTGGATAGATGTTCAAAAATAGAGACCTCTTTGGAATGAGAAGTAGATGAACAAAAAGTCTAGAATGTACACTAGACTATTTTATGCACACTTGTAGGTGGAATACTTGAATACTTTTCCATATGCAATGCTTAATGTGATTCATGGTACACACCTAAAATGGAATGTTAGGATTATAAATGATTTGCTTGTGGCTCCTGATGAAGGGTTATATAAGAATTGATATATGAAAATGGGATGGGGCAAGATGAAAGGTCGATGAGGACCAAGTTAAAAGCTTCTTAGTTTTCCATCCAACTAAAACAATATGTCATCGGTATATCGAGTGTTGACTACGGCAGTAATATTTTGTGTAACTAGGAATTTTTATAACCTTCCTAGTAACTTTGACTTCTATATATCCCACCTCCTTGCAACAAGAAATTTCTTGAACTTTGTGGAGTTATCATGGCAAATATGATAGAAGCAGCCACTAAGTCACACAATTCGCTTCTTATCTCAATATCATCTACTTTATGTTAAAGAAACCCAATATAGTGATGGATTTAGAAACTTGAATGATCATATGATTTGTTTTCATCTCCTTTATATGATATTTTCATTTTGCCTTACGGTCCTTTAAAAAAAGGGAAGAAAAAAATACGGATATATGAAGTATATAATGAAGAGTGTATATATGAGGCATGTGATGCAATATGTAATTAATATAAGGTGATATGTATTTGAAGGTTAATAGGTATGAGCTAAAATGAGTTTGAGATATGTGTTGCTAGTATATTTCAGATATGTATATGTGACAAATATGAGTATATCATATGTTGAGGGGGAGCCTGAATACTTTGAATAAGAGGAAATATAATATTTCTTTTGCTTTGTCCTTGAGAGTTTTGATGATTACAAAAAGGGAGAGAATATGTACGTTGGTATATTAATACGCTTGTTGGTACATTGGTATATTTGTATATGTGGCTTGATATATGGCTCATGTATGTAGCGTGTGTATGGGGCTTGATATACGATATATGGGACAAGATGGTATATGATTAGGTATGCTTGCTTTGATAAGCTTGTGTTTGAACATGCTCTTAGATATGATGGATGATTGTGCAGAAACGATGGTTTGGGTATGCTTGCTTGCGGGATAGACATGATATACTTGCTTGCTTGATGTGCTTATTTGGTATCACATGGTGAAGCTTGACTTACTATATGTTTGGATGCATGAAGATTAGTCTGCTTGCTTGCTTGATGTAAAAATAAAAGTTTTTTCATACATGTTGAATAACTAGTGTAAGTAGGAATATGCCATGATGCATATGTTGCACTTACAAATTGGTGCATGGTTTAATTGAGGGGGAGTCTTGAAAAGTTTTTTATCACATATATTGGTTTTTGAGAGGATTATCTATTGAGGGGGAGATTTGAATATGTTTTCATGTTTATATATTTAGAGGGAGCATAAAATGCATGGACAAAGAGGGAGATTGAAAATTCCAAGTTTCGAAACTATTAGGTAGCTCAAATATAAATTTTGATGCAAAAACATCTTTTAAAAGTCTTGGTTTTTAAGTCATCAAAAGGGGGACATTGTTGGAATATGAATTGTTTTGATTAATTTAAAAGATGTTTTAAAATTAGATAAAAAGATATTTCATAATTTGGAATTAGAACAAAATCCATTTTGAGAGATAGATCTCTCACATATGAGGAGATTGTTGGGAAATGAATGTTTTGATGAAGCTTAAAAGATGTTTGGAAAAAGATTGAAAAGTCGTTTTATACTTGGAAATAAGGAATCAACATCATACCCTCTCATAGATCTGTAACGGAGATCTATGTATACATCATACCCTGACATAGATCTCTAAACAGAGATCGATGTACATCATACCCGGACATAGATCGATCTGTGTACATCATACCCTGACATAGATCGATCGATGTACATCATACCCTCACATAGATCGATCGATGTCATCCAAAATCTTTCTGAAATCACACTGGCCAACATCATACCGTCACATAGATCGATCGATGTACATCATACCCTCACATAGATCGATCGATGTACATCATACCCTCACATAGATCGATCGATGTCATGCAGAATCAAACTGAAACCATACTGTCCAACATCATACCCTCACATAGATCGATCGATGTACATCATACCCTCACATAGATCGGTCGATATCCCCCAAAATTCAAATTTTTATGAACGTTGGAACAAAATCTAAGGGAGATTCATGGTGTTTTCTCTTTCCAATCTTGCTCAAATTTCCTGTGGACTTTACTTTAACATAATACATGCTTCCTTGACTATTATATACATGTCTAATCTATTCTAGGTTACTATTGAGGATCAAATTACTCCATAGGGTGGCTAAAGATTTT
Organism: Eustoma russellianum; assembly: GCA_036186865.1. NCBI lineage: Eukaryota > Viridiplantae > Streptophyta > Magnoliopsida > Gentianales > Gentianaceae > Eustoma > Eustoma russellianum. The sequence goes on from AP025056.1 coordinate 30,105,701, forward strand.
TTGGACATTATCTTGACATTTGATGTAGTTGAAGACATGGTGGAGGCTTCAAAAATATGGTGAACATCTCCTATAAATAGATGAAGCTTGGATGAGGCAAAGACACACTTTCACCATCATCAAGCTTCATTCTTCATTGTTGTACATTTCTCTCATATGTGTAAAAGTGCTTAAAGCTTGTTAAGCCTTTCTTTGTTCTTCATTGTCGTATATTGAGGGATAAGTAGTGTGACACAAGTGGAACCATAAATATTTGATCTCTTTCTTGTGCTTAGACTAGAAAGAAAGTGTGATCCCTACTACTTCCTTCAACCTACTGTGAGAAAGTTCTTGAGAGAACTTTGTTGAAGTTGTGAGGAAGCAAGAACTTGTTCTTGCTTATAGTTGTTAATGTTGAGGTTGCACAAAGTGTATGTGCAACAAGTTGCTGTTGCTGCTGTTGTTTGTATTGCACAAATTGGTTGTGTAATAAGTTGTTGCTGTTGTAGTTATTGCTTGCACTAGAGTTAGTGTAAGTGTTGCTGTTGTTGTTCTTATTCCATATCAAAGGTATTGAGAAAGTTGCTGTTGAAAATCCACTTTGAAAGCAAAGGAGTAGTGGAGTAGAATCATTTAAGATTCGAACCACTCTAAATCTTGTGTCTTCACTCATTATCTCTCATCTCCTTCTTTGTTGATTTTGAGTACATTTGTTTTGTATTGAGCTAAACCGAGAAAATTCTGCAAAATTGCCCAACACTCTATTCACCCTCCCCTAGAGTGTTCATCACGGACCTTACACTAAGATGGGGCTGTTTTGAGCCTCCATCACAGGCCATGATTTTATCACCGTCATTATGATGTGTATCTTGATGATCAAGGCCTAAGAAGGTGTATTTTTATGGTTTCCATTCTCTTAGGCATTTGTATGTAACAAGCATCATGATCGTCACCATGATTATGGTCTTTATGATCATGATTATGATGGATGTGACTATACTTGAGTCCTAGCATGTCAAGATCCTAAAGGCAATGTATTATCAGGAATCATCATGATAGATGTTCATGGTAGCTTAAAGGACAAGAGGGATGCCATCATTTTAGAACATTGTTAATTTGAACAAGTTAGAAAAACCAATATATGTGTGCATGATATATTTCGGCCAAGAGGCCAAAATGTTACCATGATCAGGTTCAAATGGATATTTGAGGGTACACATGAGAATATATATGTGACATCAATAATATATGTAAGAATACACATATTTGTGGCGCAAAACAAAGTTGAAAATCAAAATACTGTGGGTGATCATTTTCGGCCAAAGGGCCCATGTGAGTCCCCATACGATGAACTAGATTTATCTAAATACACTTATGTAAATCCATGTACAATGAATATTATTTAAATAGTAAGCCAAGGAAAAACTAAGCTACTATAATGGAAATGATTACCACCAAAAAAAAGGGGCTGTTTTTGGCCATTTGGCGGAAAACACCCTGTAGTGGCATAATAGTAATTTTCAAGTCTCTAAGGAATTTAAAAAGGGGCGGTTTGAAGGTCTTTATAATTGAATTAAGCATTGGACGTCTTAAGGAAATAAAGTTGATAAATTAAACATCAAGAAGGGGCTGTTGTGGTTACTTAAACTGAAGGCTCCTTAAATAAGGATAAAAGAGTAATTTCACATAATAATATGATATGAAAATGAGTTAAGTAAGAAAAGTAGGGGCTGAAATAAATAAGGACATAGAACCAGTCCCGAAACCAATCATTCTTATACGCATATGCTAACATGATTTTCAAAGAAAAATGATTCCATTTATGATCACGTTTACAAAAACATTTCTCCTAAGATGGTTCAAAGGATTTTACGAATAATTAATCGTATCGCAAGACGAATGATTCCATACGACTTATGCATGTTCTATTGGCTGAGTGTAACACCTTGTCTGGGACAAAAGATCTCTGCCTTTCTGTTACGTCACGACGTTCTGTATGGAGAGCTGCTTGACATCTGGTCCTGGGGGAAGATGTCAGGGGCAAAATACGTTATGGCCAAGTATAACACCGTGTCCAGGGCTTGGGATCTTGGTTATAACGTGTCACCGTTAGCTCTAGGTATGTATGATGCAACACCGTGGCTGGCCATCGGGATTTATAAACGGTACTGAAGGCTACTCGGAGAATCATTCGTCATGTCGTGAGTACCGTTCTTATGATACGAAAAGTGCTATAGCCAACTCATGTTATGCCATGTTTATGAAAGTACAAAATGATATGTTTTAGAAAGTTTTATCATGCATGCATCATGTACATGTCCCACGAGCACTTGGTACCTTTAATTTATGACCATTTTTGTACTTTTCCTAGTATGATAATCAAATAAGTTCTGATAAACACATGATACTGAAACTAAAAGAATATGAGCGAAAAGCAACATGGACTATCTGAAAGATATGTAATCTCAAAGTAAAACTGACCGATGAATTTCACTGCTTGATTATTTATAAAGATTACTTCTGTTATATACTTGGAAGGTTACTTTCTTACGTGTCATGGATAATGCATGATCCCCTTGACGAATCTAGGCGGAAATACTTGATGAACGATTCATTATCACTCATTCCTTATTTTTACCATGTTCACCCGCAGGACTTTGTAGAAGACGATACTAAAGATTAGGTTCCGAGGGTTGCTTAGTAGACTCCTGTACCACCTTTTGTATTTTGATATTTCAGCTATGTACCTATGACAAATGTATTGATCATGTACCGTAGATACCTTATTGGATGTAGTAGTTTTGTACTTATGACGATCTTTTATTCCGTCTACTTTATGATGCTTCCACTATTCGATGCATGTTTATAACGATGTATATATTGATGTTATCGACGCGTTGTACTTCTCGTAGTAGAGTATGGCGGGTGCACCGTACTGAGACCCTAGTCTCGGGCGGGGCGCTACAAGTGGTATTAGACCGGAGGCTCCATATCCATAGTGGGCAACATAAAGAAAACAACAACATGTACGTAGGCCATGATCTTAGAGTTTAAGTTTGATTTTAGAATGAGTGAGCCAGCTTTAGTGTGAGTTTTTTAGACTGGTCTATTAGGGTTAAAATCCTAGACATAAATAAAGCTTGAAACTGAAATTTTATGACTTGTGTGAACTGATTATGTAAAATGGCTATGTCGATACAATGGCGTTGCGACCACAAGGTAGAACCCACGCAGTTAGACCATCACAGTTACCTCCACCACCACCAGCACCACAAGTTTAGGATCCGGTGCCACCCCTATTAGGGCAGATTCTACCTCCGCTAGCCCAGGGCCCTGGATGCATTCCATAAGCATTCTTTGATGCCATGGTCCAGCTGGGTCAGGCTGCCAGAAATGCCCAGGCCGCACTTGCCCCACCACCTCAGCAGCCTCATCAGTAGCAGATGGGCCCTCGATATTTTTTCGGGAGCTCAAAAGGTGGTGCGTGCCTAGTGTTGAAGGAGGATCTGATCCAGATGAGGCAGAGAAATGGCTGGATGAGGTCGAGTATTAGTTTGATCTACTGCAGGTACCGGACGAGGTCAAGGATCAGATTATCCATCCATTTTTGATTGGCGAGGCCAATCAATGGTGTAAGACAAATATCCAGCCACTGGCCAGACCTGTTGCTTAGGATAGAGTTGTGGATGATTTTCAGAAATTCTATATTCTGCCATCTATGACAATCAGAAAGATCGGTGAGTTCAAGTCTTTGAGACAGGAGCTAGGTATGGCGAATACAAATCTTGGTGATCGAATTAGCTTATTGGACCTTTACACTCCTCAACGATGATTAACAATAAACTAATCGTGCACGTTTGACTGTCTTAGAGTATAAAAATTGATTTACATCACTGATTGGTATGTTCCGTCTGTTATGGCAGACGAAAGGCTCACGATGATTAAGTTTGAGAGGGGATTGAGCTCGAGGATCAGGACTTGGATCTTTAATGCGAATCCAGGTAATTTTGGCCAGTTGTTGGATGCATGCTATCGGGTAGAGGGACATTGCCCAGAGAGATGTGGAGACCAGAGGTGAAAGGCCTTGAGAAGTTACAGATGGGCGGTCCGAGCAGCGGACCAAATTTCAAAAGAGATATGGTGGACGACCGTAGCCTCAGCGCCAATAGTAGGCCCTAGTGCAATAGCAAGGGCAGAGGCAGGTTCCACCCTAGCGACAGTAGAATCAGACACACCTAGCTTTCTCCAAGTGTCCGACTTGTCAGAAGAATCATCTCGGTGAGTGTCGCAGGGAGAGCAGAGCGTGTTTTTGTTATGGTAGGACATGACATATGGTCAAGGGTTTCCCAGAAAGGCAGAAGCAACAAAAAGGAGGACGTCCCTAGGCTAGCACCCGAGTCCATATCATGATAGACGCTGAAGTAGAGGAGGCACCTGACATTGTGACAGGTATCTTCAACTGCACAGTTGAAAATGATAGATATTGTCTGTTCTGATGGTTAGATAGCATTGCTGGTGTATGTTGAAACTCTATGCTCAGATTTTATGTGCTTAATATAGAACCCTATGTTTGTATTGGAGTGGATTCAGGTGTGATATTAGTGAATAACATATCGGCTAATGTGTTGTTCGATAGTGGTGCAAGCAACTCATTCATATCTAAAAGGTTCGCTAGGAACCTGGACAGCTGTCCTACCAGGCTGTAGATCCCTATAGAGTTCAGGTAGCTGCAGATCATATTATCGTATCTCACCATCTGTATAAGAATTATGGAATCAAGATGGAGGGTCAACAGTTCGAGGCAACACTGATTCCGATACAGATGGGAGACTTTAATGTGATTTTGCATATGGACTGGTTGTATCATAACCATGCCCAGATAGATTGCCGAAGGAAGCAAGTAGTGATCCAGAATCTGAGACAGAAAGAACTTACCTATCAGGGTAGCAGCAAGCTGAGGAAGGCTCCGCAGAAGGTATATCTGATAGCAGCACAGGCCTTCCGAGCATTAAGGAAAGGAGATGCGGGCTTCTTAGTAGGCACCGGTGCTGAATAGCATTCCTGTAGTTTGAGAATTTCCAGAGGATTTTCCAAGCTTGCTGCAGGATCGAAAAATCGAGTTTGAGATTAATGTGGTGCCTGGAGTAGAACCGATTTCTAAGGCCCCATACAAGATGGCTCTAGTGGAGTTAAAAGAGTTGAAAGTACAGCTGCAGGAGTTCATTGATAAAAAGTTTTTCCAACACAGCGTATCACCATGGGAAGCACCAGTGCTGTTTGTAAAGAAGAAGGACGGATGCATACAGCTATGCATCTACTACAGGGAGTTAGACAAGATCACTATTAAGAATAAATATCCCTTTCCATGGATCGGCGATCTATTCGACCAACTGAGAGGAGCTGCTATATTTAGTGTTAGTTTATAAAATGTTTTGATGATACAAAAAGATGTTTTAAAAGGACTAAGATGAAATTTCATATCTTAAGTTCGAAGCAAATTGAAGTAAACATGTGCGAGACGTAAAATCTCTCATGGATCGGATGAAGTATACATCAGCCCCTCAAGAGATCCATGTGAAGCTTGGTAAATATTTGAGCACTCAGATCCACGTCATACTCTCAGCCAAGAGACGTGGATCGATCGACGTGTATTTGAGAGACGTCGATCTCTCAGTGAAAGCATACGTCGATCGATCGACGTATAACTGAGAGACGTCAATCTCTCAGCTTAAGGTATGTCGATCGATCGACATACATCTGAGAGACGTCGATCTCTCAGCTAAGTGTACGTCGATCGATCGACATACATCTGAGAGACGTCGATCTCTCAGCCTAAAAGACGTCGATCGATCGACGTCATTCTGAGAGACGTCGATCTCTCAGCCAGGCATACGTCAATCCATCGACATCTGACTGAGAGACGTCGATCTCTCAGCTCTGGCACGTAGATCGATCGACGTCTCGAGGATTCAAAAAATTTTCAAACGTTGGAACAAAATCCAAGGGAGATCTATGATATTTTCTCTATCCAATCTTGCTCAAATTTCTTGTGGACTTTAACCCAACATACTACATGCTTCCTTGACTATTTTAACCATGTCTAAGATTCTCTAGGGTGGCTATTCAAGATCAAATCAATCCATAGGGTGGCTAAAGACTATTTGGGCACTATCTTGACATTTTTGAAGATGAAGACTTGGTGGAGAGCCTCAAAAACGTGGTCAACTTTAACCATAAATAGAAGAGGCTTGGATGAAGCAATTACACACTTTCAACATCATCTAGCTTCATTTTCCATTGTTGTATATTCCTCTCATACTTGTAAATTTTTTTAAAGCTTGATTAGTTTTTCTTTGTTCTTCATTGTTGTATATTGAGAGAAAGAGAGTCAAGCACAAGAGGAATCATAAATATTTGATCTCTTGCTTGTGCTTAGAATTGTGAGAAAGTGTGAACCTTACTATATTTATTCAACCCACTGTGAGAAGTTCTTGAGGGAACTTTTGTTGAAGTTGTGAGGAAGCAAGAAGTTGTTTTTGCTAAGAGCTGTAGTTGTTGTAGTTGCACAAGTGTGTTTTGTGCAAGAAGTTGCTGTTGTTGTTGCTTACATTAAAGTGTTAGTGTAAGTATTGCTGTGGTTGTTCTTATTGATCATAATAAGAAGAGTAGTTGTTGAAAATCTACTTTGGAAACAAAGTGGTAGTGGAGTAGAATCATTTACGATTCGAACCACTCTATATCCGGTGTACTCATTCACTACTTCTCATCTCCCATTCTTGCTCTGATTTTGAATATCTTTTGAGTTGAGCCAAACGAGAAAATTCCGCAAAAGAGCCAAACACTCTATTCACCCCCCTCTAGAGTGTATTTCAGACCTAACAATTGGTATCAGAGCATAACCTTGATTGCTTGGCCTATCTTTGCAAGTAGCAAGGTTAAAGATCATGGCAATGACAACCTCAACCTCAACCTCTTCATCTCACACTTCATCTCCTAAGCCTACTGCACTATTTTCCGGATCAAACACTAAAGCACCTATGTTTGATGCCCAAAATTATTCTTTGTGGAAATTTCGAATGATCAATCATTTGAAAGGCTGTGGATTCGATATATGGAGAGCCGTTGTCAAAGGAATTGAAGTTCCTATGATTACCAACTCAAAAGGAGAATCAATATTCAAAGATGAGGATGACTGCACCGATGAAGAAAAGATAAGATTTGCCATTAATGGCAAAGCATTTGATATTCTCTCAAGTGCTCTTACCACCACTGAGCTCATAAGACTTCAAGGTCTTGAAACAGCCCATGAGGCATGGAAAAGGCTTGAAATGATACATGAAGGAACTGAGCAAGTAAGAATGGCTAAACGACTTATGCTCATGAAGGAGTATGAGATGTTCGGAATGAAAAGCGGTGAGAATATTGAGGAGACAATCGATCGATTCACACGAATAGTGAATCAACTCTCTATGGTGGACAAGAAAATCTCAAATGAAGACCTTGTCTCAAAACTCCTCAACTCTTTGCAAAGAGAATGGACACCCAAAGTCACCGCCATCACCGAATCAAAGAATCTCAAGACTCTTACCCTTGATGAGCTATCCGGTAATCTTCTTACTCATGAAATTCTTATTGATGAACAAAATAGGATGAACCCTATCAAGCCCACACAAACATCACACAAAGGATTGGTGGTAGAGTCCGATGAATCGGATGAGGAAGTTGCCCTTCTAGTAAGAAAATTTAGAAGAATGACAACTAGAAACAAAGCTCAAGCAAGAAAATTTTTCAAAAGACCATCTAAAGAAAAGGAAGCAAGTGAAAATTGCTATAGATGTGGTCGACCCGGTCATTTCATTGACGATTGCCACATAAAAGAGCCGCAAAAGCAAGAGAAGAAGGTCTTTCCTCAAAAGAAGAAAGCCCTCAATGCGGAAGTAACCACGTGGGATGATCTCCTTTCGGAATCGGAAGGAGAAGAGTGTGAAGATCAAGGTGTTGGACTTGTTGCAATAGTTGACAATCCAAAGACTCAACATACTTGTCTCATGGCGATTGAAGATGATCTTGAGGTAAATTCTAATCCTTCAAATTTGCATGATGAAATAGGAGATTTACAAGATGACTTTGAAAAATTGAATTTAAAGTATAAGCATTTGAAGAAAGAGTTCAAGGAATGCATCTTAGAAAATAAGAGCTTGCATGATAAGAATATTTTGATGTTTCAAGAGCATGACATCATACTCACCATGCATAAAACCGTAGCTCTTGAAAATGTAGAAATTAGAAATGAATGTGAGAAACTAAAGATAGACTTACAAAGACTAACAAACGGCAAAAACAATTTAGACATACTACTTGGAAATCAAAGAATTGGAAATGATAAATCCGGTTTAGGATTTAATTCATCATCTTCTTCTATTAAGCCTAAGTCCTTAAAGGAGAAGGCAGATAATAGAAAAACACAACGAAATTCATCACCCTCTAAACCAAAGCATGTACCCACTTGTTTTCATTGCAACAAACTAGGACATGTGAAGAAAGCATGTAGAGCTAGATTTGGAAGTACATATGTTTGGAAGACTAAGGTCGACAAACTAACCTTAAAGGACCCAACCATCAAAGGGTACCAATACATACATCTTATTTTGTAGGCTCTCAAGGTGTTGGACTTGTTGCAATAGTTGACAATCCAAAGACTCAACATACTTGTCTCATGGCGATTGAAGATGATCTTGAGGTAAATTCTAATCCTTCAAATTTGCATGATGAAATAAGAGATTTACAAGATGACTTTGAAAAATTGAATTTAAAGTATAAGCATTTGAAGAAAGAGTTCAAGGAATGCATCTTAGAAAATAAGAGCTTGCATGATAAGAATATTTTGATGTTTCAAGAGCATGACATCATACTCACCATGCATAAAACCGTAGCTCTTGAAAATGTAGAAATCAGAAAAGAATGTGAGAAACTAAAGATAGACTTACAAAGACTAACAAATGGCAAAAACAATTTAGACATACTACTTGGAAATCAAAGAATTGGAAATGATAAATCCGGTTTAGGATTTAATTCATCATCTTCTTCTATTAAGCCTAAGTCCTTAAAGGAGAAGGCAGATAATAGAAAAACACAACGAAATTCATCACCCTCTAAACCAAAGCATGTACCCACTTGTTTTCATTGCAACAAACTAGGACATGTGAAGAAAGCATGTAGAGCTAGATTTGGAAGTACATATGTTTGGAAGCATAAGGGTCGACAAACTAACCTTAAAGGACCCAACCATCAAAGGGTACCAATGCATACATCTTTTGGTTTTGTAGGCTCTCAAGATAAATGAAGTAGCCAAAGAAGAAGGAACCAAATGGCTTATGGACAGCGGATGTTCAATGCACATGACCGGAGACAAAACGTTGTTCACCAAGATCAAGCTCCAAGATGGTGGAACGGTGTATTTTGGCAATGGAAAAGCCAAAATCCTTGGACATGGAGAAATTTGTAACTCTTCTTTTACTATTAGTAATGTATTATATGTAGAAGGGCTTAAGTATAATTTGACAAGTGTTAGCCAACTATGTGATGCTAATTTTCAAATTAAATTTGTGAAAAGAAAATGTGTTGTGAAAAAGAACGATAAGATTGTTTTTGAGGCTATACGTAAAAATGATGTTTACAAATTTAGCACACATGATTTGATATCACAAAATGTTTCTTGCCTAGTTGCCAAAAATGATTTGACTCAACTATGGCATAGACGACTTGGACATATTAGTTTTAAAAACTTCAAATAGATTTGCAAAAATGAAAAAGTCCAAGGTCTTCCAAAATTAAATTTCGAAAACCATGGCTTATGTGACACTTGTCAAAAGGCAAAGCTTGTTAAAACAAGCTTCAAACCCAAAAGTGAAATCTCCACCACCAAACCTCTACAATTGCTACATATGGATTTGTATGGGGACATTGGTACAGCAAGTCTAAGTGGAAAACATTACACCTTTGTGGTGGTAGATGACTTCTCTAGGTACACTTGGGTAATGTTCTTAGCTAAAAAGAATGATGCATGTCAAGAATTTATAAAGCTTTGTAAGAGATTAGAAAATCAAAAAGAAGACACAATTAAGGAAATTAGAAGTGATAGAGGTGGTGAGTTTGATGGAGAATTTCAAGAATTTTGTGTATCCAAAGGGTATGGACACAATTTTTCAGCTCCAAGGACTCCTCAACAATATGGTGTTGCGGAGAGGAAAAATAGAACACTTCAAGAAATGAGTAGAGCCATGCTAAACGAATTTGAGCTACCCAAATATTTTTGGGCCGAAGCGGTAAATACCGCTTGTCATGTGATCAATAGAGTTTATTTGAGACCATTTCTCAAAAAGACTCCTTATGAGCTTTGGAAAGGTAAAGTACCAAATATTGGTTATTTCAAGGTATTTGGTTGTAAGTGCTTTATACTTAACACCAAAGATAACTTGGATAAACTCGACTTCAAAGCTGATGAAGGAATCTTTATGGTTTATGCTCAAAATAGCAAGGCATTTAGAGTATATAATAAAAGAAGCATGAAAGTTGAAGAATCAATTCATTTTAAATTTAGTGAACTCAATGAGGATAAATCAAACATTAATGATGATGATGATGATGGTGAAATACTTGAAGTAAGCCATATAGAGAAATTTGAGAATCCAAAAGGAAATATTGTTATTGACCTTAGGATTGATCCCCTTGAATCTAAGGTTGAAGATGAAGAAGTAGGATGAGACACATCAAATTTACCGGAATCATATAAGTATAGGAAAGATCACCCTAAAGAGTTGATATTAGGTGAAACTAGTCAAGGAATAATGACTAGGAGAAAATACAATGAAAATGCTTTCATTTCACATGTTGAACCTAAAAATATAAAGGAGGCAATAAATGATGAAGATTGGTAGCTATGCAAGAAGAATTAAATCAATTTGAAAGAAGTGATGTTTGGGAATTAGTTGCTAAACCAAGTGATCATCCCGTAATTGGCACTAAATGGGTATTTAGAAACAAAATGGATGATAAAGGAAACATCACTAGAAACAAAGCTAGGTTAGTAGCCCAAGGATATAGGCAAGAGGAAGGCATAGACTATGATGAGACCTTTGCCTCCGTAGCTAGGTTAGAAGCTATTAGGATGCTATTAGCATATGCATGCTATAAGGATTTCAAACTATATCAAATGGATGTGAAATCCGCATTCTTGAATGGAATAATTCAAGAAGAGGTCTATGTAGCTCAACCACCGGGGTTTGAAAATCATGATTATCCAAATCATGTTTTTAAACTCAAAAAGGCCCTTTATGGACTTAAACAAGCTCCTAGGGCTTGGTATGATAGATTAAGTAACTTCCTACTTGAGAATGAGTTTTCAAGAGGAAAAGTCGACACTACTCTTTTTATTAAAGAACAAGGAAACCATCAATTGCTTGTTCAAATTTATGCGGATGATATTATATTTGGTGCTACTAATAATTCTCTTTGTGAGCATTTTGCAAAATTGATGGAAACATTCTCCAAAGGGAGCTATCGAACCTCCTATTTATGAATTCTGCAAGAAGAAGAAATAGAATAGAGGTCTACCTTTCCTGCAGCTAATGAAGCTAATGCAGCTATGAGCTATTGCAGTTATTGATCCTTCTATCGATCGATTTTCCTGATTTTTAAATGAGCATGATGGGTGAACTCAACTACTTCCTTGGTCTACAAATCAAGCAAACTCAAGATGGAGTGTACATATCTCAAACAAAGTATACAAAGGATTTGCTCAAGAAGTACAAATTCAAGGATGGAAGAAGTGTGAGCACTCCGATGAGCACAAGTACAAAGCTTGACAAAGACGAAAAAGGAAAGCCGGTTGAGGTAACAAAATATAGGGGTATGATTGGTAGTTTACTTTATTTAACCGCTAGTAGGCCGGATGTTTTGCATGCTATGTGCTTATGTGCTAGATTTCAAAGTATGCCTAAGGAATCGCATTTAGTTGCCATTAAACGTATCTTTAGATATTTAAAAGGAACTTTGAACTTTGGGTTGTTTTATCCCAAAAATGGTTGTTTTGATCTAAGAGGGTACAGTGACTCCGACTATGCCGGAAATCTTGTTGATAGGAAAAGCACCTCCGGGACATGTCAATTCCTTGGAGATTGCTTAGTTTCTTGGTTTTCCAAGAAACAAAATAGTGTGTCACTTTCAACGGCGGAATCCGAATATATATCAGCCGCTTCATGTTGTGCACAACTACTTTGGATGACAAACACATTGAATGATTACAATGTTAAGTTTGATAAAGTTCCCATTCTATGTGACAACACATCCGCCATAAGTATAGCACAAAATCCGGTTCATCATAGTAGAACCAAACACATTGAAGTGAGGCATCACTTCATAAGAGATTGCATTCAAAAAGGATTGGTATGCATTGAGTTTGTTCCAACAAATGACCAACTGGCGGATATCTTTACCAAATCCCTTCCCACTGAGACATTCGAATCAATTAGTACAAGATTAGGGATGATAAACATCATTTAAAGGCATAAAAATTGAAAATCTCAAAAATAGGTATACGTCGAACGATCGACGTATCAAAACAAGAGATCGACGTACGTCGATCTCTGACATCGATCGATCGACGTACGTCGAACTCAGACGTCGATCGATCGACGTCGTCGAATCTGCAACCTTTAAAACTCAAAAAGCAGCGACCTATTCCTCATTTCTAACTCACTCAAACCTCTGAAACCCTACCAAAAACCTGCGCCTCCTCATCTAAAAATCCTTCTTCTACTCAATTTCATCTCTAAATCACAACATAGTCATCTCTACACTCGATTTTCATCTTCTTCAGCCATTCCTCTCCAGAAATCCCTAAATTTCAAGCCCTAATTTCTCTCAAAATGTCTTCAAGGAGCAAAAATACCACTAAGAGGCCAAGATCTTCTAGGGGTGGAGGAGAAGGTTCAAGCACCTCTTCTCAAGGCCAAACATCTCAACCTCGAAGAAAACAATCTATGGATGAGAGTCAAGCACAATTGCTAGCCACAATTAGGAGTAATTTGACTCTCTCAAATTTCCCTTGGATCAAACCCAAAGATGCAAAGGATGCTTTGGAGGAACCCCTAATCCTCGGTCACGTAAGTTACATCTCTAGACATGCTCAAAAGTTATTTGATAAATGGGAAGATGCTGATAGACCCACTATCCCACTCAATTTGCTTAAAATAAATGATATTCTAAGCAATGATGAACTAAGTCCCATCATTGAATGGTTAGATGTTCAAGAGTGGAGAAATATTTGGAATGAGAATGAGATGCTCAAAATGTCCACTAAATATACTAGGCTTTTTTATGCGAATTTATGGATTGAATACATAAATGGCCTTCCCTTAGCTCTACATTCAGTTATTGATGGACACCATGTGAAATGGAAAGTTGAAAAAATTTGTAGCTTGATTGGTGTACCCAACGAAGGGTACTATGAGTTTGATGCATGGAAATGGGATACGGCTAGGTGGAAAGTCTCTGAAGATGAAGTGAAAACTTTCTTAGGCTTCCATCCAAGTAAAAACACAAATGACATGCCTTTAGTTTATCATACCCTTCTTGCCATTGTTACATTCTGCATCAATGGTAAATCTGCAAAATTGCCAAGTAACCTTGACTTCTATATAGCATACCGAATAGCTAACCGTGAAAAGGTTAACTTTGGAGATCTTTTTATGACAAATGTTGTCAAAGCCGCAACCAAACAAAACAAAGCCCTTCCCTATAGTAACCTTATCTATAGGATGCTTGTGAAGTCGGGTATTTATGTGGATGACACGGATGTTGACAACATAACGCACAAAGACTTTTATGATAAAGTCAACATCCAACAAATACTGAAGTCTAGAAAAGAAGCGATGAGGAGAGAACACGAGGAGGAAGCAAGGGAAGAAGAAGACCTTCCGGATGAGGCACCAATTCCTAAACCAGAGACTCATGAAGAACAAAGTAGCTTGAGCTCAAATGTCCCGGAGCTTCAAGCTCAAGTTGCTAGTCTTCAGCAGGAAGTTGGTGAGCTAAAGGGCAAAGTATCCATGCATGAATCAAGATTTGCCAAGTTCAAGGCAAAGATGAAAGTGTGCATTCCTGGAATCACGTTCTCTTCATATGAAGACTAGGGTGTTATTTAAATGTGCTTCTTGTTCTAGCTTAGTATTTGTTGTTGGTTGTAAAACTTTGATGTGTCTTTCAATTTAATGAAGTATTGTTTCTTATTTTTTGATGCTTTCAAAAAGGGTGAGAAAATGGTTATTGTTGCTTAAGTGGCTTAGTGGCTTATTTGTTGATTAAGTGGCTTATTTGACTTATTTGTTGCTTATTGGCTTATTTGTTAAAATGGTTTATTGCATGATGAGATTGTTTGATAGCTGGCAAAATAAGGTAAGTTTGGAATTGGAATCTTTGTTAATTGTTGGTAAAATGAACAATGAGCATGAAGAGTTATTGATGCATTTTTGAGAAAGTTGGATTGTTGATACACGTTCGGTTGAGGGGGAGCAAATTTCAAAGAAATGTATTTTGGTTGAAATTGCAAAACCTTGTTCACATTGACCACTACGGAAGTTATAAAGTACACATACTTAGGGGGAGATTGATATTTTTCAAGTTTGAAACATTCAAACAATTAAAACAAAGGAAAAACATCTTTTAGAATCTCGGTTTTGAAATCATCAAAAAGGGAGAGATTGTTAGTTTATAATATGTTTTGATGATACAAAAAGATGTTTTAAAAGGACTAAGATGAAATTTCATATCTTAAGTTCGAAGAAAATTGAAGTAAACATGTGCGAGACGTAAAATCTCTCATGGATTGGATGAAGTATACATCAGCCCCTCAAGAGATCCATGTGAAGCTTGGTAAATATTTGAGCACTCAGATCCACGTCATACTCTCAGCCAAGAGACGTGGATCGATCAACGTGTATCTGAGAGACGTCGATCTCTCAGTTAAAACATACGTCGATCGATCGATGTATAACTGAGAGACGTTGATCTCTCAGCTTAAGGTATGTCGATCGATCGACATACATCTGAGAGACGTCGATCTCTCAGCTAAGTGTACGTCGATCGATCGACGTACATCTAAGAGACGTCGATCTCTCAGCCTAAAAGACGTCGATCGATCGACGTCATTCTGAGAGACGTCGATCTCTCAGCCAGGCATACGTCGATCGATCGACATCTGACTGAGAGACGTCGATCTCTCAGCTCTGGCACGTAGATCGATCGACGTCTCCAGGATTCAAAAAATTTTCAAACGTTGGAACAAAATCCAAGGGAGATCTATGATATTTTCTCTCTCCAATCTTGCTCAAATTTCTTGTGGACTTTAACCCAACATACTACATGCTTCCTTGACTATTTTAACCATCTCTAAGATTCTCTAGGGTGGCTATTCAAGATCAAATCATTCCATAGGGTGGCTAAAGACTATTTGGGTACTATCTTGACATTTTTGAAGATGAAGACTTGGTGGAGAGCCTCAAAAACATGGTCAACTTTATCTATAAATAGAAGAGGCTTGGATGAAGCAATTACACACTTTCAACATCATCTAGCTTCATTTTCCATTGTTGTATATTCCTCTCATACTTGTAAATTTGTTTAAAGCTTGATTAGCTTTTCTTTGATCTTCATTGTTGTATATTGAGAGAAAGAGAGTCAAGCACAAGAGGAACCATAAATATTTGATCTCTTGCTTGTGCTTAGACTTGTGAGAAACTGTGAACCTTACTATATTTCTTCAACCCACTGTGAGAAGTTCTTGAGGGAACTTTTGTTGAAGTTGTAAGGAAGCAAGAAGTTGTTCTTGCTAAGTGCTGTAGTTGTTGTAGTTGCACAAGTGTGTTTTGTGCAAGAAGTTGCTGTTGTTGTTGCTTACACTAAATTGTTAGTGTAAGTATTGCTGTGGTTGTTCTTATTGTTCATAATAAGAAGAGTAGTTGTTGAAAATCCACTTTGGAAACAAAGTGGTAGTGAAGTAGAATCATTTACGATTCGAACCACTCTATATCAGGTGTACTCATTCACTACTTCTCATCTCCCATTCTTGCTCTGATTTTGAATATCTTTTGAGTTGAGCCAAACGAGAAAATTCCGCAAAAGAGCCAAACACTCTATTCACCCCCCCTCTAGAGTGTATTTCAGACCTAACATTTAGTAAGATCGATCTTCACTTTGGTTATAACTATCTGAAAATTAAGGTCGAGGATGTCCCGAAGACCTCTTTCCAAACCCGATATGGACATTAAAAGTTTTGGTAATGCCGTTTGGATTGACCAATGCCCCATCTGCATTCATGGATCTCATGAATACCGTGTTTCATGAGCAATTGGATAAGTTTGTTCTGGTTTTTATCGAGACATCCTGGTGTATTCACCGGATGAGAATACTCATGCCGACCACTTGCGTGTCGTCTGACTATATTAAAAGATAAGTCGTTGTACATCAAGTGCAGCAAGTATGAGTTTTTGTTACAGAGTGTTGCCTTCTTAGGGCACGTCGTTTCGGAGGCTGGCATAGCTGTGGATACCAAGAAGATCGAGACGATTACAGATTGGCCGTGACTGACAAACGTCAGCGAGGTTCAAAGTTTTCTTGGGCTAGTAGGCTATTATGAGACATTCATAGAGGGGTTCTCCAAGATAGCAGTACCACTGACCAGATTGACACAAAAGAAAACAAAATTCGAGTGGACCGCTGACAAAGAAAGATGCTTCATCGAGCTTAAGCAGAGATTAACATCAGCCCCAATCTTAGCCCAACCAGTTGCCAGAGAGAGTTATATTATCTACAGCGACGCATCCCGAAATGGGTTAGGTTGTGCCCTGATGTAGAAGGATCGAGTTATTCCATACGCATCCCAACAGCTTAAACCCTATGAACAGAATTACCCTTTGCACGACATGGAATCGGCCGTCGTAGTATTTGCGCTAAAAATCTAGAGACACTATTTGTATGGGAAATGGTGTGAAGTGTATACTGATCATAAGAATTTGAAATACTTGTTCAACCAAAAGGAATTAAATATGAGGCAGCGCAGATGGCTTGAACTGATAAAGGATTACGATTTGGCTATTCATTATCACCCATGTAAGGCTAATAAAGTGGCGGGCGTACTGAGCCGAAAATCCAGTCATGCAAGATAGACACCTTTGGAGCGAGAGATGGCTGAGTTCGAGTTAGATATAGTCAAACCTACAGCTAATATTCTGACAATGCTAGTGATATCACAGACATTGATCGAGGAGATGCATACAGAGGTCCTAAAGGAAGCTCATAATTCACGACTGTCTGTACACCCCAGAGCCACTAAAATGTATCAAGATTTGAGACGGCATTACTGGTCGAATAGAATGAAGTGACAAATTGCTATGTAAAGCGGTGTCTAGTATGCCACCAAGTGAAGGCGGAACATCAGAGACCTGCTGGAATTCTATAACCATTGGAAATTCCCGAGTGGAAGTGGGAACATATCACTATGGATTTCGTAACGGGACTTCCAGGGACTCGAGGCGACAGCGGCACAATATGGGTAATTATGGACAGACTTACTAAATCAGCGCATTTCTTACCAATCTCAATTCAAGTGTCGGAGAAACTGGTATATATGTATATGGATGATGTTGAGAGTCTGCATGGTGCTCCGGTGAGTAAAGTATGCGACAGAGATCTGTGTTTCACCTTCAGATTCTGGACCGTGTTGTAGAGCGCTATGGGTACAGAAATTCGAATGAGTACCGCCATTCCACCCACAGACTGATGGACAGACCAAAAGAACAATACAGACACTAGAAGACATATTATGTGCATGTGTGTTGGAGTTTCGTTGTAGCTGGGATAAATCTGTTAAGCTGATGGAGTTTGCATATAACAATAGCTACCACAGTTCGATTGAAATGGAACCTTTTGAAGCGCGGTTTGGACAGAAGTGTCGATCACCACTATATTGGGATGAGGTAGGTGAAAGAGCAATTACAGGGCCAGAGTTGGTTGAGTAGACTAAGGATAAATTCTGGCTAATACGCGAGAGGTTGAAGACAGTCCAGGACCATAGCAAGAGCTGGGTAGACTCGAAATCTCGACCTATCGAGTTCGAAGATTGCGAAAAGGTATATTTGAGAGTATTGCCGACCAAAGGAGCTATGCACTTCGGAATTAGAGGGAAGCTAAGCCTCGTTTAATTGGGCCGTACGAGATCTTGGAGTGGATCAGATCAATAGCATATCGGCTAGCATTGCCACCTTCAATAGCACAGATGCACAATGTATTCCACGTGTTAAGGTACATTAAAGTAATCACACTGAACGGAAAGCTACTTGGGAGCCAGAACGGCAGATGAAGGACCAATACCCTCAGCTCTTTAACTGAGGTATGTAAGTTTCGAGGCTGAAACTTTTTATAAGGGGGAGGAAATGTTGCACCCCGACTCTCGTTACGTGCCTAGAATGAATTTAGTTGTGATACCGTAACTTAGTATAATGTGTGTATGTATTACCTTAAATAAATTGTAAAATGACTAAATTAACCTAATGAGTGTAGGCTAATTAAGTTGTAAATAAAAGAATTAGTACAAGTTTTATTTAAGAATTAAATAAAGGGAAAAGAAAATTACACTTAAGGGAAATAAAGCAAGGCTAAGATGGGTAATTTCCCTACCTATTTGCACCCCACCCCACCCATCCAACCACCCTCCTTCTTATCCCCAAAATTTCTATTTCTTTTCTTTTATTTCTTTCCCCTTCAATCATTCCCATTTCTTACACAATGTAAGACACCCATCCACTAGGATTTCATGCAACCGCATTTCCATCCCCCTAACTTATTAATTCAATAATTTCTCATCATTGCCTCCTCCAACAATGTTTTCGACCAAGGCAAGGGGATTGAGAATAAAACTACCTCCTCAAGCCATTCACCCCATTTCATTTTACAACTCAACTTTCTCACTCAAGAACCATTTTTTCCCTTTACTATCTTTCTCTCCCTCCACCCACAAAACATTTTCGCCTCCTCATCTACCCTCTCCAACCGAGAGTACCAAGCCAAGGGGAGAAAGGAAATCCTCCATCTTCAAGCAAGCACCAAGGCACCAAATTAAAGGTAGGAATCTCTTCTTCTCTTCTACAACCGTATTCCATCCTCCATCTCTTCAAAAGTCTCACCATCTATTCCATCCTAGGCCTAAACCGTGAGCACACAAAAAAGTGGTAGGAGGACTTTCTTTAGCTAATCAAGTGGGAAACCTCAAGCCATTCAAGTAAGAATCACTTTGGCTGAATATTAGAGCCTCCATAACCTTGTCATATTTTAAAGGTGACTAACTTTTCTTTCCTTTTTGCCTTCAAGGCCGTGTACACCTCAAGCCAACACAAAGAAGCAATCTTGTTCTTCTAAGTGTAAGATTCAATTCTCAATGCAAGTATTTTTTCGTAGTTTCTTCAAGACTGTTTAAAAAAGAGTCTCTTATGTTTATATCAAAGGATGGATTATGCATGCATATGTTAAAATGAAGCCCTTATCACTATGATATGAAAGAGTAATCTTGTATGCTCAAACTATGTATGCATGTGTGTTATTCTTGTATAGTTTCATGAATATCATTAGGATGATATCTATATAGGACATGCATGGCAAAAATCTTAGCATGGACAGTCCTTTGAGGGCATGCATGGCATAAGGAAGGAAGAACAATCATGCATTCATCATCCTTGTGTAAAATGTAAGTAAATAAGTACACTTTCTTGAAAAGTGTACTAAGAATCGCATCAAAACATCATCTTTTTATGTGCATGTTGAATGATCATCGTTTCCTTTGTTTTCATATGCATGAGAATGTATTTACATGGTTATGGCCATGACATAGTATGTTTATGGTGCATCGTAATCTATATTATAATGCATGCCATGAAAACTACCATTTTTGATGATCATCACCACATCATCAACGTTACCCTTCTAAGATGGGGCTGTTTTGAGCCTCCATCATAGGCCATAATTTCATTACTATCATTATGATGTGCATCTTGATTATCAAGGTCTAAGAAAGTGTATTTTTATGGTTTCCATTCTCTTAGGCATTTGCATGTAATAAGCATCATGATCATCACCATGATCATGGTCTTTATGATCATGATTAGGATGGATGTGACTGTACTCGAGTCCTAGTATATTAAGATCATAAAGGCAATGTATTATCGTGCATCATCATGATAGATGTTCACAGTAGCTTAAAGGACAAGAGGGATGCCATCATTTTAGCACATTGTTAATTTGAACAAGTTAGAAAAACCAATATATGTGTGCATGATATATTTCGGCCAAGAGGCCAAAATGTTACCATGATGAGGTTCAAATGGATATTTGAGGGTACATATGTGAATATATATGTGATATCAATTATTTGTGGCACAAAACAAAGTTGGAAATCAAAATAAGTGTGGGTGATCATTCTCGGCCAAAGGGCCCATGAGTCCCCATATGATGAATTACATTTATCTAATTACACTTATGTAAATACATGTATAATGAATATTATTTAAATGGTAAACCAAGGAAAAACTATGCTATTGTATTGGAAATGCTTACCACCAAAAAAGTGGCTGTTTTTGGCCATTTGGTTAAAAACACCCTATAGTGGCATAATATTAATTTTCATGTCTCTAAATAATTTAAAAAGGGGCTGTTTGAATGTCTTTGTAATTGAATTAAGCATTGGACATCTTAAGGAAATAAAGTTGATAAATTAAACATGAAGGGGCTGTTTTGGTTACTTAAACTGAAGACTCCTTAAGGACAAAAGAGTAATTTCACATAATAATGTAATATGAAAATGAGTTACGTAAGAGACTTAGGGGCTGAAATAATTAAGGACATAGAACCAGTTCCGAGATCGGTCATTGTCATACGCATATGCCAACATGATTTTCAAAGCAAAACGATTTCATTTACGATCACATCTACAAAAAGATTTCTCAAAAGATGTTTTAAAGGATTTTACGAATAAGGAATCGTACCGTGAGACGAATGATTACATACGACTTATACAGGCTCTGTTGGCTGAGTGTAACATCTTGTCCGGGACAAGGGATCTCTGCCTTTCTGTTACATATACGACGTTCTGTGTGGAGAGCTGCTTGACATCTGGTCCTGGGGAAAGATATCAGGGGCAAAATGTGTTATGGCCAAGTGTGGCACCACGTCTGGGGCTCGGGATTTTGGTTATAACGTGTCACCGTCAGCTCTATATATGTATGATGTAACACTGTGGTTGGACCATCGGGATTCATAGACGTTACTGAAGGCTACTTGGGGAATCATTCGGCATGTCATGGGTACCGTTCTCATGATACGAAAAGTGCTATAGCCAACTCATGTTCTGTCATGTTTATGAAAGTACGAAAAGTGCTATAGCCAACTCATGTTCTGTCATGTTTTATCATGCATGCATCATGTACATGTCCCACGAGCACTCAGTACTTTTAAGTTATGACCATTTCTGTACTTTGCTTAGTATGATAATCAAATAAGTTCTGATAAACACATGATAATGAAACTAAACGATTATGAGCGAAAAGCAACACGGACTATCTGAAAAAAATTTAATGTCAAAGTAAAACTGACCGATAAATTTAATTGCTTGACTATCTTTACAGATTACTTCTGTTATATACGTATATACGTGGAAGGTTACTTTCTTAGATTTCATGGATACATTATCCGTTCTGTGTTTTAGTGTATCCTTTCCACTACCCTAATCCCCATACATGATCTCCTTGACGAATCTAACCGGAAATACTTGCTGAGCGATTCATTATCGCTCATCCTTAATTTTACCATGTAGACACGCAGGACCCAGAGCAGGAGTTTGTAGAAGACGAGCCCAAAGAGTAGGTTCCAAGGGTTGCTTAGTAGACTCCTGTACCACCTTTTGTATTTTAATATTTCAGCTATGTACCTATGACAGATGTACTGATGATGTACCGCTAATACTTTATCGGATGTAGTAGTTTCGTAGTTATGTCGAATTTTTATTCTGTCTATTTTATGATGCTTATGCTATTCGATGCATGTTTATGACGATGTGCATAATGATGTTATCGACGCTTTGTACTTTTCGTAGGGCGGGCGCACCGTACCGAGATCTTAGTCCCGAGCAGGGCGCTATATCATGTGTATGGATTTATTTATGATGAACGTGTTAAACTCTATTTGTAAAATGGAGATGAATATGTAAGTATTTATCATGTATATTATTTCAGAAACCCGTCTCCGCATCTTTCATACCATGGCGGATCTAAGGGGTTTACTTGCTGGGCAATTCGTTTATCGTCCAAACTTTCTATTTAAATAAATTGCAGATAACAGGGACAGAGACAGGGACGATGTTTAAGTAGAGGACGAGTCGGAGTTAGGTTATCCCTGATTTGAGATGTAGGCTCCCGGATTTGCACTTAGATGCTTATTTTGATGGTTATGTATTATGGGCTTATTTTGGAACACTTGTATGATGTATGGACTATGTACTTTGGATGAATTGTACTTTCGGACATCTAGATATTTTGTAATGTTCAAGTTATAATGCTTCCACTATATTAGTCCACGTGTTATGTTGTGACATGTATTCGATTGGTATTGATGCATTGTACTTGTCTTAGTAGAGTACGGCGGGTGTACCGTTCCAAGATTACATTCTCGGGTAGGCCGCTACATGCATACAGCCTATGCAAGATGAGAAAATAAGAGGTCGATGTATTTAGCCATGTGACAATCCTTCCTTAGTTGTCTTAAGTTCATTAGAGGTGTGATGTGTCTTCACCTAGTTGGCAATCCTGTGTTGATTATTCATTAATCCATGTTGGCACATGTTTTGTGACAGGGAAAATAAAATAAAATCTTATTTGAATACCTTTTGAATTATCACCCGATCAAGTTTTGATGCTTGGAATATTCTTGAAAACCGATCAAAGATAATTGATCCTTGTTTTTTTGGTAATAACTGGAGGTTTGAAAACCCTCATTTGCCCCCCCCCCCCCCCCTTCAATTTTTTTTTAAAAATTTCTTCAATTTTGAATATACATATATTTTGATGTCTTCTTGGTGATTGAATCTCCATAAATGTGGAATGTAATCAACTCTTGATAGGTCTTCTAAAACACCCCTCGAGTATGTAAATGAGTCTAAATACGTAATGAATATACTACAAAAAGCTCAGCTGGCCGCGCTCCTTAATGTGTAGGAAATTCGAATTTTGAACTCCATAAATCGATGAATTCATGTCTTCAATCAATCACCATCATTTCATATAGATAAACTATGATTCCCACATTGTAATTATCACAATTGAACAGGAAAATCAGTTCCAAAACAGGTACACTTGGACGCACCCCTTTGGCATGGAAATTCAAACTTGAATCAACTTTGTAATCTCTACCGAATTGAATATTGTAAAGTATAATTGTCTCTTGCATTTTTGGAAAGATTTTGGTCTTCAACATGTGATGGTGACTGAAATGCATAAATAAAAATGGAGTATACGAGCTGGACATTTTTATGCGGTAATTTTGTGACATGTCGATTCACGTATGCTAAACATTTGACATGGCGATTTACATCGGTAAACTTTTGACATGTTGGGCTATTTATGATAGGAATATGACTTGGAATATATGACATGGAATACCCTTTGATATATATATATATATATATATATATATATATATATATATATATATATATATATATATATTATGAAGCGAAATTTTATTAACCTGAAACCTCACTTATGGCAGAGGAAAACCATATTACAAAAGTCAGAATATGTGAATAAATGAATCAACGAACTAATAATCTCATATCTCCAATCGTATATGATATGCCGTATTAAAACCTTGCCAAGTAAAACCATCCTTGTGGATAAAACCTTGACGAAGGAAAAAGCGTACATATTTTTACGGCTGTCATTGATATGATAATAATGTAACATTGTGTACAAATGAAGATGTGCTGCAGACGGATGTAGTAATAATTTGAGACTGCCGACAGTGTAATCGCCAACGTTTGATCTTAGTTGCACTTTGTTGAACCATCCCTCGAAGTCTCCATGGAAAATTTGATGCCACCGTGACAGTCGGATGAAAGGAAGCACTTGGTCCAAATAAATGGTAGTCGCCACAGTTGTAATCTCACGCGGATGAAGAGAACATATTAAAAGAGGATAAAGTCCAAAAGTAATAAGCAGAAACAGAATTCCAAAATGCATACCCAAGTCGCCTTGACTAGGCAGCCAAGGCGACAGTGTGTAGATTCCAGCAGTAAGAAATCTGGAAGTATCTGCTTCTTGATGTAATCCTATGATCCAACAGCATAGCCCTCCGATCGCCAATGAGAGAATAAGGATGTGATAAATGCACCAGTGTGATGTCCAAGTCGTTCCAATGAGACAAGATAGCATGTTATATTTATGTAAGAAACCGCGTAAGTCGTTGAAAAAGGGATGTATAAACATACCGTGCCTGCCTGCAGCCCAATGGGTGCAGGCAGGTGATGCAAAACAGCGCCAATCCATATGGAAGACCGTAAATGTCAAGGAACGCGTAATTGAACAGATGTGAGATCCAAAGTGACCGCCGCCCGTGCCTGCCTGCAGCCCAATGGGTGCAGGCAGGTGATGCAAAACAGCGCCAATCCATATGGAAGACCGTAAATGTCAAGGAACGCGTAATTGAACAGATGTGAGATCCAAAGTGACCGCCGCCCTGACCAAAGATGGGATAGTAGTCGAGGTATAGTAAGTCGTCTTTGGGTATAACATTGCCTGCTGTGCTAAGTAATGTGCTGCCATATTTGCTTCGCGATAAATATGACTGCTAGGGAGCCGATGAGAATGAACTAGATCAAGCAGCCAACGAAGATGGGAATTCCCATGGCTGACGTGAGCATGCATGAGTTGGTCTGTCACCTGGGCGCAATCTGACTCGAGGGTAATTGAGCGATAAAACGGAAGGAAATAGAGAAGACCAAAAAGCGCAGCTTGGATCTCTGCATGAAGAGGAGGGCATTGCGGGAGCCGAAATGATAGTGCTCCTAGACATAAGCCTCTATGATTACGTAATATGGCATCTCCTGCTGCAAAGTGCCGCCCCACTGCAGCATCCACATTGAGTTTCAATCGACCCGACGGCGGTGTGTTCCAACGTATTATGACTGGTCGAGGTGGTCGAGGAGGAGGAAGCCAACTGAAGATCTGCCTTGGGTAGGTAGAAAGTTTAGATCCTACTATTTTTTTGTGCCACAGATTAATATCATAATGGATGGATGATCGTAGGAAAACTGTTGTAAAAGTTGTTTTGTCCCCATATACCATGGAAGTATAAGCACACCAAATGTTGTAGACAATGATTGCGGGAATCACTATTTTATAAACACCAATTAGAGTAGAAAGAGATGACCGATACCACCATGCAAGAAGATACTGACGTAGTTGCAATGAAGAAGGAGGGGGACAATGCAGCTCCCTTGCAAAATAATACCATATAGGGTGAACGTAAGAGCAAGATAGGAAAACATGGTCTATCGTGGCGGAATCGCGCTTGCAGAACGGGCATTGTGTTGGTTGCGCCGCAATGTATCGTCCAATATAATCCTGAAAAGGCAATGCTGAATGAAATATACGCCATAAGAACAGTCGGATAGAGGGAGAATGATGCTTGGACCAAATAAAAGAGGCAGACAGCACGGTTGGAGAAGAGGTTCGGCAGATGTCATAGGCACTCTTGAGTGAAAATTCCCCCAGTGTCGTTGGTAACCATGTGAGCTGATCACCTTGTCCTGCCGTGTGCATTAAGCAGAAAGAATGAATCCGGCAAATCGTTTTCCAGATAGGTGAATCTGTTAGCCGAGGAAGATAATCCTGTCGTTGACCATATTTCGCATGCATGAATTTGCTCCACAAAGTTGAGTTCTGATGATAGGACCACCAAATACGGCAATGATATGCCTTTTGTAGGACGTTTAAATCCCGTAGGCCTAAACCTCCCTCAGCCTGTGGTTTGGTAATGTTTGACCATGAGACCCAATGATGTCGTCGACCCCAATAAAATGCAGCCATTTTGCGATGAATTATCTTTATGACCGATTTTGGCATGCCACCCGCTGCCATAACATGAAGAGGTAACGCAGCAATTACAGATTGTAACAGCACTAGTCGGCCTGCAGCAGATAATAATTTGGAGTGCCACCCATGAAGTCTGTCATCAATATGCTGTAGCAGCGAGACACAGTGATGAGAACGAGAGATACCCTTGTGTAGATAGGATCCAAGATATCGGAACGGAAGATTTGAGAGACGCATGCCCAGAATATGCATGAAAAGTTGTCGTTGTTGTGGAGTAACAGCAGCAGAGGGAATCATACTACTTTTTTGGAAATTCACTTTCTGGCCTGAAGCAGTTTCATAATGTTTAAGAAATGTCTGAAAGTGTTGCAAGTTCCGCTGTGTACCACGAAGAAATATCAGAAGGTCGTCTGCATAAGCCAAGTGCGTAATTGGGAACGGTATACGTCCCAAACGGAACGGCTGCACAACACCTACTACTATCAAAGCATTTAAGCCTCTGCTAAAACCTTCTGCTGCTAAAATAAATAATAAAGGAGATAAAGGATCTCCCTGCTTAACTCCTCTGAATGGGCGAAAATAAGTAGATGGCTGACCATTGATTAATACTGCAAATGTGGTAGCACTCAAATGATTCAGAATAATACGCGTGAAAAAACCTGAAAATCCGAAGGCCTTAAGGAGTAATTCCAAGTATTCCCAGCTAACTCTGTCAAAAGCTGATATATATATATATATATATATATATATATATATATATATATATATATATATATATATATATATATATATATATATATATATTGATGTGAGGTTGACAGGTTGGTCACAAAAGCTTATGGCTAGAAGAGTGGCGTTAATACAGTCAGTGCTCATTGCTATGCCTTTTCATATTATGGCGGCGGCTAAGCTTCCCAAAAGTGTGATTAATGAGCTTAACAGGAAAATGTCTAATTTTTTATGGAATGATCATCATCATTGGAGGTCGTGGGATTCTATCTGCTATCCAAAAACGGAAGAGAGTTTGGCCATTCGTAATTTGTGTGCATTACAGAAGGCTTATGAATGTAAGTTGTGGTGGACATTATCGCTTGCGACTAGACAGTTGTCATCACACAATAGTTTATATTACAGTTTCATTTGTTGATTGTAACTGGATCAATTTTGCTTTCGTATACTTTTGCTTTACATTGATTTTTGGGAGAGTCTCCCATAGACTTCATGAAACAATATAACCACGTATTCCTCCGCCACGAGCGAGAGCAACTATTAATAAAACATTGGACGGCACCGTCCGTCTTTCACCAAAAAAATATATAGACACATATATATGTATGTATATGTATATATATGTATTCTATCTTCTTGGGATCATCATCCGCTTCGTCGTGGACCCTCCGCTGTCGGGGCCGCCGCCAGTGCTAGCAAAACCATCTTTTGCTGATATTCTTGCTCCAAAGATTCTATCTACACCATCATTAAAGCGCCCTGTTTAGCGATACAAGGGACTTCCATCACTGACATTTCCGATGAGGAGGTGATATTATTTTCATGGCCATATCGTTTTTCCTAATTGGTCCCTTTTAGAATGGTCGTCCAAACAATTGAATTCTTCCTTTGAGAGGATTGGATTTAAAGTCACCCCTAAGCTTGGCCATCTGGATGATCGGTATATCATCATTACCTTTGACAATCAAGAAGATTATAAATGTTGCTTTTTACGTCAATCATGGACTTTGTATGATTTTCATATAAGGGCAAATGGACCCTAATTTTAACTCAAAATTCGATAACCCTATTGTTCTTGTATGGGTTTCAATTCGAGGCTGCCTCTGTCCTTGCTAAATAAAAAGGCATTATTGGATGTCGCAAATATGATGGTACAGCTCTTCATATGGATGCTGAAACTATGAAGTGCCTTAGGCCATCGGTAGTGCATCTTTGTATAGATGTTGATATTTCCAAGCCTCGTCCGTCTCGGCTCCATATTGATGTCCCTTTATTTTGTTCAGACAGTCATATTTTAAGGCATGCGGCGAAAAATTATGGTAAAGAAGAATAAGATGCGCAAATTTAAAGGCATGAGGGGGATGGGGATCATCCAGACCCTGCTCCTGGTCGTATGGATCCACAGAAACGTTGGACACCAAAAAAGAAGGGGGAGGTGTTGAAGAATTTGATGCAACCAGACAACAAAATGATGTCGTTGATGTGAGCAAGAACAAGGTGTGCATTTCAATCAAAGAAGAATCAATAACTAGCTAGTTTGCCAGAGTAAGCATGTCAGTGAAAGTTGAATTGATGGAGGTTGAACTTGGTGAGGAGCATTGAGTGCGTCGGGCTAAAGGCTGAAGGAGGAGTTCAGCAGAGCAGAATGGGAAGAAGAAGACACACGCAGGAATTAGTTTAAAAGGGGTGAAAAGACAAGAAAGCCCCTGGTGGTTATGAACGTTTAGTTATATGAGTAAGGGTATAATTGTAAATTTGAGGTCAAGTAACTGAATTTTTCCCTTTCTTCTTCTTCTATATGTACCGAATGCACTGTAGAATTTCATGTATGAAGAATTGACGGTTTCTTCCTTTTACTACAAATTCTTTCGTTTGATTTTGTTGCGTTCCATTGCTGTGCCGCTATAGCTCAGCGGATTGGTGTTGAGTTCGATCAATTTCATCATGATATCAGAGAGACCAGGTTCCTCTGAATTGTTTCTGTTTTCTTCAGTTGTTTATTTTGTTTTGTTTGATTCTGGGTGTCTGCTGTTGATTGGTTGTATCTCGTTCGAATAGACATTGTTGAATTGAGTATTGTTGCTGTTGGATTAATTGATATATGATGAATTCGAATTCGAATGCTTCCTCTTCGAGAGGAACTCAATCGCATGGTGTAGATAATCCGCATCAAAATCCCTATTACTTGCATCGGAATGACAGTCCTGCAATTGTCTTAGCACAACCTGCACTCAATCCTCATAACTATCATACTTGGAGTCGTACATTTGAGATGGCCTTAGTAGTCAAAAACAAGATTGGATTCATTGATGGTACTATAGCGAAACCCGCACTCACGGATCCTGAATTTTCTCTCTGGAGACAAGTTAATACAATGGTGCAGTCTTGGATCATTAATTCTGTGTCACATTCAATTGCACAGAGCATTATGTGGTTTGATAGTGCGTTTGATGCGTGGAATGATCTCAAGTTGAGATACGGTAGTACTGATCCGTTTAGACTGTCAGATTTGTTGGAGTCGTTTTATGAAATCAAGCAGGAGGCTCTGAGTGTCAATGAATATTTCACAAAATTGAAGGTTGTCTGGGAAGAATTGATGTCTGTTAGGCCTATACCTATGTGTGTGTGCAGGGGGTGCAGGTGTGATGTAGCTGGAAAGATGAAGCAGTTTGTTGAGAGTGATTACGTTGTAAAGTTTGTGAAGGGTCTGAATGAGAATTTTGATCAAGTCAAGTCCCAGGTGTTCGTGATGACACCATACCGGATATAAACACCACATTCTCTATGGCACTGAAGTACGAAAGGAAAGTGGTTTCTGACTTAGGAACAACGATGTTTGAGAACAATCCTACTGCCTTGATGACGGAGGAACAAACTGGTGAGGTGTTTGCAGCAAACACTTATTCAGGGAGGCAGCAAGCTGGAGGATACAGAAGAGGGAAAGGCAGGTTCTATGCGGATGGATCAAAACGATTTCAATGCACACACTGTGGCATGATAGGGCATACAGCTGAGAGATGCTACAGGAAATTTGGTTTTCCACCTGGTTTTAAGCCCAAGAATCAAGCCAACATGGCTGAGTACGCAGACACGGATTCACAGACTTCTCAGCTTGATCAACCTGTGAAGGGCATGCAGTCACTGATGTTTACACCACAACAAAATCAGAAGCTCATGACTTGGCTGAATAAATTGGATGATAGCCAAGAGGAAGGCATGGTCTCTGCTGGTCATGGCACTGTTCTATCTGCTAAGACTGAGAAGGTAACAGGTAATTCTACAACCAATGCATTAAACACATGGATTTTAGATTCAGGAGCTACTGACCATATTGCATATAATCTGTCATTGTTTACATCCTTTAAGCCTATTACTCATGTCTCCATAAAGCTTCCAAACAACATGTCTGTACAAGCCACACACAAAGGCACAGTGATCATAAATGAGTTCTTGACTCTGAGTGATGTATTATACATGCCCTCTTTCTCCTTTAATCTCCTTTCCTCGAGCAAACTAGCCTCTGATCCCAGACTAACCATCATGATTAATGGATCTCACTGTTTGATTCAGGATCAATTGTCCAAGAGGATGATTGGTTCAGCTAGACTAATCTATGGCTTATACTATCTGTGTGGTGATGACCTGATGCCACAACATGCTGCCTGTATTTCAATACAGGACTCACCTTCCTTGATATGGCATTATAGACTTGGGCATGCTTCTCATTCCAGAATAAAAGAGATCCAGAGACATGACTCATCAATCCCAGGGGATCCTCTTGACTCTCCCTGCACTATATGTCCTTTAGCTAGACTAAATAAACTCCCTTTCCCTGTTTCTACTTCTGCATCCTTAAAGCCCTTTGATTTGATTCATGTTGATGTTTGGGGCCCCAACAGGCACCCCACTTTGTATGCTCAAAGATACTTTCTTATCATAGTTGATGATTGTACTAGATACACTTGGGCATATTTGATGAAATCAAAAGAAGAAGTCAGACATATATTGCAAAGTTTCTGCATACATGTTCATACCCAGTTTGAAAGACATGTAAAAGTGGTGAGGTCATATAATGCCAAAGAATTTAAAATGAATGACTTCTATATGTTGCATGGGATCATACACCAAACAAGCTGTGTTTACACCCCACAACAGAATGGGGTGGTAGAAAGGAAACACCAGCATATCCTAATCGTTGCCAGATCCTTACTCTTTCAAGCTAATCTGCCCATGACTCATTGGGGCTTTGCCGTACTCCATGCTATAAACCTGATCAATATTCTTCCAACACCATTACTGCAGCATAAATCTCCTTTTCAAATTTTGCATAATAAGACCTCTGCATATCAAACTTTGAAGGTCTTTGGATGCCAAGCCTATGCACATAATACAGATCCCCACAAGCATAAATTTTCTCATAGAGCCGTATCTTGCTTGTATCTGGGAAATGCCCAACACACCAAAGGTTTTATTCTTCAGAACATGACCACAAAAGCTATCTTTACATCTAGAAATGTTCAATTTCATGAGCTTTCATTTCCATATGTAGTCACCACTGACCATCAGCTTCATCATCCCTCTGAACCGCAGTTCTCACATCCTGTAAAAATGTTTCCTTCAGCCAGCCATCATGCTCCACCACCAAACTTTTCTAGTCCTGATTCCAATAATGAACATCAGATTCCTACACCGTCTTTATCTTCAGACTCACCACATATTCATGAATCACTTCCATCTCCTTCTCCTTCACCTCCTATTGTGTCTGCTCCTTCATCCACACCTTCATCTCCATCTCCTTCACCTACGTCCTCTTCTCCTTCACCTCCTAGATCTTTGACTCCAGATACTACTGCTGCTCTTCCCACTCTAATTCCTGATATACCCTTAGTGTTTCCAGCTGAACCTCCAACCAGACACAGACGAAAACCTGCTTATCTACAAGACTACCACTGTAATCAAGCTCTCACTGATATGCCTATCCTCACTGATCATAACGTTCCTTATCCTATTCAACATCATTACTCCATGGCTCATTTAGCTCCTGAATATAAAAACTATGTTCTTAATCTTAGCTTGCAGCAAGAGCCTGTCATTTATCAGCAAGCAGCCAAATCAGTGCAATGGCAGCAAGCCATGGCC
The DNA here is from genome assembly GCA_036186865.1 of Eustoma russellianum. Taxonomy (NCBI): domain Eukaryota; kingdom Viridiplantae; phylum Streptophyta; class Magnoliopsida; order Gentianales; family Gentianaceae; genus Eustoma; species Eustoma russellianum. The sequence continues at coordinate 30,137,737 of AP025056.1, forward strand.
CAGGAACTAGCAGTGTTAGAAGCCAACGATACCTGGACACTGATGCCTTTGCCATCAGGTAAGAGGCCCATTGGCTGCAAATAGGTGTATAAGATTAAGAGGAAAGCAGATTGCACTATGGACAGATACAAAGCACGTTTGGTTGCCAAAGGGTACACTCAGGTGCCTGGCATTGACTATGAAGACACCTTCTCCCCCGTAGCCAAGATGACCACTGTCAAACTTGTTATGGCTTTAGCATCATTGCAGGGTTGGCATCTACATCAATTAGATGTCAACAATGCCTTCCTTCATGGGGATCTCCACCAAGACATCTATATGACATTGCCTGAAGGACTTACCTCACCTCTGCCTGACACCGTTTGTAAACTCAACAAGTCCCTTTATGGCCTTAAGCAAGCAAGCCGGCAGCAGAACGCTAAACTTACTGCTTTTCTTCTCTCAACTGGCTTCACACAGTCCAAACATGATTATACCCTGTTTGTTAAGAGGACTTCTGCCTTCTTTCTAGTTCTTCTGGTGTATGTCGATGACATTGTACTTGCAGGTGATTCTCTCCAAGCTATTCAGGATATCAAAGTTGCTCTTCACAATGCGTTTAAGATTAAGGATTTAGGTGTATTAAGGTATTTTCTGGGCTTAGAAATTGCCAGATCTCAGGGGGGCTTGATGGTATGCCAAAGGAAATACACACTTGAATTGTTGGAGGATACTGGATTCCTGGCATCTAAGCCTGCAAAGACTCCAATGAAACAAAACATTTAGCTTGCATATGATGACTCAAGCTTAATTGCAGATGTAACTGCGTATAGGAGGCTCATTGGGAGGCTGTTGTATTTAACCATTACAAGACCTGACATTACCTATACAGTGCAGCAACTATCTCAGTTTCTAGACAAACGAACAGAGTTACACTTGGCAGCTGCACACAGGCTCCTAAGATATCTTAAGAATAGTCCAGGCAGAGGCATACTTTTCCCTAGCTATGGAGATCTGAAGCTGAAAGCTTTCTCAGACGCTGACTGGGGAGGATGTACAGAAAGTAGGAGATCTGTAACGGGGTACTGTGTTTTCCTTGGAGGTGCATTTGTGTCTTGGAAGGCTAAGAAGCAGACGATTGTTTCAAAGTCTTCATTAGAGGCAGAATATAGAGCTCTTGCCTCAACTTCTTGTGAGGTTCAATGGATTCTCTATTTGTTGAAAGATTTGGGGGTTGACCATAAGGAACCGGTTGAGATCTTTTGTGATAATAGAAGTGCCATCTATATAGTTGAAAATCCAGTGTTCCATGAAAGAACAAAGCACATTGAGATTGATTGCCACATTGTGAGAGATAAATACCAAGAGGGGATCATTGTACCGATGCCTATACGGACGGAGATGCAGCTAGCTGATTTACTTACTAAGCCACTAGATTCAAAGAGGTTAAGCAATCTGACTGACAGTTTGGGGATGTGCAACATTTACTCTCAGTCAGAATTGAGGGGGGGTGTTGAAGAATTTGATGCAACCAGACAACAAGATGATGGCGTTGATGTGAGCAAGAACAAGGTGCGCAATTCAATCAAAGAAGAATCAATAACTAGCTAGTTTGCCAGAGTAAGCATGTCAGTGAAAGTTGAATTGATGGAGGTTGAAGTTGGTGAGGAGCATTGAGTGCGTCGGGCTAAAGGCTGAAGGAGGAGTTCAGCAGAGCAGAATGGGAAGAAGAAGACACACGCGGGAATTAGTTCAAAAAGGGTGAAAAGACAAGAAAGCCCCTGGTGGTTATGAACGTTTAGTTATATGAGTAACGGTATAATTGTAAATTTAAGGTCAAGTAACTGAATTTTTCCCTTTCTTCTTCTTCTATATGTACCGAATGCACTGTAGAATTTCATGTATGGAGAATTGACGGTTTCTTCCTTTTACTACAAATTCTCTCGTTTGATTTTGTTGCGTTCCATTGCTGTGCCGCTATAGCTCAGCGGATTGGTGTTGAGTTCGATCAATTTCATCAGGAGGTCCAACCTGGAGCGAATTTTTTCAAGAACTGATGCTTTGAAGATTAATGAGGATCAACAACACAAGGTTCATGAAGATATGTCCTAACCTTCTATTCCGTTGGCTAAGAATATGAATGAAGAGGGGGTGAGCACCAATTGTTTCAGGTTTGAGTTCTATTTATGAGCCAACATGCACATCGATAGCTGATCAGACTTATCAAACTAGCGACTTACAAGTCACAAATCTTCAAGATAAGGCCAGGCTGGGTCGTTCGCATGAATTAAGAGAGGACGTTTCAGATGGGGTTTTTGTTGCAAATGTATCCGATTCGGAGACTGTTCCTATGGATCGTGCTGATCGATATAACAGTCTTATGAGGGATTCTCTGGTCATTGATAATTCTATTCTTTAGGATATCCGCTCCTATGTTTTCTTCATAGTTAAGAAGCTTGGAAACGGGAAATGAAAGCGGCTGCCATTGATATTTTGCGTCGTCTTCGAGATGTTGTGCATGTAGATGATGATGCGAATTTTAATCCATCTCAGGATGAGTCGGTTAGGCCTCCTATGCTGCATGTGCGAAATCCACAAAGATCACGCCATTAACTACGAGCTTCCTCACTATCATCTATGGTAACATGTGTTAGGCCAAAACAAATTGCGGAAGCATGAAAGTTACCTCCGGCCATTATCGTTTAGTCGTCGCCTTCGAATCGGAAGCCTGCTGCAAAGGAGAATCCTTGCGGAAATAGAGCCTTCCAGCCTATGCCTATCTGAATGCTGTATAGCTATGATTGATGGAATATCATAGGCCCTTTATTTATAGGCTAGGCCAGGGACCCCTTTCCTTATTTGACTGACAATTAATTCCTTCCATCAAGGAAACTTAATAATTACCAATCAATCAGAATCAAATCTGATAATTAATGCAGTCAATAATTGCAACGTATATAGCCAATATAACATACGGATACATTATTCATGTGATCCACATTAGTGATTTATAAATAAATCATGAGATTATAACAATCAATTATAATTAATATAATTGATTCTAACATTCTCCTACTTGGATCACATGTCGAATGCTAGATAACACTGCATAAGTGACAAAACAATATGGCCATAATTTATTGTCACTTGGATCTATTGACTACCAACTTAGATTGAAAATACAACACATGAATCAAGGCGGTCATGCTTTGATGTCAAGCACTCCCTTCCAAAAATTACAATGCATCATACGCTCAATCTAACAAAATGAATGATTTACTATAAATCATCTCAAAATGGGTCCACGTCCATGGATCAAATAGATCCTACAACTTTAAATGGGCATATTCAAAGTCAACAAATGTCTAGACAAAATAAGATCAAAGTACAACAAATCAAGTAGAACTAAGAAGTCTCATATCAACAGCGTGATCCCTGAAAACTTTAACCGGTAATTCTTTAGTTATAGGATCCGCAATTATTGACTCCGTACTAATGTGTTCAATCTTTAATTCTCCTTGTTTAACATGATCTCTGACCTTCAAATACTTTATGTCGATATGTTTACTGCGACTCCCACTTTTATTTTTTTCACAAAGAACACATCAGCTGAATTATCACAGAAAATCTTTATGGGTCTATCAACAATATCGACAACCTTAAGACCACTGATGAAATTTCTCATCCATAAGGCCTGTGACGTAGCTTCATAGCATGCAATAAACTCAGCCTCCATTGTGGATGAAGCAATAATGGATTGCTTCATACTCCTCCAAGACACATCTCCTCCAGCAAAAAGAAAGATGTATCCAGAAGTAGACTTACTCGTATCTACACAACCAGAGTAATCAGAATCAGAATATCCAATGACTTCCAAATTCTCTGATCGTCTATATGTGAGCTCATAATCTTTGGCTCCTTGTAAATATCTCAACACCCTCTTGGCTGCTTTCCAATGAGCCATACCAAGGTTGCTTTGATATCTACCAAGCACTCCAACCGCAAATGCAATATCAGGTCTGGTATAGACCAATGCATATATAAGGCTCCCAATGAGCGAGGCATATGGAATGCTTTTCATTTGATCATGCTCTAATGCATTTTTAGGACACTGGTCCAAACTGAACTTTTCTCCTTTGACAATAGGTGACGCAATGGACGCACAATTCTGCATAGCAAATTTCTCAAGTACTTTAATGATGTAGGCCTTCTGAGAAAGACCAAGTATTTTACTTGTTCTATCTCTGTGAATCTCTATGCCAAGGACATAAGAGGCTTCACCCATATCCTTCATATCAAAGTTCAAAGCGAGAAATCGCTTAGTCTCATGCAATAACCCAAGATCACTGCTTGCTAGTAGAATATCATCCACATATAGGACTAAGAAAGTGTATTTTCTCCCACTCATCTTGAGGTATATACATTGATTAACAATGTTCTTTACAAAATCGAATGAAGAGATTACCTCATGAAACATGATGTTCCATTGACGTGAAGCCTGTTTAAGTCCATATATGGATTTATTCAATTTGCAAACCAGTTGATCACTATCACAATTGACAAAGCCTTCAGGTTGACGCATGTATACCTCTTCATCAAGAACCCCATTCAAAAACACAGTTTTCACATCCATTTTATGTAGCTCAAGATCAAAATGAGCTACTAATGCCATGATTATCCGAAATTAATCCTTGTTTGAGACAGGAGAGAAGGTTTCATGGTAATCAATGCCTTCTTTCTGAGTGAAACCTTTGGCTACAAGTCTTGCTTTATTTAGTTCAGTGTTACCAAACGAGTCTCTTTTGGTCTTAAAGACCCATTTGCATCCCACCACAGAGGCTCTGTTTGGTAACAGAACAAGTTCTCAGACATTGTTTTTAGCCATCGATTCCATATCCTCTTTCATGGAATCGTACCATAGTGACGATTTGTCATAACTCATGGTTTGTGAAAACGAGATAGGGTCATGATTTAGTCCAATGTCATAGTCAGACTCTTGAAGATATACAACATAATCGCTAGAAATTCTGGCCTTTTAGTTCTTGAGAATCTTCGTACTCCCACTGGTTCAGTAGATGTGGGATTAGTGGGTTCAGTTTGTTCTTGATGTGATTCTTCAATTTGAGGTTGTACAATTGGCGGCTCTTCACTTTGTTGAATAGCAACCGAATTGTCCACATATAAGGGTACAACTTGTGTACCCCTTCCTCAAAATTGAATTCACGATTCGAATCACTCCCACTGACTTCATGATCCTCTAGAAATTTAGCATTTCTAGCTTCAACCACTTTTGGAGTATGTGAGGGACAGTAAAATCTATATCCTTTGGAGTTAACTGCATACCCAATAAAATAACCGCTTTTCGTTCGTTCATCCAGTTTCTTTATGCTTGGGTTATATACCCTAACTTCAACTGGACAACCCCATATGTGTAAATGTTTTAAACTTGGTTTCCAACCATTCCACAACTCGAAAGGTGTTTTAGGAATGACCCTAGATGAAACCCTATTTAAAACATACACAGCGGTTTTTAGAGCTTCACTCCAAAAGGATATAGGCAAATTTGTTGTGCTAATCATGCTCCTGACCATGTCCATAAGAATCCGATTCCTTCTTTCCGCAACACCATTTTGTTGTGGTGTGCCATGCATGGTTTATTGGGCAACAATACCCTCCTTTTGAAGGAATTCGGCAAATGGACCAATCATTTGTCCCTTTTCTGTGTAACGTCCATAATATTCATCACCTCTATCCGATCGGACAATTTTAATTTTCTTCTCCTTTTGTTTCTCTACTTCTAATTTGAAGATTTTGAACACATCAAGTGCTTCAGATTTTTCAAATAGAAGATGGAGATACATGAACTTTGAATAGTCGTCGATAAATGAAATTAAGTATTTCTGACCATTCAAGCAAGGTGTATGAAAATGTCCACAGATATCCGTGTGTATGATTTCAAGAGGTTGAAAATTTCTTTTGGCACCCTTAATGGTCTTGTTTGTTTGCTTGCCCTTTACGCATCCCACACAAGTACCTAAATCCGTGAAATCTAGAGTTTGCAAAACTCCTTCATTCACCAACCTTTTCATTCCTTTTATTGAGATATGTCCCATTTGTGCCAAAGACTTGATGAGTTCTCATTGATAATACAACGCTTTGTACCAGAAACTATTAAAAGAGTATGCTCGTAAATGGGATCTAACTCAAGTTGAAACAGAAAATCATTCAATTTCGCAGAACCAATAACTTTATTCTCTTTCAAAACATTCATTACAAAAAGATGTGAATAGAAATCATATCCAATAATCGAAAGTCTTGAAAGAGAAACTAAATTTCTTGAAAAAGAAGGTACATAAAAGGTGTTTTCCAAATCAAGTTGAAAACCAGTTTTCAAAATGAGCCTATAAGATCTCACTCCTTCAATAGTAGAGCGCATCCGGTTTCCAGAATAGATGCATTGCTCACTTTCATTCGGCTTCCTCAGGTTTAGAAAGCCCTGCATGGTTTTCGCAATGTGAATTGTAGAACCACAATCAATCCACCATGTATTATCAGAAACCTCACTAAAATTAGATTCATGACGCACAAAGGAAAAATTACCTTTCTTCTCCAGCCATCCCTTATATTTCAGGCAATCTTTCTTCCAGTGTCCATTTTTCTTGCAAAAACGACATGTGTCTTTATTGCCGGTTTTCTTCATTGGAACACCTTTGTCCTTCTTTGCATTTCACTTAAAATGAGTCGCAAGATGCACAGACTCAATGGACTCATTCTTCAACCTCTGCTCCTCTTGAACACACATGGTCAGAAGTTCATTAATTGACCAGTTTTCTTTATGTGTGTTGTAGGAGATCTTAAATGGAGTGAACTCCGAAGGGAGAGAGTTGAGTATGAAATGCACAAGGAATGACTCTGAGATTTCAACCTTTAGATAGCTTAATTTAGGAACAATGTCCCTCATCTCCATGATGTGCTCGCGCACACCACGGCTTTTGTCATGGGTCATGTTTGAAAGCCTCTTCATAAGGGTGCTGGCAACCGCCTTGTCAGAGATTACGAATTGTTCATCAATGGCTTTCATGTAAGCTTTGACATTATCAAGATTAGGGATAGAACCCCAAATGCTTGGACTTATACGAGACTTGATGAGCATCATGCTGAGGCAATTAGATCGCTGCCAGCATTCGTAACTAGACCGCTCAGATGGCGTACTTGATTCCGTGGGATTTGGTAGTTTTTCCTCACGGAGTGCCAGGTCTGAGTCCATGCACCCCCAACGTCAAAAGGATATTATCCTTCCATTCAGTAAAATTGTCACCAGTCAGCATTAGAATGTTAGCAGAATCAAATAAAGCAGTAGTGAGAATAACTGCATAACCAAAGAAACATATATCATGCTATGGACATATATAACCAGAATGAATTAATCAAGTTAATTCAAATAGTATACTCTAAACCTTCCTGTGGGTAGAGGTCGCACTCATGCATAGAATATACTTAAAACGGTATGAAAATTAAAAAAGACAAAATATTTCCGTACCTGTGGGCATAGGAAAAGTTTATGTTTAATTTTCTTGATTAATAAAACAATCACTTCCCTGTGGGGCAGAGTGACTACCTTATTTATCAAAACCTTAGGTATGATGACATTTTATTTTCTTTAAACCGTACAATTTTAAGATGCTGTGGCTAATCTTAAAATTAAGAAAATAATTCTTTATATGTCATCAACTTTAAAACGCTTTATATGACATCAACAAAAGATGAAATCATAATGAAAATGTGAAGTGAACCGATTCAACAATACCCCAGAAAAGATCATGAATCAATTTCCTAGACAGGTATTACCATTCCACGTAAAATCTCAGGCCGTGCGGTGGGGTCACAATGGTCCCGCTTAAGTACCGACTTTCTAGACAGAGATTACGTGCACGGTGCATTTATCACACTTTCAATAATTCATCTTTTACATTTGCCACATAGTTTTTCTCAAACGGATGCATAATCATAATTGTAATAAACAAAGTTAATTTATAAACATATACTTGCCAATAAGTATGGTCATATATATACAAATTTAAACATGTAAAAACAATGGATCCTTCGAGTAATCCGCAAAAATAGAAATCGGAAGAAAGAACAAAGTGTAACGGAAAGTACAGCCTAAAATATGATGCGTAATTAGGCACTGACGTGGATGAAGTGTTGCCTTAAAGAATTTACGAAAACATAAAAATGGGGCAGATAATGTAAAATCAAATCTTTCTCTATTAATGATAATGTTTTACTTTCATTCATGTGAATACTATATTTCCTTCCATTATTTTTCCTAGCAATTTAAGATAAACTTATCATCAATGTGTGAGCCCTTTTCTGAGATATGCAATCGGCATAAACAAAAAACAAAATGCAGCAATTTCAGCAATCGGCAGAAACAAAACACAGATGCATTCTCGGTATTGAGCTGCAAATTTTTTTTTGAATTTCATCTTCATCCTGAGATTACTTTGCTTTTCCTTCTCCTTTTCGCTGAATTTCAACAGAAAACAACAATGTCCAAAAATTCCAATCTTTACAGAATCTCACCAAATTGTCTTCTTAATCACAAATTTCTTATTACGTGTACCCATGAGAACCAATCAGACGTTACGATACAGTGGATGTGGGATGGTCTAAATAATCTGATCTCAACATTCATGAAGGGAAGCTTTTTGGATGCAGATTTGCAAAAGAAACAAAGATTAGAATAGATAAAGAACTTGCTCTCTAAAAGCTTTGCAACGTTCTAGTCAATAGGCACTGAAATACTTAAACTAGAGTTGCAAATTTCAGAAATTGGAATTCTGTACCCGAAGGTTTATAGATGAGAGAAATATTACGAAGAGCAATTCTACAATTTCAAAGAAAAATCCGACTTCATCGATTCAAAAATTTTACTCATTTAGAATGAACTATACTCGAAGCAACATAATGCAATCGTATGCAGCAATTTCGGCAAAATAACAGTACACACAATTGAATACTGAAGGCATCGAAAACTATAATCCCGTAACCTTTGAACGATTAGATTACATTAAAGGGTATGGAAGAAAGTTTTCTAAATACAAACGATATGGTCAGAGGTGGCTCTGATACCAATTGTTAGGCCAAAACAAATTGCGGAAGCATAAAAGTTACCTCCGGCCATTATCGTTTAGTCGTCGCCTTCGAATCAGAAGCCTGCTGCAGAGGAGAATCCTTGCGGAAATGGAGCCTTCCAGCCTATGCCTATCTGAATGCTGTATAGCTATGATTGATGGAATATCACATGCCCTCTATTTATAGGCTAGGCCAGGGACCCTGTCATACCCCGCAAATTTTTAGTCTGGCTTTTAATAATTAGAAAAGCAATTTAAAATGTAATTTCAATAAAGGTATAGGTCATGAAGTTTAATTAGACAAAACTTAAGGGGAGAAATATACAAAAAAAAAAGGGAAAATGAGGGAACTTGGCCAAATACCAAAAGTTGCCCAACTGCCTATGGGGGAAGTTATACAACAATTGTATAACCTCCCCATTATTCAGCCGTTGGTTAGCATACCAAAAGAGAGGAGAAAACGGCTACAGGAAAAAGAGAAGAAAGAAGAGAGGAAAAGAGAGAAAAGAGAAGAAGAAGAGAAGAAGGAAAAAGGAAGGAAGAAGGCCAATCTAGGTTCAATCTTTACCAAGATTCTGCAGTAAATTCATAAGGCTAACAAGAAACAAAGGCAAGTAATCTTTCTATACGCTTTACGCAAATTTTGATACATTAGGCCCTATGTTCTTACAAAGAGAAAACTTGGATCACACATTAGTAGTTTTTGATTTGTCTATGCTAAATGTTTTACTATACATGTAATTGTTGTTGTTGATTGAGTAAAGTTATGTTCTTTGGGCCAATATCTGAAAATGGTTATGTTGTGATCTTTGTTGTTAAATATGCCCACAAGAGTGTTATACGCGATATATTCATTGTTCTTGTGTAAGTTCTTAAGATGGTGATTACACCTTAGATGCTTTGAGTGTGTTTGCAGGGAGTGGAAGGATGAATGTTGACATTCTTGGAAGACTTGTTGGGTTGGAAGGTTTGAAGATATCTATTGAAGGTTGTGGGTGATAGAAGGTTTAGGGTGGATATTAGTTTGCTTGTTTAAGAATCAAATCATGTTAGTTGTGTGTTAAGCATGATGAATTCAGGAGCTAAGATGGATCTTGAAGGGTTGAACATGAAGGGGTTGAAGAAGAAAGGTGTTGGGTGGAAGTTACTGCAGGAAAACTGCAGTTTAGAACCGTCAGAACACTTCGAACACCTACATTAGGCGCTCTATGTCACATTAGGCGCCTAATGTAGCGTTCAATGTGTCCTGAAGCATCCCCGAACACTTCGAACACCTACATTAGGCGCTCTATGACACATTAGGCGCTTCATGTAGGCGTTCAATGTCTACGGCACATCCCCGAACACTTCGAACGCCTAGTATAGGCGCTCTATGTCACTTTAGGCGCCTCATGTGGCGTTCCAAGTATACTGGAAGTCTTTTTGACCCTTTAGGCGCCCTATGTAAGTGTAGCAACTTTATACACTTCCTGTGAACATAAAATGCAAGGGTATTTGAGTTGTAATTGAGGAATAGATGGTAAGATTGACTAAGTAAGAATAAGATTGAATCCCAAGTGAATTAATGAGACGAACGGACTTGGAAAGATACAAACAGGGAGTGTTTGAGGTGCAAGACCGTATACTTGATATGTAAGATGTGTGTGTGAGATACCTTTATTATCTTCCATTGCTCATAAATTACAAAGTGTTTTGAAAGTGTGCTAGAGTTGTAAACATTAAGTGTGAATGAGTAGGGTTAAGTATGAATTCGAAGTGGATTCGTGATACGAAAGGGCATGAAGTGGTATGAATGAGGTGTATTTGAGTAGTAAACGTTAAGTGTGAATGAGTAAAGTTAGGTATGAATCCAAAGTGAGTTAGCAATATGAAAGAGCACAAAATGGTACGAAAAGGGTGTGTTTGAGGAAGTATGAACGAGAAAGGTTAAGTGTGAACTCGAGATGATTTCGTAATTCAAAGGGACATGAAATGATACGAGCAGGATGTGATAGAGGTTCAAGACTTTGTACTTGATATGTAAAGTGTGTGTGCATGTTTACACGTTTGATATGATGTTACATGAGCATTCTGCATCATGACATGGGCACTTGCATTTGATTTGAGAATTGCTTTGCGAAAGAACATGTGTTTTCAAGAAAAGTTTGAAGTTTTCGAAAGACAAGATGGCTGCTGGTTGATCACAGGGTACAAAAGTCACGCCTGCGGAAGCAGGGTATAAAAGCATGATCTGTGAATCAACAACAGGGTATAAAGTATTTTATGGGACCGTAGACCTATCAGCACGGAAAATAAAGTTATTTTATGGGGCCGTGGACCTTTCAGCACGGATATATGATATATGTAATGGGGCCGTGGACCTTTCAGCACGGATATATGATATATGTAATGGGGCCGTGGACCTTTCAGCACGGGGTATAAAGTTATATGTTATAGGGCCGTGGACCTTTCAGCACGAGGTATAAAGTTCTGTTTGCTATGGACTAATCACCCATAGGGTATAAAGTTCTGCTACACGAAGAATATGATATGTTAAGTGATGAAATGTTTTGTGAAATGACACGCATGACATGTTTATGAAAGAAGACATATGCATGGGTGTTGTGTGTGATTTTAAAGAAGTACATGCATCATGATACACGAAGCATAAGACTTGATATGCGAGAAACGTGGCTAGCTTATGACTTGTTTATATGATATGTTGTTTTAGTACATGTTTATTCTCGTATCCGTGTATCTTTTATGTGCTTTATCTGCTTGGAGGAATCCTTATAAAGATGCTACTTGCTAACCCGAGCACCTTATTTTGGGCAATGATTTATACACTGGTGACTCGTCGTGTGTGATCCCGTAAGGTGTATAGACGGGTTACTTGCTGGCGATAATTTCGCTAAGAATAGATACTCTATTCCTTTTCAGGTGAGCCGGAATATGAAATGATATTTATCGAAGACGATAGCGAGTGGGCTCAGTGGGATGATGGACATGGAAGTAGATAGATGTTTGCTTACTTTCTTTATGTTGGAAAACTTGATGTTTATTACACTGTACTGAAGGATAAGTTAGACAGTTGTCTGAACACCCTTTTATTCCCGCTGTACGTTCTGGTTGTATAAATGGTGATGAAGTTTTAGATTAGATGACGTTTCCGCTGATTTATCTTACGTCATGAATGATGTACGCTTGATCTGCTTTGACGCTTCGTAGTTCTCATAGTAGACTACGGCGGGTGCACTGGTTCCGATGTCTAGTATCGGGCTGGGGAGCTACAGACCCCTTTCCTTATTTGACTGACAATTAATTCCTTCCATCAAGGAAACTTAATAATTGCCAATCAATCAGAATCAAATCTGATAATTAATACAGTCAATAATTGCAACGTATCTAGCCAATATAACGTACGGATACATTATACATGTGATCCACATTAGTGATTTATAAATAAATCACGAGATTATAGCAATCAATTATAATTAATATAATTGATTATAACAACATGCTCTACCTATAAGGTTTCTTCAAGCTCAAATTTTTATCTTCCCAATGAATTGTATGTTATAGAATGTTGGGGTCTTCGGACGTCTTTAGTCTGGTTAAAAAGGTTAGTTAGTAAACATCATCTCAAGTTCTTAGTCATCATTGAGACTAAACAAAATTCTGTGAATGTGGTGTGTACTCAATTGCGGTAACTTGCCGTGATAAGATTTGGGTGTTTTGGGCAAATTTCAACTCTAAGTTTGATAAATGTGCATCATGGTGAACAAGTGGCCCATTTAAACTTTCAGATTGTTGGCACAGCTCAAAATATTTCTATTAGTCCAGTCTATGGCATGCATACGGTGACTGATAGATGTCGTATGTGGATTGAATTGCAGCATATTAGAACTCAAATCATCTCTCTTGTTAGTTGGAGGGAATTTTAATACGTATATGTCGGTCGAGGAGCATCAGGATTCTTAAATGTCGTATTTGACATCTCTTAAGGAATTTTCGGATTATTTCTGATGAGATGCATGCGCAGCTTATTTTTATACGTATTAGATTCTGCTGAGATGCTGCAATATATCCTGAGGATTGTTTCTGATGAGATGCATGCGCAGCTTATTTTTATGCCCACCATTGGAGGAGACCAGATCAGCGGTATGGTCTCTGGATCCTCATAGTACAGCGGGGCCTGATGGTTATAATGGATTCCTTTTTCATCATTGCCGGGATATAGTGTGTCATGATGTGTTCAAAACGGTTAAGGAGTTTTTCATGGGTTTCCCTCTTCCTCGTGCGATGGGTAGTACTCTTATCACTTTAATTCCGAAGACTATCCCCATCTGCATTTTCTGACTTTCGCCCTATTAGTCTCTCTGATTTTGTTGCTAAGGTCGAAACTCCATTATTTGTAACAAGAATGGTGTCAATTTTACTCAGGATTATTTCTAGGGAGCATGCGGGTTTCTTGTAGGGGAGGGGCATAACTGAACATGTTTTGCTTGCCACGAGATGACTCATATGTTGGATAAAAATGTATGGGGGTCCAATGTTATGATCAAGCTTGATATAATGAAAGCATTTGACCAGGTGAATTGGACATTCTTAAAGCAATTGCTAGGTAAGATGGGCTTCTCTGAGAGATTATTGTTGAGAAAAAGGGTTTGAGTGATTTACAAATACATGATTTAAATGCTGTGCTTATGAAATGCATGAATAAATTATTACTTGACACGTTTATGTGATAAACATGCTTTATATGCTTATATATATTGTTGCCGTATTAACAAGCCATGAAGTATTAAAGCTTACATCATATGGCAAACATTTGTTGTCTTTGTACTATTTTCAGGTGCCACAATTAATGAACTAAACTAGTTCATTAAGTGGAGTGCTTAAGTTGATGAACTAACTAGTTCATTAAATGAAGACATATTTGGAGAAAGCTTTATGGCAACAAATTTGAGAATGGAAAGTCTTCTTCCTAATGCATTTACACGCCATATATACATAATATATATATATATATATGCATATTTTTTAAAAAAAGGAACAATACACATATATTCCGACGTACCACCGATACGTCACATATATTACAAACGTACATCGACGTCACACCACTATATACACCTTATATTTATGAGTATATTCAGGTCTTATATCATGTGATATAAGTCATAGTGATGTCAAAATTATAACGACATGTTACAAGGTCATAAACCGAAAATTGTCGTATCGAGTGACTACCGAAACTTCACCGACATGTCACGTACTTGCCATATAAAGATGGCCAGCCAATATACATCAAAAATGCTCAAAAATTTCGTGGCTCACATGTTAAAATCAGCCACTAAATCATACCATGTTGGCACACACAAATCATCCACAATTTAGGCTAGATTTGTGGAGAATTCGAATTCAATCTTCTCTACTACACATGGGCTTTTTACCTCAGCCATTTGAGCTAAATATACATTTTATTTTATGCATATTATTTGTGACATAATATATCTTACATGTGCAAGAAGTTTGAAATTAATCAGAAAAAAATTGTGTAATCGACAAAAGTCGAAAATTCGGTTTTCTACGAACATACACACATGGTACGTTTTTGAAGCATAGATGTAACATGTATCCAGACACATTTTACACATTCAAGCAATGTTAAAATGTTATAGAAAATTCAAAATAGGGCCGATTATTATTTATCATATATGTGTAAATATTGTGCAATATTTGACAAAGCTTGCCCAAATAAAATTTCAGCACATGTGCAACCTCTATACACATGCCTACATCATCTTGTTGGAGCCAAGGTGGAGCTTATTTGGCATTTCAATTGGTGGAGAATATATTACACAAAATTGGTGACATTGAAGAGGGCACCACACAAGGAAAGAATTCAAAAGAGGCACATGCTGAAAATTTCACCACATGCTACAATAGTGTGGCGATTTTCATCATCTTAATGACCACAATTTGTCTCCCAAAATCCAAGGGATTGAAATGTGATGTTATGGTAATTGTTTGAATTAATTTTAAGTACATGTTTTGAGATTTTTTTTGCAGAATTTACAGCTCATTAAAAGGTGCCAAGGTGGACCAATCAACAAGTGACAAGTAAGCAAGGTCAAGTCATCCTTCCAATCATATTGCACCAAGTAAGCAATATTGTGTCATCTTCTACACAAGGCAATCTTCCAAGGACATAAAAAAGAAATCTCAAGGAAGGGAGAAAGCCCTAGGGGGCGGCCAATATATGATAAAAGGGAGAAGATAGTGCAAAACAAGGCCAAGCAAAAATTCACATTCTCTCAAGGGCAAAAAGCTAGACTACTCTCTTCTTCTCCCTTTTTTTCTTTCTTCTTCTTAGTCTCAAGCCTATTGTTCATATATTCTACATATTTTATAGGCTTTGAATATACCACCCACACACGTTCATTCTTGTAAAAGGTGATCAAGGTGTGATCAAACCTTCATTCGATTGGTGGCGGTGTTCGTGATTGATTTGCTTGATTGTTGTGATTGTAAAAATGTGGACTTAGTGCTTAACTCCAGTCATCCTTGTCATGCGGAATTTTTTATGTTTAGCGATAACCAAAGAAGGTATCCTCAAAGACTGGAGTATGTTGTTTTAACCGAACTAGTACGAAATTCTTGGTGTTCTTGCTTTTCAGCACTTTACTTTTAGTTTACAGTTTTCTGCATTAATTTCATTGCAACAGGAAAAATCGTAAAAGAATTTCAAAAATCATAAAGTTTCGCAGAAACATAGCCCCACCTCCTAGGTTTCATTTGACACAAGTTTCACCCCATTTGGATAAGTATAGGTCAGTCAAAAGTTAATTGTTCTGAGACTAGTGCAATCTAATGTTCAGATTTGTAAAGGTTGAGAACATCAACATGGTTGATATACTTCCCAAAGGAATTTTCAAAAACTGTTTTAGCCCACTAAAATACACATCTTGAGGGTATTGTCATAAAATTTTAAGACCATTTAGACTTACAATTTGATGGAAATAAATTTTTTAAATTGGAGTACAGTTTCTGGCAGATTTGTGCAATCTGACAAAAAACGTATTTTCAAGGGGTTAAGATTTTAGTTTTAATTTGAAATTTTCGTGAGTCACTTATAACATCTGAGAGTACATTCTCACCAAATTTCATAATTTGTGGAGGCCTAAAACTAGGTCATTTAAATAATTCAAATCAGGATCTGAAAATAGAAACTGTTTTCAAAAGTGAGTAATTTGGGTCAAGAACTTTTAAAAACCAAATTTTCCACACTCACTATTCAACCCCCCTTCTAGTTGTACTATACAGGTCCTACAACTTATTCAGCTTATTTTCAACCATTTGGATGACACTTTTTGTCTATTCTTATTAATGGGGTTCCGTGTGGTTTTTTCATACTAACAAGGGGTGTCAAGCAGGGCAATCCCCTTTCTGTTGAGAAATATGTTTGGATAATTTTCAAAGTCATGATTATGTTTGGATAATTTTAAAAGTCATGATTTTAAGTGTTGAATGTCACACACATGATGTTATAAATGATTAAAAGTTGAATAGGTTAAGAGAAATGACCTCGATCTCTCAAGTTATTGCACTTCGATCGATCGATGTCCATCAAACTCTCACATCGATCGATCCATGTAAGGCAGAGTAAATTCAAGACCTTACTGTGAGACGATCTCTAAACCTGAGATACATCAATCGATCAATGTACACATCAAACCCTCACTTCGATCGATCGATATAGGTCAGAGACAAACTCTGAAACTCACTGTAAGACATTTATCTCTCAAGCAGAGGCACTTCGATCGATCATTGTTTAGGTTTTTTAGAAATATTTTTCTAAAATGTGATAAAATGTTTGTTTTCATTTTTACATGATTTATATATGTTTATCATGTTGTTATTATGTGATTTCGATATATATTATGCATTGTGACTAACATACATTGGAAGTTTATACAACTTACCAAAAGGTGTAAAATTGTCATTTTGAGTTTATATAGGTACTTGACATGGTGACAATGTTTCAAGGACACTTTTATCACTTATTTATCATCACAAAGGTGTTATTATATCTATTTCTGATCATCGGGGTCATTTCTGGAGTTTTCTCTCACCAGGGATATTTTGGTCATTTTACCCTCGAGGGCTGTTTTGGTATTTTTACTCAAGGAATCTCTTGAGTATCTTATTATCATCATTCTGGAGTTGATTTATGATTGTCTTGAAGATTATTGGGTGGTTCTCTATTTTATTTCTCTATTTGAGACATTATCGATAGTGGCAGGATATGTGACGGTATTTGATGTCTCATTCTATTTTTTCTTGAGAACATTCTTATATATGTTATTGGAGGCTCTAAATCATCATTTTTCAGATATTATAAGGTGTTCTTGGTGTAAAATTTATTGCAACATACAAAGGAGAAAAGTGGGAATTTAGGTGTTATACATTGACATAATCTTGTCAACTATTATGCATCGTTTTTTCTTCAAAAATCTGAGTTGATACTCATATATACAGCCCTCCGAACATGTATTTACAGATGGAAATGATGGTGCATTCATTTTATGAATGCTAAGTGGACCAACCAATTTGCCAACTTTTGAAAAATTTGAATTGTAGCCAACGGCTACTAGGTTGTTGGTGGTAGATTTTTGAGTCAAAATTCAGCCATAAAGAAAAGTTTCATTCCAATTTTCCATTGTATAAAAGACTCACCGTCAAAAAGAGGAGGCCTTACGCTTGACATTCCTTCTTGCTCGGTTTTATGACTAGTAGATGTTATCTCAAAAAGATCACTGGATCTCTTGTAGTGAGTGTTCATGTACTCTGATAACACTTGTAGGATCTGTATAGCACCACTAGAAGGAGGGGTTGAATAGTGAGTGCGGGAAATTCGGTTTTTAAAACTTTTTGGACCAAATAACTCATTCTGAAAGCAGTTTGTTTTCAGATCCTGATTTGATTAATCTAGATTACCTGGTTGTAGACCTCAAAAAATTATGAAATTTGGTGAAGATGTGCTCTCAGATGTTATGAGTGTCTCACAGAAATTTCACATTAAAATTCCAACCCTAACCCCTTGAAAATACGTTTTTGTACAAACTGCATCAATCGTCCAGATTCTGTACTCTGAAATGAAAAATTTATTCCTATCAAATGGGAACTCTAAATGACTTGAAAATTGTATGGTATGACCCTTGAGATGTTTATTTTAATGGGTTTAAACAGTGTTTCAAAAGTCTCTTGGTAAGTATGTCAACCAAGTTGATGTTCTCAACCTTTGCACATCTGAGAATCAGATTGGACTAGTCTAAGAACTATTAACATTTGATTGACTTATAGTTATCTCAATGAGATGAAACTTGTGCCAACTGAAAGCTATGGAATGTGGCTATGTTTACGCAAAATTTTGTGATCTTTGAAAATCGTTTGCCATTTTTACGGTGCTAATGAAAACGATGCAGAAAACAGGAACTTAAAGTAAAAGTGCTGAAAATCGTTTGTCATTTTTACCCCCGAGGGCTGTTTTGGTATTTTTACTCAAGGAATCTCTTGAATATCTTATTATCTTCATTCTGGAGTTGATTTATGATTGTCTTGAAGATTATTTGATGGTTCGCTATTTTATTTCTCTATTTGATGACATTATCGATAGTAGCGGGGATATGTGATGATATTTGATGTCTCATTCTATTTTTTCTTGAGAACCTTCTTATATATGTTATTGGAGGCTCTCAATCACTATTTTGTAGATATTATAAGGTGTTATTGGTGGAAAATTTATTGCAACATACAAAGGAGAAAAAGTAGGAATTTGGTGTTATATATTGACATAATCTTGTCAACTGTTATGTATCATTTTTTCTTCAAATATCTGAGTTGATATTCATATATACAGCCCTCCAAACGTCTATTTATAGATGGAAATCATGGTGTATTCATTTTATGACTTTATGCCAAGTGGACCCACCAAAAACAAGCTAGTTGGCAAAGTTGCCAGCTTTGAAAAATTTGAATTATAGCCAACGGCTACTAGGTTTTTGCTGGCAGATTTTTGAGTCAAAATTCAACCTCACATGCCCTATTACTTTACCAAGGAGTAGAGGCAATCTTGGAGAAGTTATGACATCTAATCCTTGCATATTATCTTCAACATTTTCAAGACAAAATGATGTGTAAATTTCGGCCATGCTGAATTTTAAGGTTGACCAATCATTCTTCTTTATGGTCCCAAGTGTACAAGTTGATTACGTGGCCAACCAATGGTGTGAAGATAACTAAGACTTGATGATGAAGATGGTGACACATGTGCAGTCTTATCCTTAAGGCTCACTTCACATTATAAATAGGAGGCAATGGTGAAGAAGAAGAACACACTCTTGAAAGCTAAAGTTGAAGCTCATTGTCTTGCTATCTTCTCCTCTTCATTCTTGTTTCATTCTTTGTGTAGCCAAGGTGTTCTTGTGATATTAGTTGAGTAGCTACATGCCTCTTGTGTCTCATTTGTAAGATTGGTTAGCCCAATTTATAAGGCTACACCAATAGGTGGTGAAGGTGTTGCAACCAAGAGTTGCATAGAGGTGATCATCCAAGTCTTGAATAGGGTTGGTGTTTAACCCAAGGATCAAGCTTGGTTCGTGTTGTATTTTTGTTTGTTTCATAGTGAAATCCAAGAAAAGGTGTTTCTTGAAAATGGAGTAGGCCACATTGACCGAACCAGGATAAATCTTTGGTGTTCTTGTCTTCTTTCCACTTTTCTGTTTTTCTATCCGTTTCATTGTAGATTTCACACAAATTCACACATCTTAAAAAAAAAAGAAAAACACTTTCAAAATGTGTGATTTTTGGTTGAGTTATACTTCAGACTGTTAGCTTTCATTTGCAATAAGAGTCACTTGATTTGAGCAAAGGAAAGTTAGTCTTTCAGTCATTGCAAGATAACTGCTCCAATCAGGCTATAATCTAACCATTTTCAAGAAAACGTGAATGCTGTTTTCATCAAGAATTTTTTAAGGTCAGGGCTTTTTGGAAACATAATCTAGACATCGTAAGGAGCGTTTTGACATAAAGATCAACGTTTTTGGTTGAGTAATCAAAGAGAAACACGTTTTCAAAGTTCAGCACTATTCTGTCGAATTCTGTCCCGACAGATCATCTGAATTTTTTTATTTGGTTATAGGGTCAAACGATCTTATTTTTGTACAGATTCTAGTAAAGACATTGAAGTTAATTTCTGGAAAGTTTCATATTTTTGGAGTTGTGTACACTGAGTTTTGAATTTTTCAAAAATGGGAACTGAATCTAAGGAGGTCTCAGATTCTGTTTTGAAATGGGATTTTAACCAAGGGTAGTAGTGTAATTTCCGCTAATCACTATTCGCTCCCCTCTTCTAGTGGTGTTTACTACAAGTGTACGGTCCAACACTTTCTCCCATATTATTTATCCCTGCTTCTGAGGCATTTTCTCGTGGTTTTAACTCTTTGATTCAGGCTGGTTCTTTGATGAATTTTTCTATGGGACGGGTGAATCCTGTTATTTCCCACCTTGCTTTTGCTGATGACTTGTTAGTCTTCCTCAATGGTTCGACCCATAATTTCCTGTGTTTTAGAAGATTTTTAGATCAATATCAGGTTGTGACTAGTCAGTGTGTAAGTTTTCATAAAAGTCATCTTATTTACTCTACATATGCGTCTGCTAGCCAAGTGTGTGGTATCAAAATGTCGCTGAATATGGCATCTTCTACTTTACCCATTAAATTCTTGGGGTCGATCTTTTTTGTGGTAAAACCCGTTCAATATATTGTACTGATATTCTCTCGCAGGTTGATAAACGCCTCCAAGCTTGGCAAAATAGAATATTGCCTCCGACTGGGAGGTTAATCTTGATAAAACATGTCTTGAGAGTGATCCCATTTCATGTTATTGATGTTGTTCCCTTGCCTAAAAGTATTACAAAGGCATTGCGTCGGCACATATGTAACTTTTTCTGGGATGGACAAAGCAATGAGTTGAGGCATCATTGAGTAAAATGGCAAGACTGTTTCAGCCAACGGAGGAAGGTGGGTTAGGATTGCATAGGCATGATATCCTAGGCATGGCTTATTCAAGTCATTTGTGGTGGTCTTTCATATGAAGAATAGCTTATGGACCGACTTTATGCATTCTAAATACAGTGGTTGGGGGGAATATGTTCCACGTATTACTTATACTATGGCGTGGAAACGCATTTCTGCCATTCATCCTCTTTGTTCCACCTAGGTGGATGGTGTCGGGTCCTATGTCTGGCAGCCTGAAGCCAATGGTATGTTTTCTCTTAAATCGTCGTATGATATGCATCGTCATTAGTGAGTGCACCTTTTTTTCTCATAAATTTATCTCGCATAAGTCTCATCAGCCAAATATTCGCTTATTTTTATGGAAGTTGTACCATGGCGCTCTCCCAATTAAGGATAACTTACAGTGTCTTATGACTGCACGGCCCACCTGCTGACCTTTCTACCGCGCTTCATCTGCTACTGTAGCTCATTTGTTTTTTCACTGTGAGGATATTCGGATCATTTGGTCTCATTATGCGACCATTCTTGATGGCCCTCGTCCAGCGGCCAGCTTGTTGTCTCAATATTTGCTTGTTTGGTGGACATCTACTAGGGAGGCTTCATTCCATGGGAGACTTTGTATTATTGCACCAGGTATTATCCTATGGTTAGTTTGGCGATCATACGCATCTGTGACTTTTGGAAATGAGCGGTAGTCTTTGTGTCAATTAACTGAAATGATTTGGCACAAAATTTTTATTTGGTGTAGTGCGCGAAATGGCACAAAGTATACGGCTGTGGATCCTACTCTCCTCTCTTTCGGCCTTTCACCGAAGCTCCATACTCGGTGCCCTTAGACAGTTCGCTGGCTGACACCTTCATCTCATCGTTTTAAACTTAATGTCGACGTTGCCCATGGGTCCTTTTCTGCTTTCGGAGGGGCCATCTTGCGTGACTCAAGCGGCCAATTTAAGGGTGCTCTTGAGTTTCTTCTTCCCCTATGGACTCCGTTTCAGACTGAGCTACAGGCTCTACTATAGCATTCATATATTTTATTCACAGGTATAGCCATATTGATTTGGAAGTTGACTCATTGGGTGTTGTTTAGCACATCAGGGAACCGGGCTCCATTTTTATCCTCCACACTTTTCTTGAGATAGGCGACAATTCTATAAATCATGTCCCTCGGGAAACAAATATGGTGGCTCATATGCTTGCTCAATGTCATACCCTGTGTCCTCCAAGTCCACTATTAAATAATTAAAAATAGCTTAAAATATAACTTTGTTATTGCATATGTTTATGAAGCTTAGTTAAATGAATTGTAGGTGAGAAGATAATCAAAAAGCTGAAGTTGAGGAAATTAGGCCTAAAATACCGAAACTATCCCTCCCCAATTAAATGCAAAATCGTGTATAACTCCCTAGGAGAGGCTGGCGGCTACAAAGGAAAAGAAAAGGGGAGGAACGGCTGAGAGGGGAAGAAGAGAAAAGAAGAAGAGAAAGGAAGAAGAGGAAGGAAGAAACTGTGGCCAACCTAGGTCTAATTCGTCCTGGAATACCACCAAACCTTCATAAGATTATCTAGATTCAAAGGGAAGTAATCTTTCTATGTGCTTTACGCGATTTTGATTCAACAAGCTCTATTTTCCAAAAAAGAGAAAATTTGATCACACATTTGTAATCTTGATCTGTTTATGTTAATTGCTCTACTATGTGCATCTACTGTTATTGATTGCTTAAAGTTATGATCTTTTAGGCCAGTTTCTGAGAATATCTATGATTTGCTTGGTTGTAGATAAATATGCCCTAAAAGTGTCATCTTTGGTGTAATTATTGCCTTGCGATAATTTATTATGTTTACTAATCATGTCTTAGATGATTTGAGGTGATTTGAGAAAGGTTTGAAGGATTGAATGATGAGTTGCTGCAGATTTGGTTTGGGTTAGAAGGTTTGATGACAATATCAGGAGATGTGAATGGTAGAAGGCTTAGGGTTGATGCAGTCTAATAGGTTTAAGGATCAATCTATATTTTGTGTGTGTTATGCATGATGAATTTAGGTGGTAAGGTTGAATTTGGTGTATTTAACGTGAAATGAGTGAAGAGAGGAGAAGAGAAGAGGCAGTTTCTGCAAAATTGCAGGTTTTTGGGATTGACAGGACACTTTGAACACCTCATTAGGCGCTCCATGTCACTTGAGACACCTAATGTAGGCGTTCGATGTGTTCCAGTGCATTCCACAACACTTCAAACACCTCATAAGCCGCTCCATGTCACTTGAGGCGTCTAATGTAGGCGTTCGCTATGTTCCATTGTGTTCCAAAACACTTTGAACGCCTAGTATAGGCGCTTTATGTCACTTTAGGCGCCTCTTGAAGGCGTTCCAAGTGTTTTGGAAGCCTTTTTCGACACATTAAGTGCTCTATATATTTGAGATATTTTTATTCCCTTTCATTGTTCATAAAATACAAGTGTTTTTGAGGTGTACTTGAGTTGTAAACGTTAAGTGTGAATTGAGTAAGGATAAGTGTGAACTCGAGGTGAATTTGTAATACAACAGGGGGCAAAATGGTACGAGTGAGTTGTGCTTGAGGTACGGTTGCGGATTGTGATCCTGTACTCAATACCTGAGGCGTGTGTACATCTTTAGGAGCTTGATATGATGTGACATGAGCATTCTGCATCACGATATAAGTATTTTGCATTCCGACATGAGTTTTGCTTTGCAAAAAGACACGTGTATGTAAAAGAAGACACGGTGATGGCTGCTGGTTGATCGCAGGGTATAAAAGTCATGCATACAATGGCAGGGTGTAAAAGCGTGACCTGTGAATCAATAGTAGGGTATAAAGTTTATGTTATGATGCCATGGCCCTTTCAGAACGGGGTATAAAGTTCTGTTTTGATGTGGGTTGATCACCCCCAGGGTATAAAGTTTCTGCTACGCGAAGAATAAGATAAGAAGAAGTATGAACAGTTGGTGAAACGACACGCATGACAAGTTTGTGAAAGAAGGAATATGTGTCTTATCTATTTTGTTGTTTACTTACAACAATGTTATTTGCTAATCCGAGCATCTTATTTTGGCATTGATTTATGTATCGGTGACTCATCGTGTGTGATCTTATAAGGTGTACAAACAGGTTACTTGCTAGCGATGTCTTCGCTAAGAATCAATACTCCATCGCTTTTCAGGTGAGCCCGAGTATGAGATGATCTTTGTAGAAGACAATGGCGAGTGGACTCATTTGGATGCTGGTCATTAAGGAGGATAGTCTTATGTTTAATTCCTAGCTGATAGACTTTATGGTTGACATTGGTATCGGAGGATGTAATAGACGTTTCCCTAGAACATGTTCCATTTCCGTTATACTACATTGTTGTTTTTATATCGGTTATGATGTTTTAAATTTGTATAACTCTTTCGCTGATTTATATTCTACGTCAAGGTGACGTGTACGTGATTTGCCTTGATGCCTTGTAGTTCTCGTAGCAGACTACAGCGGTTGCACTGGTACCGATATCCGGTATCGAGCCAGGGCGCTATAGGTGGTATCAGAGACTAGACTTCAGATCTATCTCAGAAACTTAGGTTCATGATCTTTAGCAATTTAAGACGTGATTTCCCCTTAAGCTTGATCCTTAGGCATAAGTGCTGGGTACTAGAGTTTAAGTGTGATATGGGTTGGGTGTGTACGAGCTCATTCGACCTCTAATTTTTGTATTAATATTCTTATTTCATACCCTACGCGTTCTTATGCATTCGAACTTTCAGTAATAACTTGTGTTTACAGATTGCTAAGAAAGTGTTGGCCTCTCAGAGAAGAATTCCTCCATGAAGAGACAACGCAGGAAACACTTGTAACAATGGGCAAGAAAATCAGCCACCACAAGTTGTTCTACCCCAAGTTCTTACGGTTGCATTGACTGTGATTGCTCAGGGGTATGCCCAACATCAGCAGCCTCTGCCTCCTCCGCCACCGCAGCATAATATTCGATTCTTTTATAGGGAGATGAGCAAGATCAGGGTCCTAGAGTTTGCGGGATGCTCTGGTCCCGAAGAGGCTCAACATTGGTTAGCGGAGGTAGAAAAATGCTTCAGGCTGGTGCAAGTCCCTAGGGAGATCAATGTGGATGTGGCAACACCTCTTCTGTGTGGCAAGGCAGGTGAATGGTGGGCTGGAATGGTGCTGAGGATGACCCTACCTATCTCATGGACGCAGTTCTGTGATGCATTCCTGAAGTAGTACGTGCCAGAGACAGCAATAATGTACAAGATAAGGGCGTTTGACATACTGGAGTAGGGTCGGATTATAGTGTCGAAATATGCCGATCGTTTTCATGCTCTGGGTAAGTTTGCTCCCGTAATTATGTCCGATAATCGCCTGAAAATGACGAAGTCTGAGAGGGGCTTGAACTCCACAAATTCAGTCGGCGATAGTGAATGGAGGGATAAGAACTCATGAGAATATGCTAAACGCGTGTTTCCGCATTGAGAGTGACTTACAGAGAGTAGCGACAAGAGAAGCTAGTGCAGGATCGTGTAACAGGGCAATAGACCAAGGGAAGAGACGAGAGTTGGTGGCAGACCCAAACGTTGGGTCAAGGTCCCGAAGAGATTCCCGGTGATCAATTTCCAGAGACCCGCACTGCAGAATTTAGTAGTCCAGCAGACTGTGGGAGTTTGCCCACACTACCAGAAGAGCCATGTCGGTGAGTGTAGGATGTTGGCCGGAGCATGTTAGTAATGTGGTTAGGTGGGCCATCAAATTAGAGATTGCCCAGAGTTGAGAAAGAACACTCCGGCAGAGGCGGCACAGCAGCCGAGGGCAAATGCCTGCATTCAGATCATGACAGACACTGACGTCCAGGAAGCAACCAACATTGTAGCAGGTAAAATTTAAATTAAGATTGAATTTTGATTTGAAGTGAGTCCTTAGCAACTCGTTATGATCTTAGGTACGATTCTAGTAAATAAGATACCTACCAATGTGCTTTTCGATAGCGGCACGAGCCACTCTTTCGTGGCAAAGAGATTCACTAAGCACCTTAGTGGATTACCAGAGTGATTGGAAACTCCGTACTGTGTCCAAGCAGCCAGAGATCAAATTATGATTTCACACCAACAGTACAGGGATTGTGTGTTGGAGTTTGGAGAGCAAATGTTCTCTGCCACACTGATTCCTGTCCAGATGTACGACTTTGACGTCATATTAGGAATGGACTAGTTGGCCAAGTATCACGCCAACATTGATTGTCAATTGAAGCAGGTGACAGTTAAAAATTCTGTGATGGAAGATGCAACCTTCCAAGGAGATGCAGAGCAGAAGAAAGTTCCCAAGAAGGTGTATATGACTATTGCCCAAGCTTAGAGAGCCTTAAGGAAGGGTGTTGAGGGATTCATGGCGTATGCGATGGATGCTACTCATGAGATACCCTCTACTGAGAAGATTCTGATGGCCAGCAAATTTCTGGATGTGTTTCCCGAAGAACGGTCGAGAGTGCCCCCTCTGAGGGAGGTTGAGTTTGAGATAAATTTAATTCCAAGAGCCGAGCCTATCTCACAGGCCACTTACTAAATGGCTCCAGCGGAATTAAAAGAACTGAAAGAACAACTTTAGGAGTTGTTGGACAAGAAATTCATTCGCATAGTGTGTCACCCTGGGGAGCACCCATTCTATTTGTGAAGCATGAGGTTCTGTATTGACTACCAGGAGCTGAAAAAAATTACCATCAAGAATAAGTACCCACTACCGCGAATCGAGGATCTGTTTGACCAACTCAAGGTAAGTTTTGGTTAAGCATAGTCCTAAATTAAAAATTTTGTTGTTCTGACGGGAGGATTCCCTACCTCTGTTCAGGGTTCCAGGATCCTCTCTAAGATTGGCCTCTGGTCAGGGCACCACCAGTTGCGGGTGAAGGCGGAAGATATTGCGAAGACAGCCTTCCGCATAATATATGGCCACTATGAGTTCCTAGTGATGCCATTTGGGTTGAAAAATGTCCCTGTAGCTTTTGTGGACCTCATGAACACCGTCTTCTGGGAGCAGCTAGATAGATTTGTTGTGGTATTCATCGACGATAGTTTGGTGTACTCCCCTGACGAGCAAACATATGTGGAGCATCTGAGGATTGTTTTGGGCATTCTGAGACCGAAGCAACTTTACGCCACGTTCAACAAATGTGATTTCTGGATGAGGAAAGTGACTTTCCTTGGACACGTGATATCAGAAGAGGGGATTGCTATAGATCCGAAGAAAGTTGAAGCTATTACCGAGTGGCCTAGACCCACGAATGTCAATGAAGTGCGGAGTTTCTTGGGTCTAGCTGGTTATTACATGAAGTTTGTTGAGGGATTCTCAAAAATAGCAGTGCCCCTCAGTCGTCTCACTCAAAAGAAGTGCAAGTGTGAGTGGGCGGCAGAATACGAGAAAAGCTTCACAGAACTCAAGAACAAGATAACCACAGCACCAGTATTGGCTCAACCCTCCAGTACTGATGGGTTTGTGGTCTATAGTGATGCGTCAAAGAATGGTCTAGGTTGTGTATTGATGCAACACGAATGATTTATCCTGTATGCCTTAAGGCAGCTAAAACCTTACGAGCAGAATTATCCGATGCATGATCTTGAGCTCGCAGCAGTTGTGTTCGTCATGAAGATCTGGCGGCACTATATATATATGGGAGAATTGTGCACAATTTATTGACCAAAAAAGCCTAAAGTACCTGTTCTCCCAGAAGGAGTTAAACATGAGGCAGGGGAGATGGTTAGAATTGCTAAAGGACTACGAGTTGACCATTCACTACCACCCAGGAAAAGCTAATAAGGTGGCTGATGCATTGAGCAGAAAATCTAGCCATGCGCGACAATCACCACTTGAGAGAGAAATGGAAGAATTTTGCTTGGACTTGGTGGACGGTACATTTAATATTTTGGCAGCATTAACTGTCACCCCAAGCCTGATTGATCGGGTGAAAGAGGCTCAAAAGAGTGATAAGACAATGGGTGATATTACCAAGAAGCTGAGGCACAATAAGATGGATGGATTTTAGGCCAGTGATGACGGGGGTCTATGGTTCAGAGAGAGGCTGCGTATTCCTGATGTGGATGAACTTAGAAATAAAATTTTACAGGAGGCCCACAGCTCAAAATTATCCATACATCCTAGTAGCACTAAGATGTACAGAGATCTCAAAAAGTATTATCGGTGGTCCGAAATGAAGAGGCTTATCACAGAGTTCATTGAGAGATGCCTGGTATGTCAGCAAGTTAAGGCTAAATACCAACGTCCTGGTGGATTATTGTTGTCATTGGAAATTCCAGAGTGAAAATGGGAACATGTTATGATGGACTTCATGGCTGGTTTACCGAGGACAAGAAGTGGATATGACACAATGATCAATTAACCAAGTCTGCACATTTTCTACCCGTCTCGAGTTAAGCGTCTCACGGTGTTGCAGTGAGCATAGTGTCTGAGCGAGACCTACGGTTTACTTCTAAGTTCTGGGCGGCATTTCAGAGATTCATGGGTACGGAATTAATGATGAGTACAACCTATCACCCTCAGACAGATGGATAGTCTGAGCGGACTATTTAGACCCTAGAAGATATGTTAAGGGCTTGTGTCCTAGATTTCAAAGGGTGTTGGGATAGAATGGTGAAGTTAATAGAGTTATCTTATAATAACAATCGCCACAGAGCAATCAACATGGCTCCCTTTGAAGTGTTGTATGGACGAAAGTGCAGGTCCGTTGTGTATTGCGACGAGGTCGGTGTGAGAGCTATCACCAGACCTGAGTTGCTTGAGAAGATGTTAGAAAGGTGAAAATAATTCGAGACAGACTCAAGACGGCTCAGGACCGTAACAAAAGTTGGACGGATTCCAAGCGACGGCCTTTGGAGTTTGATATAAGTTAAAAGGTTTACTTTAGAGTATCACCTACAAAGGGTATTATGAGATTTAGAGTGAAAGACAAGCTAAGTCCCTGTTTTATTGGTCCTTATGAGATACTTGAGAAGGTGGGAGCTGTGGCATACAGGTTGGCATTACCCCCAGTATTGGTGCAGGTCTATAGCGTCTTTCACGTATCACAGTTATGGAGGTACGTGACGGATCCGAGCCATGTGCTGGAAGCACAACCTCTGGAACTTAACAGTGATGTTACTTATGAGGAGGTGCCGGTAAGGATCATGGACCAGAAGGAACAATTGTTGAGGAAGCGATTGATTCCTTATGTGAAGGTTCAGTGGAGCAATCACACGGAGAGGGAAGCCACTTGGGAACATGAAGGACATATGCAGGAGAAGTATCCTCAACTCTTTAACTAAGGTACGTAAGTTTCAAGGACGAAACTTTTTGTAAGGGGGTGGAATGTCATGCCCTGTGCTTTCTATGTCTGGCATCAAATAATTAAAAACAGCTTAAAATATAACTTTGTTGTTACATATATTTATGAGGCTTAGTTAAATGAATTGTAGGTGGTAAAATAATCAAAAAACTGAAGTTGAGGAAATTAGGCCCAAAATGCCGAAACTGTCCCTACCTAATTAAATGCTGAGGGTGTTACAGAATTGTGTATAACTCCCTAGGAGAGTCTAGCGGTTACAAAGGAAAAGAAAAGGGGAGGAACGGATGAGAGGGGAAGAAGAGAAAAGGAGAAGAGAAAGGAAGAAGAGGAAGGAAGAAACTGCGGCCAACCTAGGTCTAATCCATCCCCGAATTCCACCAGACCTTCGTAAGATTATCTAGATTCAAAGGCAAGTAATCTTTCTATATGCTTTACACGATTTTGATTCATCAGGCCCTATTTTCCTAAAAAGAGAAAATTGGATCACACATATGTAATCTTGATCTATTTATGTTAATTGCTCTATTATGTGTATCTATTGTTGTTGACTGAGTAAAGTTATGATCTTCAGGGCCAATTTCTGAGGATACTATGATTTGCTTGGTTGTTGATAAATATGCCCCAAAAAAGTATCATCTTTGGTGTAATTATTGCCTTGTGATAGTTTATCATGTTTACCAATCGTGCCTTAGATGATTTGAGGTGATTTGAGAAAGGTTTGAAGGGTTGAATGATGAATTGTTGAAGATTTGGTTTGGGATAGAAGATTTGATGACATATCTGGAGATGTGAATGGTAGAAGGCCTAGGGTTGATGCAGTCTGATAGGTTTCAGGATCAATCTGTGTTTTGTGTGTGTTATACATGATGGAGTTAGGTGGTAAGGTTGAATTTGGTGTGTTTAACGTGAAAGGGGTGAAGAGAGGAGAAGAGAAGAGGGAGTTTATGCAGAATTGCAGGTTTTGGGGAGCGACAGGACACTTCAAACACCTCATTAGGCGCTCCATGTCACTTGAGGCGCCTAATGTAGGCATTCGATGTGTTCCAGTACCTTCCACAACACTTCAAGCACCTCATAATGTGCTCCATGTCACTTGAGGTGTCTGGTGTAGGCGTTCACTGTGTTCCAGCGTGTTCTAGAACACTTCGAACGCCTAGTATAGGCGCTTTATGTCACTTTAGGTGCCTCTGAAGGCGTTGCAAGTGTTCTGAAAGCCTTTTTCGATATATTAAGCGCTCCATGTATTTGATCTACTTTTATTCCCTTTCATTGTTCATAAAATACAAGTGTTTTTGAGGTGTACTTGAGTTGTAAACGTTAAGTGTGAATGAGTAAGGCTAAGTGTGAGATCGAGGTGAATTTTTAATATGAGAGGGGGTGAAATGGTACGAGTGAGTTGTGCTGGAGGTACGATTGTGGATTGTTATCCTGTACTCAATACGTGAGGTGTGTGTACATGTTTAGGAGCTTGATATGATGTGACATGAGCATTTTGCATCACGACATAAGCATTTTGCATTCCAACATGAGTTTTGGTTTGCAAAAATACATGTGTATGTAAAAGAAGACATGGTGATGGCTGCTGGTTGATCGCGGGGTATGAAAGTCATGCTTGCAGTGGTAGTGTATAAAAAACGTGCAATGTGAATCAATAACATGAGATAAAGTTTATGTTATGAGGCGGTGGACCTTTCAACACGGGGTATGAAGTTCTGTTTTGCTGTGGGTTGATAACTCCCAGGGTATAAAGTTTCTGTTACGCGAAGAATAAGATAAGAAGAAGTATGAACAGTTTGTGAAATGACATGCATGACATGTTTGTGAAAGAAGACATATGTATGGGTTTTTTGCTTAGTTTAGTGTGTGGTTTTTAAGAAGTGCATGCTTTGTAGGACCTGTATAACACCATTAGATGGGGGATTGAATAGTGAGTGTGGAAAAATTCGGTTTTTAAAACTTTTTGGACCAAATTACTTACTTCTGAGAACAGTTTCTGTTTTCAGCCCCTGATTTGATTTATCTAAATGACCTAGTTATAGACCTTCAAAAATTATGAAATTTGGTGAAGATGTGCTCTCAGATGTTGCGAGTGACTCACAAAAATTTCAAATTAAAAATCCAAGCTTAACCTCTTGAAAACACGTTTTTGTACAGATTGGGCAAATCTGCTAGAAATTATATTCCGAAATGAAAAATTTATTCCTATTAATTGGGAACTCTAAATGGTCTGAAACATTTATGGTAAGACCCTCAAGATATGTAATTTAATGGGTTAAACGAGTTTTTGAAAATTCCCTTGGTAAGTATGTCAACTACATTGATGTTCTCAACTTTTGCAAATCTGAGAATCAGATTGCACTAGTCTAAGAACTATTAACGTTTGACTGACTTAACCAGATAGGGTAAAACTTTTGCCAAATGAAAGCTAGAATCTGTGGCTATGTTTCTTGCATTGTTGTTGATTTTTGAAGATCGTTTGATATTTTTACCGTACTAATGAAAATGATGCAGAAAATTGGAAACTGAAAGTAAAGTGCTGAAAAGTAAGAACACCGAGAATTTTATACTGGTTCTGTTAAAACAACCTACTCCAGTCTTCATGGACACCTTCCTTGGTTTTCATTAAACACAAAAACACCTTAACACAGTGGTGAGTGGAGTTAAACACCAACTCCACCCTTTTACGTTCAAACAATCAAACAAACTAATCATGAACACCACCACCGATCGAATGAAGGTTTGACCACACCTTGATCAACCTTTTACAGGAAATGAACGAGTGTAGGTGGTATAGTCAAAGCCTATATAATATGTGGGATATATGAATGATAGGCTTGAGGCTAAGAAGAAGAGAGTAGTCTTTCTTTTTGCACTCATAAGAATATCAATTGCTGCTTAGCCTTCTCTTGCACCATCTTCTTCTTTTCATAACCTCTTGGCCACCCCCTAGGGTTACTCTTCCTCCTTGTTAATTGTCTGGAATGCCCTTGGAAGATTGCCTTGTGTAAAAGATGACACAATCTTGCTTACTTGGTGCAATATGATTGGAGGGATGACTTGTCTTTGCCTAGTTGTCACTTGTAGATTTGCCATCATTAATCTACCTTGGCACCCTTTAAATAAGCTGTAAATTCTTCAAAAAATCTGAAACATGTGCTCAAAATCAAGGTGAATAATTACCATATAATCACAATTTAATCCCCTTCAATTTTGGAAGACAAATGAAGACAAAAGCTACGAAAAAATCGGCCAGCTCCTTAAGGCATGTGCTGAAATTTTCAGCATGTGTTTCTTTTAAATTCTTTCCTTATGTGTTACCCTCTTAAATGTCACCAATCTTGTATGGCATGTCCTCCACCAATTGAAGTACCAAAATAGTTCCACCTAGGCTCCAAGAATGCTGAGAATGGCGTGTGATAGGAGGCTGCAAGTGCTGAAATTTTCTTTTGGTTAGCTTTGTCAATTAATACATAATATTCACACATATATGGTAAATTATAATCAGCCTTAATTAGAATTTTCTAGAACACTTTAACATGTCTTGAATGTGCAAAAAGTGTCTGGATACATGTTACATCAATGTCCAAAAATGTTCCATGTGTGTAGGTTCGTAGAAAACCAAATTTTCGAATTTCGTGGATTACGCGATTTTTCTCCGATTAATTTCAAACTTCTTACACATGTAATATATATTATGTCACACATAATATACATAAAATGATGTGTATATTCAGCATCAATACTGAGTAGAAAATGTCTCATGTGTCAGAATAGAATTGAGTTTGAATTCTCCACAAATCTAGGCTAAATTGTGGGTGATTTGTTTGTGCAAACATGGTATGAGCTTGTGGCTGATTGTAACATGTGGATCACGAAAGTTTTGAATAATTTTGATGTATATAGGATGGCCGTCCTTATATGGCAAGTACGTGACATGTCGGTGAAGTTTCGGTAGTCACCCGATAGAACAATTTTCAGTTTATAACCTTGTAACATGTCATTATAATTTTGACATCACCATGACTTATAACATATGATATAAGACCTGAATTTACTCATAAATATAAGGAGTATATAGTGGTGTGACGTCGCCGTATGTTTATAATATATGTGACGTGTTGGTGGTACGTCGGAATATAAGTATAGAGTGCCTTTTTAAAAAAAATATGGATATATACTATATATGCAAATGGCGTGTGAAATGAATGAGATGAAGAGACTTTCCATTTCAAATTTTTTGCCATATAGCTCTCTCCAAATATATCTTCATTTAATGACTAGTTAGTTTATTAACTTAAGAACTTCACCTGATGAACTAGGCTTGTTCATTAACTATGGCACCTGAAAATAGTGTAAAGACAACAAATGTTTGCCATATGATGTAAGTTTTAACACTTCTTGGCTTGTTAGTACGACAACATTATATATAAACATGTAATGCACTTTTATCACATAAATATGTCAAGTAAAATTTATTCATGCATTTCGTAAGTACGTACAATTTAAATTATGCATTTGAAAATCACTCAAACCCTTTTTCTCAACATGCATCATGTAACACAAAGCATAAGATTTGACATGAAAGAAACGACCTCTGCCTATGATTTGTTTACATGATATGTTCTGTTCGAAATGTGTTTGATCTTTATCCTTGTTTCGTTTATGTGGCTTCTCTTGTTTTGTTGTTTACTTACAACAATGTTATTTGCTAACCTGAGAACCTTATTTTGGGCAATGATTTATGTATCGATGACTCGTCGTGTGCGATCCCGTAAGGGGTATAGACGGGCTACTTGCTAGCGATGTCTTCGCTAAGAATAAATACCCATCTCTTTTCAGGTGAGCCCGAGTATAAGACGATCTTTGCAGAAGACGATGGCGAGTGGGCTCATTGGAATGCTGGTCATTAAGGAGGATAGTCTTAAGTTAAATTCCTAGCTGATAGACTTTCTGGTTGACGTTTGTATCGGAGGATGTAATAGACGTTTCCCTAGTACATGTTCTATTTTCGTTATATTACATTGTGGTTTTTATATCGGTTATGATGTTTTAACTTTGTATAACATTTTTGCTGATTTATTCTACGTCAAGGTGACGTGTACGTTATTTTCTTTGATGCCTTATAGTTCTCATAACGGACTACGGCAGGTGTACTGGTACCGATGTCCGGTATCGGTTCGGGGCGCTATACTCAACATGGCCAATTATATCATTCCCTTTCTTTATTTATCTTATGTAGCCTTGCCAGCAATTGTTAAAGGTGCTTTACTTATGGATGCATCTACGCCCTCTCTGCAATTATGATACAGGGATGCATCACTATCGCCTTCTTTTTGGGATTTGTTGCCTGTGACAGTTATTGGCGCAGACGACCCCGGTACTTACTGTCTTTTTGTTGCCTATTTCTGCTTATAACATGCTACGATTTCCTACAATCTGTACAACTTCCATGACTGCTGTGTGGAGTAATGGGCTCCGACTTGGTGTGTTATTTTGTTGGTTGCCTGTATCGTCTGATACAGGCAACATGGGTACTTTTGTGATGTCATCATGTTGCTGTACTTTGCACTGTATACAATTTAAGTTGTCCTGCCTAATTTCTTATGCATGTTATTGTTGCATATGTGGTACAGGGGAGCTTCCATGATCGTACTGCTAGGCTGTCGCACTCGCTGTCATGAGTACTAGGGCTGCACTATTGTTGATATGCTATGCTATGACCACCACTCTTGCTTATACAACTTGTTGTTGCCTGTATTTCGTAATACTGGCAACCTCGGATCTTGGGAGCTGCTGCCCATATCACTTACCAGCCAGTCGTTGTTGCAAAAACAATGCTCCATCATTTCCCTTTACAATACATGGCTAGAGGCGCAATTTTCTCTAGTAGATGTTCAAATTTTAGGCCTACACATTTTCTATCTTTACAGTTACCTATGTATCGTCTCTATAGAAAACATTTCAACCGTATAAATATGTACATTTTTTTCCTTCGGCCAACATTTCATCCATAATGGCAGTTTTTCTTGGCAAGGTTTTAATGCGCCATATCATACACGGTTTCATTTTGCACTCCCTAATAGGCTTCCACAAACAGGCGTTCTACATTTCTTCATTCTTAGGCCACATAGTAGCTTTTTGCCATTGATATACGCTCTTTTATGTAATATGGTTTTCCTCCGCCATAAGTGAGGTTTTCGGTTAATATATATGTGTGTGTGTATATATTTTTTTAGTGGAAGGACAGGCGGTACCGTCTGATGATTTTATTAAGAATATTGCCCTCACTTATCGCGGAGGAATACTGTGGTTACATGAATAGCCCTATCCACGGAGGAAGACTCTCCCAAACTAAACAAAACGACATCCGAAAAACATAAATTGTTGTACCCCACCAAAAATAGTGCTATATCAAGGACGAGTATGAAATAACGCATTGGAACGTTATTCCTGAAGAAGAACATTTTGCTAAGCTTTATCAACGTCTATTTAATATTAAAAGGGAATAGTATATTACCTCAAGTATGAATTATGAGGCATGTGAGTTGATAGCTTTTCCCTCCCAAGATTTCTCATAAATCTCGGCCCTAAGAGCATTGGGGGATATTAAGATAGGGTTCTTTTACTACAAGCAACAAACCCTTAGTGGTCTTAGTAAAAGAAAGCATGAAAAGTTCATTCTAGCATTTAGTATCCTACTAAATGAGATTTAAAAGGTAAAAAGAGGAAAAGTATTCCTTTTTCTCCCATTAAGCCGCCGGGTAGAGGAAATAATTAAGAGACCACCTTTTTGCTAACTACACACCTTAATTGCTTATTAAAGCAACAATATAAAATAGTCATGCATGGTGTGGTCACAATATGATGTTATTATAAGGATAAGTAACTCATTAAAATTTCCATTAGAAACGTGGGATACATGGGAATTAGGAAATTAAGGATCAAATTCTACTATTAACATTTTCTTCAACCACCTAGTAGCTTTTCCATTAAACCCTCTAAAAAAGTGACTCAAGCATGATGAAGCTACTAAATACACCCTAACCACCGGATTTAAACCTATGGGTAGTCCATGATAACTCTTTAAACCACCAAAGTAACTTTCTAAAAAGTATTGAGAAATAAGAAGGGATAAAGCAATTAAGGAGTAAATGGGCTTGGGGATAAACCCCCCCTCGCCGGCTTTTCCCTTGGGGTGAGCCAAGGGGACTTCACCACTAACTTTAGTCACTTTTGGTCTAATAACTTCAAATTTGTGAAAGATATACTTACATGATATATTCCTATATATATATATGCGCGTAGTATTGGAAATATATATATATAGATATATATGGCATATATATATAGATTTCGGCCTATGATGTAATAGTGGCCTAAAGGACCTTAGTTCCATGAAAAGTGTATTTAAAGGATAATAGTTGAAAATACACTTTAAGAACGCATATAAGTATAGTATATAAATTAAGATATGAAGATGAGTAAGCTATGTTCATGGATAAAATGCAAGAGAATTGAATTCATATATGCATAAGTGCACATACTTATAAATTTCGGCCATAAGGCCTTTTTGAGATAATAATGGCTCCAAGACTCTCCATGCATCCTAAAGAGTAAACCATGGTTAAGCCTTAAATGAGTTTCATAATGATGTCCATGCATATGAGAAATCTCTCCCTCCTTTCATCATTGAAACCGCCGGTTATCCCCTTAACCAAGAGGCTTATTCCCTCTTCTTTTAATAAAAAGCATCTTAATACATCCTTAACCTACTAACTACCCAAGAGGTTACCAAAGAGCAAGAGACTTTTGTAGAGAAAAGGGGGTTTGAGTGATTTCAAAATAAGTGACTTAAATGCATGATATATACACACACGTGCATGAGATATACATGTATGCATGATACATTGCTACTAATTGCCTTATTTAGCTTATATATAATGTTGCCGGACTAACGAGCCATGAAGCGTTAAAGCTTACATCATATGGCAAACATTTGTTGTGTTTCTACTATTTTCAGGTGCCATTATTAATGAACTAAACTAGTTCATTAAGTGAAGTACTTAGTTTATTAAACTAAGTAGTTCATTAAAGGAAGCCACATTTGGAAAAGGCACAAAGGCAACAAGGCTAAGGAAGGAAAGTTTTCTCCTCCTCCCTCCTTAAATATATACACGCCTATATACATATTGAATACATATATTTTCAGATTTTTTGAAAAAGGCACATACACATGTATTCCAACGTACTACCGACACGTTATATATTTTACGTACGTACGTTAACGTCACACCACTATACTTAACTCATATTTATGAGTATATTCAGGTCTTATATCATATGATATAAGATATGGTGATGACAAATTAAATACGACACGATAAAAGATTCTAAGCCAAAAATTATCGTATCGGGCGAATACCGAAACTTCGCTAACATGTCACGTACTTTCCATAAATAGATGGCCAGCCCCTATACTTCAAAATTCCATAAACATTTCGTGCACATGACTGTATATTCAGCCAAAAATACTTTCCATGTTGGCACACACAAATCACCTTACATTAAGACCAAAATGTGAAGATTCCAATTTTAATTTTGACACATGATGAATGGCGCCACTTTAGACCAGCCAAGTGCTGAGATTTAAAGTATATATTATATATATTATGTGTAACATAATATATATAACATGTGCAAGAAGTTGGAATTTAATTAGAGAAAAATCGGGTAATCGATAAATATCAAAAATTCGGTTTTCTACGCACACAACACATGGAATGTTTTTGGTACATCATGTGACATGTATCTAGACACTTTTTACATATGTTATACATCTTAAAGTGTTCTAGAAAATTAAATTAAGGGCTGATTGGAATATAACATGTGTGTATTATTTAATGTGCACTATTTTATAAAGTTAGCAAAAATAATTTTCAGCATATGTATATACATCATACACGCACATTACAGCCAAGATAGAGCTTATTTGGAGCCTTGTTTGCATATTGATTGGTCAAGAATCAATAACACAATGTTGATGAATTAAAGAGAGAAGCTACAAATGGTAAGATTTCAAACTTCGTCTCACTTATAACACATGCTGAAAATTTCAGCATGCTAACCTTGGCTGGCCGATTTTTTGACTTTAATATGACATATTTTATCATCTCAAATTATGTGATTGATTGGGAGAAGAAATGGAAGTAATTTGAATATTATTTAAATTCATAAAGTGTGATATTTTATATATCACACATGCTGAAAATTTTTCAGCATGTGTGTGACTTGTGATGGCTGAATTCATGGTCTTGAATGTGTCCAAGTTCATTATCAATGTGATAAAGATATTTACCATCAATTGGTGATTTATTTCAAAAAGAAAAATCAAAGAAAAATGGTAATATTTTGAATTATACAACCATGTAACACATGCTGAAAATTCAGCATGGTAAACCACTTAATGGCCGATTTTCGTACTTGGTTGGGAAGGAATTTGGTCTTGCAACATTTATGTGATTATCTTGAGTATTATGGAAATAATTTTGTGATTGATATTGGCACATGTTTTAAGTGTTATTCTCAGATTTTTCCAAGTCATCAATGATGACAACATCCAACCAATCATGAAGTGCCAAGTAAGCAAAGCTTAAGTGATCATCCAATGAGAAGGTGACAAGTAAGCAACCATGTCACAATGATGTCTTACATTCTCCCAAGGACTTAGAAGATACTTTTCAAGAGGGAGATAGCACCATAGGGGACGGCCACTCAAGCTTAAAAGGAAAGAAGTTGAGCAAAAACAAGACAAGACAAGCACTGCAAATCAAAGTGATTAAAACGCCTAGCTCTTCTTCTTCTACATTCTCTTTCTTTCTTTCTTCTTGAAAGCCTATTGTATTCATATTTTTCAATCTTGAATAGGCTTGATATAGACCACGACATATTCCATATCTTTGTAAAAGATTGATCAAGGTGTGATCAATCTTCATTCTTGCGAGATGGTGGTGTTCGTGCATATTGTATTGAACGTACAAGGTTTATAAAGGGTTGGAGTTGGTGTGTAACTCCATCAACCCTGTGGTAAGGTGTATTGCGCATGTGTGAATAGTGTGAACCAAGGAAGGTGTTCCTTGAAGACTGGAGTAGGTTGTTTATAACCGAAGCAGTATAAAATTCTTGGTGCCATTTACTTTCAGCTTTTACTTTCTGTTACTGCACAGTTTATTCTTTTTGATGGCGTCCTTAAAAATAGTAAACGACTTTCAAAAATCACAAAAATTTCCAGAAACATAGTCACACGTTCTAGGGTTAATTTGGCTCAAGTTTGAACCCTTTTGGATAAGTATAAGTCGATCAAACATCAAAAGTTCTGGGACTAGTGCAGTCTGATTCTCAGACTTGCAAAGGTTGAGACTTTTGATTGTAATTGACCTATGTCCCAAAATAATTTTGCAAAACTGTTTCAACCCACTTAAATATAGTATATAAGGAGTTAGGGGTTAAATTTGCAGAGCATTTAGACTTACACACAAATAGGAATAAATTTTTCAAACCCGTCTACCGTTTCTGGCAGATTCGCGCAATCTGATCACCAACGGTTTTTCAAGTGGTTAAAGGTTGAATTTTAATTTGAAATTTTTAGGGGACCCTCATAACATCTGAGGCTAAGCTCTCTCAAAATTTCATAATTTTTGGAGACCTCTAACCTGGTTTTAAAAACGTTTTAAAACAGGTCCTGAAAACTGAATCTGTTTTCAGAACTTGAGTTGTTTAGTTTTAAACAAATTTTAAAAACCACACTTTCCGCACCACCTATTCAACCCCCCCTTCTAGTGGTGCCTTGAAGATCCTACAAGTGGTATCAGAGCAGGAACACTCACTTCAAGGAATCCAACGATTCAGTGAGATGGCAACCACAAATCTCAAAACCGAACAAGAAGGTATGTCGAGCAGAAGGACTTCACTTTTTGACGGTGAGTCGTTTATTCAGTAGAAACTTAGAATGAAGCTTTTTCTTATGGCTATAGATATAGATCTTTGGTCAATCACTGAAGATGGTCCTTTTCTCCCATCTAAGTTATCTACCGTAGACGGAGTCACATTAGAAGTTGTTAAACCGAGACAAGAATATACGAGTGACGATAAAAAGAAACTTAGTATGAATGCTAGGGCTATGCAATTGCTCCTAAATGGATTAAGTAAAAGTGAGTCTAGTTATGTTTCAAACTGTTCGAGTGCCCAAGAAATGTGGAGGATACTAGAAATGAAACACGAAGGCACGAGTCAAGTGAAAGAGTCAAAAATAAACATGCTTATG
Organism: Eustoma russellianum; assembly: GCA_036186865.1. Taxonomy (NCBI): domain Eukaryota; kingdom Viridiplantae; phylum Streptophyta; class Magnoliopsida; order Gentianales; family Gentianaceae; genus Eustoma; species Eustoma russellianum. Next base: position 30,178,564 of record AP025056.1, read on the forward strand.
TCCACACTTGAGTCGTTTAAATTATTGCCTAATGAGTCTATTGTTTATATGGATCTTCGTTTGACTAACATCTAAAATTCTCTTGAGTCTCTTGGTAAATCTTTTACCACGCAGGAAAAGGTACAGAAAGTCTTGCAGAGCCTTCCATCCGAGTGGGACCCTAAAGTGACAACAATAGAAGAAAGCAAGGAAACTAAGTCAATAAAGATGGAAGAATTAATCGGATCACTTAAAGTTTATGAGAATAAACTCACCATACGGAAATCGGAATCATCTAAACAAGGTAAAGCTATTGCTTTTAAATCAAATGAATACGTCTCCCCTCCCTCCGATCACGTAAATGATAGTGATTCTGAAACGGATAACGATGACCTAATTCTATTAGCTAAAGGCTTAAGAAAATTTATGAGAAGGTCATTTAGAAACAAAAATAAGGGTACTACATCCAAGAGAAATAAGAACAAGTCAAATGATAAAGACGTTAAATGTTATGAATGTGGCAAACTCGGACACTTATCATATGACTGCCCCAATAAAGAAAAGCAAACAAATAAATACCCTGACAAGGAGCGGAACAAAAATAGACTCGTCTCAGAACCCAAACAAAGGAAACGTGCTCTAAAGGCCTCCACCTAGAGTGATTCATCGGATTCTGAAACTGAGACCGAAGAGGAGACTACACAAGTATGCTTTGCATCCAGAGCATCTAATGAGGTATCATCTGATTCTGACTCTGACTCTGAACCCTCTTATGAAGATCTTTTTAGTCAGTATCTAGAACTGCATAAATTCACTAAGACTCTCGCTAAGGAAAAGAAGCGATTAATTGAAGACAAGAAACTGTTAGAATCTTCTAACGAGAATCTTGTCGCTCAATTAAGCGATTCAAAGAAAGAGTCATCATGTGTCATTACTGCACTAAAGACAGAGATTTCATCATTAACCACTCAAAATAATGAAATGAAATCCGAGATTTCAAATTTGAAATCAAGGAATACCGATTTAGAGAAAATGATGAAACAGTTTGATACGGGGTCCAACATGCTGCATCGCATTATATTATCACAAAAGCATGACAGCGACAAAACGGGTTTGGGATACGTTGATACAAATGAAGTATCAACCAAACCAACTAAGTTTGTGGTGTCTAAGAAAGTAGACACTCCTAAGCCTCAAGTGGCGTCTAAGTTGACGCAAATGCCGCCCCTTTCCTCATCACGCCCCACTTCTTCTTCATATAATGTGAAATATAACTTTGTACCATATAGATATGAAAAGAAAAGAATAATGCATATACGAAATTCATATCATCCACGCACTACGCACACACACACAAGGACATACCATAAACGTCCTTCATTTAATGAGTATAAAGGAGTCCTTGGGCAAAGACCCAAAGTGCATGCACCACATGTCTACTATATCGCACCTTCATCTACATTCTTGCCATTTGATAGACCGAGAAGGATCACCCAAGTATGGGTACCGAAAGGCACTTTTACCAAGAGGTGATTAACTAACTCGAAAGGACCCAAAGTTAAAAGGGTACCTAAATCATCTTTGCACATTGCAGGGAGCCCACACATCAAAAGATACAGCTATTAAGTGGTTCCTTGACAGTGGATGCTCGAGGCACATGACGGGTGACCCGAGCTTGTTCACCAAATTAAAGAAGGTCACAAAAGGCGAATCCGTGACCTTTGGAGACAACAACGAAGGCAAGATCATCGGAAAAGGTACGATTGGAGATCCAAGTACTCTCCAAATTTCCAACGTCTTTTTGGTAAGCAACTTATCTTACAATCTTCTTAGCATTTCTCAATTTGTTGACAATGGTTTTAATGTGTGTTTCACCCACCCTTATTACAATATAATAAATAAAAATGGAGAAACCGTTTTAAAAGGAAAACAAGAAGGTAATATTTTTACGCTTTCTATGGATGATGTGGTAGACGCTAGAGTTAAGTGCTTTATGTCAAATGAACCCAATGTGAATTTGTGGCATAGACGTTTATGACATATTGGTATCTCCACACTAGATAAACTTCAACGAAAGAACCTACTATGAGGATTGCCCAAGCTTGATTTAGACAACTTTCAGTTGTGTGAATCTTGCATAAAAGGCAAACAAACACGTGAGTCACTTAAGCCTAAAAATGAAATAAGCACGACTAGAGTCTTAGAACTATTACATATTGATTTGTTTGGTCCTAGTCGCACTACAAGCCTTGGTGGACGCCACTATGCATGTGTGATTGTTGATGATTTTTCCCGTTATACTTGGACTTTATTTCTTGCACATAAGGATGATAGTGTCATTGAGATTGCAAAATCAATTAGACAACTTGAAAATCAATATGGTGTAAGTGTGAAAAAGATAAGAAGTGATAGAGGCGGTGAGTTTAAAAACAAAGAAATGATTTCATTTTGCGAAGAAAAAGGAATCAAGCATGAGTTTTCGCCACCTATAATTCCACAATTAAATGGAGTAGTAGAAAGAATGAATCGTACATTACTAAAAATTGCTAGGACTATGTTATGCGAAAATAAATTACCTAGATTATTGTGGGCGGAAGCCGTAAATTGTGCATGCTATATTGTAAATCGCCTATGTATAAGAAAGAAAATTAACAAGACGCCTTATGAGATTTTGAATAATCGCATACCTAATATTGACTATTTTCGTGTGCTTGGATGCAAATGTTTTGTCTTGAATACAAAAGATAATTTAGATAAATTTGAATCCAAATCAATTGAGTGCATCTTTGTTGGATATTCTATAAATTCAAAGGCATATAGGTGCTATGATCCTATCACTAGACAAATCATGGAATCTATTCATGTGAAATTCAATGAATTTGGTGAAATTGATAAAGATAAGGAATATGACGATGACTTTGAATTGAAACCCGTGTTGAATGAAGATGATGGTTCTTTTGATATGCATGATATGAATGACACACTAGAAATGTATGATCACATAGAAATGCATGATAACATAGAAAATAATCAACCAAGATGGCATAGAGATCACCCACATGATCTCATCATAGGCGACCTCACTCACGGTGTGCGACCACGTAGAAGAATTACTTCGGACGAAATAAATGAATTTCATGCTATGATTTCTGAAATTGAGCCCAAAAATGTGCATGATGCTTTGAGTGATTCTTCTTGGATTGATCCATGCATGATGAACTTAATCAATTTGTTAGAAACGATGTATGGGATTTAGTGCCACGACCACAAGATAAGACTATAATAGGCACAAAGTGGGTGTTTAGGAATAAAATGAATGAAGAAGGAAAGGTCGTTAGAAATAAAGCGAGACTTGTAGCATAAGGCTATAATCAAGAAGAAGGGATTGACTACGATGAAACATTTGCACCCGTAGAACGTTTAGAAGCTATACGACTATTACTTGCTATTGCTTGCATGAAAGATTTCAGATTATATCAAATGGACGTAAAAAGTGTATTTCTAAATGGATTTATACAAGAAGAAGTATATGTGAAGCAACCACCCGGTTTTGAAGATTTGAAACATCCCGATCATGTGTACAAACTAAAGAAGGCACTATACGGCCTAAAGCAAGCACCAAGAGCATGGTATGATTGTTTTGCTACTTTCCTTTTAGAAAATAATTTTAAACGAGGTACTATAGATAGTACACTATTTTTGAAACAAGACAAATTGGATTTACTTATTATCCAAATCTACGTTGTTGACATTATTTTCGATTCTACCTCACATAAACTAGCAAAGGGATTCACATAAGTCAAGCAAAATATGTCAATGACATGATTAAAAAGTTTAACTTTGAAAATTTGAAACCATCCCCCACCCCTATGAGTGTCACCACTAAATTAGACAAAGACCAACATGGTAAAGACGTTGATAATGGCTTATATCGATCTATGATAGGTTCTTTGCTATATTTAACTGCTAGTAGGTCTGATATCATGTTTAGTGTATGCATGTGCGCGCGATTTCAGAGTCAACCTAAGGTGTCTTATTATAATGCGGTAAAAAGAATATTCCGTTATATTAAGCACACGCCCACCTTAGGAATTTGGTACGATAAGGATTCCACATTTGACTTACATGCTTATACTGATGCAGATTATGGTGGCTGCAAAATAGATAGAAAGAGCACGAGTGGGACTTGCCAATTTCTAGAAAACTCACTCATTTCATGGTTTTCCAAAAAGCAAGCAAGCGTTGCTTTGTCCACTACTGAGGCTGAGTACATGGCACTTAGCCTTTGTTGCACACAGTTGTTGTGGATAAAACAACAACTTTCGGACTTTGGAATTACCGTAAATAGAATTCCTATATATTGTGATAGTATGAGTGCCATTAATTTGTTTAAGAACCCCGTGTTACATTCTAAGGCTAAGCATATAGAAGTACGCTATCACTTTCTTCAAGATCACGTAAACAATGGTGATATCGTCATAGATCACATACGCACAGAAGCACAAGTAGCGGATATCTTTACAAAAGCCTTAAATCAAGCCACGTATGAATCTCTTCGTTCCAAATTAGGCATGATTCCCGTTGATATGATTTGATTTGACATGATTCTCTTTCCTTGTTAACAGGAATCTTTTGATTTACTTTCCAAAATAAAGGGGGAGAGAAAACATGATTTAAGGGGGAGAGAGAGAGACAAATCGCACAAATCAAGGGGGAGCCGGATTTGAAATTTGAAATTCAAATTTCAAATTTGTGCATATTTGAAGGGGGAGTGATAGCATTTAAATTATGTGCACAAGTTATTTTGAAAATCATCAAAAGGGGGAGATTTTAGAGAAAAGGAGGTTTGAGTAATTTCAAAATAAGTGACTTAAATGCATGATATATACACACACGTGCATGAGATATACATGTATGCATGATACATTGCTACTACTTGCCTTATTTAGCTTATATATAATGTTACCGGACTAACGAGCCATGAAGCGTTAAAGCTTACATCATATGGCAAACATTTGTTGTGTTTATACTATTTTCAGGTGCCACTATTAATGAACTAAACTAGTTCATTAAGTGAAGTACTTAGTTTATTAAACTAAGTAGTTCATTAAAGGAAGCCACATTTGGAAAAGGCACAAAGGCAACAAGGCTAAGGAAGGAAAGTTTTCTCCTCCTCCCTCCTTAAATATATACACGCCTATATACATATTGAATACATATATTTTCATATTTTTTGAAAAGGCACATACACATGTATTCCAACGTACTACCGACACGTTATATATTTTACGTACGTACGTTAATGTCACACCATTATACTTAACTCATATTTATGAGTATATTCAGGTCTTATATCATATGATATAAGATATGGTGATGACAAATTAAATACGACACGATAAAAGGTTCTTAGCCAAAAATTGTCGTATCGGGCGAATACCGAAACTTCGCTAACGTGTCACGTACTTTCCATAAATAGATGGCCAGCTCCTATACTTCAAAATTCCATAAACATTTCGTGCACATGACTGTATATTCAGCCAAAAATACTTTCCATGTTGGCACACACAAATCACCTCACATTAAGGCCAAAATGTGAAGATTCCAATTTTAATTTTGACACATGATGAATGGCGCCACTTTAGACCAGCCAAGTGCTGAGATTTAAAGTATATATTATATATATTATGTGTAACATAATATATATAACATGTGCAAGAAGTTGGAATTTAATTAGAGAAAAATCGGGTAATCGATAAATATCGAAAATTCGGTTTTCTACGCACACAACACATGGAATGTTTTTGGTACATCATGTGACATGTATCTAGACACTTTTTACATATGTTATACATCTTAAAGTGTTCTAGAAAATTAAATTAAGGGCTGATTGGAATATAACATGTGTGTATTATTTAATGTGCACTATTTTATAAAGTTAGCAAAAATAATTTTCAGCATATGTATATACATCATACACGCACATTACAGCCAAGATAGAGCTTATTTGGAGCAATGTTGGCATATTGATTGGTCAAGAATCAATAATACAATGTTGATGAATTAAAGAGAGAAGCTACAAATGGTAAGATTTCAAACTTTGTCTCACTTATAACACATGCTGAAAATTTCAGCATGCTAACCTTGGCTCGCCGATTTTTTGACTTTAATATGACATATTTTATCATTTCAAATTATGGGATTGATTGGGAGAAGAAATGGAAATAATTTGAATATTATTTAAATTCATAAAGTGTGATATTTTATATATCACACATGCTGAAAATTTTTCAGTATGTGTGTGACTTGTGATGGCCAAATTCATGGTCTTGAATGTGTCCAAGTTCATTTTCAATGTGATAAAGATATTTACCATCAATTGGTGATTTATTTCAAAAAGAAAAATCAAAGAAAAATGGTAATATTTTGAATTGTACAACCATGTAACACATGCTGAAAATTCAGCATGGTAAACCACTTAATGACCGATTTTCATACTTGGTTGGGAAGGAATTTGGTCTTGCAACATTTATGTGATTATCTTGAGCATTATGGAAATAATTTTGTGATTGATATTGGCACATGTTTTAAGTGTTATTCTTAGATTTTTCCAAGTCATCAATGATGACAACATCCAACCAATCATGAAGTGCCAAGTAAGCAAAGCTTAAGTGATGATCCAATGAGAAGGTGACAAGTAAGCAAGACCATGTCACAATGATGTCTTACATTCTCCCAAGGACTTAGAAGATAATTTTCAAGAGGGGGATAGCACCACAGGGGACGGCCACTCAAGCTTAAAAGGAAAGAAGTTGAGCAAAAACAAGACAAGCACAAGAATTGCAAATCAAAGTGATTAAAACGCCTAGCTCTTCTTCTTCTACATTCTCTTTCTTTCTTTCTTATTGAAAGCCTATTGTATTCATATTTTTCAATCTTGAATAGGCTTGATATAGACCACGACATATTCCATATCTTTGTAAAAGATTGATCAAGGTGTGATCAATCTTCATTCTTGCGAGGTGGTGGTGTTCGTGCATATTGTATTGAACGTACAAGGTTTGTAAAGGGTTGGAGTTGGTGTGTAACTCCATAAACCCTGTGGTAAAGTGTATTGCGTGTGTGTGACTAGTGTAAACCAAGGAAGGTGTTCCTTGAAGACTCGAGTAGGTTGTTTATAACCGAACCAGTATAAAATTCTTGGTGCCATTTACTTTCAGCTTTTACTTTCTGTTATTGCACAGTTTATTCTTTTTGTTGGCGTCCTTAAAAATAGTAAACGACTTTCAAAAATCACAACAATTTCCAGAAACATAGTCACACGTTTTAGGGTTAATTTGGCACAAGTTTCAACCCTTTTGGATAAGTATAAGTCGATCAAACATCAAAAGTTCTGAGACTAGTGCAGTCTGATTCTCAGACTTGCAAAGGTTGAGACTTTGATTGTAATTGACCTATTTCACAAAAGAATTTTGCAAAACTGTTTCAACCCACTTAAATATAGTATATAAGGAGTTAGTGGTTATATTTTCAGAGCATTTGGACTTACACACAAATAGGAATAAATTTTTCAAAACCGTCTACCGTTTCTGGCAGATTCGCGTAATCTGATCACCAATGGTTTTTCAAGGGGTTGAAGGTTTAATTTTAATTTGAAATTTTAAGGGGACCCTCATAACATCTGAGGCTAAGCTCTCTCAAAATTTCAGAATTTTTGGAGACCTATAATCTGGTTTTAAAAACGTTTTAAAACTTGTCCTGGAAACAGAATCTGTTTTCAGAAGTTGAGTTGTTTAGTTTTAAACAAATTTTAAAAACCACACTTTCCGCACTACCTATTCAATCCCCCCCACCCTTCTAGTGGTGCCTTGTAGATCCTACAACTTTCCCTCTCTTTTTACTTAAGGTACACGGCTAACTTGAGCAAAGAAGTCCAAGAAATATTTTCAAATTCAAGCCTTGTCTAGGTAAGTCACATACTAACATTCTCTAGTGAATTCCATACTTCAAAAGGTGAAGCTCACATAGTATCTTCCTTCCTTGCCAAAACCGTGACCTCCACGGTCCTTAGGTGAAGGTTTTCAAGGCACCAAGTGAGCATAGCTTCTTAGTGGGTTGGATTCCTCTCAACCCCCATTCAAGATTCAAGATTGGTAAGACCATCTAGCCTCCAACTAAGTTGTATGGTGTATTTAGAAAGTGGCTAACAAATATTCCTACCCCTAAAACCGTGTATGATAGGAAGGGGTGGAAGGAAGCATTTCTTATTCCAACAAGTTTCAAGCAAGACCTAAGATCCAAGAATGCAAGTACACTATAAATACTCTTGACTTATGTGTGAAAGTATATGCTTGAATGTCTAGTTATTAATAAGATTTAATCTTAGATGGCAAATGTTAAGCTTGAAGCATGAAGGTTTAGTGTTCCTTAAGAAAAGGTATGTGCATGTATGAAATTCCCCCAAAGATGGATTCTTTGCCCCTTTGAATATGAATATGATGCATGTCTAAGATGACTGTGGTAAAGCTCTCTTGTTTAACATGTAAGGGGGACAGTTGAATTAAGAGGTTGGGCGAAAAATATTTCTTGTGAAAGAATGTGACTTGTGGGGTAAAGGATGCATATAAGTTGTATGTTTGGATGTTTGTGACTTAGGGGGTAATATGTTCATTATGAAAAATGAAGGATAAGCCCTTGCATGTGTATGAAATGGGCCGTTTTGGGGGTATGGGACATACAAACTAGATGTGCCAAGGATAAACCTTATTATGTACAAAAGGTGCAAAATCAAGATGTGTTATGTGTGAACCTTCAAAACTGTTTTGAAGTGATTTGTATGTGACCTTTAGAATGTATTAGAATTTTTAATGTTTATGTTGAAAAGTATATTTGATAGTTAGTCAGCCATTTTTGAAGAATAACTTAAGTTGAAACACTTTTAGTAAGCGAAGTGACAAAAAGGGAAAAAGTACTGGAACAGGACAGATTCATGTGACGTTTTGCATGACATGAAAAGAAATGTTAGAATTGTTTAAATTAGCTGATTTTTTTGGCGTGGTGTTAGCCTTGTGTGTGTGTAGTAAATATGAGAGTCTGAATTTTGGTAAAAGAAGTTATGGTTTATCCTTAATAGAATTTTTAGTAAAACTGGCCAAGCTGAAATTACTGGAACTGGACAGAATCAAGTGACGTGTTGGTTGACCCAAAAATGGACCTTAGAGACATAAAAATGGGCTGATTTTTGGTAGGATACTAGCTTTGTGTGTTTACTAAGTCTGCAAGTTGGAATTGCGGAAAAAGGACTTACGGTTTAGTCACAATAAAATTTTTAGTAAAACTGGTCACTCCAGAATCAGCATGAAACAGTTTTTGGGAAAGCGAGTAAATGATCCCTTTAAAGTTATTATATCGCTTTGGAATTTTTATGGTAATTACTTAGGACATAGATGAGAATGTCCATGTAAATTAATCAGCCGTAATTGCTATTTTAAGGGGTAACTACCGAATTTAAGTTAGTACTACTAAACTGGAAAATTGGGCAGAATTACGGAATTGGTTGTGAGGCCTTGTTCTTGTGGGTTTAGACTTGTTTGTATGGTTTGGGCATATGAACATTAATTCCTGGTATGTTGGCAGTATTTTCCAGGTGTTGGCCCAAATTAAATAATAATTAATGGGTTTGAAAGAAAGGTAAAAGAAGGGTACTGCACTGCTGAATTCAGCAGTATCCTGTTTTGTAATTTAACGATTTGAAGGTTTTCTACATCTTGACTCGTTACGTAATTTTTATGACAAGTAGACAAGATATCCTTATGCATATGTATGTCAAGAGACCATGAAAATAGGCCGAATTATGAGGATTTGAAGCCGCGCGAAAAGAACGTTAATTCTGGAAATTTTTCCAGCTTAATCAATAAGACCATACTTGTATGTATGAGATGTATCTTGCCACGAATTGCATAGTGCACGTCATACATTGCATCATCGTCACTTACATGATTTATGAAACTGGTTTTATGTCAAAGAATGATGAAAAAGCGTTTTTAAAGGAAATATTTAGTTTTGAAAAGAACGCTTTCCATTGGTACCATTTATTCTGGCCAGCTTAACCCGCTCCAGATCTGGGTTTAATTGATCTGATGAGTATGACCATTCAGACCCGGAGAGAATAGACCTAATTATGATGATCATGACCGTGCAGGCTCGGAAAGAATAGATCTGATTATGACGATTATGACCGTACAGGCCCGGAGAGAATAGACCTGATGACTATGATTGATGATATGACCGTTTTCAGATCCGGGAGTAATAGATTCGAAGGGATGAGCATGACCGCCTCAGATCTGGATATAATAGATCTGAACACTCTCTTGTTATTATTGACGATGATGTTTTGAAATAAAGAACAAAAGAACTTATCCTTGTTTGATCAGGATGCATCACATGTGCATACACATGCATGCTACATTTCATAGCTATTCGGATGAGTGATGGATTGTTACATAGGCTATGATGTTATATTTTAATATCTCCTAAGCTATGATCTTGATGTGATTTCTTATCTTATAAGTTATGATTTATTTCTTTACTGGTAATGGATTGAAGGTCAGGTATGTTGCGAAACCAAAATTTTGGGGTTTTGGTTCTTGTGTGCACTTTCCATTTAATTAATGATTATTTATGGTTTACTTGCTGGTGACGTTGTCACTCACCCCTTATTTTTTTTCCTCCCAGAACCCGTAGAAAATAGGGTCGAGTGGATCGAGGATGAGCCTAGTTCCCTATCCGTAGAAGAGCGAAAGAAGAACGGCTTATGGGTTTCTCTTATGATACACATGCTTGATGGGTTTTTATGAACTTATGTTGGAAACATTGATTTTCGGATTTCCTCATTTTGCGAACATGTTTGTAAGACCTATGACGGATGTTTAGACTCTTTTATTTTAAAAGTTTTTATTCTGCCTCGGTTTTGCTTACCTGTTGATGTGTAAGCGGGAAGGTCCACACATTTTGTTATGGACTACAACATGATATAGATTGACGCCTGGTACTCTCCGTAGTGAAGTAGGCGAGCGCACCATATCTGGCTAGGCCGGGGTGCGGGGCGCTACATAAATGAAATTAAATACTATGTCGTTTTATCGAAAATACTAGAAAATGATAACCAAAGTCAAAAAATAAAAGAAAAATATCCAGTATTTCTGCTCCTGTAAATAAACAATATGCCTCCGTTGATGAACAGTCAGAGAATGTGTTCTGTACACCGCAAATGAACTTCAAAATCCCAAACTTGACAATCTGCTTTCTTGCTGTTTTTGTATGCCCCAGGATTATGGAACTCGCAAAAACATTTATACAAATGAATGTGTGAGAGATATAAGGCAAAAAACATGTCGAAATGGACGAAAAAGACCAGCCACTTACCAACGTTACCTTGGTCAGACATGAACCAAGTTAACAGCAAAATGTAAATGCCCAGCATAATGATAGCAGAGCCAATGGCAAATATCCATAAGTTTGTCATCGGCAAACAAACAGAAAAAGGATTACTATGCAATATAATTCTCGTAATCAAAGCAAAGCACTGTAACCAACAGGGTGAGTTAATGTCAGAACTCATGTAATGCGCAACAACTCATGTAATGCGCCAACCTAACAGGGTGAGTTAATGTTAGAAAGGAAATTAGGATATAAGGAAGCTGCAAGAAGAGAAAACCATACCCATTTTGCCTGCATCAATGTGATACAGGCAACAACGAGGTGAAGCAAGCGATACAATTGTTTCCATGAACTAGAGACGCAAGACATGTGTTGTGGAATCTATGTTATAAAATCTATGTGCCGTTGAAGGAAGTGATTCCGTAGAAAAATATGTTGTAGTCAACGGAGATATACGTGCATGCTGCGGTAAATGATGTGCAACCATGTTCACCTCTCTTGGTATATAGAAAATATTGCTTCTAGTGAGTTGCATAAAATGTTACAAACGCCTAAATTCAGGAATTGAAGAAAGGAATGCATCCGGTGCTTGTGTGGCATATTGACAGTCTGATTCAATTAAAATGCCGCGGTAAGATTGTCCAAAATATATTAGGCGAAATAGTATTGCCTGTATTTCTGTCCGTAGTGCAGGCAGGCACGGTAGAGAGAATGAAATCGCTGCAACTATTTTACCTTCATTGTTTCGCAAAATAGCCCGAGCTGAAGCATTAGATCTTCCCGCAGAGGCATCCATAATAAGTTTTAGTTTCCCAGATGGTGGAAGTTCCCATTTTAAAATGCTCACCTGCTTAGATCACAACTGAGGAGTGAGACCATTTGAAATGAGATGTGGAATATTATTCGCCAGTTTTGTTTGTGATAATGAGTGTGACCAATCGTAACACAATCGAAGCGCCATGCCAAAAATACTGGAAGGATGCACATCCGCCTCTCCAAAGACATTATTGGTATAAACCTTCCATATTGCCCAACAAATCATGATTGGAGCAACTACTCAAAAATGTCCAACAATTTAATGAGATGTTGAGGAAAACCACAATTTTAATAGATGCATTCGAATACTATCCTCAAACCGCATTGGGCCATCTAATATCCAAGTGAATCTGAGCCATACATCTAGGACAAAATAACATCGAAGAAAAATATGATCCATAGTGGCTGAGGCCAACTTACAAAATGGGCAAATAGTTGGACAGATATTTGTAAACCGGATAAGATTGTCTTCAAATGGAAGTGCACAATGGTATAAACGCCATATCAATATACTGGCATACGACGGAAACTGTTTCTGCCAAATATATTTATGAGATAGCAATGTCGCTCGAGAAAGACGAGTGTCTTCATATGCTTGTCGAATAGTAAAATTACCTGCTGAAGAATAGAGCCAGATTGCATCCTCCACTCCACTCGCAAGATTTAAACAAATTGAGTGAATAGAACAAATGCGTTTCCACCCAGGTGAATCATATAATCTTGGGCTATAATCCGATCTAATCCCATAACGGCTTCTCATATAAGCAGACCAAATGGTGTCCTTGATATGGTAATGCCACCATAATTTACAGTCGTATGCCTACTATAGCAGAGGTAGACTTCTAAGTCCCAGTCCGCTCTCTATTTCTGGGAGACAAACTGAATTCCAAGACCTCCAATGATAATGTGCACCCCAAAGAAAATGAGCCATTTTCTTGCTAAGTGCAGTAAATACACTTTTAGGCAATCTCGCTGCAGCCATGATATGTGAGGGAATTGATGTTAACACCGATTTGAGTAACGTCAATCTTCCCCCTGGGGTAAGTAAATTGCGAGCCCAACCCATTAACTTAGCATCAAAATGCTGTATGAGAGAAGTACAGTAAGGGGTTTGATTGATCCCTCTATGAAGATAAGATCCAAGATATTTGATAGGTAAAGAAGATGGTTGCATACCAAGGATGCTTCCTATAACAGATAATGCATGGGGAGAGACGTAGGAACTTATAACAAACTGACTTTTACTGTAATTCACTAATTGGCCCGATGCATTCTGATATGATGTCAGAATCGTTTGAAATGTCTTTAGATTTTGTATTGATCCATTAAGAAAAATCAGTAAGTCGTCTGCATAAGCCAAATAAGAAACAGCAGGCACTCTTCCAGAAGAGAAACCATGCAATGATCCAATCTGGAATAGGTGCTTAAGACCTCTGGTAAAACCTTCTGAGCACAAAATAAGTAGCAAAGGTGAAAGAGGATCACCTTGCTTTACCCTCGCGTAGGAGAAAAGAAACCATATGAAGCACCATTAACCATCAGTGAAAGCTTTGAAGAACGCATATTATTCATCAGCATCCGAATGAAGCGATTACTAAATCCAAAACGTCAAAGAATTGTCTCAAGATAAACCCAATTAACCCGGTCAAAAGCTTTGGCCATGTCCAATTTGATCATGACATTTGCTCCGCGTGTCTTCCTATCAAGCATATGTACCATTTCATTTTCCATTAACACATGCTCACTTATGTCATGACCCTTTAAAAATCCTATTTGCTCCTTTGAAATTAATTTCAGAAGTAATGAAGACAAACGAGTTGCAATCACCCTTATAACCACCTTACTTATGAAATTTGAAAGACAAATCGGCCTATAATCTGCATAAGTTACTGGGTTAGCTTTTTTTGGTTCAACGTGATGAGGGAGTGTGTGTGTGTATATCCAAATGAACACCGTGCATATATATGTATATATATTTTGATGACTTTGTGCTGAAAAGCTGGGATAGAGAAAAATAACCCGACAACTCGAAGAATATGTATGTGTGTGTGTAGAAATATATATGCCATGCATATATAAATAAAGAGAAAATAGAATTAAAACTTCCTTTTTTTAATATCATTAAAACTTCCTTTTTTCCCAAAACTCTCTCACTTTTGATGATTTCCAAAACGACCTCATGATTTAAATATGATGTTTCTCCCCCCTCAAATGATGTCATCTTTTGAATTGAAAATGGAACTTTAAAATTTTGATTTTTAATTCTCTGCCTCAGATCACGATGTCTCTATTAATCTTGATTCTCCCTCACAATCCTGATTTTGAAAGATCCTCCTACAATTATGCTCTCTGTTCCTCTTTATTTTGTAAATCAATCAAAAAGACAATCAATCAGAATCAGTTAGAAGTAATCAAGCATATCAATCGAAATCATTCCTAATTTATTTTCAAAATTCTCGTAGGTGGCTTGACTAAGGGCTTTAGTAAATGCATCTAACATCTGATCTTCTGCTCTAAAATGATATATGATAATATTACCATTATTGACATGATCACAAATATAACGATACGGAAAGTCTGCTTGGCATTGGAGTGTAATAGGGGACTTTTAGAAAGATTTATAGCACTTGTACTATCATAATAAATGGGAATTCATTTAACAATTATACCAGAATCCGAGACTTACTGTTTTAACCATTCTAGGTCCCATGTTTTCACCTTTGATAGTAGATAAAGCGAAAGTAGCTTGCTTTCACAAAACCAAGAAATTAGTGATTTTTCTATAAACTGACGCATATACTAGTGATTATTCTATCTATTTTACATCCACCATAATCAGCATTGGTATAAGCAAGTAAGCCAAATTTAGAATTTTTTTCATACCATAATCCTAATCTAGTGGTGTGCTTAATATACTCAAAAATTCTTTTCATCGCATTAAAGTGTGATATGTTAGGATTACTTTGAAATCTAGCATACATACAAACACTAAAAATTATATCGGGTCTACGAGCAATAAGATAAAGTAATGAACTAATCATAGATCTATATAATCCATTATTGAAATCCTTACCATTCCTGTCCTATTTTAATTTTGTAGCAATACTCATAGGTGTAGTCGCGGGTTTCGAATTTTTAGAAATTAATTTCTTAATCATGTCATGCACATATTTAACTTGGCTTAAAGGAATTTCTTTATCCATTTGTCTAATTTTCTAGGCCAGAAAATAATTTAATTCACCTTCTATGGACATCTCAAATTTTGATTTCATACACGCTTCAAATTCTTTAACTAATTTATCACTAGTCGATTCAAAATAATGTCATCAGCATATATTTTTCCAATAAGCAAAATTGATTTGTCTTCTTTCAAAAATAATGTATTGTCTATAGTGTGCTTTTTAAATACATTTTGTAAAAGAAAAATAGCAAACTTATCATACTAGGCTCTAGGAGCTTGTTTCAGTCCATGTAGTCTTTTCGTTAATTTATGAATACGATTAGGATATTTACTATCTTCAAATCGATGGATTGCTCAACATACACTTCTTCTTGTTTAAATCCATTTAAAAATGCACTCTTGACATGTATCTAATAAATCTTAAAATCATTAAGGCAACCAATGGCAAGTTACAATTGTATACCATCTACACGTGCTACGGGTGCAAATGTATCTTTATAATCTATTCCTTCCTATTGATTATATCCTTGTGCCAAATACCTAGCTTTGTTTCTGACAACTTTACCTTGATGTGAATCTTCACGCAAGCTTGGATCTTTTCTTTCAAAACTTCACCTTCAAGCCTTGGCACAAAGGGGCAACCTCCCTCTTTGCTTCCTTCAAGGGAAGCGACGGTTGAGCGCACCTCCGCAACGAGATTAACGTTGATCTTGGCATCTTTGGTCTTGGCAAGTACCACCTCAAAGTTTGCTCAAACTTTATGGATTCTTACCTTAATTTTATGAAAACTAAGAAAAAACTCAAAGACACAAAAATCTTAGGAGAAATTCGAAAATTTTATTGATATAAGTTGTGTAAAAAAACGGCCATAAGTTGCTTTTAATAGGCAAAAAAACCTAAGAACTAAATGGAAAAGTCCTAAGTTACAACACCGACTAAAGGGAAAAATCCTAAGTTACAACTCCAAATGTTAGATAATTTTACAAAAACATGAACTAATAATATCCTAACTTCCTAATCCTTAAGGTGGCCGACCATACATGTCCTTGCAATCTTGGAATTTGCTAAAAACTTGAGTTCCTAAAATGTAGGGCTGATTCCCAAAAATATAGGAACATTTAGAGAGCCTTTTAATCTCCTATTAAACCTTGATCCTCGATTATGTTGTACAGACTTGTCCTTTTGGAATTGGCCTTTGACATCTTCATCAATATTGTCGAACTCTTCAAGATCTTGAATTTGATATAAATATTGATACCATTCCGAATAGAAACGAATGAGTTATGCTTGGTTGAAATTTGGTCCAATCAGCACCAATTTCTCGTCAAACGCCTCAAGCCATGCACATGCCTCTCCACCAAGCTGCCTACAAAATTTAAATACACCACCAAGCATTATACTTATCAAGGATAATAAAATGTATGTCATGTAATTTGAAATACCTAACAATGACGGAAATGACAAAATGCCCATAAACAAGAAAACATGCCAACAACTACCAAAAGACACAAAAACAGCACCTATGCATGCAATGACTATCCTACCCTTCTCACCAACCCTTACATCTTATTTAAGACATGGAAAACATATAATAATAATGCATGAATCTAAAGCATAGGATCGATAAGGATAGGCCCTTGTTGGGGCTCATCATTCCATTGTTGGGGCTCATCAAGAAACTTCATGCACATTATGTAAAACTTCAGCATCATTCAAGCAAGAATTAAATGCAATCACTTGTTTCTTAAGTTTTTATATATCTAAGTCCAATTCTGCTTGTTTCGCAAATAATACATATCTTCTAGAGTTTTAAATCTTTCATGCACCATCTTATCAACAATTGGTCTATTTAAACCAGCAAAGAAACTAAGCATAAGTAATTCCTCGGATTCATCAATGTGAGCTCTATACAAACCATTTTACAATTCATCATAATATTGTCGTACGGTTAGATGAGTTTGAGAAGAGATTGATACCTCAGAAGCTTGTTATGCTCATCACTTTCCTATTAGATATTCATACGCCTTTGTTCAGCTTCTTAGGGTTCTCCATACATTCATTAAACTTATGCACCTTGTGTTCTGTTCAAGCTCCCCATACCATGTTGCTCAAAACCTTAGGAGGAAATTTTACTACGAAACACGTAATTTAAACACCTTAAACAACTTATTATGAAGGCAATACATACAAAAGGGGTAAAAATTATTTTTACTTACCTACAAAATTGGATTTGATGTGAAATAGACAATATGTATGGTAGGCGTAAGTTGTCGACAAGTAGGATCTGCTCGAATTGTAGCTAAAATTCCCGTCGATAAATCTAAACCAGAGATATGCCTTGATTGTTGCAGAATATATGTTCCTGAATATTTCGAAGCAACCACCCCCAATTATGCTCGCTCTTCTTGTCAACAATAGCATAAGCTACCTTAATACATGATTAGCCGCATCAACCATGAATACAACCAATAATTTTTCACCATT
Organism: Eustoma russellianum; assembly: GCA_036186865.1. Lineage (NCBI taxonomy): Eukaryota > Viridiplantae > Streptophyta > Magnoliopsida > Gentianales > Gentianaceae > Eustoma > Eustoma russellianum. The sequence goes on from AP025056.1 coordinate 30,196,463, forward strand.
TGTTGTACCCCACCAAAAATCGTGTGGTATCTGAGACTAGTATGAAGTGACGCAGTGGAACGTTATTTCTGCCAAGAACATTTTACTAAGCATTATCAATGTCTCTTTGATATTTTAGGAAATAGTATACTACCTCAAGTATGAATTATGAAGCATGCGAATCGACAATTTAACCAACCAGGATTCTTAGAATTTTCGGCCACGAGGGTTTTAGAAAATCTAAGACATTCGAATCCTTAAAAGATAACTAACTTATAATAGCTTCTTAAAAAGGAAGCCTAAAAGTTTACACATGGAATTAAGGGCTCCACTAAATGTGTCTCAAGAGTTAAGGAAAATGTTCCCCTCATTTTTCCTTAAGGCCACCTGATACTACATAGGGCACACATGAGATCACTTTTAAATTAAATGCCCAACTAGTCACTTCACTTGTCTCTCAAAGAAATTCTAAAAAGATCTCCTATAAGTAGTAATTTATGAGGTTGGATCCTTCAGGTACATTTTATTAAGTCTTATTACGACTGTTTCAATTACTTTTCCTTAAGGTAAATTTTATAAAGAAATGGAAATAGCATGTTTCATGAAGTATGTGGGATGATAGCATTACCCTCCCAAGATTTTTTCAAAAATCTCGGCCATAAGGGTCTTGAGGATACCATAATAGGGTTTCCTCCTATAAGCCAACTAACCCTTAGTAGTCTTAGTAAATCAAGCATGAAAAGTTCATACTAACATTTAGTATCCTACTAAATGGGATTAAAAAGGTAAAAAGGGGAAAAGTGTTACTTTCTCTCCATTAAGCCGTCGAGTAAAAGGGGGTAATTAGGAGGCTACATTTTTTTAAATGGACCAACTACTCACTTTAATTGCTTACTAAAGCAATATTATAAAGTAGTTATTCATGAAATAGCCATATGAGGATGTTATTCTAAGAATAGGTAACTCACATAAACCGTGGGTTACAAGGAATGGAGAAACAATGGGACCAACTTTACCATTTAACTCTTCTCCAACAAATTAGTAACTTATCATTAAACACCCTCAAAAAGCAACTAAAGCATGAGGGAGCATGTTTAACCACCGCCGGTTGAACCCATGGGTAGTGCATGGTAACTCCTTAAACCACCATAGTAACTTTCTAAAAAGTTACTTAAAGAATAAGAAGGGATAAAGAAATTAAGGAGTAAATGAGCTTGGGGATAAACCCCTTAACCGCCGGCTATTTCCTTGGGTGAGCCAAGAGGACTTCATCACTAACTTTAGTTACTCTTGGTCTAATGACTTTAATTTTGTGAAAAGTATATTTACAGGATATATTTATACATATATGCGCAGTATTGGAAATATATGCGTAGTATCATTCTATCGAAAATTTTGTAATATCATTAAGTCTGATGTACACAAAGCGGTTCAAGAATTCTTTATTGGAGTGCCGCCACCTCATCAGCTTGCGCGTCACTTATTACACTCATCCCAAAGGTATCGAATCCACAATCATTTAATGATTTTCGTCCTATTTGTTTGACTAACTTTTTGGCCAAGGTTATCACATGGCTTTTAGCAACGCGTCTAGCGGAACTTCTCCCGCGGCTTATATCTCTGGAACAGGCAGGATTTCTTAAGGGCCATGGAATTACTGATCATATTCTATTAGCTCAGGAAATGGTTCATATGCTAGATAAACATGTTCGTGGAGGTCAAGTTATAGTTAAGCTAGATATGGCCAAAGCTTTTGATAGAGTGGATTGGACATATCTTCGTCTTCTTTTATTGAAGTTTGAATTCGATGACAAGCTTGTGCAGATAATCTTGAATAACCTGGCGGCTACTCGATGTTCAGTGCTCATCAATGGTAAGCCGGTGGGTTTTTTCCCAGTCACACGAGGAGTCAAGAAGGGGGATCTTTTGTCACCATTATTATTCATCTTGGCCTCAGAAGGCTTCTCTCGTGGAATTAATGCTCTAATGAGGTCAGGTGATTTGCGGGGCTTTCAATTGGGTCGTATGCCGCAGGTATCACATCTAGCCTTTGCTGATGATTTGGTAGTCTTTCTGAATGGAAGTACATCTAACATTCAAAAGTTTCAAAAGTTTTTGGATATCTATCAGTCTGCTTCAGGGCAATTAGTAAATTTTCATAAGAGTCAATTGGTGGTAGGGAACACTGTAACAGGACCTAGAGTGGCACATCAGCTTGGTATGCGATTGGTGACCCTACCCATTAAGTACCTTGGATCTTTTTTAAATAAGGGTATTAATCGATCAGGTTATTGTATCGCTCTCTTAGAGCATTTTGACAAGAGACTGAATTCTTGGTCGTTAAAGTTGCTTTCAATGCCAGGTAGAGTTGTCCTTATCAGGAATGCTTTGGCAACGATGCCAATACATATTATAGCAAGCTCCAGATTGCCTAAAAGTGTCATAAACATCTTGAACAAGAAAATGTCAGATTTCTTATGGAATGGAAGACATCATTGGATGTCTTGGCATCAAGTTTGTCAACCAATTTAGAATGGAGGTTTAGGCATACGCAATTTAAAGATGATTCAAAAGGTATATGATGGCCAACTATGGTGGAAATACCACACGTCTGATACGATATGGGCAATATTCAGCCGAACCAAATATGGCTGCAGGAATGATATTTATGCACATATTTATGATTCATCGGTTTGGAAGCGCATTTGTGATATCCATAGTTACATGTAGGAATATGTTGACTCTAATCAGGATATTGCTTGCGGACTCATCGGGACAATTTACAATTAAATCTGCCTACTCGTGATTACATTCACAAACCTCTCTATTTGCGCCGTCTAAGTATATATGGTGGCCAACATCCCCCCCAGGGGTGAAGGTGTTCTTGGGGCAACTATGGTGTCATTCTCTTCCGCTAACAAATAATCTTCGAGCATGGTAGACAATCTATCCGTCCCAATGTGTTTTCTGTTTACAACAATCGGATACTAGAGACCATACCTTTTTGCATTGCCCATCAGTGAAGTCAACGTGGATCCAGATATCATCATTGTTCTCGGGTCCTATGCCTCGTCAAACGACTATCCAAGCTTATCTATATTGTTGGTGGCATCAGTCTTCAACTGCTACAATGCAGGAACACTTACGTGTGGTGGTCCCAGCTTTAGTTACTTGGGGAATTTGGAAAGAATATACATCCATCAAGTTTGGCGATAACATCTTCTCGGCTAATCGATTATTCCATCAGATACGTACGAATATATACACATGGTGTGCATCTGTGCAGGGGCGTAAATTTGCTCAGTCTCTACCTCATCTAATTGCTCAAGGGTTTTCTCCACGGTTAAAATTACGGCGGTATAGATTGTTAAATGGACGTTGCCCCTTTCTGGAAAACTGAAATTGAACGTGGATGCTGTTGTAGGCCGAAACACAGCAGCTGCGGGTGCTATTCTGCGTGATGACTTCGGAAATTTTATTTCTGCTATTTGTTATGTATTACCATGTGTTTCCCCGGTTCAAGCTGAATTGATGGCTTTATGGATGTCCCTTACTTATTATGCTATGAACTATGATGAACTCTATGTCGAAACGGACTTTCGTCAATTGCTTCATTTGATCCGAAATCATTCAAGCTACATGGGTTCATTACACTTGAATATACAGCGAGCTAAAATCATGTTGACTCTCAATGCCTCTACTCTGTGTTACTGCCCTCGTGAAGCAAATACGACTGCACATGCTTTAGCACGACATGGATTTCACGCTACAGGCGTCTTGCATTACCAAACAGCGTCTTCATTGCCTTGCGAAGTTCGAGGCAACTTATTACTTGACGCCTTACCAAATTTCAGACTATGATGACATGGTGTGCATATTTGGGGGTTGCCTATGCCAGCAATTGGTGTAGGCAGCCATGGTATGTTTTCTTTTCGTCATACTTTACGCGTTTCTGCATTGCATCCATTATTCTTTTCACTATGAATGAGGATAATGTCTTTATTTTTTCCACGCCTTCTGAGGAACGACCAACAAATATGCTGATGACTCTTAAGGCTCATCAATACAACGTATATAATTGGAGGTTGCTCATAGTCGTATGGCTATGGGCAACTTTGGTATGGTTCTCTTTTCTTCAAGCTATCCTTATGAACAATCACAGTTGCTTGGTTGCTGACCTACTTGATATGCGAGGTACTCCTGTGGAGAGGCGAGGACAGTTGTGGGAAGTACTACATCAAGATGCCGATAAATCATACTACAGACATAGGCTGCTGCCTTTTAGGGCTCATCATTGCTGCGTGTTTCGTTGGAGGTTGCTCATAGTCGTTTGACTATGGGCAACTTGGGTATGGTTCTCTTTTCTTAAAGCTAATCATCTGGTCAATCACTGTTATTGGGTTAATGACATACTTGATGTGCGAGGTATTGCCTTGGAGATGTGAGGAAGGATGCGGGAAGCTCTATATCAGTTTGCAGCTACATCTGGCCCATTCATCATGTTCACGCCTCCATTGATTAGGATTGTGTTGTTCCATTTCATTCTTTCTTTGTATTCCATGTCTCTTAAACCGTCTAGCCATATAAATATGTACGCTTTTTCATTCGTCAAGGTTTTATCCACAAGGGTGGTTTTACTTGACAAGGTTTTAATGTGGCATATCATATATGACTGGAGGTTACACATACTTATTTCACTTCACGCATTATTTGCTTACGACGACATTACCATTCATGTATTATGGTTTTTCTCACACCACAAGTGAGCGATATTAATAAAATTTGCTTTATATAAAAAAATATGGTATATATATGTATTTCGGCCTATGGTGTATTAGTGGCCTAAAGGAGCTTAGTTTCATGAAAAGTGTATTTAAAGGATAATAGTTTGAAAATACACTTTAAGGACGTATATATGTATAGTATATAAATTAAGATATGAAAATGGGTAAACTATTTTTTTTAAACAAAATAATATATATATATATATATATATATATCCTCACTTATGGCGGAGGAGAAAGCCTTATTACAACAATGTTTATGAAGTCATCATATGAGAACAAGTAATAGAGGTACATGTGGATAGTGAAAGTGCAACAATATATGATATGTCGCATTAAAACCTTGCCATGTAAAACCACCCATGTGGATAAAACCATGGCGAAGTAAAAAGCGTGCATATTTATATTGTTGCAAAGCTGACACTGTACAACCCCACCGTTAACGTATAAAGAAATAATGAAACCAATGAAATATGCGATCATGATCAGCATGAGGACGAAGCTCCAATGAAGCAAACTAGGGATCACTATTGGTGGGAGTGTGAAGTGTTGGGAGTGTGAAGTCCGCCAGGATAATTCCTCGAATGTGCGAGGGCAATGATGTTAGTGTGGAATATGATGTAAGTAGCATAGTCCGTGAACCTTCTTGAGATAAAAAATGTGCTGCCTGATTTACCTCACGGGGTGCATAAGATAGACGAATCGATGATGCAGCAAGAAATGTCCGAAGGCGTGCAAGGTCTGGAGCCAAAGGAGTCGAAGTGCGCATGAGGGAAATTAACTACTGACAATCTACCTCAACATCAACGGTACCGTATCTAGGTAGATAATGTAGAAGAGAAGACCGCTTGCGCCTCTACCCGCACAGGATAATCTTGGCGTAATGGAAAAGAGATTGCATGAATGAGGGAACCTTGTGCATCACGTAATACTCCCTCTCCCCCTGCCGTATGGTGGCCAACAGAGGCATCTGTATTCAACTTCAATCTTCCAGTTGGCGGAGGATACCAACGAACGACACGAAGTCTAGGCGAACGAAGAGGAGGTGATAGCCCATTACTTATTAAATGTGAAATATTTGATGCAATTTTTGTACCACTTTGAGATTTGGCCCACAGAAACATATCAACCCGTATATTCTTGAGAAGCATTCGTTGAGACCAAGATCTATCACCAAACACCAAATCTGTATAAATCTTTCATATATTCCAATTAAGAACGCCAAGATATATTCGCTGTATATGGCCAAGAAAGCCACCAGAGGATTCCAACCATACCGATACAAGAAAGCTGCGCCAACCAGTAGCTTGACACGCACGGATATCAAGCAGATCATTGAAGTAATGTCGAACCGGACTTATTTGGGAACAATGATAAAATATGTGATTATGAGTGGCAGATTCCGCACGGCAAAATGGGCATATGCTTGGGAGTACCTGGATGAAGCGAGATAGAACATCTGGTAAAGGAAGTGCACTATGCAAAAGTTTCCAAAGAAATACCTGAATCATTGGACGTTGACGTGGCATCCAGACTATTTGATTAGATAGGAGCTATGGAGCTGTTGTTCGAAAGGCATCATACGCATCTCGCAGGAGAAATTGGCCCGTGGAAGTCAGCCAAACTGGTACGCCATCAGACCATTGCACTAATGTCTGACATTGTGGATGAATACGACAAATGCGTTTCCAACCAGGCGAATCATATAGGCGTGGAACAAAGGTCTCATTTCTTTGATAGCGCAGACGCATATATTCACCCCACAATGTTGTACTCATATGATATTGCCACCATATTTTTGCTGCATATGCGCGCTGGATTACATCTAGACTGTGAATATTCAGACCACCCTCATTCTTCGTGCAACAAATGGTAGACCATTTAACCCACTGACGACGATCCGCCCCCCACAGGAATACAGCAAAAAGCCTTTCCAAAGATTTAACAATGCTACGAGGGATAGAGGAAGCAGCCAGAACATGCAAAGGTATGGATAGAAGGACTGAACGTATGAGCACAATTCTACCAGCAACACTTAATAACTTTGATTGCCAACCATTTAATTTAGAATCCACATGGTGTAGTAAGTCTAGACAGTGACAAGAGCGTGTAATACCTTTATGAAGATAGGAACCCAAATATTTCATTGGGAGATTAGACTGCCGCATACCTAGGAGTGTGGTAAATGTGTGACGCTGCAAAACAGGAACTGCATCCAAATATACCACCGAGCTTTTATGCCAATTTACTGCTTGGCCCGAAACTTTTTCGTAAGTAGATAGAAAGTGCTTAAAATTCCGTAAATTTCGCCGGCTAGCAGCAAGAAATATGAACAAATCGTCCGCATAAGATAGATGAGTGATGGTCATAGGGATGCGGCCGATAGAGTATGGCGAAAGAAGACCTTGATCAACCATGAGCTTAAGACCACGACTAAAACCTTCTGCCGCCAAAATGAAAAAAAGAGGTGAAAGCGGATCTCCCTGCTTGACTCCTCTCGTGGGTCTAAATAACCCATTCGGCATGCCATTCACCAAAATGGAAATATGTGTGCCTTCCAAGTGATTTAGGACTAAAGTGATAAACAACGAGGAGAAGCCAAAACTCTTCATTATAGATTGTAAGTATTTCCAATTAACTCGATCAAAGGCTTTTGCCATATCCAGCTTGAGTATGGATTTGTTTGGTCGTGTACCTTTATCAAACCAATGAATTAATTCATTGGCTAATAAGACTTGCTCCGTAATGCCCCTTCCCTTTTGGAATCCTGCTTGTTCTGGAGAAATGATCTTGGGCAGTAGATTGTTCAATCGCGTGGCAAGGATGCGCGTTTGGATCTTGCTCATGAAGGTAGATAAAGCAATAGGCCTAAAATCATTGAAGGTGCGTTGAGATGCACCTTTGGGTATCAACACTATCATCGAATGTGCCATGGCACGTGGGACTAGGAAACCCAAAAAATATTCTTGCACCGCTTTATATACATCCATGTAGATAAACTCCCAACAGGTACGGAAAAACCAACCATTAAAGCCGTCTAGACCCGCAGCACTATGAGGATCTAAACCCCAAACTGCCTCTTTTACTTCATCTAAAGACGGGATAGCGGTGAGCATGATGTTATCTTCTGCAGTAATCAACGATGGGATTGAGGATAGGAATGTTGTGGCATCATCTACCGGCTGAGCCGTGAACATGCGTGTGAAGTGATCTAATGCAGCACTACCAATACTATCTGGTGTATCACAATAACTACCGTCTTCCCGATATATTCCATGTAGTCGCTGTCGGCGATGTTTATCTTTAACAATAGAATGAAAATAACGTGAGCCACAGTCTCCCTCCTTTAGCCACTTAACCCGAGCTTTTTGCTTCCAATATTCCATTTCAATACTTGTTGCATGGCGTAGTTCCGATTGGGCTTCAAAATATACCTTGCAATTATGCTCAGTATGGTCATGGTGAAATGCAAGCTCTGTTGATCGTGCTCTATGTTCAGCATTTTCCACCATATTAAAGACATTACCGAAAACATCCCTGTTCCATTTCCTAATGTCCTTCTTGAAAGCTCGCAGTTTCGCGCACAAACCACGCATGCCACCCATTGTAGGATATGATGACCAAGCTGTTTTGGCGAAGACCATAAAATCCGGATGTGATGTCCATGCTGTCAAAAAACGAAACTGTTTTGGGCCATGATGCAGTTCAGTCGAACATTGTAGCAACAGCAGACAATGATCTGATGTTGTTCGGCTGAGATGAGTTAATTTCAGCAATGGAAAAACATTATAAAAGTCTTCATTACAGAATACCCAATCCAATCTGCGCCATACACGTCCTAGACCACGACCTCCTTGCCATGTATATCGAGTTCCAACATGAGGCACCAGTTGCAAGTCAGAGTACTGTACCGTGTCATTAAAATCCTGAAGGGCCGAAAGTGAAGGGCGAGATGTACCTTTATGATCCAAAGGCGACAAGAATGTGTTAAAGTCTCCCGCAATAATCCATGTCTCCCTACAAGCATCAAAACAATGTCTTATATGTTGCCAGAGGATCTGTCTGCTTTGTACAGTATGCCTACCATAAACACAAGAAATAAGTATTATTTGCTGTGTATGTAACCGAAAGCGAAGGTGCACAATCTGTTCCAACAAACAAACATCCAGAAGCTGCAGATTAGAAGTTTTCCAAAAACACCATGCACGTCCTTCACAGACACTTTGTGAAGCAGTGAAGCCTAAGTTTATTTGCACTCTGGATAAATGCAATTCAGGCTACTGAGGCTCCATTAGAAAGAGAAAGTGAATATTATACTGATTAAGTAGCAGTCTTAAGCGAGGCATAGAAGTGCGTAGTCCTCGTAAATTCCATGTTAGTGTATTCATTGAGACATATGAGGGGTAGAGCTTGAAGAACGAGCAGCACTGCGAGTAATTACGTGACGGGGGGGCCTAGGTATTTGAGAATGTAATCTGCGATTTCGTTTACGTATGCATGGAATAAAGCCTTCGTCATCGGGTTCAAGAGCATGATTAGAGAGCCTATGCAACAGTTCTGCATCCGAAGACCCCTCTTTTACCCTGGGCATGCGCAATGATAATGACTCAGATGTTTGCCTATAGTCTTCTTAGATAGTAGTTGCTTCCAGGACTGGATGAGGCAACTCTATAAGATCAGATTCTGATGAGGTATGAGTAATGTCTGGAACCAGCGGAGATGTAGCACGACCTAGCTGATTATCATCTTGTGACCTACTCAGCGCTGCTAGTTCCTGCAATGGGGGATCAATTGTATCCATGGCTGGAATATCTGGATCAGCAGCTTGCATATATTCTGGCGCAGCAGTCTCCTCAGGCAATACTGTGTTATTGTCATGCTGCTGCGATAAAATGTTTTCCTGTTGCTGCACAATAGGAATCTCAACCACTGTATCTGCAGATGGTTGTTGGACATCGACAGTAGATTTCGGGTGCCATTGCTGTATCGGGGGTCAAGGTGGATTTTTCAGCATTTATTTTTGTCTCACCACAACGATCGCGTTTGTGGCCCAAAAGATTGCACTTTGAACAATAATCTGGTATATCTTCATAAACTATGGTCTGATAATGATGATGATCGATACTTTGAATGTGCAGTTTATTTGGAAATTCTTTTGAAACATCAATTTCAACGCAAACCTTTGCCACTGAGGGACGCAATACCTTTTGAGTGGCGGCATCCAGTCGAATGGGAGATCCTAGCATAGCGGCAATAGCAAAAAGAGCAGTTTCATTCTGCAAATAAACAGGCAAACCAGGCATAGATATCCATACTAGGACAATTGGAGCATCATATCTAGGATCAAAATCATGAGTATATTTAGTAATTCTCATATGAAATCCAAGGATATTCCATGATCTATGGCAAAAGCATCGATTATAATCAACCTCCTTCTCAAATCGCAGCAGTACGTGAGCTTTATCTAGTAAACCTGCATGAACGGCGCCCACAAAGCCAATGCGATCCAACGTTTTTTGCAACGCTATCATTGACGGTCTTCCATTCCAAAAGGATCCAACCAATGAAAATCGAAATGGAGACAACAAAGTTGTTACCTCAGATTCATCAAAAACGATAGAAGGTAATCCCTTAAACCGCTGAGGCTGTTTTTTGGAGATGGTTGATGGGACGGGTGCCAGAGAATCGGCAAGTACAGCAGCGAAGGACTGACCGGCCGTAGCCGCCGGCCCTGATGTCGGCATTGTTGTAGCGGCGGTGCAAGAGGACGATCGCAGATGATCGCCAGAGATCATGAAAATGGATAAACTGTGTTAATAAATAAAATGCAATAAATTGAATTCATATATGTATAAGTACATAAACTTATAATTTCGGCAATGAGGCCTTTTTGAGCTTATAATGGCTTTAAGATTCCTCATGTACCCTAAAAAGTAGCTCATGGTTAAGCTTTAAGTGAGCTCCATTATGATGTTCATGCACATGAAAAGTCCCTCTTCCTTCGTGATGGAACCGCCGGCCACTCCCCCTAACCAAGAAGCTTCTTCCTTCTTTTTAATAAAGAGCATCTTTAACCTACTAACTATCCAAGAAATTACCAAATAGCAAGAGTCTTTCCCTCTCTTTTCCCCCAAAGCACACGGCCAACTTGAGCCAAGGAGGTCTAAGAACCATCTTCAAGACCAAGTCTTGCCTAGGTAAGTTACATCTCAAACCTCTTAAGTGAATTCTATGCCTCACGTAGTGAAGCTCACAAGATACCCTCTTTTCTTGTGAAAACCATGACCTCCAAGAGGTCACTAGGTGAAGATTTTCAAAAGTACTAAGAGAGATTAGCTACTTGGTGGGTTAGAATCATCTCAACCTCCATTCAAGATTCAATTTGGTAAGACCATCTAGCATCAAACTAAGTGTATTGTGTGTTTAAATAGTGGCTAGCAAATATTTCTACCCCTAAAACCGTGTATGATAGGAAGGGGTTGAAGGAAGCATTACCTTGATTCAACAAGTTTCAAGCAAGATCTAAGATCCAAAAAGGCAAGTACACTATAAATACCCTTGACTTATGTGTGAAAGTATATGCTTGAATGTCTAGCTATCATTAAGATTTAATCTTAAATGGAAAATATTAAGCTTGAAGCATGGAAGTTTAGTGTTCCTTAAGAATGGTGACTTGCATGCGTGAAATTCCCCCAAAGATGAGTTCTTTGCCCCTTTGAAGATGATTATGTTGCATATCTAAGATAAATGGGAAAAAATTTCTCTTTCTCACCATGTAAAGGGGACGGTGGAGGAAAGAGCTAGGGTTGAACAATATTTCATGTGAAAGAATATGTTTTGGGAGGTGAAAGATATATGGAAGTTGTATGCTTGAATAGATGTGTTATGTTCATTATGAAAATGAAATATAGGCCGTTCTTATGTGTAGGGGATGGGCTGTTTGGGGGTTAGGTAGTACATAAATTTAGTTGTGCCAAAAGCAAACTTTATTATATACAAAATGTGCAATATCAAGTTGTGCTATGTGTAATCTTCAAAACTGTTTTTGAAGTGGTTGTATGTAGCTTTTAAAATATATTAGAACCTATAATGTTTATGTTAAAAAGTGTATTTGATGGTTTTTGAGCCATTTTAGAAGAATAAGTGTAGTTGGTACACTTTTAGCGAGAAAAGTGACAAAAAGGGAAAAATACTGGAACAGGACAGATTTAAGTAACGTTTTGTGATGCATGAAAATGGACCTTAGGAACGTGCATATGAGCTAATTTTTGGTGAGATTCTAGCCTTAAGTGTTTATTAAATCTGTGAGTTGGAATTTTGGAAAAAGAACTTGTGGTTTATTTATAATAAAATGTTTAGTGAAGGCTGGTCATTCCAGATTCTGCATGTACCTATTTTTAGAAAAATAATTAGATGACCACCTTAGACCCATTGGACTGCTCTGAAATTTTTATGGTAATCACTTAAGACATAGGAGAACATGTCCATGCAAGTAAATCAGCCTGGAGCAGCCATTTTAAGGGTTAACAACCGAGTTGAAGTTAACGGTACAAAACTGAAAAACAAAACAGAATTATGGCATGATGTTGTGAGGCCTTATTATTTCGAATTTGGGCTCATATATGTTATTGACTTATGAATATTACTTCTTGGAATGTCCATTATGTTGTCCCGGGTATTGGTCCAAAATAAATAAGCTTTTTTGGGCTTGAAACAACGTAAAAGCCGGGTACTGCGCTGCTGAATACAGCAGTACCCTGTTTTGGTAATTTAATGATTTGAGTGTTCTATAGGTCCTGAAACGTTACGAAATTTTTACGCCATGTAGATAAGACTCCATTATGCACACGTATATCATGAAATCATGAAAATGGGCCGAAATTATAAGGTTTGAGGCCGCATGAATAGAACGTTAAATTCTGAAAAATTTTCCAGCTTATGAAATAAGACATGATGAGTATTATGTGATGCATCTAGCCATGAGTTCCATGTTGCACGTCATACATTACATCATCATCCTTTGCATGATTTATGATACCGATTTTATGACAAAGGACAATGGAAAAGCGCTTTCAAAGAAAAGTTTTCAGTTTTGAAAAGAACGATTTCCATTGGTACCAATTAATTCTGGCCAGCATAACCCGATACAGATCCGGAATTTTTGATCTGTTGATGATATGACCGTACAGGCCCGGAGAGAAAAGACCTGGTTATGATGATTATGACCGTTCATGCCCAGAGAGAATAGACCTGATAATGACGATTTATGACCGTACAGGCCCGGAGAGAATAGACCTGATGACGATGATTGATGGTATGACCGTTTTCAGATCCGGACATAATAGATCTGAAGAGAATGTTACGACCGCCTCAGATCCAGATATAATAGATCTGAATACTCACTCCTCTCGTTATATTTACGATGATGTTTTGAAAGAAAGAATGAAAGAACTTGTCCTCATTTTTATCATGACACATCGCATATGCATACGCATACATACGGCATTTTGATGGCTAGTTGAATAATTGATGTACTATCACTTAGGCTATGATGATATGTTTTGATATCTCCTAAGTTAGGATCTAATAGGATTCCTTATCTCTTAAGTTATGATCCTATGTCCTTACAAATGATGAAGTGAAAATCGGGTATGTTACAAATCCAAACTTTTTGGGGTTTCGGTTCTCATGTGTACTTTCCATTTTGTAGCGCCCCTGCACCCCGAACTAGCCGGATACGGTGCGCCCGCCGTACTTCACTACTGAGAGTACCATGCGTTAATTCATAACATGTCGTAGCCCATAACAAATTATGTGGACCCTCCTGCTTACGCATCAACAGGTAAGCAAAACCGAGGCAGAATAAAAACTTTTAAAATAAAAGAGTCTAAACATCCGTCATAAGTCTTACAAACATGAACGCAAAATGAGGAAATCCGAAAATCAATGTTCCCAACATAAGTTCATCAAAAGTTCATCAAACATGACCATCATAACAAAAACCCTTAAGCCGTCCTTCTTTCGCTCTTCTACGTATAGGGAACCCTGGGCTCATCCTCGATCCACTGGACCCTATTTTCTGCGAGTTCTGGGAGGAAAAATAAGGGGTGAGTGACAACGTCACCAGCAAGTAAACCATAAATAATCATGAATTAAATGGAAAGTACACACAAGAACCAAAACCCTAAAAATTTGGTTTTGTAACATACCTGATCATCCATCCAATATCCGTTAGTAACAAGATCATAACTTATACGACATAACATTAAAATCATAAGTTAGGGGATATCAAGCCATAACATACTAGTCTAAGTAGCAGTGTACCAAACATACGAATAGCCATTAAATGGAACATGTATGAACATGCACGTCTGATGCCGTATGATAAAATAAGGACAAATTCGTTTATTCTTTCTTTCAAAACATCATCGTCAATAAAAACAAGAGAGAGTGTTCAGATCTATTATATCCGGATCTGAGGCGGTCATGCTCATCCCTTCGAATCTATTATTTCCGGATCCGAAAACGGTCATATCATCAATCATAGTCATCAGGTCTATTCTCTCCGGGCCTGTATGGTCATAATCGTCATAATCAGGTCTATTCTTTCTGGGCCCGTACGGTCATAATCAGGTCTATTCTCTCCGGGCCTGAACGGTCATAATCATCAGATCAATTAACTCCGGATCTGGAGTGGGTTAAGCTGGCCAGAAATAAATGGTACCAACGGAAAGCGTTCTTGACATACCTATGCACAAGGGTGTCTTGTCTACTTTTTATAAAAATTTCGTAACGAGTCAAGACATAGAAAACCCTCAAATCATTAAATTACAAAACAGGGTACTGTTGAATTCAGCAATGCAGTATCCTTCTTTTACCTTTCTTTCAAGCCCATAAAGTCTTATTTAATTTGGGCCAATGCCTGGAAAACGTTGCAGACATACCAAAAATTTATGCTCATAAGCCCAAACAGTTAAAACAAGTCTAAATCCACAAGCATGAAGCCTCCCAACTCATTCCATAATCCTGCCCAGTTTTCAAGTTTAGTAGTGCAAATTTAATTTCAGTAGTTACCCCTTAAAATAATAACTCCAAGCTGATTAACTTACATGGACACGCTCATCTATATCCTAAGTAATTACTATAAAAATTCCAGAGCAATACAATAACTTTAAAGGGGTCATTTACTCACTTTCCCAAAACGGTTACATGGTGATTCTGGAGTGACCAGTTTTACTGCAAATTCTATTGTGACCAAACCTTAAGTCCTTTTTCCAAAATTCTAACTCTCAGACTTAGTAAACACATAAGACTAGAATCCTACCAAAAATCAGCCCATTTTCATGTTTTAAGGTCTATTTTCGGGTCAACCAACACGTCACTTAATTCTGTCCAGTTCCAGTAATTTCAGCTTGGCCAGTTTTACAAACAATTCTATTAAGGATAAACCATAACTTCTTTTACCAAAATTCCAACTCTCATATTTACTACACACATAAGGCTAAAAACATGCCAAAAATCAGCTTATTTGAACACTTCTATAAATCATTTTCAGGCCATACAAAACGTTACATAATTCTGCTCTCTTCCAGTAATTTTTCCATTTTTGTCACTTTTCTTGTTAAAAGTGTACCAACTAAAATTATTCTTCAAAAATGGCTTACTAAACGTCATATACACCTTTTAACATAAACATTACAGGTTCTAATATATTCTAAAAGCCACATAATAACCCCTTCAACAACAGTTTTGAAACTTTCACATAGCACCCTTTGATATCGCACATTTGTACATAATCAAGTCTATCCTTGGCCTATCTAATTTGCATGCTCCATACCCCCAAAACAGCCCGTTTCTTACACATGCAAGGGATTATATTTCGTTTTCACAATGAACATAAAACACCTAAATCATAACAACATCCAAACATACAACCTCTATGTATTCTTTACCCCACAATATCTATTCTTTCACAAAAATCATTGTTCATCCTACTCCCCCTTTCAACCGTCCCCCTCGCATGGTAACAAAGAGAACTTTTACCACATTTATCTTATACATGCAACACATTCATATTCTATGGAGGCAAAAAACTCATCTTTGGAGGAAATTCACACATGCAAGTCACTTTCTTAAGGAATGCCAATCTTTCATGCTTCAAGCCTAATATTTTCCATCTAAGATTAAATCTTATTAATAGCTAGACATTCGAGCATATATTTTCACATATATGTAGGATCTCAAAGGCACCACTAGAAGGGGGGTTGAATAGATGGTGCAGAAAGTGTGGTTTTTAAAATTTCTTTAAACTTGAACAATTCAAGTTCTGAAAACAGATTTAGTTTTCAGGACCTGTTTTAAAATGTGTTTAAAACTAGGTTAGAAGTCTCCAAAAATTATGCAATTTTGAGAGAACTTAGCCTCAGATGTTATGAGGGTCCCCTAAAAATTTCAAATTAAAATTCAACCTTTAACCCCTTCAAAAACCGTTGGAACTCAAATTATGCAAATCTGCCAGAAACGGTAGATGGTTTTGAAAAATTAATTCCTATTTGTGTGAACATCCAAATGCTCTGAAACTTTAACCACTAATTCCTTATATACTATATTTAAATGGGTTGAAACAGTTTTGGAAAATTCTTTTTGGAAGTAGGTTAACTACAATCAAAGTCTCAACCTTTGCAAGTCTGAAAATCAGACTGCACTAGTCTCAGAACTTTTGATGTTTGATCGACTTATACTTATCCAAAAGGGTTGAAACTTGTGCCAAATTAACGCTAGAACGTGTGGGTATATTTATGGAACTTTTTGTGATTTTTGAAAACCGTTTACTATTTTTACGGATGCAAACAAGAAGGGTAAACAGTGCAGTAACTGAAAAGTAAATGCAGAAAGTAAATGGCACCAAGAATTTTATACTGGTTCGGTTATAAACAACCTACTCTAGTCTTCAAGGAACACCTTCCTTGGTTCACACTAATCACACACACGCAGTACACCTTACCGAAGGGTTGATAGAGTTACACCTAACTCCAACCCTTTACAAACCTTGTATGACGAGTACAATTCACACGAACTCCACCACCTTGCTAGAATGAAGATTGATCACACCTTGATCAATCTTTTACAAAGATATATGAATGGTGTTTTATCTCAAGCCTGTTCAAGATTGAAAGATATGAAAACAATAGGCTTTTACAAGAAGAGAGAAAGAAAGAAGATGTAGGAGAAGAAGAGCTAGGCTTTTTTTTGATCTCTTTGAATTGCAATCCTTGTTGTTGTTTTTGTTTGCTCTCTTCTCTTCCTTTTTAATGGTTGCAGCCGTCCCCTAGAGTGTATCTCCCCCTCTTGAAAATTATCTTTTAAGTCCTTGAGAGAGAGTGTAAGACATCATTGTGACAAGACCTTGCTTACTTGGCATCTTCTTATTGGATGATCATTTAGTCTTCGCTTACTTGGCACCTCCTTATTGGTTCAACGTTGTCATCATGATGACTTGGAAAAAAATCTGATAATTACACTTAAATATGTGCCAAAATCATCACACAACACCTTCCATAAATCAAGAGATACATCACATAAATTGCAAGATAAAAATTCTTCCCAAACCATGCATAATTTCGGCCATCTAGCAATCTTGCCATGCTGAATTTTCAGCATGTGCATCATTCCTTTTCTTTCAAAATAATGCCAAATATTCTTTGATTTTTCATTATAAAAATGAATCAACAATTTATGGTAAGTATTGCTATCAAATAAGAAATGAACTTGGACACATTTTGGCTCTCAAATTCGGCCACAAGGTTGTACACATGCTGAAAAGTTTTCAGCATGTGTGATATACAAAATATCACCATTTATTTATTTAAATAATATTCAAAACCTTTCCATTTCTTCTTCTAATCAATCACATAATAAAAGATGACAAAATATGTCACATTGAAGAGCAAAATTTCGGCCAGCTTGTGTGTAGTATGCTGAAATTTTCAGCATGTGACATAAGAGAGATATATTTTGAATTCTTACCGTTTGTAGCTTCTCTCTTCAATTCACCAACATTGTATGATTGATCCTTGACCAATCAAGATGCCAACAAAGCTCCACATATGCTCCAAATCAGCTGTAGGTGGCGTTGGAATGTGTATGTGCATGTGCTGAAATTTATTTTTGCTAACTTTGTAAAATAGTGCACATTTAATAATACACACATGTAATATTCCAATCAGCCATTAATTTAATTTTCTAGAACACTTTAAGATGTATATCATATGTAAAAAGTGTCTAAATACGTGTCACATGATGTACCAAAAACGTTCCATGTGTTGTGTGCGTAGAAAACCGAATTTTCGATATTTATCGATTACCCGATTTTCCTCTAATTTAAATTCCAACTTTTGCACATGTTGTATATATTATGTATACATAATATATATAATATATACTTTAAATCTCAGCACTTGTCTGGTTTAAAGTGGTACCATTAGCATGTGACAAAATTAAACTTGGAATATTCACATTTTGGCCTTAATGTGGAGTAATTTGTGTGTGCCAACATGGAAAGTATTTTGGCTGATTTTTCAGTGCTGTGGACGACATTTACATCAAATTTTAATGTATATGGGCTGGCCATTTATTTATGGCAAGTATGTGAGACGTTGGCGAAGTTTCGGTATTCGCCCGATACGACAAATTTCGTTTTAGAACCTTTTATCGTGTCGTATTTGATTTGTCATCACCATATCTTATATCATATGATATAATACCTGAATATACTCATAAATAGGAGTTAAGTATAGTGGTGTACGTACGTAAAATATATAACGTATCGGTAGTACGTTGGAATACATGTGTATGTGCCTTTTTAAAAAAAAATCTGAAAATGGGTGTAAAATATGTAGATAGCCGTGTGTATTAAAGATGGGGAGGAGGAGAAAACTTTCCTTCCTTAGCTTTGTTGCCTTTGTGCCTCTTCCAAATATGACTTCCTTTAATGAACTACTTAGTTTATTAAACTAAGTACTTCACTTAATGAACTAGTTTAGTTCATTAATGGTGGCACCTGAAAATAATATAAACACAACAAATGTTTGCCATATGATGTAAGCTTTAACGCTTCATGGCTCGTTAGTACGGCAGCATAATATATAAGCTAAATAAGCCAAGTAATGGCAAGATATCATGCATACATGTACACGTTTATATATATATATATATATATATATATATATATATATATATATATATATTTAAGTCACTTATTTTGAAATCACTCAAAACCCCTTATCTCTACAATCTCCCCCTTTTGATGATTTTCAAAATAATTTATGCATATGATTTAAATGCTATCTCTCCCCCTCAAAACATGCACAGATTTGAAATTTGAATTTCGAATTTCAAATCCGGCTCCCCCTTGATTTGTGCAATTAAGATCAATCAGTGTCAATTAAGATCAATCAGTGTCTCTCTCTCTCCCCCCTTAAATCATGCTTTTCTCTCCACCTTTATTTTGGAAAGTAAATCAAAAGATTCCTGTCAAAACGGAAAGTAAATCAAATCACGTCAAATCAAATCATATCAACGGGAATCATGCCTAATTTAGAACGAAGAGATTCATACGTGGCTTGATTTAAGGCTTTTGTAAAGATATCTGCTACTTGTGCTTCTGTGCGTACATGATCTATGACAGTGTCACCATTGTTTACGTGATCACGAAGAAAGTGATAGCGTACTTCTATGTGCTTAGCCTTAGAATGTAACACGGGATTCTTAGACAAATTTATGGCACTCATACTATCACAATATATAGGAATTTTATTTACGGTAATTCCAAAGTCCGAAAGTTGTTGTTTTATCCACAACAGCTGTGTGCAACAAAGGCTAAGAGCTATGTACTCAGCCTCAGTAGTGGACAAAGAAACACTTGCTTGCTTTTTGGAAAACCATGAAATAAGGGAATTTCCTATAAATTGGCAAGTTCCGCTCGTGTTTTTTCTATCTATTTTGCAGCCACCATAATCTGCATCAGTGTAAGCATGTAAATCAAATGTAGAATCCTTATCGTACCAAATTCCTAAGGTGGGCGTGTGCTTAATATAACGGAATATTCTTTTTACCGCATTGAAGTGTGACACCTTAGGTTGACTTTGAAAACGTGCACACATGCAAACACTAAACATGATATCAGGCCTACTAGCAGTTAAATATAGCAAAGAGCCTATCATAGATCGATATAAGCCATTATCAACGTCTTTGCCATGTTCGTCTTTGTCTAATTTAGTAGTGACACTCATAGGGGTGGGGGATGGTTTCAAATTTTCGAAATTAAACTTTTTAATCATGTCATTAACATATTTTGCTTGGCTTATATGAATCCCTTTACTCGTTTGCTTAATCTGCAAGCCAAGAAAATAATTAAGTTCACCAACCATAGACATTTCAAATTCAGATTTCATGCAATTTTCAAAATCTTTAACAAGTCTATGTGAGGTAGAGCCGAAAATAATGTCATCTACGTAGATTTGAATAATAAGCAAATCTGATTTTTCTTGTTTCAAAAATAGTGTACTATCTATAGTACCACGTTTAAAATTATTTTCTAAAAAGAAAGTAGCAAAACGATCATACCATGCTCTTGGCGCTTGCTTTAGGCCGTATAGTGCCTTCTTTAGTTTGTACACGTGATCGGGATGTTTCAAATCTTCAAAACCAGGTGGTTGCTTCACGTATACTTCTTCTTGTATAAATCCGTTTAGAAATGCACTTTTCACGTCCATTTGATATAATTTAAAATCTTTCATGCAAGCAATAGCAATTAAGAGTCGTATAGCTTCTAATCGTGCTACGGGTGCAAATGTTTCATCGTAGTCGATTCCTTCTTCTTGATTATATCCTTGTGCTACAAGTCTTGCTTTATTTCTAACGACCTTTCCTTCTTCATTCATTTTGTTCCTAAATACCCACTTTGTGCCTATTATAGTATTATCTTGTGGTCGTGGCACTAAATCCCATACATCGTTTCTAACGAATTGATTTAGTTTGTCATGCATAGCATCAATCCAAGATGAATCACTCAAGGCATCATGCACATTTTTGGGCTCAATTTTAGAAATCATAGCATGAAATTCATTTATTTCATCCGAGGTAATTCTTCTACGTGGTCGCACACCGTGAGTGAGGTCGCCTATGATGAGATCATGTGGGTGATCTCTATGCCATCTTGGTTGATTATTTTCTAAGTTATCATGCATTTCTATGTGATCATGCACTTCTAATGTCTCATTCATATCATGCATTCCAAAAGAATCATTATCTTCATTCAAAACGGGTTTCAATTCAAAATCATCTTCATATTCCTTATCTTTATCAATCTCACCAAATTCATTGAATTTAACATGAATAGATTCTATAATTTGTCTAGTGAGAGGATCATAACATCTATATGCCTTCGAATTTATAGAATATCAAACAAAAATGCACTCAATTGATTTGGATTCAAATTTATCTAAATTATCTTTTGTATTCAAGACAAAACATTTGCATCCAAACGCACGAAAATAGTCAATCTTAGGCATGCGATCATTCAAAATCTCATAAGGCGTCTTGTTTATTTTCTTTCTTATAGATAGGCGATTTACAATATAGCATGCACAATTTACGGCATCCGCCCACAGAAATCTAGGCAATTTATTTTCGCAAAGCATAGTTCTAGCGATTTCTTGTAATGTACGATTCTTTCTTTCTACTACTCCATTTAGTTGTGGAGTTCTAGGTGGCGAAAATTCCTGCTTAATTCCTTTTTCTTCACAAAACGAAATCATTTCTTTGTTTTTAAACTCACCGCCTCTATCGCTTCTTATCCTTTTCACATTTACACCGTATTGATTTTCAAGTTGTTTAATTAATTTAACAATCTCAACGGCGCTATCATCCTTATGTGCAAGAAATAAAGTCCAAGTATAACGAGAAAAGTCATCAACAATTACGCATGGATAGTGACGCCCACCAATACTTGTAGTGCGACTAGGACCAAACAAATCTATATGCAATAGTTCTAATATTCTAGTCGTGCTTATTTCATTTTTCGGCTTAAGTGACTCACGTGTTTGTTTGCCTTTTATGCAAGATTCACACAACTGAAAGTTGTCTAAATCAAGCGTAGGCAATCCCCGTACTAGGTTCTTTCGTTGAAGTTTTTCTAGTGTGGAAATGCCAATGTGTCCTAAACGTCTATGCCAAAAATTCACATTGGGTTCATTTGACATAAAACACTTAACTTTAGCGTCTACTACATCATCCATAGATAGCGTAAAAATATTGCCTTCTCGTTTTCCTTTTAAAACAGTTTCTCCATTTTTATTTATTATGTTGCAATAAGGATGAGTAAAACACACATTAAAACCATTGTCAACAAATTGAGAAATGCTAAGAAGATTGTAGGATAAGTTGCTTACCAAAAATACGTTGGAGATTTGGAGTGTGTTCGGATTACCAATCGTACTTTTTCCGATGATCTTGCCTTCATTGTTGTCTCCAAAGGTCACGGATCCACCTTTTGTGACCTTATTTAATTTGGAGAACAAGCTCGGGCCACCCGTCATGTGCCTCGAGCAACCACTGTCAAGGAACCACTTTATTGATGTATCTTTCGATGTGTGGTCTCCCTGCAATGTGCAAAGATGATTTAGGTACCCTTTTAACTTTGGGTCCTTTCGAGTTAGTTAATCACCTCTTGGTAAAAGTACCTTTTGGTACCCATACTTGGGTGATCCTTCTCGGTCTATCAAATGGCAAGAATGTAGATGAAGATGCGATATAATAGACATGTGGTGCATGCACTTTGGGCCTTTGCCCAAGGACTCCCTTATACTCATTAAATGAAGGACGTTTTTGATATGTCCTTGTGTGTGTGTGCGTAGTGCGTGGATGATATGAATTCCGTGTATGCATTATTCTCTTCTTTTCATATCTATAAGGTACAAAGTTATATTTCACATGATATGAAGAGATGGGGCGTGAGGAAGGGGGCGTTTTCTGCGTCATCTTAGACGCCACTTGCGGCTTAGGGGTGTCTACTTTCTTAGACACAACAAACTTGGTTGGTTTGGTTGATACTTCATTAGTATCAACGTATCCCAGTCCAGTTTTGTCGCTGTCATGCTTTTGTGATAATATGATGCGATGCAGCATGTTGGACCCTGTATCAAACTGTTTCATCATTTTCTCTAAATCGGTATTCCTTGATTTCAAATTTGAAATCTCGGATTTCATTTCATTATTTTGAGTGGTTAATGATGAAATCTCAGTCTTTAATGCAGTGATGACGCATGATGACTCTTTCTTTGAATCGCTTAATTGAGCGACAAGATTCTCGTTAGAAGATTCTAACAGTTTCTTGTCTTCAATTAATCGTTTCTTTTCTTTAGCGAGAGTCTTAGTGATATTATGCAATTCTAGATACTGACTAAAAAGATCATCATAAGAAGGTTCAGAGTCAGAGTCAGAATCAGATGATACCTCATTAGATGCTTTGGATGCAAAGCATACTTGTGCGGTCTCCTCTTCGGTCTCAGTTTCAGAATCTGATGAATCACTCCAGGTGGAGGCCTTTAGAGCACGTTTCCTTTGTTTGGGTTCTGAGACGAGTCTATGTTTGTTCCGCTCCTTGTCAGGGTACTTAGTAGTTTGCTTTTCATTATTTGGGCAGTCATATGATAAGTGTCTGAGTTTGCCACATTTATAACATTTAACGTCTTTATCGTTTGACTTGTTCTTATTTCTCTTAGTAGTAGTGCCCTTATTCTTGTTTCTAAATGACCTTCTCATAAATTTTCTCAATCCTTTAGCCAATAGAATTAGGTCATCATTATCCGATTCGGAATCACTATCGTCTACGTGATCGGAGGGGGAGAGACGTATTCATTTGATTTAAAAGCAATAGCTTTACCTTGTTTAGATGATTCCGATTTCCGAATGGTGAGTTTATTTTCATAAACTTTATGTGATCCGATTAGTTCTTCCATCTTTATTGATTTAGTTTCCTTGCTTTCTTCTATTGCGGTCACTTTTGAGTCTCATTCAGAAGGAAGGCTTCGTAGGACTTTCTGTACCTTTTCCTGCGTAGTAAAAGCCTTACCAAGAGACTCAAGAGAGTTGTAGATGTTAGTCAAACGAAGATCCATATCTACAATAGACTCATTGGGCAATAATTTAAAATACTCAAGTGTGGACATAAGCATGTTAATTTTTGACTCTTTCACTTGACTCGTGCCTTCGTGTTTCATTTCTAGTATCCTCCATATTTCTTGTGCACTCGAACAGTTTAACACATAACTAGACTCACTTTTACTTAATCCGTTTAAAAGCAATTGCATAGCCCTAGCATTCATACTAAGTTTC
Source organism: Eustoma russellianum (assembly GCA_036186865.1). Classification (NCBI taxonomy): domain Eukaryota; kingdom Viridiplantae; phylum Streptophyta; class Magnoliopsida; order Gentianales; family Gentianaceae; genus Eustoma; species Eustoma russellianum. The sequence goes on from AP025056.1 coordinate 30,220,621, forward strand.
TTTTTATAATCACTCGTATATTCTTGTCTAGTTTTAACAACTTCTAAAGTGACTCCGTCTACAGTGGATACCTTAGATGGGACATAAGGACCATCTTCAATGATTGACCAAAGATCTATATCTATAGCCATAAGAAAAAGCTTCATTCTAAGTTTCCACTGAATAAACGACTCACCGTCAAAAAGTGGAGGCCTTTGGCGCGACATACCTTCTTGCTCGGTTTTGAGATTTGTGGATGCCATCTCACTGAATCGTTGGATTCCTTGAAGTGAGTATTCCTGCGCTCTGATACCACTAGTAGGATCTGCAAGGCACCACTAGAAGGGGGGGGGTTGAATAGATGGTGCGGAAAATGTGGTTATTAAAATTTCTTTAAACTTGAACAATTCAAGTTCTGAAAATAGATTCAGTTTTCAGGACCTGTTTTAAAACGTTTTTAAAACTAGGTTAGAGGTCTCCAAAAATTATGAAATTTTGATAAAACTTAGCCTCAGATGTTATGAGGGTCCCCTAAAAATTTCAAATTAAAATTCAACCTTTAACCCTTTCAAAAACCGTTGGTACTCAGATTATGCAAATCTGCCAGAAACAGTAAATGGTTTTGCAAAATTAATTCTTATTTGTGTGAACGTCCAAATGCTATGAAAATTTAACCACTAAATCCTTATATACTATATTTAAATGGGTTGAAACAGTTTTGGAAAATTCTTTTGGGAAGTAGGTCAACTACAATCAAAGTCTCAACCTTTGCAAGTCTGAAAATCAGACTGCACTAGTCTCAGAACTTTTGATGTTTGATCAACTTATACCTATCCAAAAGGGTTGAAACTTATGCCAAATTAACCCTAGAACGTGTGGGTATATTTCTGAAAATTTTTGTGATTTTTGAAAACCGTTTACTATTTTTACGGATGTAAACAAGAAGGGTAAACAGTGCAGTAACTGAAAAGTAAATGCAGAAAGTAAATGGCACCAAGAATGTTATACTGGTTGATAGAGTTACACCTAACTCCAACCCTTTACAAACTTTGTATGACGAGTACAATTCACACGAACACCACCACCTTGCTAGAATGAAGATTGATCACACCTTGATCAATCTTTTACAAAGATATATGAATGGTGGTTTATCTGAAGCCTGTTCAAGATTGAAAGATATGAAAACAATAGGCTTTTACAAGAAGAGAGAAAGAAAGAAGATGTAGGAGAAGAAGAGCTAGGCTTTTTTTTGATCTCTTTGAATTGCAATCCTTGTTGTTGTTTTTGTTTGCTCTCTTCTCTTCCTTTTTAATGGTTGCAGCCGTCCCCTAGAGTGTATCTCCCCCTCTTGAAAATTATCTTTTAAGTCCTTGAGAGAGAGTGTAAGACATCATTGTGACAAGACCTTGCTTACTTGGCATCTTCTTATTGGATGATCATTTAGTCTTCGCTTACTTGGCACCTCCTTATTGGTTCAACGTTGTCATCATGATGACTTGGAAAAAACTCTGATAATTACACTTAACTATGTGCCAAAATCATCACACAATACCTTCCATAAATCAAGAGATACATCACATAAATTGCAAGATAAAAATTCTTCCCAAACCATGCATAATTTCGGCCATCTAGCAATCTTGCCATGCTGAATTTTCAGCATGTGCATCATTCATTTTCTTTCAAAATAATGCCAAATATTCTTTGATTTTTCATTATAAAAATGAATAAACAATTTATGGTAAGTATTGCTATCAAATAAGAAATGAACTTGGACACATTTTGGCTCTCAAATTCGGCCACAAAGTTGTACACATGCTGAAAAGTTTTCAGCATGTGTGATATACAAAATATCACCATTTATTTATTTAAATAATATTCAAAACCTTTCCATTTCTTCTTCTAATCAATCACATAATAAAAGATGACAAAATATGTCACATTGAAGAGCAAAATTTCGGCCAGCTTGTGTGTAGTATGCTGAAATTTTCAGCATGTGACATAAGAGAGATATATTTTGAATTCTTACCATTTGTAGCTTCTCTCTTCAATTCACCAACATTGTATGATTGATCCTTGACCAATCAAGATGCCAACAAAGCTCCACATATGCTCCAAATCAGCTGTAGGTGGCGTTGGAATGTGTATGTGCATGTGCTGAAATTTATTTTTGCTAACTTTGTAAAATAGTTCACATTTAATAATACACACATGTAATATTCCAGTCAGCCCTTAATTTAATTTTCTAGAACACTTTAAGATGTATATCATATGTAAAAAGTGTCTAGATACGTGTCACATGATGTACCAAAAACGTTCCATGTGTTGTGTGCGTAGAAAACCGAATTTTTGATATTTATCGATTACCCGATTTTTCTCTAATTTAAATTCCAACTTTTGCACATGTTATATATATTATGTTATGCATAGTATATATAATATATACTTTAAATCTCAGCACTTGGCTGGTTTAAAGTGGTACCATTAGCATGTGACAAAATTAAACTTGGAATATTCACATTTTGGCCTTAATGTGGAGTAATTTGTGTGTGCCAACATGGAAAGTATTTTGGCTGATTTTTCAGTGATGTGGACGACATTTACATCAAATTTTAATGTATATGGGCTGGCCATTTATTTATGGAAAGTACGTGACACGTTGGCAAAGTTTCGGTATTCGCCCGATACGACAAATTTCGGTTTAGAACCTTTTATCGTGTCGTATTTGATTTGTCATCACCATATCTTATATCATATGATAGAAGACCTGAATATACTCATAAATATGAGTTAAGTATAGTGGTGTACGTACGTAAAATATATAACGTGTCGGTAGTATGTTGGAATACATGTGTATGTGCCTTTTTAAAAAAAATCTGAAAATGGGTGTAAAATATGTATATAGCCGTGTGTATTAAAGATGGGGAGGAGGAGAAAACTTTCCTTCCTTAGCTTTGTTGCCTTTGTGCCTCTTCCAAATATAACTTCCTTTAATGAACTACTTAGTTTATTAAACTAAGTACTTCACTTAATGAACTAGTTTAGTTCATTAATGGTGGCACCTAAAAATAGTATAAACACAACAAATGTTTGCCATATGATGTAAGCTTTAACGCTTCATGGCTCGTTAGATGGCAACATAATATATAAGCTAAATAAGGCAAGTAATTGCAAGATATCATGCATACATGTACACGTTTATATATGTATATACATTTAAGTCACTTATTTTGAAATCACTCAAACCCCCTTATCTCTACAATATAAGTAAAGAGTATTTATAGTGTACTTGCCTCTTCAAGATAGAACCTTTTCTTAGCTTGGATATTGAGTGAAATGAGTTGATGTTTTTCCTCCACTTCATTCATGAAGCACACGGTTTTGAGGAGGAAAAAGGAGACATGTTAGCCACCATTTTAAATGAAAAATAGAGCTAGATTAGGACTATTTTATCTTACCAAAATGAGGCTTGAATGGAGCTCAAACCACCAAGGAGCTAACACCACTTAGGAGTTTCAAAAGTTTGAACCTAGTGATCATGAAGGTCACGGTTTTGGAAAGCATAAGAGAGGCAATGTGAGCTTCATTCTAGGAATTATGAAATTCAACTAAGTAGCTAGACATGCAACTTACCTAGAGGATTCTTAAAGCTTGAAGATGGAGAGGATCTTGGACTTCCTTGGCTCAAGTTGGCCGTGTGAGAGGGATGAAAGGGTTCTTGTTTCTTTTATTCTTATGAGTTCTTGAGTGGTTGAGTTAAGAGAGTTCTAGAATTTCTTGGAGAGGATATTTCTTCAAAGGCTATGTGTTTAGCCATTGGCAGTCTAAGGGAGAAGAAGGGAATTCCCTTTGCATGGTTAAGCTAATTAGAATTAGCTAACTTGAGTTACTTTAGCAAACTAGGGTTACTTTTGGGTTGTAGTTAGCATAAAGTAACAATCGTAAAGTTTAAGATGACTCTTGGTTGCACCATGGTTAAAGCCGGCGGTTAAGGGTGCAATTAGTAGGCTCCATCATGCTTGAGTTACTTTTAAGAGTGTTTAATGGAAAAGCTACTAGGTAGTTGCCCTTCTTCCTTAATTAACCCCCTTTATTGATTTTTTTCCTAATAAAATATAATTAGGAAAAATCATGAGTCTTCTAGACTCATGGGGCCGAATGTAGTTGGGGTTGGGAGGGAAATTACCCCACTACTTGAAATCCCTAATTACTATTTGGGCTTGTTTTAAGAGGGCCCTTTTAGGATTAGTCTCTTTTAATTGGAAGGACATTCCCAATCCCCTTTAAGGCCTTAGGGCCGAAACCTTTATGGTTTTTGGGGTGAATTAGCCACTTCACATAGTCCATAATTCATGGTTGAATTATTATACAATATTTTCCTTAACACAATTCTAATTAAAGAAGTAATCATAAGACTAAATAAATTGTACTTGAAGATGCAACTTTTCATTAATTCACTTATACAAGTCTCAAGTACAATGTGATTTTTCATTGGGTACAACATCCTCCCCCTTATTACAAGTTTCGTCCTCGAAACTTAAGAGCGCTAATTAAAAAGGTACTTCATCAATCGAATGGTGCTTCTACTGCACCTTAACCATAGGGATGAATCGTTTCCTTAGTGTCTTTTCCTTGCGGTCCACGATCTTCTCCGGTTCTTCTTCATATGTCGCATTGGCTTCAACTTTCAAAGGTTACCCCTCAATGATATGGCTAGGCTCATGCACGTACCGGCGAAGCTGAGATACATGAAACACATCGTGTAATTGAGACAATGATGACGGTAGTGCTAGCCGATATGCAACTTCCCCAATCTTTTCAAGAATTTCGTATGGTCCAATAAACCTGGGGCTTAACTTTCCTTTGATACCAAACCTCTTAACTCCTTTTGATGGCGACACTTTCAAGAACACCTTTTCTCATGCTTGAAATTCCAATGGCTGTCGTTTCTCATCTGCCCAAAATCTTGCTTCTATCTTGGGCCGCTTGTAACGTTTGTGTGATGATCATTACTTTCTCTCGAGTCTGTTCTACTAGATCAAGTCCTGTGAAAACCTTATCTCCGATTTCATCCAGTAAAGTGGAGAGCGGCAATTTCTTCCGTAGAGTGCTTCATACAGAGCCATCCCAATAGATCGATGATAACTGTTGTTATAAGAGAACTCCACTAATTTGAGACTCTTGTCCCAACTCCCTCCAAATTCAAGTGTACAAGCTCGCAACATGTCTTCCAGCGTTTGGATGGTCCTCTCTGATTGACCATCCATCTGAGGGTGAAATGCAGAGCTCATTCATATCTCGGTGCCCATCGCTTTTTGAAAACCTGTCCAAAATCAGGATGTAAAGCGAAGGTCGCGGTCACAAACAATGCTCATGGGTACTCCATGAAGGCTCACAATCTGATCAACATACATCGTAGCCAACTTCTCCATAGAGGCTTTGATGGTAATAGCCATGAAGTGAGCAGATTTTGTTAAACGATCGACGACTACCCAAATGGCGTCATGTCTGTTCTTTGTCCTTGGCAGGTCAATCACGAAGTCCATAGCAATGTGGTCCCACTTCCACTCAGGGACTTCAAGAGGCTGCAATAAACCTGCGGGTCTCTGATGTTCGGCTTTCACTTTCTGACAAACAAGGCATTTCTCTACGAATTCTGCAATTTGCCTCTTCATGCCATGCCACCAGAATCTTTGCTTTAGATCTTGGTACATTTTGTTGGCTCCAGGATGGATAGACAAACGAGAATTATGAGCTTCACGAAGAACTTCATTCCTTATATCATCGTCATTGGGTGCGCAAAGTCGTTCTCTAAACCACAAGCTATCATCATTTCTGATCTCAAAATCCTCAGATGGTTTCGTTTTCAACTTGTCCTTAGTTTTCTTCAAAGTTTCATCTCTTTCTTGACCCTCTTTAATCTTGTCAATCAGTGAAGGAACTAATACTAACTTAGCGAGAACGCTATCAATGGAATCAACCACCTCGAGATCAAATTCTTCCATATCACGCTGCAAAGGTGGTTGACGCGGATGGCTTGTCTTTCGACTCAAGGCGTCCGCAACTTTATTGGCTTTCCCCGACGATACTTAATACAAAGGTCATAGTCCTTCATCAACTCTAGCCATCTGCGTTGACGCATATTTAATTCTTTCTGGGTGAAAAGGTACTTAAGGCTCTTGTGATCTGTGAAGATTTCACACCTTTCACTGTACAAATAATGTCTCCATATCTTTAGGGCAAAGACTACAGCTGCGAGCTCAAGATCATGTACCGGGTAATTTTGTTCAAATGGCTTCGGCTGTCTAGATGCATACGCAATCACTCGATCTTTCTGCATTAGCACACATCTAAGTCCATTCTTAGAGGCATCATTATACACCACAAAACTTTCACCCGAAATAGGTTGTGCCAACACTGGAGCAGAAGTCAAATTTTCTTTTAGTTTGGTAACACTCCTTTTGCAGTATGAGGTCCATTCGAACTTTGTCTTTTTCTGGGTCAAACGGGCGAGAGGCATCGCAATCCGAGAAAACCCTTCAACGAACTTGCGATAATAGCCAGCGAGACCAAGGAAACTCCGTACTTTCGTAACATTTGTTGGCCTTGGACATTCCGTAATTGCCTCGATCTTTTTAGGATCCACAGATATCCGATCCTCAGATATAACATGTCCTAGAAATGCTACACTGCATAACCAAAATTCGCATTTACTGAATTTGGCATACAGTTTCTTTCTCTGTAAAACGTCAAGGGTAGTCCTTAAATGGGCCACATGGGACTCTTCATCCGGTGAGTAGATCAAGATGTCATCGATAAAAACAACAACAAATTTGTCCAGTTGTTCTTGAAATACTCAATTCATCAGATCCATAAATGCCACGGGGGCGTTGGTCAGTCCGAATGGCATTACAAGAAATTCGTAATGTCCATAACGTGTCCTGAATGCAGTTTTCAGGACATCCTCAGCTTTGATCTTCAATTGAAGTATCCTGAACGAAGATCAATCTTACTGAAAATTTGTGCCCCCTGCATCATGATATTTTTAGGCAGTGTTCATAATAGACTTATCATTGAAATAAAAACTTTGAATCTCTTACCCGAAGCTGATCGAACAGGTTCGTCGATCCTAGGCAATGGGTATTTGTTCTTTGTTGTGATCTTGTTGAGTTCTCTATAGTCAATGCATAAACGTATACTCCCATCCTTTTTCTTTACAAATAACACAGGAGAACCCCAAGGCGAAACACTTGGGCGAATGAGTTTCTTTTCCAGCAACTCACGTAACTGTTCCTTCAATTCTTTTAATTCCGCTGGCGCCATCCGATAGGGAGCCTTTGATATCGGCTCAGCTCCCAGGACTAGATTAATCTCAAAAGAGATTTCTCGATCTGGAGGAAGACCCGGTAATTCCTCTAGGAAGACATCAGGATATTCTCAGACCACCGGGACTTGAGAAAGGTCGGAGGATGCTTGATCAACATTCATCGCATAAACAAGGAATCCTCCGTATCCTTTCCTCAATGCTTTACTGGCACGGATCGCATTTACATAGATGTTCTTGGGGCATATCCTTAATTTCGAACCTCCCCTAAAATTTACTTCTTTGCGCATTGGGTTCTTAATAGTAACCCGCTTTTCACTGCAATCGATGTGTGCAAAATTCTTGGAGAGCCAGTCTATTCGAAGAATTATATCGAAATCACCCATGGATATGGGGATTAAGTCGGCTTCAAACAGTTGATCCTCAAACTCAAGAGTGCAAAAACTGAAGATGTGATGAGAGACAAGCACCTGATCCCCAGCTGCTTGAACTCTATAGGGTGTCTCAATATGGATTGGGTTGTGATCAATATTCTTTGCGAATTTCCTTGATATAAACGAGTGACTGGCGCCATAGTCAAACAGTACATTGGCAGGCACAGAATATACTAAAATAGTTCCCGATTTATGCAAGATCTACTAAGCAACAGCAAACAACAATATCTTGCAAAATTTTAAGTATTGCATAAAATTTTAAAATATACCTGCCACAATGTCATTTGCCTCCTCAACAGCAGCATCAGTCATAATGTGGACTCTCGCGTTTGCACGCTAACTGATACGATCTTGGATCGTATGGAATTGATGATCGCTTTTTTCAACTCCAAAAGACACCTTTGATCACCCTTGCGTGGGACAATGGCGCCAACACCACCTTCTTGGACAAGAGAAATCAACAACGTCTACGTTGAGCAATTCGAATCTCCTAATCCAACACGTCATTCCGTATCCTTGGATTGTGATTCACCAACTAGGTTTGCTCAAACCTTGATTGGATCTAGCCTTGATTTTACTTTGTGAAAACCAAATGAAAAACACAAAACAAAGGCAACACACGGTTGCAACAAAAACTGAAATTTTTATTCTGAAAATTCTGAAAACTGCTGTCGTTTTCTTGACCCTAATATAATGCTATATTTTGATATTCCTAAAATTTAACTAATCAATCAAAGTCCTTAGATTACTACCCATCAATCTAAATCAAATTTACAATAAAGATAAGTCAAAGCTAATCAAGGAAAAATTACATAACTCAAATCCCTAAAATTTCGTACTGGAATTACACCCTGTCGGTTATTGGCTTATAGACACTTTTAGACGCCGAATTAGGTTTGGGTTAAAAAGGCACCGGCTAATTTCTGGCAAAACCACACACTCTTTATCAAAGTTGTAGCTCATGAAATTTCCTTGAATTTGGGCTCTTGAATCACCTCATTTGGACTCTTCTTGACAGAGATACGGGCCTCCAAAGATTAGGTATCCATCCAGTGAATTTCAGTACTTTCCATTCTGGACTCCCAACTTGCACCTGATTTCGGTCCATCTTGTTGCCCGAATTAGCAAAAGTGTAAAACATGAAAATCGTCTCAAATTGAGTTATCTAAGACCTCCAAGTGGTTTGAATCAAATTGGATCAATACTCCGACCTGGGCATCCAAAATACCAACTGGTGTCCGGCTGCCTTCCTGAAAAATAGGGACTTTTCAAGCCACTTTCCTTATCTAGCCTTGTCACATTAGAAAACACTCAAAAACGGTAATTAGCACTATAAACACATATTACAAGACCCTATAAAATATCCTAGACCTAAAACAAAGATAACGCAAACAATTAGACTCGATATTACAACGACAACGCATGAAATGACCATCCTGCCCTCCCACCAACCCTTACATAATATGATATGCAATAAACTCAAGGACAATCAAATTATGGAATCAGTAAACATAGAAAAATCATGCATGTACATTCCTTGGCTCATCTTGCACATGTTTGAACAAGTAGCTCTTTAGTTTACATCTTCTATTTATGCAAAAGCTTCTTGTTTGTGGAGTTAGTATGTTCAAGGCCCTTGTTTGTGAAGTTTGTACATTTAGGGCTCCTTGAATCGCATCATTCCCTCCCTCCTCAAAAAGATTCGATCTCGAATCTAAACGCACAAATGGATAAGAGGCATACTCCACAAATGACTCATAAACTATGTAAGATTCAAGTTCAAGCAAACCAAGTGCAATGATCATGCATAATTTAAGTCTAACATGCTTAGGATGAGCAATCAATTGAATGAAGACATGTACAAATAATATCACATCGTCACACATATTTACATGAACACTTAGCAACAAGCACCTCTTTCTATTATGTTTAGGATGCACTATCAAGATAGGTATAAAACTCCTCACATAAGATTTATCATGCATGAAAGAGAGAGTATGTAAAACATGAGGAATAAACAACATACCTTGTACGCTCTTTAGAACTTCCAAACCAGAGGTATTTGAACTATCATGCTCAAGAAAGCACAAATCGTCACTAACATTTAGATTATCATCTTCAAAATCAGTGTGCAACGTAATGTCAAGTGGAATTTCAGATTCATGTGGACGCAAAATAGAATTTTCATTGGATGGAATGTCACTTTCAAGGCACTCAAACAAAGGATTATTATAGACAACCCATTCATGCCTCTCAATGTTATCATGTTTATGACCTAAGAAATCATTATTCTCACTTGAAACGTCACTCAGATCATCTTATAAATCAGCATGTAAATGAAGAAAATCATGTGAATCTTGTGTAGCACAAACAACTTTAGATTGAAGCTCATCACTTTCTACACGCAAGTCAGTCTCATGCATATGAACATGATGAACATCAACAAGTCTCCTAAGTCTTTGCAATTTATTAAGGAAGTCTAATCTGTGTACCTTTTGTTCTTCTACTTCTGCAAGGATCTCAAAGTTATGTTCTTTTTGTACTAGAAGTTTCTTACGAATGTCAGAATTACGTTCTAAGAACTTCACACAGTCATGTTCAACTTCAATATGATCATGGAAGCCAACATGCGATTTCTTATCAGGTTCACACACTTTAGAGTGCAAAACATCATCAAATTCAGACAAACCGGATTAAACAATTTAGGATCATGCAAGTCAAGAAGCTTATCATGTAAGTCATGTTCATTCGACACATCAACTTTATCATCATGAACAACATGTATATCAATTGAAATTTCAGCATCGTCATCATAAGAATCATGTTCAATATTAACGATAGAATCATCACTCATATCATGCAAATCATATGCAATTCCATAAGTGAAATGAGCTTGACGTAAGCCTTCTATCATTGCACGATAGAGGTCTCTAATGTCATTCTCCATGGAATCCATGAGTAACCTGAAATTAATCAAGAAAACAAAGAAAGGAAAGGCGGTATCTCAGCTGTTTTGATGTCAAATGTAGCTGTTCAAAAACTGGACGTATGAATTGATTGAAGGAAGGTCGATATGGTATAAAGACAATGCCAACCTCCTTGTCTTACTAGAGAAGTGTCATAAAAAAAAGGGTTCAGACAGCATCAAAGCCGGTAGAACCCGAGACCCTCAAAGGAAAAGGGACAAGCTGCAATTCGTCCTAAATTCTGCAACAAATAAAATTAAGTTGTTGATAGATATTGTTGCCTATCAAGCCCATCATTATATTACACAAAACCGTGTTTTTTGAAGCCACAAAATACTACACCATTCATTGTCTTTACACTTGGATACTTGACGATTGTAATCGAATCAACAACTTGTGATTAATTTGCATAAGGCTAAGGTTAACTAAAGATTGCCCAGGGCAACCCTTAGTTTTCTTTGGCTCAGCCCTTGACGTAACTTTTGGTTTCCTTTTCTTTGATTCGTAGAAGGTTAAGTGTGTTAAATTGTCTTGTTCTTGGCTTGATACCTTTGCTTATTAGTTGCTGAAATTTGGTTGACATATTAGAGAAGAAGGTGCAATTGATCATCGGATTGTGTTAGCCACTTGAGAAGCTTGCTTTGGTTGTATCTAGCCCATGATTGGCCGAGGAAAGCACAAACTTGAGTGACTATACAAGAGCGAGAGAGGAACATACACATTGATTTTGATTTTCACTAACGTAACGAAATCTTTTTTGTCTTTGTGTTAGTTTTTCTTTTCTTGTCTTCTTTATTTCATTTCAGGTGAAAACATGTCGTCGACCAACGCTGTAGATGAGGAGACAAGGGCTGAACTGTTACTTGAAAAGGTGTTGGAGAAATTGCAAGAAATCTCCAACAAGGTGGAAGAATTGGATTAGAGAACCTTCAATCAACAAAGTTCACAAGTTGAAGAGTTGGTTGGTGCCATTGTCCCGCGCAATGGTGATCAAAGGTGTCTTTTGGAGTTGAAAGAAGCGATCGTCAATTCTATACGATCCAAGATCGTATCACTAACGCTGGTTCTTAGGTTGTTGCTGCTGCGGGGCCCATTTCTTCGGGAAGTCTTTGACCATGTGTCCAACTTTTCCGCATCCGAAGCATGTAGTCCCCTTATCCGGACAGTCTTTGAGGATATGGCCCACCTTGCCACACCCAAAACATTTTCCTGCTTGAATATAGCATTCCCCAACGTGGCGCTTCTTGCAGTGGGAGCATGTCGGAATAGCTGGCTGTTGGCCCTGATTCTTTGTCTGATTCTTCTGAGAACGGCGTTGAAACCGATTCTTTCCTTGTGGTCCTGGGCCTCTTGAGTTATGCTTTGTGGCTTTGCGGGACCCTCCATTCCCTGACATTTCCTTTCCTCTCTTCTGACCCATCACATCACGGCGAATAATATCTCTCTTGATTCTGTAGCAAGCATCCAACAGTGCACCGAAATTGGTTGGGTTTGCATTGACCAACCAGGTCTTGATCCTAGGGTTTAACCCTCTCTCAAACTTCAACATTTTTGTCTCCTCGTCATTCATAGTAGATGGCTGAAATCTGCCCAAAGCTATGAACTTATTAGCATACTCCGCACCCGTCATTCCTTACTCTTGTATCAGTGATGTGAACTCATGCCTCTTTTGCAACTTAACTGAAGGTGGTATGTAAAATTTGTTGAATTCTTGAAGAAATCTTTCCCATGAAATTGGCCTCGGCAAGGATTGCATATTAGCCTTCCACCACTTGTTCGCTTCCCCAAGTAGGAACGACCTGACAGCTTGAGTCTTCACCTCCTCAGGTGCACGAATCAACTCAAAACAATTTTCCACCTCGTCCAACAACTTCTCAGCGGCTCTTTTAAACTTTTCAAAATAGTACTGGGCATCCCTGACTGGCTCGTGAGGCTGAGGAGCATTCTGCTATAACATCACTTGACCGATCTGAGTCACGGTCTGGCAGAAATTTTGGAAAGCATTAATATCCAGAATCATCTATGGAAAAGGCCCCTGGGATGGGGGAATATTCTGAGCCGGGGGCGGATTTTGATCCTGTGGTGGTGGTGGGGGGGAACCTGAGCAGGTGGAGGAGGAATAGGCTCCTGCACCTCTGGTCTGGCCCTGGCAGGTCTGCCTCGTGGTCGTGCCATCTGCACTATGAAGTGTTGGAGTTTTATTCAAGGCTAGAGTGTCGTAATAAGCGACGGAATTTAATTCATAATCCAATAGGAGTTTAAATGGATAACTCAAGAAGGTATAAAATTTCATAGCCTAGGATTTCATTATTAAGTCATGACTGTAATTTCCAGTCTAAGTCATCCTAGTCTAAGGTCAACTCTCATCTAAGATCATGACTTAGATCTAAGGTCAAACTTAGATTTCTAAAATCATAACTTAATTCTATATTCTGCCCGGATCTAGAGCCTCGGCTCTGATACCACCTCTAACTCCCCGCACTCTGGTCTAGCCGGATACGTTGCGCCCGCCGTACTTCACTACGGAGAGTACCAAGCGTCAATTCATAACATGTCGTAGCCCATAACAAAATATGTAGACCTTCCTGCTTACGCATCAACAGGTAAGCAAAACCGAGGCAGAATAAAAACTTTTAAAATAAAAGAGTCTAAACATCCGTCATAAGTCTTACAAACATGATCGCAAAATGAGTAAATCTGAAAATCAATGTTCCCAACATAAGTTCATCAAAGTTCATCAAACATGACCATCATAACAAAAACCCTTAAGCCGTCCTTCTTTCGCTCTTCTACGGATAGGGAACCCTAGGTTCATCCTCGATCCACTCGACCCTATTTCCTGCGGGTTCTGGGAGGAAAAATAAGGGGTGAGTGACAACGTCAACAGCAAGTAAACCATAAATAATCATGAATTTTATGGAAAGTACACACAGGAACCAAAAACCCAAAATATTTGTTTTGTAACATACCTGATTATCCATCCAATATCCGTTAGTAACAAGATCATAACTTATACGACATAACATTAAAATCATAACTTAGGGGATATCAAGCCATAACATAGAAGTCTAAGTAGCAGTGTACCAAACATACGAATAGCCATTAAATGCAACATGTATGAATATGCGCGTGTGATGCCCTATGATAAAATAAGGACAAATTCGTTCATTCTTTATTTCAAAACATCATCATCAATAAAAACAAGTGAGTGTTCAGATCTATTATATCCGGATCTGAGGCGGTCATGCTCATCCCTTCGAATCTATTATTTCCGGATCCGAAAACGGTCATATCATTAATCATAGTCATCAGGTCTATTCTCTCCGGGTCTGTACGGTCATAATCTTCATAATCAGGTCTATTCTTTCCGGCCCTGTACGGTCATAATCAGTTCTATTCTCTCCAGACCTGAACGGTCATAATCATCAGATCAATTAACCCCGGATCTGGAGCGGGTTAAGCTGGCCAGAAATAAATGGTACCAACGGAAAGCGTTCTTGTCAAAATAACATACTAGTCTAAGTAGCAGTGTACCAAACATACGAACAGCCATTAAATGCAACATGTAAGAATATGCACATGTGATGCCGTATGATAAAATAAGGACAAATTCGTTCATTCTTTCTTTCAAAACATCATCGTCAATAAAAACAAGAGAGTGTTCAGATCTATTATATCCAGATCTGAGGCGGTCATGCTCATCCCTTCGAATCTATTCTTTCCGGATCTGAAAACGGTCATATTATCAATCATAGTCATCAGGTCTATTCTCACTGGGCCTGTATGGTCATAATCGTCATAATCGGGTCTATTCTTTCCACGCCTGTACGGTCATAATCAGGTCTATTCTCTCCGGGCCTGAAAGGTCATAATCATCAGATCAATTAACCCCGGATCTGGAGCGGGTTATGCTGGCCAGAAATAAATGGTACCAACGGAAACCGTTCTTGTCAAAACTGAATCTTTTCTTTAAAAACGTTTTTTCATCATTCTTTGTCATAAAATCAGTTTCATGAATCATGCAAATGACGATGATGCAATGTATGACGTGCACTATGCAATTCGTGACAAAATGCATCACATACATACAAGTACGGTCTTATTCTTTAAGCTGGAAAAAAATTTCCAGAATTAACGTTCTGTTTGCGCGGCCTCAAAACCTCATAACCTTGCCTACTTTCATGATCTCTTGACATACGTATGCACAAGTGTGTCTTGTCTACTTGTCATAAAAATTTCATAACGAGTCAAGACATAGAAAACTCTCGAATCATTAAAATACAAAACAGGGTACTGCTGAATTCAGTGCAGTACCCTTCTTTTACCTTTCTTTCAAGCCCATAAAGTCTTATTTAATTTGGGCCAATGCCTGGAAAATGTTGCAGACATACCAAGAATTTATGCTCATAAGCCAAACCGTTCAAACAAGTCTAAATCCATAAGAATGAAGCCTCCCAACTCATTCCATAATCCTGCCCAGTTTTCCAGTTTAGTAGTGCAAACTTAATTTCAGTAGTTACCCCTTAAAATAATAACTCCAAGCTGATTAACTTACATGGACACACTCCTCTATGTCCTAAGTAATTACTATAAAAATTCTAGAGCAATACAATAACTTTAAAGGGGTCATTTACTCACTTTTCCAAAACGGTTACATGCTGATTCTGGAGTGACCAGTTTTACTACAAATTCTATTGTGACCAAACCTTAAGTCCATTTTCCAAACTTCTAACTCTCAGACTTAGTAAGCACACAAAGCTAGAATCCTACTAAAAATCAGCCCATTTGCATGTTTTTAAGGTCCATTTACAGGTCAACCAACACGTCACTTAATTCTATCCAGTTCCAGTAATTTCAGCTTGGCCAGTTTTACCGAAATTCTATTAAGGATAAACCATATCTTCTTTTACCAAAATTCCAACTCTCATATTTACTACACACATAAGGCTAAAACCATGCCCAAAATCAGCTTATTTGAACGCTTCTAAGAATCATTTCCAGGCCATACAAAACGTTACATAATTCTGCCCTGTTCCAGTAATTTTTCCCTTTTTGTCACTTTTGTTGTTAAAAGTGTACCAACTAAAATTATTCTTCAAAAATGGCTTACTAACCATCACATACACCTTTTAACATAAACATTACAGGATCTAATATATTCTAAAGGCCACATACAAACCCCTTCAATAACAGTTTTGAAAATTTCACATAGCACCCTTTGATATCGCACATTTTGTACATAATCAAGTCTATCCTTGGCCTATCTAATTTGTATGCTCCATACCCCCAAAACAGCCTATTTCTTACACATGCAAGGGCTTATATTTCGTTTTCACAATGAACATAAAACACCTAAATCATAACAACATCCAAACATACAACCTCTATGTATTCTTTACCCCACAATACCTATTCTTTCACAAAAATCATTGTTCATCCTACTCCCCCTTTCAACCGTCCCCCTCGCATGGTAACAAAGAGAACTTTTACCATATTTATCTTATACATGCAACACATTCATATTCTATGGAGGCAAAAAACTCATCTTTGGAGGAAATTCACACACGCAAGTCACCTTTCTTAAAGAAAGCCAATCTTTCATGCTTCAAGCCTAATATTTTCCATCTAAGATTAAATCTTACTAACAGCTAGACATTCAAGCATATACTTTCAAAATATAAGCAAAGAGTATTTATAGTGTACTTGCCTCTTCAAGATAGAACCTTTTCTTAGCTTGGATCTTGAGTGAAATGAGTTGATGTTTTTCCTCCACTTCATTCATGAAGCACACGGTTTTGAGGAGGAAAAAGGAGACATATTAGCCACCATTTTAAATGAAAAATAGAGCTAGATTAGGACTATTTTAGCTTACCAAAATGAGGCTTGAATGGAGCTCAAACCACCAAGGATCTAACACCACTTAGGAGTTTGGAAAGTTTGAACCTAGTGACCATGAAGGTCACGGTTTTGGCAAGCATAAGAGAGGCAATGTGAGCTTCATTCTAGGAATATGAAATTCAACTAAGTAGCTAGACATGCAACTTACCTAGAGGATTCTTGAAGCTTGAAGATGGAGAGGATCTTGGACTTCCTTGGCTCAAGTTGGCCGTGTGAGAGGGATGAAAGGGTTCTTGTTTCTTTTATTCTTATGAGTTCTTGAGTGGTTGAGTTAAGAGAGTTCTAGAATTTCTTGGAGAGGATATTTCTTCAAAGGCTATGTGTTTAGCCATTAGGAGTCTAAGGGAGAGGAAGAGAATTCCCTTTGCATGGTTAAGCTAATTAGAGTTAGCTAACTTGAGTTACTTTAGCAAACTAGGGTTACTTTCTTGCTAACTTGAGTTATTTTAGCAAACTAGGGTTGCTTTTGGGTTGTAGTTAGCATAAAGTAACCATGGTAAAGTTTAAGATGTCTCTTGGTTGCACCATGGTTAAAGCCGGCGGTTAAGGGTGCAATTAGTAGGCTCCATCATGCTTGAGTTAATTTGAAGAGTGTTTAATGGAAAAGCTACTAGGTAGTTGCCCTTTTTCCTTAATTAACCCCCTTTCTTGATTTTTTTCCTAATAAAATATAATTAGGAAAAATCATGAGTCTTCTAGACTCATGGGGCCGAATGTAGTGGGGGTTGGGAGAGAAATTACCCCACTACTTGAAATTCCTAATTACTATTTGGGCTTGTTTTAAGAGGGCCCTTTTTAGGATTAGTCTCTTTTAATTGGAAGGACATTCCCAAGCCCCTTTAAGGCCTTAGGGCCGAAACCTTTTATGGTTTTTGGGGTGAATTGGTCACTTCACATAGGTCATAATTCATGCTTGAATTATTATACAATATTTTCCTTAACACAATTCTAATTAAAGAAGTAATCATAAGACTAAATAAATTGTACTTGAAGATGCAACCTTTCATTAGTTCACTTATACAAGTCTCAAGTACAATGTGATTTTTCGTTGGGTACAACACATTTAATTCATGATTATTTATGGTTTACTTGCTGGTGACGTTGCCACTAACCTTATTATTTTTCCTCCCAGAGTCTGCAGGAAATAGAGTCGAATGGATCGAGGACGAGCCTAGGGTCCCCTATCCATAGGCGTGCGAGAGATAGCTGTAGGACTTAGTATGATGACTTATGTTTGATGAACTTATGACGGGATTTGAAGTTGGACATCTATTTCATTGTGGTGGACATTGATATAGACAATGTTATGAATATTCGGTATGTTTTTATTTTAAAATTTTTATTCTGCCTCTATTTTGCTTACTTGATGATGTGTAAGCGAAAAAGTCCATATATTTTGTTATGGATGCCGATATGATATGAACCGACGCCTGGTACTCTCCGTAGTGAAGTATGGCGGGTGCACCGTACGCGGTTAAGCCGGTGCGGGGCGCTACAGGTGGTATCAGAGCCCAGGCTCTAGATTCGGGCAGAATATAGAATTAAGTTATGATTTTAGAAATCTAAGCTCGACTTTAGACCTAAGTCACGATCCTAGAATAGAGTTGACCTTGGACTAGGATGACTTAGACTGGAAAAAAAATTAGGGACTTGACCTAATAATAAAGCCCTAGTCAATGACATTTTATATGTCCTAGAATTTAATTCGTATTGTATCCTCTTGCATGCCCACTTAAATTCTATTGGTTTACGAATTAAACTATGTCGCTTATCTAGATATTTTCACCTTGAATAAAATTCCGACACTCCGTAGTGCAGATGGCATCACGGTTCGGTAAACTGACCTCACCATTGTCACCCCCGGGAAGCAGTGTATTTTACTATCGGCAGATAGTTAAAGCACAAGTCCCGAGATTTGGCGGGAAGTCTAGCCCGGAGGAAGTAGAGAAATGGTTGAACGAAGTAGAGAGTAACTTTTTTTTGGTATAGGTGCCTGATGAGATAAGGGCACGAATTGTCTGGCCATTTCTGATTGGTAAGGCCAGCCAGTGGTGGAGGACGAGTATCCAGCCACTGCCTCGGTTGGTAACTTGGGCAAAATTTCTAGAAGAATTTTGTGAGTTTTTCCTCTCTCCGGACCTGATCGTAAAGAGGATTGAGGAATTTGATGCATTAAGACAAGAGCCGGACACCACTGTCTCGGAGTACATCTGTCGGTTCACTACATTAGGATGGTATGCTCCCCTAATTAATGGAAGACGGGAAATACAAGGTGATCAGATTCATGCGCGGTTTAAACTCTCAGATTAGGATTCGACTGGTCAAGGCATATTCAAAGACTTTTAATGAATTATTGGGGGACTGCTATAGAGCGGAACTCGATAATAAGATAATGGAAGAACGAAATAAGAGACTTAACGAGCATATTAAGAAACGAGGTAGAAGGTGGCAGCCATATTCATATAGGGCTAACAACGAGACAACCAGGAACACCAATCTAGACCGAAGAATGATTGATCCAGGGATCTCTGAAACATCCAAACCATAAACATGTACATCTGGCTATCCAATTTAAATATAAAGCACCTATGTTCTACTTTGCTTATTTCCCAAATATGAATGGTCATAAAGCAATGTGATGAGGAACCTTAAGAAAAATTTCTACATAGTCAGTGGTATGTGGACAAGAAGACAACTAGAGTAGCACAACTAAAGAATGAAGGCTAGAATACATTACAAAATTTTAGGGTCCTCCACAGTCAAGTAAGTACCTGGATAAATAGAGCTCAACAAGACTACAATAAAGAATAGGTACCCGCTACTTAGGATCGATGATTTATTTGATCAACTTCGGGTAAACAACTAACAAGTTGTATATGGTCCGGAAGACATGTAATTGTTAGTCAGCCTACATGTTGGTACTCCTTAAAAGTGAATCCATAGAAATGATGTAAGATAATGAAATATGTGGGGGGAAAGCAATGCAAGGCCGTTTGGAGAGGTCGGATATGATATATATGGTATGATTGGGCGTAGGTCCAGAATTATAAGTGGGGATTATCTAACACACTCTAGCAGTGACGTTATGATTTAACGGGATCTTGCATAGCATAATATTTCAAATAATTCTTAAACAATGATACCTTTATTCATTTCATGTCTTGAAAAAGAAATCACAGATTTTGTGGGGAACGAGGAATATTTGAAATGTTATGAAGGGACATAAGTTATAAAGAAGGAACAATGATTCTAGTTCGATTGTTACGTAAAGGGGGGGCATATCAACGAGATAGACAAATTGAGAATACCTGGTGAAGAATTGGGTTCACTGGGCTACGAGGGTACATTATCAGATAAATATACGGGTCATCGTATATGGAAGTTATTCGAATGTGGTTATATACATTATTAACCCTAGAATGAATGTTGTTATCGATACATAGAAATTAGGATTAGAGGTGCTTAAGATATGAGATGGGTTGTGACAATGTTTTTAGATAAGTCTTGACGTGACTTCTAGGATAGGCTGAATGAAGCAATTCTAAGGGAATTAAATAGACATTTTATTCTATCTTATGTATTAGAAGGCGAAAACAGAGAATCAAAGACCCACTAGATTATTGCAAACCCTCTTAGTTCCGAGTGGAAATGAAATCACGTCCCTATAGATTTTATGACCAACCTGCCAAGGGCAAAGAATGGACAGGATGCCAGTAGGGCCACCGTAGTTTGTTTGATGAAATCCGACCATTCCATGGCCTCTTACAAAGCATTGTAGGGGAGAGGAAGTAGCCAAGATAGGAGCAGAGTTTAGGGATAACGAGAAACGACGACCATGGAAATTTCAGACAGGTAAGAAAATGATTCTTAAAAACACCACTGATGAAACCACTTGAGCGACATAAGGAAACATGACAGCTTATACCACATTTTCCAGTTTCGAGGACGAAACTTATAATGAGGGGGGAGGATGTTGTACCCCATCAAAAATCGTGCGGTATCTGAGACTAGTATGAAGTGACGCAGTAGAATGTTATTTCTGCCAAGAACATTTTACTAAGCATTATCAACGTCTCTTTGATATTGTAGGAAATAGTATACTACCTCAAGTATGAATTATGAAGCATGCGAATCGACAATTTAACCATCCAGGTTTCTTCGAATTTTCGGCCACGAGGGTTTTAGAAACTCTAAGACATTTGAATCCTTAAAAGATAACTAACTTATAATAGCTTCTTAAAAAGGAAGCCTAATAGTTTACACATGGAATTAAGGGCTCCACCAAATGTGTCTCAAGAGTTAAGGAAAATGTTCCCCTCCTTTTTGCTTTAGGCCGCCGGATACTACATAGGACACACATGAGATCACTTTTAAATTAAATGCCCAACTAGTCACTTGTCTCTTAAAGAAATTCTAAAAAGAAGTAGTAATTTATGAGGTTGGATCCTTCAGGTACACTTTATTAAGTCTTATTACGACTACTTCATTTACTTTTTAAGGTAAATTCTATAAAGAAATGGAAATAGCATGTTTCATGAAGTATGTGGGATGATAGCATTACCATGCCAAGATTTTTCAAAAATCTCGGCCATAAGGGTCTTGAGGATACCATAATAAGGTTTCCTCCTGCAAGCCAACTAACCCTTAGTACTCTTAGTAAAGCAAGCATGAAAAGTTCATACTAGCATTTAGTATCCTACTAAATGGGATTAAAAAGGTAAAAAGGAGAAAAGTGTTACTTTCTCTCCATTAAACCGCCGAGTAAAAGGGGGTAATTAGGAGGCTACTTTTTTTTAAAGGACCAACTACTCACTTTAATTTCTTACTAAAGCAATATTATAAAGTAGTTATTCATGAAGTAGCCATATGAGGATGTTATTCTAAGAATAGGTAACTCACATAAACCGTGGGTTACAAGGAATGGAGAAATAATGGGACCAACTTTACCATTTAACTCTTCTCCAACAAATTAGTAACTTTTCATTACACACTCTCAAGAAGCAACTAAAGCACGAGGGAGCTTGTTTAACCACCGCCGGTTGAAACCATGGGTAGTCCATGGTAACTCCTTAAACCACCATAGTAACTTTCTAAAAAGTTACTTAAAGAATAAGAAGGTATAAAACAATTAAGGAGTAAATGAGCTTGGGGATAGACGCAGCAGTTGGAAGACAGTATAGTGCAGGTGGTGCTATTTTGCGAGATCACAACGGTTTCTGTGTGGAGGCAATTTCCTTCCGTCTACCTCCCAGTACACCACTAAGTGCTGAGATCCAAGCTGCCCTTTTTGGCTTATTATATTTCTTACCACAACATCGCTCAATCATCCTGTAGACAGATTGTTTGCAGCTGATATCTCGTCTTGGGCGGCCAAATTCGGTTTATGGCAATTATTATCTACGCATGCTTCATAATTTGACACACCTTCATCAACTAGATACTTTACATATATATCGCAAGGCGAACATGGCTGCCTATTATCTTGCACAACATGCTATGTTGCATCCCCGTACGCATACCTATACGCATCAGACGCTTCCGCCATTAGTACGTGGTGCCATTACTTTGGATCTTTCTACAGCTCAGTTGCGTGTCATTTAATCAGGTCTTCCATATGGATTGGCACGACTATCAAATCTCTGCCTATGTCCTGTTGGACACAGGCAGGCTTGGTACGCCTACTATCTCATTTTTGTTCTATTTGTCATGGTGTGTCATTGCACATATTCATGCTGCTTCTTTCTTACAATATGCATTGCTTGGCTTTTTACATTGGATGTGCTATTCATACGTGGTGGATGAGACATATTGGAGCATAACCTATCAACTTCAATTTCCGGAGATGGCAATTTTTCGTTGGATGTTGTCTGAGTTCTTTAACACAGGCAACATTGATGCGTTTACTTTATCCTCTCCTCAGACATTCACTCCACTTATATCTTCATTTCGCTATCTTCAACTCACATCTGTGTTTCTTCTTTGGTGGTGGACGTTGTGGCATTTATACCTCACGAGGACAACGCAACTTATTTACCCAAATACACGATCACATACATTGGACATGCATGGCTTCAGCTGCGGGACTCTTTCGATGGCACTCAAACACTGCAGTGTCAACATTTGCCCAAATCATACAATCTTTCTTCCTTGGAATTTATGCTTGTATTACATATATGTCGATGAAAGCCGTATAAATATGTACGCTTTTTCCTTCACCAAGGTTTTATCCATAAGGGTGGTTTTTCTTGGCAAGGTTTTAATGCGGTATATCGTATACGACTGGAGATATACCCTGCTTAGCTCTTTGATTCATTTATTTACATACGATGATTTCTTTGATTTCTTGTAATAAGGTTTTCCCTCCACCATAAGCGAGGTTATTTGTAAAAGAGCTTTTTAACAAAAAAAATATATGGTATATATATGTATTTCGCCTATAGTGTATTAGTGGCCTAAAGGACCTTAGTTTCATGAAAAAGTGTATTTAAAGGATAATAGTTTGAAAATACACTTTAAGGATGCATATATGTATAGTATATAAATTAAGATATGAAAATGGGTAAACTATGTTAATAAATAAAATGCAATAAATTGAATTCATATATGTATGAGTACATAAACTTATAATTTCAGCCACGAGGCCTTTTTGAGCTTATAATGGCTTTAAAATTCCTCATGTACCCTAAAAAGTAGCTCATGGTTAACCTTTAAGTGAGCTCCATTATGATGTTCATGCACATGAAAAGTCCCTCTTCCTTCATGATGGAACCGCCGGCCACTCCCCCTAACAAAGAAGCTTCTTCCTTCTTCTTTTAATAAAGAGCCTCTTAATCCATCTTTAACCTACTAACTATCCAAGAAATTACCAAATAGCAAGAGTCTTTCCCTCTCTTTTCCCCCAAAGCACACGGCCACCTTGAGCCAAGGAGGTCCAAGAACCATCTTTAAGACCAAGTCTTGCCTAGGTAAGTTACATCTCAAACCTCTTAAGTGAATTCTATACCTCACGTAGTGAAGCTCACAAGATACCCTCTTTTCTTGTGAAAACCGTGACCTCCAAGAGGTCACTAGGTGAAGATTTTCAAAGTACTAAGAGAGATTAGCTTCTTGGTGGGTTAGAATCATCTCAACCTCAATTCAAGGTTCAATTTGGTAAGACCATCTAGCCTTAAACTAAGTGTATTTTGTGTTTAAATAGTGGCTAACAAATATTTCTACCCCTAAAATCGTGTATGATAGGAAGGGGTTGAAGGAAGCATTAACTTGTTTTAACAAGTTTCAAGCAAGATCTAAGATCCAAAAAGGCAAGTACACTATAAATACCCTTGACTTATGTGTGAAAGTATATGCTTGAATGTCTAGCTATCATTAAGATTTAATCTTAGATGGAAAATATTAATCTTGAAGCATGGAAATTTAGTGTTCCTTAAGAATGGTGACTTGCATGTGTGAAATTCCCCCAAAGATGAGTTCTTTGCCCCTTTGAAGATGATTATGTTGCATATCTAAGATAAATGGGAAAACATTTCTCTTTCTCACCATGTTAAGGGGACGGTGGAGGAAGGAGCTAGGGTTGAACAATATTTCCTGTGAAAGAATATGTTTTGGGAGGTGAAAGATATATGGAAGTTGTATGTTTGAATAGATGTGTTATGTTCATTATGAAAATGAAATATAGGCCCTTCTTATGTGTAGGGGACGGGCTGTTTGGGGGTTAGGTAGTACATAAATTTAGTTGTGCCAAAAGCAAACTTTATTATGTACAAAATGTGCAATATCAAGTTGTGCTATGCGTAATCTTCAAAACTGTTTTTGAAGTGGTTGTATGTAGCTTTTAAAATATATTAGAACCTGTAATGTTTATGTTAAAAAGTATATTTGATGGTTTGTGAGCCATTTTAGAAGAATAAGTGGAGTTGGTGCACTTTTTGCGAGAATAATGACAAAAGGGAAAAATTACTGGAACAGGATAGATTTAGGTAAGATTTTGTAACGCCCGAAAATGGACCTTAGGAACGTGCATATGATCTAATTTTTGGTGAGATGCTAGCCTTAAGTGTTTATTAAATCTGTGAGTTAGAATTTTGTAAAAAGGACTTGTGGTTTATTTATAATAAAATTTTTAGTGAAGGCAGGTTATTTCCGATTCTGCATGTACCTATCTTTAGAAAAATAATTAGATGACAACCTTAGACGCATTGGACTGCTCTGAAATTTTTATGGTAATCACTTATGACATAGGGTAACATGTCCATGTAAGTAAATCATCCTGGAGCCACCATTTTAAGGGTTAACAACCGAGTTGAAGTTAGCGGTACAAAACTGGAAAACAGGACAGAATTATGACATGATGTTGTGAGGCCTTATTATTTCGAATTTGGGCTCATATATGTTATTGGGATTATGAGTATTACTTCTTGGTATATCCATTACGTTTTCCCGGGTATTGGCCCAAAATATATAACCTTTTTGGGCTTGAAAGCAGGGTAAAAGCTGGGTACTGCGCTGCTGAACCCAGCAGTACCCTGTTTTGGTAATTTAATGATTTGAGTGTTCTATAGGTCCTGAAACGTTACGAAATTTTTATGTCATGTAGATAAGACTCCAATATGCACACGTATGTCATGAGATCATGAAAATGGGCCAAAAGTATGAGGTCTGAGGCCGCATGAACCGAACGTTAAATTCTGGAAATTTTTCCAGCTTATGAAATAAGACATGATGAGTATTATGTGATGCATCTAGCCATGAGTTCCATGTTGCACGTCACACATTACATCATCATACTTTGCATGATTTATGATACCGATTTTATGACAAAGGATGATGAAAAATCGCTTTCAAAGAAAAGTTTTCAGTTTTGAAAAGAACGATTTCTATTGGTACCAATTAATTCTGGCCAGCATAACCCGATACTGATCCCGAGTTAATTGATCTATCGATGATATGACCGTATAGGCCCAGAGAGAATATACCTGGTTATGATGATTATGACTGTTCAGGCCCAGAGAGAATAGACCTGATAATGATGAGTTATGACCGTACAGGCCTGGAGAGAATAGACCTGATGACGAAGATTGATGGTATGACCGTTTTCAGATCCGGACATAATAGATCTGAAGAGAATTTTACGACCGCCTCAGATCTGGATATAACAGATCTAAATACTCACTCCTCTCGTTATATTTACGATGATGTTTTGAAAGAAAGAATGAAAGAACTTGTCCTCATTTTTATCATGACGTATTGCATATGCATACACATACATACGCATTTTGATGGCTAGTTGAATAATTGATGTACTACCACTTAGGCTATGATGATATATTTTGATATCTCCTAACTTAGGATCTGATAGGATTCCTTATCTCTTAAGTTATGATCCTATCTCCTTACAAATGATGAAGTGAATGTCAGGTATGTTACAAATCCAAACTTTTTGGGCTTTTGGTTCTCGTGTGTACTTTCTATTTAATTCATAATTATTTATGGTTTACTTGTTTGTGACGTTGACACTCACCCTATTATTTTTCCTTCCAGAGCCTGCAGGAAATAGAGTCGAATGGATCGAGGACGAGCCTAGGGTCCCCTATCCATAGGCGTGCGAGAGAGGATAGCTGCAGGACTTAGTATGATGACTTATGTTTGATGAACTTATGACGGGATTTGAAGTTGGACATCTCTTTCATTTTGGTGGACATTGATGTAGACAATGTTATGAATATTCGGCATGTTTTTATTTTAAAATTTTTATTCTGCCTCTATTTTGATTACTTGATGATGTGTAAGCGGAAAAGTCCATATGTTTCGTTATGGATGCCGATATGATATGAACCGACGCCTGGTACTCTCCGTAGTGAGGTATGGCGGGCGCACCGTACGCGGGTAAGCCGGTGCGGGGCGCTACACCCATTGCTACTATACAAATACATACCGTTTATTAACATAATCAGTCGGCATCCTCAGAACCCCAAAATCGAGGGTCGAAATGCCCAAATAACTACTCTAAACACCTTCTGGACGAGGGTGTTCAACTCTGGATCATGCCCTCAACGGACTATGGTCCCTTAATTTGATGCCTCTATCATAGCCATGTCACAAGTCAAATCACGGAAAAATTCATTTCAATCACCGTACACCATTTTCACTGCAGTTTTTTTCCTTGCCATGCCTTTTTGTATTTGCTTTGTATGGACATACTTTATAAACATAACTTAAGAGGCTATAATTTAAATATACTGTACTTGTTTAAAAGAATATCCATTTACTTTTGAAAACACAAAATTATAGTAGTATATAGTTGTTTTCAAAATATTACGGTTAAAATTGCTTTATAAAATTAAAACACAATAATCGTAAAATCCTATTTATATAACGATTTGAATATGGTATCTTTTCTTTTCTAAATAAAGAAATAAATACATTGAGCTTAAATAAGTTTCTAGCAAAACATGTAGCTATTAAAAAATAGAATTGATAAATAACTACAATATCGATATTCTACAAAAAAAAATAATTTCGCCAAGGTAAATGTATTTAAACGAAAATTAAGATATTATATAAGATAATATATAAACATGTTCGTCTTTAGAAAACATTTATATCTTAGAAAATTTCAATGAACCCAAAGAAATAAAGAATTATTTAAAATACCTTTAAAATATAGATATACCTTGGTGTTCATACTTATATAAAAACATTTGACCAATTGAAAAATAATAGTCCAACACTTGTATAATTTCTATAAGTCCTCTTAATTGAAGATTCGAGGTATCGTTCCTTGTAACTTTTTATTCGTCTGCATCCGATAAATTCTTCAACTTAAATTGTTCAATTCTAATAAAGTACTCTAAATATTAATCGACTTAGGTCATTCTATTTCATCATTTTGTTCCCAGATACCACATTGAACTACCATACTTCTTTACACAATTATTTCCATCGCTAATTCTAACCCGGTTAAATCCTATATGAGTATCAACCAATATTTGCTTATGCTTAATTGATTTTAACTTAAGCCTAAGTAAATTTAGTCAAGAAATTCGTTGTTCCTAGGAATCGATATTTAACCCCAGATATGTAATAACTCATCATTCTACTATATTTTTACTTATAGAAGTGTGAGTTTATCGCTATTGATTAATATCTCTAATGCGACTGATATTTTCAACCTATTCTGAAAATTCTAAATTCATCGTCTTAATCCTAACTGTAACCTCTTCGTAAAATTTCCTTTAGGACACTCTATAAAAAATAAAGCTAATAAATCGTTTCTTAGGACCCATCGTGCTACTACACATCATAACTTAGTACTCTGATCTCTACTTATACCTAAAACTATGTTCTGACACTTCTATCAAAAGTAGGGCATATACTCGCTTCTTTTTATTAATTTTAATTTCATATCGAATGGTTAAGTTTTACAGGGCTGGGTCTATGGAATTATGAACAAAAGATAATAATCCAAAACATAAGTAAAATGCGTAATTCCAATTAGAAAGGTATACCCAAGGAATGTGTAAATTTATCCACTATGCGATCATATCTTAAATTTAAAATTATTACTTATTACTAGAGTTACGACTATTTCTAACTTCGTTACTCAGTGTAATCCTCGCTTACACTTCATATCGTGACTTATGTCCTAAAATATTTACCTATGACTAAGATCAATACTTAAGTTCAAGATCATCCTATCGGAAACATTTCCATATGTCCATACGGGGAATTGTTTTTCCATCCAAGTTGCCTATCCATGTCCTTTAGGATAGTTCTTTTTGTTGGGGTTTCAAGATAACCCTCTATTCAGTAAAGGTACAGTTCTTTTGGCTGTTTACCTATAAACCGTTCTAATTGGCTTAATCTAAGGCCGCCACTCTCATCTAAGATCATTTCTTATATCAAAGATCATTACTTAAATTCTAAGATCATTTCTTAAGTTCATGTCGTTGTTTATTTTATGTTTCCACAGTGGATCTAAAGCAATGCTCTGACACCACCTACAGCGCCCCGCCCTAGACTAGGGTCTCGGCACAGTGCACCTGTCGTACTCTGGTATGAGAAGTACAAGGCATCAATACCATACATGTGTATTTCAACATGAATCATGAATCGATATAGCGGAAGCATCATAAAAGTAACAAATTACAATCGACATGCATTACATTACATTATAAATCCTGTTGAAATATGAAATGTTTGGATGAAGTTAAAAGATGTTTTAAACAGTTAAAAAGGAATTTCACACTTGGAATTTGAAACAAAATGAGAAACACACATTTGTGAGACATCGATTGTAGCGCCCCGCACCCGGGTTGTGCCCTTGTACGGTGCACCTGCCGTACTTCACTGAGGAAAGTACAAGGCATCGATGCAAATCCGTTATAAGTCCATGACTCTAGCATGGATTACATATGGAAACATCAACCAGTGGCGATAAACAGGCAGAATAAAAACATTAAACATCCGAAGTCCACAATGTCATACACAGTACAAATCAGGTAAACATAGTTCCAAAATCCCTCTCGAATAGTCCTCAAATAGCCCTCAAATAGTTCTCAAAACAGAAATCACTATCAGCCCTAGCCGCCCACATCTCTCATGGATAAGGCACCTGCGGCTCCTCCTCGACATACTGAACCTCAGGTTCCTTCGGCTCTGAAAAAATGATAAATAAAGAGTGAGTGATGAATCACCTATCAAGTAGCCCTCTATTCTACCGAAACACATTAGAACGATAAATAAGAAATTCTAGCAGTACCTAATGAACTTAGACATAATTACTTACCTGTTGGGTCCATCCTTTATCGGTTTTTCCCTTGACATCCTAGCTTACTGTTATCTCTCTCATATGTAACTATTTTACATTTTAGTAGCGGTCAAGTCGCATGTTTCAAGGGATATGATGCTATTCATATGAGGTGCGGTATGGAACAAAACAAGTGATGCAAGACAAAACAGCACAGAACAGAACAAAACAGAACATAACAGGACAGAACAGAACAGAACATTAAGCCATGGCTTTACTTTCTCCATATAGATCGATCGTCTGCTACGACTGATTCCGTCCAAAACGGAATTGTATCATGTCTACCTCCTAACCTACAGATGTTATGTGCGGATCCAGATAATACCCCGATATCAGGTCAAGAACAGATTAATACTCCATAGGAGTCCAGAACAGAACAATACCCCGGCTATCATAATAGGATGTTACGCTCGGGTCCATAACAGAATAATACCTCATATGGGTCCAGAACAGAACATATACCCTGATATCGAATCCAAAACAGAACATATACCGGAATCAGTCGTAAAGACAATCAGTTCGATACGGGTTTTCAAAACTACTTTACCTCTCTTTCAAAACCCAAAAGTTTACCCCTTAAAAAAATGATATGACATGCATATAATGCATAATGCAGTGTGATGGGTTTTCAGGGTCTAAAATGTCCTTAGGATCATATACATAACGATTACAGTTCATCACTTATTTATTTCACGAAGCTGAAAATTTCAGCAATGTGTAATAACATTAATTCCTTGTTTTGTCCCCTAAACAGTTCCATCCTACCAAAGTCTTGCATAAATTGAATCATTTAGTTCTCTTATTATCTAGGTTTAAATTGTTTGAGTTGTTGGGCAGACTTAGGGGCTAAACCGGACTGTTTTGCACAAGAATGCCGATACAGCCCCTATTTCGATTTCTTATGCTTATACGGCATCCAAATTTGTCTTTTAAGAGTAGCATTTATTCTTAACAGCCCCTGAGACTCTAATAGTCGATTTCTAGATAGCCCTTAACCTTCTCTTTTGTCATTTTACCCATGCACACATCCAGCCATGCCGCACTGATTTCATACGGTGAACTAACAGATTTAACAACATTGTTTCATTGATTCCAAGCTTCTCCTTGAGCCATCTATCCGCTCCTAATCGTTATACCTTCAAGCACATCTTCCTCAGCTTCAATAAACATAACCAAGTGTTAGAAATCACTCAAACATGCCACATATAATAAAATATACAAAACAACCCACATAAGGGTTCATTTTAGCATAAGAATTTATTTGTGGCTCTTAAGCCTCATCAAATATGGACTCAATTCAAACAACCCCTTAACCTCCATTTTGAGTGAAACTTTAACATCAATATGGCCTTTACACCGTCCTAAAGGCATAACAATTAATGTCATCCATCTCCTTAATTTCTTCCACTAAGGCTGAGGGGTGTAGGGGAAGATACACCTTCCAAACGCCCTCTTTTCATCTTCTTGACTTAAGTTCCATCCTACAATAATTAATCTATTCATTTGTTGCTCCTTTTATTCATATTTTAATGTGCTTACAGCCACCCCTTAGCCATTCATGGTCAAGAACAAAAGTATACATAAACAGCCCTTAAACCATCAACTATTCGGATAACCTAACCAACCAAGTGCTATTTTAACCACTCTAGTGGGATGGTGATGGTGAGTCAAATTACCCTCCCAAGACTTCTCAAAACCGTGAGTTAGGGTAGGAGAGTCCTTTAGTTACTTCTTTATTTTACCTCACGGTTTTAGTCTACATATTAGAACCACACCCTAAGTCAATTTACATGTATCACAATACTCATTAAAGTAACTAGGCCGAAATTTTCAGCATAATGTTTATGGAATGTGAGTTCAATGCAAGCATGGATAAAGTCTTAGACATACTAAAACTTTCTATTCATGGCTCCTCAATGTCTCTAGAAGAATAAAAGGATACTTGCCGTTCTCGTCTTCAAAGTTGGGGCTTTGAGTATTTTGTTCCTCTTAGAGCTTGGAAGTTACCTCCCCACCCTTCTTGTATCATATGGTTTTCATGAGTAGGAGTAAAGATGTGTAATGTCCATTTTTTTATTTAATTAGTTAAAACAAATAACTAATAGTTCAATTTGAAAAGGAAATAAGGATAAACATTAACTAAATTGAATTATGGATAAAATAGGAAACTAAATTCTAAATTTAAGTAGGATACACCATTTAAAACTTATCCTATACCTATTACACTCTATGAATACACACACATCCAGTCCCTAAACCTTATTCTCTCTTTTTGTTTCAGCCACAGCTGCCCCTCCATTTTTATTTCGCCTTATTGCTACCGCCAGTAGCAACACCAAAAGAAGAAAAAAATATCAAACACCCTAATCCTATTTCCCCCACCAAGCAAATTTCGGCCCTCATTTAAAAAAAAGTTTATTTCAACATCTTGCAACAATAGGCAGCCGAGAGACGGAAGAATTTACGCGTAGAAAATAATTCGCCAAACGAGGTAGGTTACCCTCACCTCTTCTCGGATTGCCCGCACCTCGTGTGTGAATCATGCTTGCTTTAATTTTTAAATTTTTTGTTTTATTTTTATTTTGCTTTTTTATATAAATGCATGTTTTTTGATGTTTGTATGATCGAGTATATGTATGTGTGCGAAAGGTGTTGATTGTATGTGTCGAAATAAACTTAAAAGGTCGAATCTTTATACGATTAGGAGCAAAATTTTAGAGGTGGCTCGTGGGGCCCACGCGCGCCCTTGATGGCGCATCCCAGACACATGCTGACGTGTCCTGTGCCTTTGTGTGCGTCGCGTTATAATGAGTCAAATGCAACTGTTTTGAGGTAAATCGGAACAAAGAAGTTATGGATTTTTGAAGAAAATTAGAATTTAAGTAATTAAATATAAAAAATAAAAAAAAAAGAAAGGAGGGTTGGCAGCAGCAGGCTGCGTGTGTAGGCGAGGTTTGCCGCTGCTGGATTGGGCGGGATTGGTTTGCAGACCGAAAAAAATAAAAGAAAAAGGCCACAATGCTGGGCGAGCCGCATGATACTGTTTGGTTTGGGCCGCAGGCCAGGAAAAGAAAAAATTGGGATCTGGTTTGTTATTAAAAAAATAAAAGAAGGGGTAAATTAATTAATACAATTTTAATATTAATTATTAAGTAAGAATTTTATTAATTCATTAAAAAAATTATAAAGGAAAAAAGTTACATTAGTAGGTTGAGAAAAAGAATAAATAAAATAAATAAATAATATATGAATAATAAACAAATAGATAAATAAGGAAAAAAATATGTATTAGTAATAAATAAATGCTAGAAAAATGTAAAAAAATATTTTTTGAATAGATAAAAATAATACTAATAAAATGGGGGCATTCCTACAAGTATATATGCACGTGTATAGGCCCGGGTATATATATGAGTATGAATACATCGTAATAAAATGGAGGCATACATGTAAGTATATATGCACGTGTATGGACGCGGGTATATATAGGAGCATGGATACACCAGATCATGGATTATGTGTGTGGAGCATTCATGGCACGTGCATTTCATTGCATCTCTTCCGGATGCTGACTCCACGTTACGGAGCAATGTCTGCTGACTCCACGTTACGGAGCGATGACTGCTGACTCCACGTTACAGAGCGATGTGCGCTGACTCCACCTTACGGAAGGATGACAGCTGACTCCACGTTACAGAGCGATGAGCGCTGACTCGACATTACGGAGTGATGACCGCTGACTCCATGTTACGGAGCGATGACCGCTGACTCTACGTTACGGAGCGATGACCGTACGTTACGCAGCGATGACCGCTGACTCCACGTTACGGAGCGATGAGTAAGACCCAGGTCATGCATTGCATATCATGGAAAAGGAAGGAACATTTTGTGTGTGATAATGATGTTGTTGCGTGTGACACGATAGTGAGAAGGAAAATGTATCATGAAGTTGCGCATTGCATTTAACTGGACAAGTGTGTTTTTATTTTATGTTCCGATTATCGTTGTTCTTTATTTATTTATATATTTGTTGTTATTTTCCTTACATGCTCATGTATTTTGTAAGTATTGTTCCTTTCCGAGAAAAGACAGGTAACCTACGGGTGATTTCTCAATCGCTCACCCCCTACTCATCCTTACAGGTGAGCCCGAGTTTGAATATATTTTCGTAGAGTATGAGTCTAAGTGTGCCAGCTGGGGCGAGTGAGCTTGGAGATATTTCTGTTGGGACATGACTTTATGGTTTCTGTATTTATTTCATTTTTATCAGATTTTTTTTAGTATTATATTTGACGTATCGGGTTTCTCCAGCCCTAATTCTGATTTATTTTTATAATGGGATTATCTATGAATTGAATTTGGATCTTTATTTATCGTTTCTGTGAAAAATTTCTACGTTATTTCTGATGTGTAAGAAGTTTGAACGACACCTTGTAGTTCTCATAGTAGACTACGGTAAGTGTGATGTTCCCGATGCTAGGGTCCGAAAGCGGAGCGCTACAGGTGGTATCAAAGCCCAGTCTCCAGATCCGCCTCAGAAACGCAGGATTAACTAGATTACTTAGAATTAAGCTACAGTCTTTTTTTCTGAAAATCGATTTTACCCTTAATGAATAAAGTAGACTTAAGAGATGATCTTAGACTTAAGTTATGATCGGGTTAAGGTGTAGCGTCCCGCACCCCGGCGTAGCCGGATACGGTGCGCCCGCCGTACTTCACTACGGAGAGTACCAGGCGTCAAGCCATATCATGTCGTAGTCCATAACAAAATATGTGGACCTTCCCGCTTACATATCAACAGGAAAGCAAAACCGAGGCAGAATAAAAACTTTTAAAATAAAATAGTCTAAACATCCGTCATAAGTCTTACAAACATGTTCGCAAAATGAGGAAATCCGAAAATCAATGTTCCCAACATAAGTTCATAAAAACCCATCAAGCATGACCATCATAACAGAAACCCATAAGCCGTTCTTCTTTCGCTCATCTACGGATAGGGAACTCTAGGCTCATCCTCGATCCACTCGACCCTATTTCCTGTGGGTTCTGGGAGGAAAAAAATAAGGGGTGAGTGACAACGTCACCAGCAAGTAAACCATAAATAATCATGAATTAAATGGAAAGTACACACAAGAACCAAAACCCAAAAATTTTGGTTTCGCAACATACCTGACCTTCAATCCATTACTAGTAAAGAAATAAGATCATAACTTATAAGATAAGAAATCACATCAAGATCATAGCTTAGGAGATATTAAAACATAACATCATAGCCTAAGTAACAGTTCATCATTCATCCGATTAGCTATGAAATGTAGCCTGCATGTGTATGCACATATGATGCATCGTGATAAAACGAGGATAAGTTCTTTCGTTCTTTATTTCAAAACATCATCGTCAATAAAAACAAGAGAGTGTTCAGATCTATTATATCCGGATCTGAGGCGGTCATGCTCATCCCTTCGAATCTATTATTCCCGGATCCGAAAACGATCATATCATCAATCATAGTCATCAGGTCTATTCTCTCCGGGCCTGTACGGTCATAATTGTCATAATCAGGTCTATTCTTTCCGGGCCTGCATGGTCATGATCATCATAATCAGGTCTATTCTCTCCGGGCCTGAACGGTCATACTCATCAGATCAATTAACTGTGGATCTGGAGCGGGTTAAGCTGGCCAGAATAAATGGTACCAATGGAAAGCGTTCTTTTCAAAACTGAATCTTTTCTTTGAAAAAGCTTTTTCATCATTCTTTGACATAAAATCAGTTTCATAAATCATTTAAGTGACGATGATGCAATGTATGACGTGCACTATGCAATTCGTGGCAAGATACATCTCATACATACAAGTATGGTCTTATTCATTAAGCCGGAAACATTTCCAGAATTAACGTTCTTTTCACGCGGCTTCAAATCCTCATAATTCAGCCTATTTTCATGGTCTCTTGACATACGTATGCATAAGGATATCTTGTCTACTTGTCATAAAAATTACGTAACGAGTCAAGATGTAGAAAACCTTCAAATCGTTAAATTACAAAACAGGGTACTGCTGAATTCAGCAGTGCAGTACCCTTCTTTTACCTTTCTTTCAAGCCCATTAAGTATTATTTAATTTGGGCCAACACCTGGAAAATACTGCAAACATACCAGTAATTAATGTTCATAAGCCCAAACCATGCAAACAAGTCTAAACCCACAAGAACAATGCCTCACAACCAATTCCGTAATTCTGCCCAATTTTCCAGTTTAGTAGTACTAACTTAATTTCGGTAGTTACCCCTTAAAATAGCAATTCCAGGCTGATTAATTTATATGGACATGCTCACCTATGTCCTAAGTAATTACCATAAAAATTCCAAAGCAATATAATAACTTTAAAGGGGTCATTTACTCGCTTTCCCAAAAACTGTTTCATGCTGATTCTGGAGTGACCAGTTTTACTAAAACTTTTATTGTGACAAATCCGTAAGTCCTTTTTACGCAATTCCAACTCGCAGACTTTGTAAACACACAAAGCTAGCATCCTACCAAACATCAGCCCATTTTCATGTTTCTAAGGCCCATTTTTGGGTCAACCAACACTCATTTGATTCTGTCCAGATCCAGTAATTTCAGCTTGGCCAGTTTTACTAAAAATTCTATTAAGGATAAACCATAACTTCTTTTACCAAAATTCCAACTCTCATATTTACTACACACATAAGGCTAACAACACGCCAAAAATCAGCTAATTTAAACTCTTCTAATATTCCTTTTCATGTCATGCAAAACGTCACATGAATCTCTCCTGTTCCAGTAATTTTTCCCTTTTTGTCACTTTGCTTACTAAAAGTGTTTCAACTTAAGTTATTCTTCAAAAATGGCTTACTAACTATCAAATAAACTTTTTAACATAAACATTACAGGTTCTAATACATTCTAAAGGTCACATACAAATCACTTCAAAACAGTTTTGAAGGTTCACACATAACACATCTTGATTTTGCACCATTTGTTCATAATAAGGTTTATCCTTGGCACATCTAATTTGTATGCCCTATACCCCCCAAAACAGCCCGTTTCATACACATGCAAGGGCTTATCCTTCATTTTTCATAATGAACATATTACCCCCTAAGTCACAAACATCCAAACATACAACTTATATGCATCCTTTACCCCACAAGTCACATTCTTTCATAAGAAATATTTTTCACCCAACCTCTTCATTCAACCGTCCCCCTTACATGTTAAAGAAGAGAGCTTTACCATATTCATCTTAGACATGCATCATATTCATATTTAAAGGGGCAAAGAATCCATCTTTGGGGGAATTTCATACATGCATATCCCTTTTCTTAAGGAACACTAAACCTTCATGCTTCAAGCTTAACATTTGCCATCTAAGATTAAATCTTAGTAATAACTAGACATTCAAGCATATACTTTCACACATAAGTCAAGAGTATTTATAGTGTACTTTCCTTCTTGGATCTTAGGTCTTGCTTGAAACTTGTTGGAACAATAAATGCTTCCTTCCACCCCTTCCTATCATACACGGTTTTAGGGGTAGGAATATTTGTTAGCCACTTTCTAAATACACCATACAACTTAGTTGGAGTCTAGATGGTCTTACCAATCTTGAATCTTGAATGGGGGTTGAAAGGAATCCAACCCACTAAGAAGCAATCCTCACTTGGTGCCTTGAAAACCTTCACCTAAGGACCGTGGAGGTCACGGTTTTGGAAAGGAAGGAAGATACTATGTGAGCTTCACCTTTTGAAGTATGGAATTCACTAGAGAATGTTAGTATGTGACTTACATAGACAAGGCTTGAATTTGAAAATGGTTCTTGGACTTCTTGGCTCAAGTTAGCCGTGTACCTTAAGGAAAAAGAGAGGGAAAGTCTCTTGCTCTTTGGTAATCTCTAAGGTAGTTAGTAGGTTAAGGATGTATTAAGAGGCTTTTTATTAAAAGAAGAGGGAAGAAGCCTCTTGGTTAGGGAGATAACCGGCGGTTTCAATCATGAAGGGAGGGAGAGATTTCTCATGTGCATGGACATCATTATGAAACTCATTTAAGGCTTAACCATGGTTTACTCTTTAGGATGCATGGAGAGTCTTGGAGCCATTATTAGCTCAAAAAGGCCTCACGGCCGAAATTTATAAGTATGTGCACTTATACATATATGAATTCAATTCTCTTGCATTTTATCCATGAACATAGCTTACTCATCTTCATATCTTAATTTATATAGTATACTTATATGCGTTCTTAAAGTGTATTTTCAACTATTATCCTTTAAATACACTTTTCATGGAACTAAGGTCCTTTAGGCCACTATTACATCATAGGCCGAAATCTATATATATATGCCATATATATCTATATATATGCCATATATATCTATATATATATTTCACTGTGCTTTGAACTTTTTCATGCATGCGCTTTCTTCTGCACTGCCCGTATCTAAGGATGCGGGCAAAATGGGTACTGATGTTGCACACATTCACTATACTATACTGATCGCTCATGTCATATCATACATAATTTGGATTACTGCTGCTAATTCCTGTTTTTCTTTCTTGCTATGGCTGGACCGTGCTACACTTGAGCGAGCATACATATATACATTAAGAGAGTGGAGGCCGACAACCCTATGTTTTGGATTGGCGCTGCTGGCATATTTTTTCGCAAGGATGGTAGCTACCAGGAGGGACTTTCCGAATCAACCACATACATCCGCTGGGCTTATGCACTGTGATAAGGACGTTACATAATTTGGAAGGCATTCATTTGAAGATCCACATTTCTTATATTACAAATGGACGTTGGGATATTCATTCAGTAACAGATCAACTAGAGATACATTCCAATCATACAAATATGCACGCTTTTTCCTTCGCCAAGGTTTTATCCACAACGGTGGTTTTACTTGGCAAGGTTTTAATGCGACATATCATATATGATTGGAGGCTACAGATTTTATTTGCATTATACTTTCATTATGCATATGCTGATTTCTACAGCAAATTGTAATAAGGTATTCCACCGCCATAAGTGAGGGTTTATTACAATAAATAATATCTGTTTTGAACAAAAAAAATATCTATATATATTTCCAATACCACGCGCATATATATATATATAGGAATATATCATGTAAGTATACCTTTAACAAATTTGAAGTTATTAGACCAAAAGTGACTAAAGTTAGTGGTGAAGTCCCCTTGGCTCACCCCAAGGGAAAAGCCGACGGTGGGGGGTTTATCCCCAAGCCCATTTACTCCTTAATTGCTTTATCCCTTCTTATTTCTCAAGTTACTTTTTACAAAGTTACTATGGTGGTTTAAGGAGTTATCATGGACTACCAATAGGTTTAAATCCGGTGGTTAGGGTGTATTTAGTAGCTTCATCATGCTTGAGTCACTTTTTTAGAGGGTTTAATGTAAAGGCTATTAGGTGGTTGAAGAAAATGTTAATAGTAGAATTTGATCTTAATTTCCTAATTCCCATGTATCCCACGTTTCTAATGGAAATTTTAATGAGTTACTTATCCTTATTATAACATCATATTGTGACTATACCATGCATGACTATTTTATATTATTGCTTTAATAAGCAATTAAGGTGTGTAGTTAGCAAAAAGGTGGTCTCCTAATTATTTCCTCTACCCGGCAGCTTAATGGGCGGAAAAAGGAATACTTTTCCTCTTTTTACCTTCTAAATCTCACTTAGTAGGACACTAAATGCTAGAATTAACTTTTCATGCTTTCTTTTACTAAGACCACTAAGGGTTTGTTGCTTGTAGTAAAAGAACCCTATCTTAATATCCCCCAATGCTCTTAGGGTCGAGATTTATGAGAAATCTTGGGAGGGAAAAGCTATCAACTCACATGCCTCATAATTCATACTTGAGGTAATATACTATTCCCTTTTAATATTAAAAGACGTTGATAAAGCTTAGCAAAATGTTCTTTTTCAGGAATAACGTTCTAATGCGTTATTTCATACTAGTCCCTGATATAGCACTATTTTTGGTGGGGTACAACATCCTCCCCCCTTATTATAAGTTTCGTCCTCGAAACTGGAATTAGTGTGGTATAAGCTTTCATGTTTCTTTATGTTCCTCAAGTAGTTTCATCAGTGGTGCTCGTAAGAATCATTTTCTTTCTTGTCGGAAATTTCTGTGGTCGTCGTTTTTGTTAATCCCACCTCTGCTTCTATCATGGCCACTTCCTCTCCCCTACCATGATTTGCAAGAGACCAGAGAATGGGCGGATTTCATCGAACAATTACGATAGCTCTACTGGTATCCTGTCCATTTTGTCCTTGGTAGGTTGGTCGTAATCCCCTTTCAACCCGGAACTTAAGAAGGTTTACAACAATCTAGTAGGTCTTTGATTCTC
Organism: Eustoma russellianum; assembly: GCA_036186865.1. NCBI lineage: Eukaryota > Viridiplantae > Streptophyta > Magnoliopsida > Gentianales > Gentianaceae > Eustoma > Eustoma russellianum. The sequence goes on from AP025056.1 coordinate 30,260,427, forward strand.
AGTCATCGCCTTCTGATATATAAGATCCAATAAAATATCTATTTAATCCCCTTAGCACCGCTCTGTTTAGCCTATCTTAAAGGTTACGTCAGGATTCATCCTTTATTCTCTATAAGCCTTATCACGGCCCATCCCTTATATTAAGCACCTCTAATCTATGTATCGATAACAATATTCATTCTAGGGTTAACAATGTATATAACCACATTCGAGTAATCTTCCATATACGATGACCCGTATATTTATCTGATATTGTACCTTCGTAGCTTGGTGAACCCAATCCATCACCAGGTATCCCCAGTTCGTCTATTTCGTAACAATTGAACTAGAATTATTGTTCCTTCTTTAAAACTTATGTCCCTTCACGACATCTCTCATTCCCATAAAATCATGACTTCTCTTTCAAGGCACGAAATGAATAAAGGTATCGTTGTTAAAAATTATTTAAAAGCTTAGGCTACACAAGATCCTGCTAAATCGTAACGTCACAGCTAGAGTGTGTTACATAATCCCAACTTATAATTCTGGACCTACGCCTAATCGTATCATAAATATCATATCCAACCTCTCCAATGGCCTTGCGGCGCTTCCTCCCTCACATATTTCCTTATCTTACATCATTTCTACGAATTCACCCTTAAGGAATACCTTCATGCAGACTGACTAATAATTACATGTTGTTGGGACCATATACAACTCGTTAGTTCTTTTACCCGAAGTGGGTCAAATAAATCATCGATCTTAAGTAGCGGGTACCTATCTCTATGGTAGTCTTGTTGAGCTCTATTTATCCAGGTAGTTAACTGATTGTTGAGGGCCCAAAACTTTATAACGTATTCTAGGTTTCATGCTTTAGTTGTGCTACTCTAGTTGTCTTCCTTGTCCACTTACCACTGATTATGTAGAAATCTTTCCTCAAGGTTCTTTATCACATCGCTCTATGACCATTCATACTTGGAAAGTAAGCAAAGTAAAACATAGGTACTTTGTATTTAAGTTGGATAGTTAGACGTACCTGTCCACGGTTTGGATGTTCCAGAAATTCTGGGATTAATCATTCTTCGGTCTAGATTGGTGTTTCTGTTGGTCTGGTTGTTAGTCCTATATGAATGTGGCGCCCCGCACCCCGGCCCTGCCGAAGTCGGTGCACCCGCCGTACTTCATTAAGGAGAGTATTAGGCGTCGTCCATACGTGTCATGATCTATGATATAAATGCATGGATTTTTGCGCCTACATGAAATAAGTAAGCGAAACCGTGGCAGAATTTTAAAACTTCAAATTAAAAACATCCTCATGACCATTCAAAGTTTACAACCCAGATCAAATGTATCGAAAGTGACAAAAGCAAATGTTTTTCCATCCCAAATACATAATTCAGTCATCAATCAGAGCTGGCCAGTCAGGTCTCCTAAATCCGTCCATCCTTCACTGCACTCACGGATACGGAACCCTAGGTTCGTCCTCAATCCACTCTACTTTGTCCCCTGCAACTTCTGGGAGGAAAAATAAGGGGTGAGTGACACCTGCAAGTATACTATAATAATTGAGGATTAAATGGAAAGTGCGTACAAGAACCTAACCCCAAAAAAAATTCGGTTTAGAAGCATACATGTCCTCCATCCAATACTCGATAGGGATCATCATTTAATGCATCAAGATCATAACTTAAATAAAATCGTTACTTAATACAGAATATAACAATAAAAGACTGTAACTCGCATCAATTCATAACATAACAAGAATCATCACTTAATGAAGTCATTCTTAGGATCTACAAGGTCATCACAACTTAGTCTAAGGATCATGTGTCACTACATAATGACTCTGTAAACATGACATGCATGCATATGTACGTGTGATGCACCATGATATAAATGAGACTATGACTTTTCATGCTTTTCTTCAAATCATCATCGTCATAAAACAATAGAGTGTTTAGATCTATCTTCTCGGATCTGAGGCGGTAACGTCTCTCCTTTGAATCTATTATTCCCGAATTCGGAACGGTAACGTCATCTTCTAATCGGATCTATTCTCTCTCGGCCCGAACGGTCATCATCAGGTCTATTCTTCTCCGGGCCTGAACGGTCATACCATCAGATCAATTAACCCAGATCTGGGCGGGTTCTTACTGGCCAAGTTCATACTCACACACGGTACCGGTGGGGAAGCGTTCTTTTAAAAACAAAAATCATCTTTTTGAAAACGCTTTTCATCTTTATTTCACATAAAATCAATGTTGTAATTCATGTAAGTGACGATGATGCAATGCATGACATGTTGTATGCAAACCATGGCATAATGCGTTACATATACATATAGGTACATCTCGTCGCTATGCTGGAAAATTTCCAGCTTAATGGCGTCGACTTCTCCTTAGTGATTTCCTATTAAAATAATCATTTTAAACCAATTGGTTTGCATGTACTCCTGCTTATATGTCGTAAGTGATTGCCATGAAAGTTTTATGGATTTACGACATCGATAAGGGAATCATTTATTCTTTTTCATAAAGCGGGTACAAACTGAATTCTGGAATGACCAATTTCACTATAAAATTTATTGTGACCAATCCTTAAGTCCTTTTTCGATAATTCTAACTCTCCAGCTGAATAAACTCATTGGACCAGCATCTAACCAAAATTTGGCCCAATTGCATTTTTCTAAGGTCCAATTTCAGATCAGCCAACATGCTACACTAATTCTGTCAGCCCAGCGAATTCCAGTATGACCCATTTTACTAGAAAATTCATTAAAAATAAACCGTAACCCATTTTGTCGAAATTCCAACTCTCACCTTTTCTTCATTCGTCGGGTTAGTGTTATACCGAGAATTATTTAATTTGTATACCTCTAAGGTCCATTTCTAGGCTACTCATCAAGTTACTTAAATCCTGACCAGTACTGTATTCTTAGCAGGACCAACTTTACTAGGAAATTTATTAAAAATAAACCACAGCTCCTTTTAATGAAATTCCAACTCTCAAATCTAATATACACATAAAAATAATGTCATACCAAAAATCAACTAAATTGAAAGTTTTTAAAGTCCCTTTTCAGGTCTCACAATACAGCCCAAATTTCTGTCCTGTTCTAGTAAATTTCCTAGTTTGTCATATTTCCTTCCTAAATGACCTTAACTTGCATTTTTGTCATAAACACTTAAATAAGAATCAAAATTACTCTTTTTATAGGAAATTTACAGGCTCAACATGCTTCAAACATCACATGAAAACCCTTTACCAAACCATTTGTTCACCACATACAACATCCTTTGGCTAAGCACACAATATTCTCACTAGAATAATAATAGCAATGGTTTGGATGCATACGCACCCTATCACCAACAACCCCTTTTCGGTGCATACAAGGCAAAATGATATATCCAATTACATGCTAAGCTTAACACACACAAGAGCTTAATCTTGTCTCCACCTTACCACTTAGGGTGTAAGTTTATCATACAAAATCTCCCTTATTCCCTTAAACTCCTCAACCGTATACCCCATCCATGAAAAAGAAAGAATCTTTAGCATGATCATCTTAGATTAACACATAATGGTGCATAAATCTAACAAAGATTCCATCTTTAAACAAAACTCACACATACACGTCATTTTAGCCCCTAGGCCGAAGGTTTTTGCATCAAAACTTAGCATAGTACAACTAGGATTAAAATCTTAAGTATATCTAGCCATTCATGCAAACACTCTCACATTCAAGTCACAAAGAGTATAGTGTACTTGCCTTTTTGCTTACTCTTCTTGGAAAGGTGTAGGGAAAGTTGAAATCTTTCTCCCTTCTTATGCATGTATCCCACGGTGGTGAAGAAGAAAAAGGAGCAAGATTAGTTTACACCTTTAACTAAAATATTCACTTAGAAAAAGGGTTAGATGACTTACCAAAAAGGAGCTTGAGTGGTATCCAAGCTTCTCTAAGCTAGAGTCCTTAAAGGCTTGATATTTTTGAGCCTAGTGACCATTGAAGGTCACGGTTGAGGGCAAAAGAGATGAGTGAGTCTTTAAACTAGATAAAATATAAGAGTTTTCCTTGAATGGTTGAGTGTGCACTTACCTTTTTCTTCTTGAACTTGTATGAATCTTAGCCTCCTTGGTATGCCCTTTGACTGTGTGGTTTATGGATGAAGGAAGAGAGGAGTGTTTCTTGTTGAATGTTGTGAGATGGAGATTAAGTTTTCTTTGGAGGGAACTTTGTCTTGGTTACTATGTTGTAGCCGTTGGGGGTAAAAGGGTGGGGTAAAGGTTTCACTATAGTAAGGTTAAGGAATTAACCTTAGTTACTCAAATTAAATTTCTAACCTTGGTTACTTTTTTTAGTTAACCAAGGTTACTTTACTACTAACCTTGGTTACTTTATGCTAACCATAGTTACTTTTGACTAACCTTAGTTACTTTTAGTTAATTCCAGTTAGTTGAACTTTGGTTAGAGGCTCATTAACTCTAGTAAAGTAATCCTTCTTAATTAGCCTCCCCCTCCCCTTAAACCATCCGGCGGTTGGGGTCTTTAATGACCCAAACTAAGCCTTAGTAGATTTTAGCTACCTTTCTTTTTCTTTGTTAAAAATACATATCCATTCCATTTGTTTATTTTTTAAATAGTGATTTAAGAAAATTTTTAGCCTTTCTTGGCTATTGGCCGAAACCTTACAAGGCCTTGGGGAAATTGGGTCCTTTCCCTACAATGCACCTAGTACTTTTCGTAATATATTTTATAATAATGATCATTGACTTAATCAATTATAGTTACAAGCGTATATTGTCATATGTTCACTAACTCAAATCTTAGGTACAAAAGGATTCCCTTATTGGGTTACAACATCCTCTCCCCTTATTATAAGTTTCGTCCTCGAAACTTGAAAGTGGTAATTAAAGAGGTGAGGGTACAAGTTCTTCATGTTCTCTTCTATTTCCCAGGTAGACTTATCAATAGAATGGTTCTTCTATTGCACATTGACCATTGGTATTGATCGTTTCCTTAGCACCTTTTCCTTATGATCAACTATCTTTTCTGGTTCTTCCTCATATGTCGTGTCGGCTTCCAGCTTCAAAGGTTGATCTTTTATGACATGACTAGGATCGTGTACATATCGTCGTAGTTGAGATACATGAAACACATCATGTATTTGAGATAGTGTGGGCGGTAGAGCGAGTCGATAAGCAACTTCTCCAATCTTTTCAACAACCTCGTATGGCCCAATAAATCTTGGGCTTAACATACCCTTAATACCAAATCTTTTAACTCCTTTCGTCGGTGATACCTTTAGAAACACTTTTTCCCCAACTTGAAATTCTAACGGTCGCCGCTTTTCATATGCCCAAACCTTGCTTCTATCTTGGGCCGCTTGTAACTTTTGCTTTATGATTTTTATTTTCTCTCGAGTTTGCTCTACTAGGTCGGGTGCAGTGAGAATCTTATCTCCCATTTATCCCAGTAGAGCGGAGAACGACATTTCCTTCCATAGAGTGCTTCGTACGGGGCCATCCCTATGGATCGATGGTAACTGTTGTTATAAGAAAATTCTACTAGCTTGAGACTTCGATCCCAGCTTCCCCCAAAGTCAAGTACGCAGGATCGCAACATGTCTTCCAATGTCTGAATGGTCCTTTCCAATTAACCATCAGTTTGGGGATGAAATGCCGAGCTCATGTGGATCTCAGTGCCCATTGTTTTCTGAAAAGCTATCCAGAATCGTGATGTGAAACGAGGATTGCAGTCATATTCGTTACTTAGGGGTACTCCATGAAGACTCATAATCTGTTCCACGTACATCGTAGCCAATTTCTCCATTGGAGCCTTGATTGTCATAGCCATAAAATGGGCAGACTTGGTTAGGCGATCAACGACCACCCAAATGGTATCGTAACCGCCTCTCGTTCTGGGTAGATCGGTAACAAAATCCATAGTAATGTGGTCCCACTTCCATTTGGGAACTTCGAGAGGCTGTAGCAACCCAGCGGGTTTCTGATGTTCTGCTTTCACCTTCTGGCAAACGAGGCATTTTTCCACGAATTCTGCAATCTGTCTTTTCATGCCACGCCACCAGAATCGTCGTTTTAAATCTTGGTACATTTTATTTGCTCTAGGGTGCATAGATAATCGCGAATTGTGAGCTTCCTTAAGAACTTCATTTAGTATGTCTTCGTCATTGGGTACACACAATCTTTCTTGAAACCATAAACTGTTGTCATTTCGAACCTTAAATTCTTCGGTGGGTTTCATTCATACCCGGTCCTTTATCTTCTTTAAGGTTTCATCCTTTTCTTGCCCCTCTTTAAATTTGTCTATCAATGAAGGAATTATCACCAACTTTGCGAGCATGCCTTCAATTGAATCAACCTCTTCTAGATCAAATTCTTCCATGTCACGCTGCAAAGGTGGTTGGCGTGGATGGCTTGCTTTTCTACTTAATGCATCAGCTACCTTGTTGGCTTTCCCCGGATGATACTGAATTGATAGGTCGTAGTCCTTCATTAATTCTAGCCATCTTCGCTGTCGCATGTTTAGCTCTTTTTGGGTGAATAGATACTTGAGGCTTTTGTGGTCTGTGAAAATTTTGCACTTTTCACCGTATAAATAGTGCCTCCATATTTTCAGTGCAAAGACCACGGCTGCTAATTCGGGGTCATGTACAGGGTAGTTCTGTTCAAATGGCTTCAATTGTCGGGATGCGTTTGCAATCACTTGATCTTTCTGCATTAGTACACATCCCAGCCCGTTCTTAGAAGCATCACTATATACAACAAAGTTTTCTCCAGGAATGGGTTGTGCTAAAACTGGGGCGGAGGTCAGCTTGTTCTTTAATTCAGTAAAGCTCATTTCGCAATCTGAGGTCCATTCAAATTTGGTTTTCTTCTGGGTCAAACGGGTCAGAGGCATAGTGGTTCGAGAGAATCCTTCCACGAACTTTCGATAGTAACCAGCGAGACCGAGAAAACTTCGTACCTCTGTAATATTTGTCGGTCTGGGCCACTCTGTGATTGCCTCGATTTTCTTGGGGTCCACCGATATACCTTCTTCGGATATTACATGCCCCAGAAATGCTACACTTCGTAGCCAGAATTCGCATTTATTAAACTTTGCATACAGTTGTTTCCTTCGTAGAATGTCCATAGCAACCCTTAAATAGTCTGCATGGGTCTCTTCATCCGGTGAATATATCAAAATGTCGTCGATGAAGACTACGACGAACTTGTCTTGTTGGTCTTAAAAGACTCGATTCATTAGATCCATAAATGCTACAGGGGCATTGGTCAGTCCGAATGGCATTACTAAAAATTTGTAATGTCCATAACGGGTTCTGAATGCAGTTTTCTGGACGTCTTCAGCCTTGATCTTCAACTGGAAATACCCTGAGCGAAGATCAATTTTACTGAAAATCCTTGCCCCCTGTATCATGATACCTTTAGGTAGGGTTTATAATGGACTCATTACTAAAATAAAATTTTAGTTTGCTTACCCGAAGCTGATCGAACAAATCATCGATCCTTGGCAAAGGGTACTTATTCTTTATAGTGATCTTGTTGAGCTCCCTATAGTCAATACATTACCACACACTTCCGTCCTTCTTCTTGACGAACAGTATGGGAGCTCCCCAAGGTGAAACACTTGGGCAAATCAGTTTCTTTTCCAGCAATTCACGTAGCTGCTCCTTCAGCTCTTTTAGTTCCGCAGGTGCCATTCTGTAAGGAGCCTTTGATATTGGTTCAGCACCCGGAACCAGGTTGATTTCAAAAGATATCTCCCGTTCCGGAGGAAGACTTGGCAACTTTTCTGGAAAAACATCTGGGTATTTGCGAACTACTGGGACTTGGGACAGATCTGAGGGTGCTTGATCAGTATTTATTGCATAGACGAGATATCCTTCATGTCCTTTCTTTAGTGCTTTACTAGCGCGGGTCGCATTTACATAAATGTTCTTAGGACACTTCCGTAATTTCGATCCTCCTTGAAAGGTTACTTCTTTACGTGTGGGGTCCTTAAAGGTAACTTGTTTTTCATTACAATCGATGTTGGCATAATTCTTGGAGAGCCAGTTCATTCCAAGAATTACATCGAAGTCCGTCATGGGTATGGAAATCAAATTGGCGTCAAACCGATGATTATCAATCTCAAGTTCACAATTTTTGAAAACATGGTGAGCTACAAGCACCTGTTCCCCAGCTGCTTGGATTCTATAAGGTGCATCACTATAGGTTGGATTTTTCTCAATATTCTTTGCAAATCTATTGGATATGAAAGAGTGGCTAGCGCCAATATCAAATAACACGTTGGCAGATACTGAACATACTAGTATAGCTCCTGAATCATACAATGCGTACTAAGCAACCATAAGGCAACAGTATTTGTAAAAGAGAAATTAGTACGATTCTCTGAAAATACCTCTCACCACGTCATTGGCCTCTTCAGCAGTTGCATCAGTCATAGCGTGAACTCGTGCGTTGGTACGCTGACGCTGAGGCTTTGGCGGCTGTTGTTGCTGCTTGGCCCCCTTCTCCGGACACTCCCTGGCTATGTGTCCTGTTTTCCCGCATCCAAAGCAGGTGGTTCCTTTGTTTGGACAGTCCTTAAAGATGTGCCCTGTCTTGCCGCATCAAAAACATTTCCCTGCTTGGATATAACATTCTCCCACGTGGCACTTACCGCAATGAGAGCAGCTTGGAATGGCAGATTGTTGTCCTTGATTCTGTGATTGATTCTTTTGGGAGCGGCGTTGAAATTGTTAGGTGCAGCAATTGTCCCGTGGCGCGTAGGCTGGTGGGCCAAGTCACAGTCGAATGCCGTGGGCGCTTGTGTGTGCTGAATGCACTATAAGGCTAGGGTATGCGCATCTCCTGTCACCAATTGGTTTTGGGAGAGATGGTAGCGCCTGAGGTCCTACAGAAATCAATTCTTCCCTTGACGCCCTGGGCCCTTTGTATTTTGCTTTGCGGACTTACGGGGCCCTCCGCTTCCGGACACCTCTCTTCCTCTCTTTTGGCTAAACTCATCCCGGCGGATGATATCTCTTTCAATTTTGTAACATGCATCGAGAAGGGCACCAAAGTTTGCTGGATTGGCATTAACCAGCCACGTTCAGATTCTAGGGTTCAGTCCTCTCTCGAATTTCAACATTTTGGTTTCCTCATCATTCATGGTGGATGGTTGAAATCTTCCCAGAGCTATGAATTTGTTAGCGTAGTCAGCAACCATCATTCCGGATTCTTGCATTAGGGATTCAAACTCATGTCTTTTCTGTAGTTTGACTGAGGGTGGTATGTAAAACTTATTGAATTCCTGGAGAACCTCTCCCAGGAAATTGGTCTTTGCAAAGCTTGTAGATTGGCCTTCCACCATTGGTTGGACTCTCCTAACAGAAATGGTCTAACTGCCTGAGTGTTTACTTCTTCCGGGGCTCTAATTAGTTCGAAGCAGTTTTCCACCTCATCCAACCACTTCTCAGCGGCATCAGGATCTGACTTCCCTTCAAATAGCAGAACGTTGGCTCTCTTCAGCTTTTCAAAATAATACTGAGCATCTCTGACCGGCTCGTGAGGTTGAGGGTTATTCTGTTGCAGCATTACTTGCCCAATTTGGGTGACTGTTTGGCAAAAGTTATGAAAAGAGTTAATATCTGGCATCATTGGTGGAAAAGGTCCTTGGGGTGGAGGGACGTTCTGAACTGGAGGTGGATTTTGGCCTTGCAGCAGCGGGGGTGGAGGGACCTGAGCGGGTGGAGGAGGGATAGGCTCCTGCACCTCGGGTCTAGCTCGGGCTGGTCTGCCTCTGTGTCGCACCATCTACAGTATGCAGTGTTGGCTTTATTTAATACAGAAATGTCATAATAAGTAGCAGAATTTAATTTAGCATATCGGAGGAGCATATACGTGCATAAATTAAATTAGGCCATTATCAATGGGCCGTGCCCTAATTTTCCAGTCTAAGTTATCATATTCTAAGGTCAACTCTCATCTAAGATCAGAACTTAGATCTAAGATCAAGCTTAGTTGACTACAATCATAACTTAATTCTATATTCTGCCCGGATCAGGAGCCTTAGCTCTGATACCACCTGTGGCGCCCCGCACCCCCGCCCCGCCGAAGTCGGTGCACCCGCTGTACTTCACTAAAGAGAGTACTAGGCGTCGTCCATACGTGTCATGATCCATGATATAAATGCATGGATTTTCGTGCTTACACGTAAATAAGTAAGCGGAACCGTGGCAGAATTTTAAAACTTCAAATTAAAAACATCCTCACGACCATTCAAAGTTTACAACCTAGATCCAATGTATCGAAAGTGACAAAAGCAAATGTTTTTCCATCCCAAATACATAATTCAGTCATCAATCAGAGCTGGCAAGTCAGGTCTCCTAAATTCGTCCATCCTTCACTGCACTCAAGGGTAGGGAACCCTAGGTTCGTCCTCAATCCACTCTACTTTGTCCCCTGCAACTTCTAGGAGGAAAAATAGGGGGTGAGTGACAAAGTCACCAGCAAGTATACTATAATAATTGAGGATTAAATGGAAAGTGCGTACAAGAACCGAACCCCAAAAAAAATTTGGTTTAGAAGCATACCTGTCCTCCATCCAATACTCGATAGGGATCATCATTTAATGCATCAAGATCATAACTTAAATAAAATCGTTACTTAATACAGAATATAACAATAAAAGACTGTAACTCGCATCAATTCATAACATAACAAGAATCATCACTTAAGAAAGTCATTCTTAGGATCTACAAGATCATCACAACTTAATCTAAGTATCATGTGTCACTACATAATGACTCTGTAAACGTGACATGCATGCATATGTACGTGTGATGCATCATGATAGAAATGAGAATATGACTTTTCATGCTTTTCTTCAAATCATCATCGTCATAAAACAATAAAGTGTTCAGATCTATCTTCCCGGATCTGAGGTGGTAACGTCTCCCCTTCGAATCTATTATTCCGGATTCGGAACGATAACGTCATCTTCTTATCGGGTCTATTCTCTCAGGGCCCGAACGGTCATCATCAGGTCTATTCTTCTCCGGGCCTGAACGGTCATACCATCAGATCAATTAACCCGGATCTGAGCGAGTTCTTACTGGCGAAGTTCATACTCACACACAGTACCGGTGGGGAAGCGTTCATTTAAAAACAAAAATCATCTTTTTGAAAACGCTTTTCATCTTTCTTTCACATAAAATCAATACCGTAAATCATGTAAGTGATGATGATGCAATGCATGACATGTAGTATGCAAACCATGGCATAATGCGTTACATATACATATAGGTACATCTCGTCGCTATGCAAGAAAATTTCCAGCTTAGTGGCGTCGACTTCTCCTTAGTGATTTCCTATTAAAATAATCATTTTAAACCAATTGGTTTGCATGTACTCCTGCTTATATGTCGTAAGTGTTTGTCATGAAAGTTTTATGGAATTACGACATCAATAAGGGAATCATTTATTCTTTTTCATAAAGCGGGTACAAACTGAATTCTGGAATGACCAATTTCACTATAAAATTTATTGTGACCAATCCTTAAGTCCTTTTTCGATAATTCCAACTCTCCAGCTTAATAAACTCATTGGACCAGCATCTTCCCAAAAATTTGGCCCAATTGCATTTTTCTAAGGTCCAATTTCAGATCAGCCAACATGCTACACTAATTCTGACAGCTCAGCGAATTCCAGCCTGACCCATTTTACTAGAAAATTCATTAAAAATAAACCGTAACCCATTTTGTCGAAATTCTAACTCTCACCTTTTCTTCATTCGTCGGGTTAGTGTCATACCGAGAATTATTTAATTTATATACCTCTAAGATCCATTTCTAGGCTACTCATCAAGTTACTTAAATTCTGACCAGTACTGTATTCTCAGCAGGACCAACTTTACTAGGAAATTTATTAAAAATAAACCACAGCTCCTTTTAATGAAATTCTAACTCTCACATCTAATATACACATAAAAATAATGTCATACCAAAAATCAACTAAATTTAAAGTTCTTAAGGTCCCTTTTCAGGTATCACAAAACAGCCCAAATTTCTGTCCTGTTCCAGTAAATTTCCTAGTTTGTCATATTTCCTTCCTAAATGACCTTAACTTGCGTTTTTGTCATAAACACTTAAATAAGCATCAAACTTACTCTTTTTATAGGAAATTTATAGGCTCAACATGCTTCAAACATCACATGAAAACCCTTTACCAAACCGTTTGTTCACCACATACAACATCCTTTGGCTAAGCACACAATATTCTCACTAGAATAATAATAGCATTGGTCACCAACATCCCCTTTTCGGTGCATACAAGGCAAATTGATATATCCAATTACATGCTAAGCTTAACAAACACAAGAGCTTAATCTTGTCTCCACCTTACCACTTAGGGTGTAAGTTTATCATACAAAATCACCCTTATTCCCTTAAACTCCTCAACCGTATACCCCATCCATGAAAAAGAAAGAATCTTTAGCATGATCATCTTAGGTTAACACATAATGGTGCATAAATCTAACAAAGATTCCATCTTTAAACAAAACTCACACCTACACGCCATTTTAGCCCCTAGGCCGAAGGTCTTTGCATCAAAACCTAGCATAGTACAACTAGGATTAAATCTTAAATATATCTAGCCATTCATGCAAACACTCTCACATTCAAGCCACAAAGAGTATAGTGTACTTGCCTTTTTGCTTACTCTTCTTGGAAAGGTGTAGGGAAAGTTGAAATCTTTCTCCCTTCTTATGCATGTATCCCACGGTGGTGAAGAAGAAAAAGGAGCAAGATTAGTTTACACCTTTAACTAAAATATTCTCTTAGAAAAAGGGCTAGATGACTTACCAAAAAGGAGCTTGAGTGGTATCCAAGCTTCTCTAAGCTAGAGTCCTTAAAGGCTTGAGATTTTTGAGTCTAGTGACCATTGAAGGTCACGGTTTAGGGCAAAAGAGATGAGTGAGTCTTTAAACTAGATAAAATATAAGAGTTTTCCTTGAATGTTTGAGTGTGCACTTACCTATTTCTTCTTTAACTTGTATGAATCTTAGCCTCCTTGGTATGCCCTTTGACCGTGTGGTTTATGGATGAAGGAAGAGAGGAGTGTTTCTTGTTGAATGTTGTGAGATGGAGATTAGGTTTTCTTTGGAGGGAACTTTCTCTTGGTTACTATGTTTTAGCCGTTGGGGGTAAAAGGGTGGGGCGAAGGTTTCACTATAGTAAGGTTAAGGAATTAACCTTAGTTACTCAAATTAAATTTCTATCATTGGTTACTTTTTTTTTTAGTTAACCAAGGTTACTTTACTACTAACCTTGGTTACTTTATGCTAACCATAGTTACTTTTGACTAACCTTAGTTACTTTTAGTTAATTCTAGTTAGTTGAACTTTGGTTAGAGGCTCATTAACTCTAGTAAAGTAATCCTCCTTAATTAGCCTCCACTCCCCTTAAACCATCCGGCGGTTGGGGTCTTTAATGACCCCAACTAAGCCTTAGTAGATTTTAGCTACCTTTCTTTTTCTTTGTTAAAAATACATATCCATTCCATTTGTTTATTTCTTAAATAGTGATTTAAGAAATTTTTTAGCCTTTCTTGGCTATTGGCCGAAACCTTACAAGGCCTTGGGGAAATTGGGTCCTTTCCCTACAATGCACCTAGTACTTTTCATAATATACTTTATAATAATGATGATTGACTTAATCAAGTATAATTACAAGCGTATATTGTCACTTGTTCACTAACTCAAATCTTAGGTACAAAAGGATTCCCTTATTGGGTTACAACAGTTAATGATGTGACCTCTGATTTTAATGTATTGATTATGCAAGACAACTCTTCTTTTGAATCGTTTAATTGAGAAACAAGGTTTATGTTAGAAGATTCTACCAACTTATTGTCTTCAATTAATTGTTTCTTTTCTTTTGCAAGAGTCTTTGAGAACTTATGCAACTCTAAATATTGACTAAATAAATCATCATAAGAACATTCAGAATCAAAATCAGAGTCGGAGGATTTAGATGTAAAGCATACTTGTGCCATTTGTTCTTCTATATCAGTCTCGAAGTTGGATGTGTCACTCTAAGGGAATCTTTGAAGGCTCTTCTCCTTTGTTTAGGTTCTGAGACAAGTCTAGATTTGATCCGATCCTATTCTAGGTATTTGTTCGTTTGTTTGTCCTTGTTCCGACAGTCATATGACAAGTGTCCAAGTTTGCCGCATTCATAGCACTTTACGTCTTCATTATTTTTATTTCTATGATCCTTAGATGAAGTAGGCTTATGTTTGTTTTTAATCGATTTTCTCAAGATTTTTCTTAATCTTTTAGCCATCATGATTAAATCTTCACCATCGGAATCTTATCACTATCCTCTACCCGATCATAAGAAGTAGAGACGCATTCATTTGATTTAAACGCAATAGCCTTATCATGTTTAGAACAGAATTCGGAATTTTTTAAAGTGAGTTTGTCTTCATATACCTTCAATGATCTGATCAATTCCTCAATTTTAATCGATTTAGTATCCTTACTTTCTTCGATTGCAGTGACTTTTGAATCCCATTTAGATGGGAGACTCCTTAACACCTTTTGAACCTTTTCCTTTGTAGAAAAAGCTTTGCCAACAGACTCAAGAGAATTATATATGTTAGTCAATCGTAAATCCATGTCGGCAATAGACTCACTTGGCAATAATTTGAAATACTCAAGTGTGGACGAAAGCAAATTAATCTTAGACTCCTTTACTTGGCTAGTCCCTTCATGTTTCATCTCAAGAATTTTCCACATCTCTTGGGCACTAGAGCTATTAGATACATAACTAGATTCACTTTTGCTTAGCCCATTTAAAAGTAGTTGCATGGCTTTAGCGTTCATACTCAACTTCTTTTTATCATCACTAGTGTATTCTTGTTTTGTTTTTAAAACCTCTAGTGTAACACCATCAACAATAGACAACTTAGAAGGATCGAATGGACCATCTTCTATAATAGACCACAAATCAATATCAATAGCCAGAAGAAAGAGTTTTATTGTTGTACCCAATAAGGAATCACATTTTACTTGAGACTTGTCTAAGTGAATCTACGAAAAGTTGCATCTTCAAGTACCAATTATTTAGTTTTATGATTACTTCTTTAATTAGATTTGTGTTAAGGAAAATATTGCATAAAAATCAAACATGAATTGTGGACTATGTGAAGTGGCCAATTCACCCCCAAGAGCCTAGGAGATTTCGGCCACAAGGCATAAAGAGGACCTTAGAAGATTTCTCTAAATTTCAAGAAGGATAATCTTAAGGGCCATCTTTAAATTAGCCCAAATAGCAATTTAACAATCTTAAGTAGTGGGCAATGTTTCCCAAACTCTCACAAGGTTTCGACCCATGAGTCCAAAAAGAATCATAATTTTTCCTAATTATATTTTAGGAAGAGAAAAAGGGAAAATAATTAAGAAAAAGGGGGCAATTACCCACTTAGCTTTTCATTAAAAGAGAATCAAGCATGGTAATGGTTACCTAAGGCCCCAAACCGCCGGATCCCTCTATGGTTAACCAAGGAGAATTTCAAAATCTTACCATGGTTACTTTATATTAACCACAAGGTTAAAGTAATTCTAGTTGCATTAAAGTAACTCTAGTTGCATTAAAGTAACCTTGATTAGCTAAAGTAACTAAAGTTAATTACCCTTCCATACCATGGTAACCCCCTTATCCCCTCTTGGATCCCAACGGCTAAACAATAGCCTAGTAAAAGAAATTCTCTCCAAGAAATTCTCACACTCAACCCTCAAGAATTCACAAGAAACTTTCCCTCTTTTTCCCTCAAGGCACACGGCCAAAGTTGAGCCAAGGAGGTTTAGGATTCATCCAAGTTCAAGTTTTCCTAGGTGAGTATGTCATCAACTCTTTAAGAGAATTTATGTATTTTTCATAGAGTGAAGCTCACTTTGCTACTCTTTTGACTCAAAAACCGTGACCTCCATGGTCCCTAGGTCCAAGCTTTCAAGCTCTTAAGTGGTGGTAGTTCTTAAGAGGTTTGAAAACACCCTTCAAGCTTCATCTTGGTAAGTCAATCTAGCCCCATTTAGCTCTATCTTTTATTTTTAAGATAACAACTAATGTTTGCTCTTGTCCTTTTCCAAACCATAGGGTATATGTAGTGGAGAGGAGGAAGACTTCACTCATTTCCTGCTGATTCCAAGCAAGGGAAAGGTGTAAGCTTGAAAAAGGCAAGTACACTATAAATGTTCATGACTTGTGTGTGAAAGTATGCGCTTGAATGGCTAGATGTTACTAAGTTTTAATCTTAGATGTAAAAAAAGTTAAGTTTGAAGCATGAATTTTCGGATTCATCAAGAAATGTGGCTTGCATGCTTGAGATTCTTTCAAAGGTGGATTCTTTGTTTTTTTAAGTAGGAATATGATGTTAATCTAAGATGAATATGGCAAAGTTTTCTTATTTGGCATGTAATGGGGTACGGTTGGATGAAATGAGGGATAAACGTGGTTCTTGTGATAGATTGTAACTTGTGGGATAAAGAATATGTACAAGATGTATGCTTTATGACTTAGATGTACTATGTTCATTATGGAAATATAATTTGAGTCCTTGTATGTGTATGAAACGGGCTGTCTTGGGGGTCTAGTACGTATACACTAATTATACCAAGAAGAGATTTTATTATGAACAAAAGGTGCAAGATCTAGGGGTGTTATGTGTAACCCTCCAACTGTTTTTGAAGTGATTTGTAGATGACTTTTAGCATGTCTTAGAACCTGTAAAGTTCATGATAAAAGGTTCATTTGATGATTAGTAAGTTATTTATGATGAACAACTCAAGTTGGAACAAATTTAGCAAGAAGAGGTGACAAAATAAAAATAACTGGAACAGGGCAGAAAATGTGACGTGTAGAAAGACCTGGAAATAGACCTTAGAAGTATGCAAACAAGCTAATTTTTGGTATGACACTAGCCTATATATGTAGTAAATATGAGAGTTGGAAATTTGGTAAAAGGAGTTACGGTTTATTTTTAATGGAAATTTTAGTAAAACTGGTCAAACTGGAATTACTGGACTGGACAGATTTTAAGTGACGTAATGAAGGACCCGAAAATGGACCTTAGGAATATGAAAATAGGCTGATTTTTGGTAGGATTCTATCCCTACGTGTTTATTAAGTTTGTGAGTTGGAATGTTTGAAAAAGGACTTACGGTTTGATCACAATACAATTCGTGGTAAAACTGGTCACTCCAGAAATCAGCATATAACCGTTTTGGAAAAGTGAATAGATGACCCCTTGAATGTTATTATGTTACTCCAGAAATCTCATGACAATTACTTAGGACATAGATGAACACGTCCATGTAAATTGTTCACCTTGGAATTATTATTTTATTGGGTAATTGTCGAAGCTAAGTAGGTATTACTAATCTGGAAAACTGGGCAGAATTAAGGACTTGGTTGTATGGCTTTATTCTTGTGGGCTTAGACTCATTTGTAGGGTTTGGGTTCGTGAGCTATAATTTTAGCTAGGTCTACAGTACTTTCCAGTTGGTGGCCCAAATTCAAATGAGACTTAATGGGCTTAAAAGAAAGGTAAAAGAAAGGGCACTGCACTGCTGAAATTCAGCAGTACCCTGTTGGTAATTAAATAATTTAAGTGTCTTACATGTCTCGTATCGTTACGAAAATTATATGGCAAATAGAAAAGGCACCCATATGTGTATGTATGATAAGAAATCATGATGATGGGCCAAAAATATGAGGATTCCAGGCCGCATGAATAGAACGACAAATCTGGAAATTTTTCTAGCCTAAAGAATAAGAACATACCTATACGTATGCAACGCCTTTTGTCATGAACTGCATCGTGCACGTTATACATTGCATCATCGTCATTTACATGATTTATGAAACTGGTTTTATGAGAAATAATGATGAAAAATCTTTTTAAAGAAAAGATTCAGTTTTTAAAAGAACGCTTTCCCATCGATACCGTATGTTTCTGGCCAGCAGAACCCGATCCAGGTCCGGGGATAATTGATATGATGATAATGACCATTCAGGCCCGGAGAGAATAGACCTGATTATGATGATTATGAATGTACATGCCCGGAGAGATTTGACCTGGTGATTATGATTGATGACGTGGCCATTCCAAATCCGGGAATAATAGATTCGAAGAGAAGAATATGACCGCCTCAGATCCAGAGAGAATGGATCTGAACACTCTCTTGTTTTCATTGACGATGATGTTTTGAAAGGAAGAACGAAAGAGCTTATCTTCATTTTTATCATGATGCATCACATGTACATACTCATGCATGTTGCATTTAATGAGTCATCGAATATTTTGTACATGTTACTTAAACTATGTTGTAATGACTTGGTAGCTCCTAAGTTATGCTCTTTATTGAGTTATGATCTTTAATAAGTTATGATCTTTGATAAGTTATGAGCTGATTACTTACGGGTTGTTGATGGAAGATCAGGTATGTTTCTAAACCGAATTTTTGGGGTTCGGTTCTTGTATGTACTTTCCATTTAATTCACAATTATTTATAGTTTACTTGCTGGTCACGTTGTCACTCACCCCTTATTTTTCCTTCCAGAACCCGCAGGAAATAGAGTCGAATGGATCGAGGACGAACCTAGGGTCCCTTATCCGTAGAAGCGCGAGAGGTGGACAACTTAAGGAATTCTGCTATGATGGAAGTGATTGATGATATTATTACGACATTATGATGGGAACACTTACTTTTGGATTTCCGTGTTTTTATGAACATGTTGTAGGACTAATGATGGTTGCTTAGACGCTTTTATTTTAAAAGTTTTTATTCTGCCTCGATTTTGCTTACTTGTTGACATGTAAGCATGGAAGTCCACGGATTTTATTCTGGACTAAGATACAATATGGATTGACGCCTGGTACTCTCTGTAGTGAAGTACGGCGGGCGCACTGTTGTACCCCGTGAAAATCGGTATATACTAAGAATCGTATAAAGCGGTTTGAGGAGGGAATAATGTTATGCCCCACAGGAATTCGTCTATACCGCCGACTCTTATGAGATGAGTCACTAAGAATTAGTCAACCGGTTACATTATTTAAATGTAACTACAATTTGACATTCTCCGATAGAATTTCTTTAAAGTAAATATTATGGGAAATTTAATATAATTATGTAAGTGTGTCACACGACACAAGTGAAATGACAAACTACCCTTCCAACATTATGTAAAATTCGGCCATAAGGGCCTTGGAGGAGTCTAGAATTTTCCTTATTATCACAATTATGTAATTAGTAAGACTACAATAAAATAGGTTGTCTTGGAACAAGAAAAATTAAGCATGGTAAAGGGGTCAACCAAGCCTAGAAATCGGTCCCCCCTAGTTGACCAAGAAAAAAAATTTACCATGGTTACTTAATATTTACTACAAGGTTAAGGAAACAACTCTAGTTGGATAAAGTAACCTAGGTTAGTCATAAAGTAACTATAGTTGACATAAAGTAACTATAGTTAGCCATAAAGTAACTATAGTTGGCATAAAGTAACTATGGTTGACATAAAGTAACCATAGTTGAACTAAAGTAACCTTGGTTGGGCAAAAAGTAACTAAGGTTAACTAACTCTAATTAGCCTAAACCATCCCTTCCCTCTTACTACTACCCACGTTACCTCCTTAACCAAGGGAGAAGAAAACTTTCTTCAAATCAACTCTAGAATATTCAACACTCAAGAAATTACAAGGAGCAAGAGACTTTCTTATTTCTTCATCAAGGTATACGGCTAGTGAGCCTAAGGAAAATCTTCAAGCTCCAAGAATTCATCTAGGTAAGTGTATGATTAAATCTTCTAAGTGAGTTCTATATTTCAAAGGATGAAACTCACCTATTACCCCTTTCTCCTTGCACAAAAACGTGACTTTCATGAGGACACTAGGAGAAGATTCTTCAAGCCACTAAGGAGAAGCTAACATCTTGATGGTTTGAATCCATTTCCAAGCTTCATTTTGGTAAGAAAATCATAACCTAAATGTAGTTATTTCTTCATTAAGAAGGTAGCTAATGATACATCCTTTCTTTCTCTCAAAAACGTGCACTACATGATGAAGTTGGAGGAAGACTTCACTCCATATCAACCAAGGTTCAAGCTAAGGAAAATCTCTAAGGTTCAAGGAGGCAAGTATACTCTAGCCAATCTTGCCTTATTTGCGAAGTGCATGCTTGAATGACTAGCCATTTTTAAGTCATGAATCTTAGTTGAAGGATGCTTGAACAATAAAAGGGTGAAGAAGTGCTGAAACTACTGGAACTGGCAGATTTGTGTTGCTGATTGCGTGACCTGAGAACGAACCTTAAAGGTGTTCAATTAAGCTAAATTTTGACATGACACTATCTCTGTGTGTGTAATACAAGTGAGAGTTGGAATTGCAGTAAAAAGAGTTATGGTTTATTTTTAATAAATCTTTTGGTAAGACTGCTCAAGAAGCAATTACTGGGACTGGACTGTTTCGATGTGTCATGTTGTACGACCTGAAAATGAACCTTAGGAGTGTTTCAATTGGCTAATTTTTCGTATGATGTTAGCCTCTTAGCTATATGAAGTGTGAGAGTTGGAATTTCATTAAAAGGAGTTGTGGTTTGTTTTTAATGAAATGTTTAGTAAGGGTCGGCTAAACAGAAGTACTGGAGCTGAACAGTTTTATGTGTCGTGTTTCACGAGTTGAAAATGAACCTTAGGCGTGTGCAAATTGGCTAATTTTTGGTATGATGATATCCTGATATGTTTATGACATGTGTGAGTTGGAATTTTAGTAAAAGGAGTTGTGGATTATTATTAACGAATTTTGTAGTAAAGCTGCTCAAACAGAGTTGCTGGAACAGGACAGGTTTGAGTAGTAAGTTGTGTGGCTTGAAAATGAACCTTAGGAATGTGAAAATGATCTGATTTTGGACATGGTCATAGTTTGATGTGTGTATGAGATCTGTGAGTTAGAATTTTAGTAAAAGGAGTTGTGGTTTGGTCACAAGTCAATTCGTGATTTAATTGGTCCTTCCAGTTTCCGCATGTACCCATTTTGGGAAAGTAACTAGATGACCCCCTTAAACTTATTGGATTGCCTTGGAATTTTTATGGTAATCACCTAGGGTATAGATGTACATGTTAATGTAGAGAAACCAGTATGAAACTACCATTTTGATGGTTAACAACTGAGTTGAAGTTAGTGTACAAAACTGGAAAACAGGACAGTTTATTGTCATAAGTTGTAAGGCTTTGATCTTGCTCATTTAAGTTTAAATCTGATGGTTAGCCTTATGAATATTGTTCCTTGGTGAATTAGCTATGTTTTCCAGGTGTTGGATCAAAATGAATAAGGTTTTATGACCCACGAAACTGAGGTAAGGCGGTACTGCCCTGCTGATTTCAGCAGTACCTTTGAGGATGGTATGATGTTTTGAGGGCCTTAGACATTTCGGAATGTTACGAAATTTTTATAGCATGTGTCTAAGCCTTCATTATACATATGTACGGCATGAGTTTATGAATATGAGCACGAAGCAGTATGAACAGAAGGTGATTGCTGGACAGTTTTCTTTCCAGTTTAAAAGACGTGTCCGTGCATGCATGTTATGATGCATTTGTTCATGAGTCGCATAATGCATGTCATATATTGCATTCATCGTCACATGCATGATTTATGGCATGGATTTTACGTGAAAGAAAGATGAAAAGCGGTTTCAAAAAGATGATTTTTGTGTTTTTTAAAAGAACGCTTCCCCACCGGTACCGTGTGTGAGTATGAACTGGCCAGTATGAATGATGACCGTGCGGGCCCAGAATAGAATAGACCCGGCAAGTATGATAACCGTGCGGACCCGGAATAGAATAGACCCGGCAAGTTTGATGACCGTGCGGGCCTGGAAGAGAATAGACCCGGCAAGTATGATGACGTTACCGTTCCGAATCCGGGTGTAATAGATTCGAAAGGGAGAAGTTACCGCCTCAGATCCGGGAAGATAGATCTGAACACTCTATTGTTTTATGACGATGATGATTTGAAAGAAGAGCATGAAAAGTTCATATTCTCATTTTTATCATGATGCATCACACGTACATATGCATGCATGTTACATTCATTAAGTCGTTGCATAGTGACACATGATACTTAGACTATGTTGTGATGACCTCGTAGACCCTAAGTATGAATTCCCTAAGTGATGACTCTCGTTATGTTATGAATTGATACGAGGTACAATCTTTTATTGTTATACTCTTTAAGTAACGATCTTGCTTAAGTTATGATCTTGATGCATTAAGTGTTGATCACAACGGCATGGGGTGCAGGGCATTATGCGCTACTTTTGCACATTCATACGCATTGCATATGGTCATGAGCATGATGTTGAGTCTATTTGCACTAGGCTGTATTATTACTTGCTTCGTGACTAAGTTATGACTTTATTGCCTTATCGGTTATTAATTGAAGGGATGAGACGCTAGCCAAATGCTAAAGGTAATGTTACATAGGTTATGATCCTCCTATCTCTTGTTACCTAAGTTATGATTTCACTACTGTTGATACGATCTTATTCATGACGTTTAGGTCAAGACGTTATGAATTGGTAGCTCCTAGGTTATGATCTTTATTGAGTGATGACCTTTTTGTATGCCATGATCTTTATTGAACGACGATCCTTTCATAAGCTATGATCTCTGTTAAGTTTCAATCTCTGTTAAGCTATGACCCTGGATATACCTTGTGTTGACTTCTTACGGGTGTTTAATGGAAGGTCAGGTATGTTCTAAACCGAATTTTGGGGGTTCGATTCTCGTATGTACTTTCTAGTTAATGCATGATTGTTTATGATATACTTGCTGGTGACTTTGTCACTCACCCCCTATTTTTCCTCCCAGAGGCTGCAGGGAACAGTGTATTACGGATTGAGGATGGACATAGGGACCCCTACCTGTGAGTGCAGCGAAGGATGGGCGGATTAGGAGACATGACTTGACGATTATGACTGATGACTGATTATGTAGTTGTGATGGGAAACATCTACTTTTGAGAATGTCGATACTTTGATTTGGGTTGTAAAACAAAGAATGATCTAGTGGATGCTTTTAATTTAAAGTTTTAAATTCTGCCACGGTTTCGCATACTTATCTGCGTGTAAGCGCGAAAATCCATGCATTATACCATGGATCATGATACGCATGAGACGACGCCTAGTACTCTCCTTAGTGAAGTACGGCGGGTGCACCGACTTCAGTGGGGCCGGGGTGCGGGGCGCCACAGGTGGTATCAGAGCTAAGGCTCCAGATCCGGGCAGAATGTAGAACTAAGTTATGATTATAGTCAACTAAGTTTGATCTTAGACCTAAGTTCTGATCTTAGATGAGAGTTGACCCTAGACCAGGATGATTTAGACTGGAAATTAGGGTTTTGACCATATGATAAAGCCCTAGTCGATGGCCACCCATGGAATATAATCATGCCTGCTTGCATGACCACAAGATCGTATATGGATTACGAATTAGAAGGTGTCGCTAAATCTAAATATTTATATCTTAAGTAAGACTCCTACACTTCGTGGTGCGGATGGCACAACAATTCAGTAAGATGACATCGTCACTGTCACCCAGGAGGCAGTAAACATTACTAGCAATAGTTAGTAAGAACATGTATCCCAAGGTTTGGCAGGGAATTTAGTTCATAGTAGGCGGAAAGATGGTTAAGTAACTTTATGCTGATACTGGTACTGGATAGAGTGAGAGCAAAGTTCTAAGAGGAGTTTTGTGAGTTCTTCCTCTCTCAGAACTTAGTCACGAGAAGGGTTGAGGAATATGACTCACTAAGACAAGGGTCACGCATCACGTACCCATTCATTACTTTGGGACATTATGTTCCTTTGATTATGAGAGATGAAAGGTTTTAAGCTGGTCAGATTCGTGCGCGGTCTAGACCCCCAAATCAAATTAGGCTAAGTTAAGTCATATTCAAGGACCTTTGGGGAATTATGGAAGGACCGCTACAGAGCGGAATGCGATAGTAAGGGAATCAAAGAATGAATGAAACAAATTAACAAGCAAACGAGGTAGAGGTTGGAAACCGTATCCATGTAAGGCTAGTTTATGTGGATGACAAAGAAACAACCAAGTACGCCTAATAAGTGTGAGGTATCTATGTCCTCTGCTCTACTTCCTATTTACCAAGCATGAGTGATTATGATAGTTTTCTTTAAGTTATGATGAGTAGACCACAATTAAGCAAGTGAGATTATTAGTGATAACATGACTAAGTATGACACTATGTATGGGACTCGGGGTCCTCGCCATGATACATCACTATTAACACTTGTACGCATTTTAATGAAGTATAGAGGGAATAGGTCATGACTATGAAAACCATGTTTTAAGAGAGCGGGCCACCTTCGGATGATTTGAAACATCCTAAAGGGAACATAAGTTTCAAAGGAGAACCCACAACTTCTAGTTCGATTTTATGAAGTGATCGCAAAAAGGGGGTAAAAGTTATTACGTAATAAGATGATCAGCAAGACAGATAAACGTGGTACATACTTATGAAGAGCTTGGTATGTGTACCTTATGGGAATTATTCCGGATGTCCTTGGAAGCTATTTTGTACGTAGGATGACCGTCACATGATCACTGAAAGGATGTTTACAGAAAAGAGATAAAGGTCTATATCCCAGAGTTAATGATCTCTGCCAAGTTTTTTTCATATTTTATGAAAAAGGAAATTATAAGCCTACTATGATCATGATTATACGGAATGGATTTCGTTATCAAGTACATAGTATCAAGGTTGCAAGTGCTAGATATGAGATAGGTTACGACAACACCTCTAGAGAATAAGGATAAGTTCTGGTGAAATCTCTAAGATGAAAAGAACAAAGCAGTTCTGAAGGAACTAAATAGACGTTTTATGCGATCGTATTTACCCAAAAGAAGAAACCACATGGGAAACAGAAGGCAACATGAGGAGTAGACGCCCCATTGGGTCGACTAGCCTGAAGTTTCGAGGACGAAACTTTTATTAGGGGGGGAGAATGTTGTACCCCGCAAAAATCGGTATATACTGAGAATCGTATAAAGCGGTTTAAGGAGGGAATAATGTTATGCCCCACAGGAATTCGTCTATACCGCCGACTCTTATGAGATGAGTCACTAAGAATTAGTCAACCGGTTACATTATTTAAATGTAACTACAATTTGACATTCTCCGATAGAATTTCCTTAAAGTAAATATTATGGGAAATTTAATATAAGTATGTAAGTGTGTCACACGACACAAGTGAAATGACAAACTACCCTTCCAACATTATGTAAAATTCGGCCATAAGGGCCTTAGAGGAGTCTAGAATTTTCCTTATTATCACAATTATGTAATTAGTAAGACTACAATAAAATAGGTTGTCTTGGAACAAGAAAAATTAAGCATGGTAAAGGGGTCAACCAAGCCTAGAAATCGGTCCCCCCTAGTTGACCAAGAAAAAAAATTACCATGGTTACTTAATATTTACTACAAGGTTAAGGAAACAACTCCAGTTGGATAAAGTAACCTAGGTTAGCCATAAAGTAACTATAGTTGACATAAAGTAACTATAGTTAGCCATAAAGTAACTATAGTTGGCATAAAGTAACTATGGTTGACATAAAATAACCATAGTTGAACTAAAGTAACCTTGGTTGGGCAAAAAGTAACTAAGGTTAACTAACTCTAATTAGCCTAAACCATCCCTTCCCTCTTACTACTACCCACGTTACCTCCTCAACCAAGGGAGAAGAAAACTTTCTTCAAATCAACTCTAGAATATTCAACACTCAAGAAATTACAAGGATCAAGTGGCTTTCTTATTTCTTCATCAAGGTATACGGCTAGTGAGCCTAAGGAAAATCTTCAAGCTCCAAGAATTCATCTAGGTAAGTGTATGATTAAATCTTCTAAGTGAGTTCTATATTTCAAAGGATGAAACTCACCTAGTACCCCTTTCTCCTTGCACAAAAACGTGACTTTCATGAGGACACTAGCAGAAGATTCTTCAAGCCACTAAGGAGAAGCTAACATCTTGATGGTTTGAATCCATTTCCAAGCTTCATTTTGGTAAGAAAATCATAACCTCAATGTAATTATTTCTTCATTAAGAAGGTAGCTAATGATACATCCTTTCTTTCTCTCAAAAACGTGCACTACATGATGAAGTTGGAGGAAGACTTCACTCCATATCAACCAAGGTTCAAGCTAAGGAAAATCTCTAAGGTTCAAGGAGGCAAGTATACTCTATCCAGTCTTGCCTTATTTGCGAAGTGCATGCCTGAATGACTAGACATTTTTAAGTTATGAATCTTAGTTGAAGGATGCTTGAACAATAAAAAGGTGAAGAAGTGCTGAAACTACTGAAACTGGCAGATTTGTGTTGCTGATTGCGTGACCTAAGAACGAACCTTAAAGGTGTTCAATTAAGCTAAATTTTGACATGACACTAGACCTGTGTGTGTAGTACAAGTGAGAGTTAGAATTGCAGTAAAATTAGTTATGGTTTATTTTTAATAAATCGTTTGGTAAGACTGCTCAAGAAGCAAGTACTGGGACTGGACTGTTTCGATGTGTCATGTTGTATGACCTGAAAATGAACCTTAGGAGTGTTTCAATTGGCTAATTTTTCGTATGATGTTATCCTCTTAGGTATATGAAGTGTGAGAGTTGGAATTTCATTAAAAGGAGTTGTGGTTTGTTTTTAATGAAATATTTAGTAAGGGTTGGCCAAACAGAAGTACTGGAGCTGAACAGTTTTATGTGTCGTGTTTCACGAGTTGAAAATGAACTTCAGGAGTGTGCAAATTGGCTAATTTTTGGTATGATGATAGCCTGATATGTTTATGACATGTGTGAGTTGGAATTTTAGTAAAAGGAGCTGTGGATTATTATTAACGAATTTTGTAGTAAAGCTGCTCAAACAGAGTTCCTGGAACAGGATAGTTTTGAGTAGTAAGTTATGTGGCTTGAAAATGAACCTTAGGAATGTGAAAATGAGCTGATTTTTGGCATGGTGATAGTTTGATGTGTGTATGAGATCTGTGAGTTGGAATTTTAGTAAAAGGAGTTGTGGTTTGGTCACAATTTAATTCGTGATTTAATTGGTCCTTCCAGTTTCCGCATGTACCCATTTTGGGAAAGTAACTAGATGACCCCCTTAAACTTATTGGATTGCCTTGTAATTTTTATGGTAATCACCTAGGGTATAGATGTACATGTTCATGTAGAGAAACCAGTATGAAACTACCATTTTGATGGTTAACAACTGAGTTGAAGTTAGTGTACAAAACTGGAAAACAGGACAGTTTATTGTCATAAGTTGTAAGGCTTTGATCTTGCTCATTTAAGTTTAAATGTGATGGTTAGCCTTATGAATATTGTTCCTTGGTGAATTAGCTATGTTTTCCAGGTGTTGGATCAAAATGAATAAGGTTTTATGACCCACGAAACTAGGGTAAGGCGGTACTGCCCTGCTAATTTCAGCAGTACCTTTCAGGATGGTATGATGTTTTGAGGGCCTTAGACATTTCGGAATGTTACGAAATTTTTATAGCATGTGTCTAAGCCTTCATTATGCATATGTATGGCATGAGTTTATGAATATGAGCACGAATTGATGAGCACGAAGCAGTATGAACAGAAGGTGATTGCTGGACAGTTTTCTTTCCAGTTTAAAAGACGTGTCCGTGCATGCATGTTATGATGCATTTGTTTACGAGTCGCATAATGCATGTCATATATTGCATTAATCGTCACATGCATGATTTATGGCATGGATTTTACGTGAAAGAAAGATGAAAAGCGGTTTCAAAAAGATGATTTTTGTGTTTTTTAAAAGAACGCTTCCCCACCGGTACCGTGTGTAAGTATGAACTGGCCAGCATGAATGATGACCGTGCGGGCACGGAATAGAATAGACCCGGCAAGTATGATGACCGTGCGGGCCCGGAATAGAATAGACCCGGCAAGTATGATGACCGTGCGGGCCTGGAATAGAATAGACCCGGCAAGTATGATGACCGTGCAGGCCCGGAAGAGAATAGACCTGGCAAGTATGATGACGTTACCGTTCCGAATCCGGGTGTAATAGATTCGAAGGGGAGAAGTTACCGCCTCAGATCCGGGAAGATAGATCTGAACACTCTATTGTTTTATGACGATGATGATTTGAAAGAAGGGCATGAAAAGTTCATATTCTCATTTTTATCATGATGCATCACACGTACATATGCATGCATGTTACATTCATTAAGTCGTTGCGTAGTGACACATGATACTTAGACTATGTTGTGATGACCTCGTAGACCCTAAGTATGAATTCCCTAAGTGATGACTCTCGTTATGTTATGAATTGATACGAGGTACAATCTTTTATTGTTATGCTCTTTAAGTAACGATCTTGCTTAAGTTATGATCTTGATGCATTAAGTGTTGATCACAACGGCATGGGGTGGAGGGCATTATGCGCTACTTTTGTACATGCATACGCATTGCATATGGTCATGAGCATGATGTTGAGTCTATTTGCACTAGGCTATATTATTACTTGCTTCGTGACTAAGTTATGACTTTATTGCCTTATCGGTTATTAATTGAAGGGATGAGACGCTAGCCAAATGCTAGAGGTAATGTTACATAGGTTATGATCCTCCTATCTCTTGTTACCTAAGTTATGATTTCACTACTGTTGATACGATCTTATTCATGACGTTTAGGTCAAGACGTTATGAATTGGTAGCTCCTAGGTTATGATCTTTATTGAGTGATGACCTTTTTGTATGCCATGATCTTTATTGAACGACGATCCTTTCATAAGCTATGATCTCTGCTAAGTTTCAATCTCTGTTAAGCTATGACCCTGGATAAACCTTGTGTTGACTTCTTACGGGTGTTTAATGCAAGGTCAGGTATGTTCTAAACCAAATTTTGGGGGTTCGATTCTCGTATGTACTTTCCAGTTAATGCATGATTGTTTATGGTATACTTGCTGGTGACTTTGTCACTCACCCCCTATTTTTCCTCCCAGAGGCTGCAGGGAACAGGGTATTACGGATTGAGGATGGACATAGGGACCCCTACCTGTGAGTGCAGCGAAGGATGGGCGGATTAGGAGACATGACTTGATGATTATGACTGATGATTGATTATGTAGTTGTGATGGGAAACATCTACTTTTGAGAATGTCAATACTTTGATTTGGGTTGTAAAACAAAGAATGATCTAGTGGATGCTTTTAATTTAAAGTTTTAAATTCTGCCACGGTTTCGCATACTTATCTGCGTGTAAGCGCGAAAATCCATGCATTATACCATGGATCATGATACGTATGAGACGACGCCTAGTACTCTCCTTAGTGAAGTACGGCGGGGCCGGGGTGCGGGGCGCCACACGCACCGTATCCGGCTAGGCCAGGGTGCGGGCCCTACATTCATCCTAAGTTTCCATTGGATAAAGGACTCACCATCAAAAAGAGGAGGCTTTATGGTTGACATTCCTTCTTGCACGGTTTTGTAGCTAGTGGTTGCCATCTCACTAAGATCATTGGATCTCCTTGTTGTGAGTGTGCCTGCCCTCTGATACCACTTGTAGGACCAGCAAGGCACCTCTAGAATGGGGTGTTGAATAGTGGGTGCAGAAAATTTGGTTTTTAAAATTGTTTTAATCCAAAAACTCAATTTCTGAAAACAGTTTCTGTTTTCAGGACCTATTTTGCGACGTTTCAAAAACTAGATTACAGGCCTTCAAAAATTCTGAAATTTCGAGAGGTTGTATTCTCAGATGTTCTGAGTATCTCATAAAACTTTTAGATTAAAATTCAACATTTAACTCTTTGAAAAATCGTTGGTGGTCAGATTGCGCAAATCTGCCAGAAACGGTAGTTTGATTTAAAAACCATTATTCGGATTAAATCGTGGCTCCAAATGGTCTGAAAATTTAAAGACAAACCCCTTACTATATGTATTTAATTGGGTTGAAACAGTTTTGAAAAATTCCTTTCGGAGGTAAGCAAATACGTTCAAAGTCTCAACCTTTGCAAGTCTGAAAAGCAGACTGCACTAGTCTCAAGAACTATTAACGTTTGAATGACTTATACTTGTCCACAAGGGTTGAAACTTGCACCAAATGAAACTTAAAACGTGTGGATATGTTTCTGGAAAGTTTTGTAATATTTGAAATTCGTTTAATATTTTTCCTATTGTAATGAAAATGATGCACTGTGCTGGAAACTGAAAGTACTGCGCAGAAAAGTAGAGAACACAAGGAATTTTATACTTGTTTGGTTAAATCAACCTACTCAAGTCTTCGAGGACACCTTCTTCGGTTATCACTAAACAAAATAACACCTTACCACACAGGGTTGATGGAGTGATGCACCAATTCCAACCCTTTACAATCAAAACAAGCAATCACAATGATCACGAACACTACCACCGAACGGATGAAGGTTTGGTCACACCTTGATCAACCTTTCACAATACTAGGGCGTGTGTGGTGGTTTATATGAAGCCTATACAGTATGTATGAATATGGATACAATAGGTTTTGTGAGAGAAGAAGAAAGAAAGGTAGAAGAAGAAGATGTAAAAAACGTTTTTGCACTATAGCACTTGTGAGACTTGTCTTCTATTTGATTTGCTCTTCTTCTCCTCTTTTTTAACAAGTGTGTCCGTCCCCTCTTAGCCTTTTCTTCCCCTTGCAAATTATCTTTTAATCCCTTGGAAGAATACCTTGTATAATTGTGACATCAACTTGCTTACTTGACAACACTTCATTGGATGATCATCTTGGCCTTGGTTATTTGGCACTCATTGATTGGATGAGATTTGTCATCATTTGATGAGTATATAAATCTGAAAATGTCACTTAAAACATGTGCCAAATTAATCATAAAAATATTTCCAGAAGTTACATAATCATTCCCACTTAATTTCCAAGACAAATTATCCTTCATTTACCTCAAAAATTCAGCCAACTCATTTCTCACATGCTGAAATTTTCAGCATGTGCACTATTCAAGACATATTTAAAATATTACCATTTTATCATCAAATCAATCCATTTAAATTAAAGAGGCAAATATATTATCATTAAGATGAAAATTTCGGTCAACTTAATGTACAAATGCTGAAATTTTCAGCATGTGTCACATAAGTGACATAGTTTAGAACATTACCTTGTGTAGCTCCCTCCTTCATATCACTAACCTTGTATACTCCATTCTTGACCAATCAAGATGCCAACTAGCTCCACATAAGCTCCATAAAGGTTGAGCTAGGCGTGTGACAAAGTTTGAACATGTGCAAAATTTATTTTTGCAAACTTTGTAAAATAGTGCACAATAATTATACACATATGGTATATTCCAATCAGCCCTAAATTGATTTTTCTAGAACACTTTAGTATGTATTTAATATGTAAAAAATGTCTAGATACATGCTACATGTCATGCCAAGAAAACGTTCCATGTGTCGTGTTCGTAGAAAACCGAATTTTCGACTTTTGTCGATTTCGCGATTTTTCTCCGATTGAATTCAAACTTTTTGCCCATGTTATATATATTATGTCACACACAATATACATAGAATAACTTGAATATTCAGCTCTAAAGGCTGAGTGTAAGTGGCGCCTCATGTGATAAAAAATGTTGAATTTGAAATCTCCACAATTTGGCCTTCATTGGGGGTGATTTGTGTGTGCCAACATGGAATGATTTTATGTCTGAATATACCATGTAAGCCATGAAATTTGTGGCCATGTTTGAAGTGTAGCAGCTGGCCATACATATATGGCAAGTACGTGACACGTTGGCAAAGTTTCGGTTGTCACCCGATACGACAATTTTCGGTTTAGAACCTTGTAACGTGTCGTAATAATTTTGTCATCACCATGACTTGTATCATATGATAGAAGACCTGAATATACTCATAAATATGAGGTAAATATATTGGTGTGACGTTGACGTATGTTTGTAAAATATATAATGTGTCGGTAGTACGTTGGAATATATGTGTATAGTGCCTTTTAAAAAAAATCTGAATATATATATATATATCTGTGTCTGTGTGTGTGTGTAAAAACGTGTGATATGACAAGGAGAGAAGACTTTCCATTCTTCAATTTGTTGCCTTCATTCCTTTTCCAAATATATTTCCATTTGATGAACTACTTAGTTTATTTAACTAAATACTTCGCTTAATGAACTAGTTTAGTTCATTAAAGGTGGCACCTGAAAATAGTTCAAACACAACAAATGTTTGCCATTTGATGTAAGCTTTAAAGCTTCATGGCTTGTTAGTACGGGAACATTATATATAAAGTATATAAGGCGGGTTTGTTGTAAAAACGTGTCAAGTCATAAAAGGTGTCATGCATTTCTTTAGTGCATGTTAATTAAATCATGCATTTTTATAATCACTCAAACTCCTTTTTCTCAACAGCAAGAAGCCCCACAATGAGAATAACCCTTGTTGATCGGGACATTGGATTAAGGTACCTATGTGATAGTTTGGCAGGTAGCCGTTTAGACCACCCCAGTCACAGGGTCAAGGGATGATCCACGACCACAGCCACTGAGGAGCACTGGACCATTACAGCCGTGTGCACACTGTGAATGCACACATCTTGGTGAGTGCTGGAAGAAGACGATTGTGTGTTACAGGTATGGCAAGACAGGTCATTACGCGAAGGAGTGCACTGAGGAGAAGGCATCCCCACAGACACAGCAGCCACAAGGAGGTTAGCAGAAAGGAAGGCCCAAGACCAATGCCAGGGTCCATGTTATGACTGATGCAGACATCGAGACAGCTGGCGATGTCGTGACAGGTAACCTTTAATTAAGCAATGAATTTATTTTCAATTAAATCATATGTTGTTGAATATATTAGTATGTGAATAACCCTGAATGTGATAGGTGCGATCCTAGTAGGCGAATTCCCTGCCAATGTACTATTCGATAATGGCGCAAGCCACTCTTTTATATCTAAGAGATTCGCCAAGAATCTGAGCCATTGCCCTTAATGGCTTGAGACCCCATACCGAGTCCAGACAGCCGGCGACCAGGTGATGATCTCTCATCATCAGTATAGAGGATGCGAGCTTGAGATTGATGACCACAAGTTCACTGCGACCTTCATTCCTATTCAAATAAGAGACTTTGATATAATTCTCGGCATGGATTGGCTATCCGAATATCATGCGACCATCATCATATACACATTAACTTTGGACTAGATACATGTATATGATTTCAAATTCGGCATTATATACACTTCAACTTTCGACTAATTTCTTTGTTTCAGGGTGTGTCCTTATGCAAGGAGATAAAGTCATCGCATATGCCTCGCTCCAGTTGAAGCCCTATCAACAGAACTATCTGACTAATGATCTTGAGTTAGCTGCAGTGGTTTTCGCACTGAAGATATGGCGACATTATCTATATAGAGAAAAGTGCGAAGTATTTACTTATCATAAGAGTCTGAAGTATCTGTTCACGCAGAGAGAGCTAAATATGCGCCAGAGGAGATGGTTGGAGATATTGAAAGATTATGACCTGGCCATTAGTTATCATCCAGGAAAAGTAAACCGCGTCGCTGATGCACTGAGTAGAAAATCGAGCTATGCCAGACAGACACCTTTGAAGAAGGAGATTTCCTAGTTTAGATTGGATGTTGTGGATGATAGGACGAATATTCTGGCGACACTGATTATTTCACCTTCCCTAATTGATTAGATTAAATAGGCTCAGAGAGATGACACGACCCTCAGAGACATTCGCAAGAAGATGATGACGAGTCAGATTAATGGGTTTTAGATCCATGATGACGGTAGTATTTGGTACCAAGGAAGATTATGTGTGCCGGATGTTGAAGACATCAGAAAAGAAGTATTGAAGGAGGTACGCAGCTCAAAGATGTCGATCCATTCTGGTGCCACGAAGATGTATAATGACTTGAAGAAACATTACTGGTGGAGTGGCATGAAGAGACACATCACAGAGTTCATTGAGAGGTGCCTAGTAAGCCAGCAAGTCAAAGTAGAGCACCAGAGACTGGGAGGTTTATTGTTGCCGTTAGATATACCTGAGTGGAAGTGGGAGCATGTGACTATGGGCTTTGTTGTGGGGATCCCATTAACAAGAAACGGCAACAACAGTATCTGGGTTATTGTGGATCGATTGACCAAGTTTGCTCATTTTCTGCCCATACCGAGTGACTCGACCATGTAGAGTTTGGTGACCGTTTATGTTGATAATATCGTCAACCTACATAGAGTCCCAATCAATATCATATCGAATCGTGACCTGAGGTTTACTTCGAGATTTTGGTCAGCATGTCAAAAAAGGATGGGGACCGAGTTACGATTGAGCATGGCATTCCATCACTAAACCGACGGTCAGTCAGAGAGAACGATCCAGACATTAGAAGACATGTTGAGGGCTTGTGCATTGGATTTCAAAGGGAACTGGGACAGCATGGTTAAGTTGATCGAGTTCTCTTATAATAATAGCCACCACAGTGCCATCGGCATGGCACCAATCGAGGCTCTCTATGGACAGAAGTGTAGATCTCCTATCTATTGGGACGAAATTGTAGAGCGAGCTACCACTGGACCGGAGTTAGTCGAGCAGGCCAAAGAAAAAGTAAAGATTATCCGTGATAGACTCAAGACAGCGCAGGACAGAAGTAAGAGTTGAGCAGATTCTAAGAGACGTCCCTTGGAATTAGAAGTTGGAGAAAAGGTTTACCTTAAGGTGTCGTCCACTAAGGGCGTGATACGATTTGGAGAGAAATGTAAACTAAGTCCGCATTATGTGGGTCCTTATGAGATACATGATCGAGTTGGCACTTTGGCCAACCGTTTGGCATTACCCCCTGCCTTGGCCCAAGTGCACAATGTCTTTCACGTATCGCAGTTGTGGAAGTACGTCTCGGATCCGAGTTATGTGTTGGATGCCAGACCACTGAAGGTGCGTGCCAATACTACTTATGAGGAGACCCCAGTTTAGATTGTAGATCGTAAGGATCAAGTATTGAGGTGCCGGGTTATTCTTTATGTGAAAGTTAAGTGGACCAACCATACAGAGCGAGAACTGACTTGGGAGGTCGAAGAGCTTATGCGCGAGCGCTACCCACAACTCTTTGAATAAGGTACGCAAATTTTGAGGACGAAACTTTTTCTAAGGGGTGTGTTGAGAAAAAGGTTTGAGTGATTTTCAAATGCATGATTTAAATGCTACGTGTTTATGAAATGCATGAATAAATTATTACCTGACACGTTTATGTGATAAACATGCTTTATATGCTTATATATATTGTTGTCGTACTAACAAGCCATGAAGCGTTAAAGCTTACATCATATGGCAAACATTTATTGTCTTTGTACTGTTTTCATGTGCCATAATTAATGAACTAAACTAGTTCGTTAAGTGAAGTGTTTAAGTTAATGAATTAACTAGTTCATTAAATGGAGACATATTTGGTGGAAGCTATATGGCAACAAATTTGAAAATGGAAAGTCTCCTGCCCGTTCTTTCTACACGCCATATATATATGTGTGTAATATATATATCCATATTTTTAAAAAAAAGGCAGAATACACATATATTCCGACGTACCACCGACACGTCACATATATTACAAACGTACGTCGACGTCACACCACTATATACACCTCATATTTATGAGTATATTCAGGCCTTATATCATATGATATAAGTCATGGTGATGTCAAAATTATAACGACATGTTACAAGGTCATAAACCGAAAATTGTCGTATTGGGAGACTATCGAAACTTCACCGACATGTCATGTACTTGCCATATAAAGATGCCCAGCCCATATACATCAAAAAAGCTCAAAACTTTTATGGCTCACATGTTAAAATCAGCCACTAAATCATACCATATTGGCACACACAAATCACACACAATTTAGGCTAGATTTGTGGAGAATTCAAATTCAATCTTCTCTACTACACATGGACATTTTTACCTCAGCCATTTAAGCTAAATACAAACTTTATTATATGTATATTATGTGTGACATAATATATATTACATGTGCAAGAAGTTTGAAATTAATCGGAGAAAAATCGCGTAATCGACGAAAGTCAAAAAATCGGTTTTCTACGAACATACACACATGGTATGTTGTACCCCGTCTCTGTAAGACTTTAATCTCTTGTTTGAATTCGTGTCATGATACGCGCCTGGCTAAGAGTTCTCGTTTAGTAAGTGCGACAGCTTATAGTGAGCAATCTAGAAATGCATAGCATGAGTTAATGATGTTAAAATACATTAAGCCTTTTTAAATTCCCTTTATAAATACGGTAGAGTAGCAAGTCTTGATATCTTTTAAGTTTACGTTCATATCAAACTATTACGATATACATAAGCTTTCCTCATATAAGTATATTAAATATTGCAAGATATATATATATATATATATATATATATATATATTGTTATCAACTATGCCAAATGTTCTATAGCATTAATTTTACACTGTATATGTTACTATATGTTTGAAAGACACAAAAACGTTATTGTGCAATCTTTATTTTCAACAAGTTTAGACTTGTTTTACTTAGTATTTTGTCTCAGTTAAAGACTCTTTGAGTCAACATTTTATATCCCAACCATCATATTTATATAAATATTTTTGTTGCACAACATGGGTGGTAGTATATGTTACGCCCCTGACCTTATTGCCAATAAAACAAACATGTTGCTTACGGTGTCACGTTCAAACCTAATGCAATATAGGAATCAGAGTTGTATCAAATAATTTTCCCACCTTAAGAAAAGATCTAATTAACACATAAAACCAATGAATAATACCTCCTACATGAAAGAAACAAAATTGCATGAGGAAGCATCAATTAAATACCGACCGCTCATGCTTTGCACATGCCACGACAATATGATTACAAAACATTGAAATCGCCCAAACCTTAAGCATGCACCGGATTCATGAACACCAAGAAAAAAAAACTAGAAGCTTCTCCTTTCAGCTATAAAAATCACCTTTCCATGCTGATGAACGAGGAGAGTAGGAACCCATCCATACACCTTAACAATCAGCACTCCCACCCTTCTTCACGAAGTACCATCACCAAATCCTCCCTCCTTCTATTCACACCTTCAAACCATGGCATTTACGAGTCGGAAGGAAGGAGGAACCAGCCCCTTCCAACGTTAAGATGCAAGGGAAGAAGCAGCCTAAGAGAAAAGGCCACGAGGAAGAAGAAACCGGTTGCAAGAACCCCTCAATCGTTCATAGAAAACTCGCAGCAGTTAGAAGCAGGGGAAGAAACCAAGCTTGATGCAGCAGCATATTGTTGTTCATCGAATCCTTCTTGGTCTCATTTCAAACCGTGAAATAAAAAGAAGCAGGTCAGATGAAGCCTTCACTCATCTCTTAAGCAAGGAAAGTAACGAGATCAAATCTTGAAAGGGCAAGTAAACCCCCTACCTCCTGAATGTTGTGCTCTACATATCAAGCACGTTTTCTTTTACTGTAATTTCCTACGCAATAGAATGTATTTTCACTTGAATAAGGTGTTTTGTGATAGAGTAGATGGCTTACCTGCCCCTAGGTTTACAGCTAGCTTTCGGATTGGGTGGAATTGGGGAGTTTAAATAGTTTAACTGTCTGGATGAATGAATGGTAGTTCCTGGGTGAGTGCATCTTGGCTAGGATGAAGTTCAGTAGTTTTGCGATATGGTGGGTGATTGTTAAAAGCCAAATGAACTCTCTTAGGTCTCCCTTCTGACTATTTTACGACCCCTGCTTTACCTCATGGATGAACCCAGCATGTACCCTTAAAACCCACTGTTTGAACATTTGTGAAGAAGTGAAATGGTTAATTGGTTATTTAAATGGTTTGGTATTCATGTTTTACCTTGATTATCTCTTGAGACATTGATGAACTATGAACGAGATGTTGTAGTTATGTTTAGGACTTCAATTCTAGCCTTTCGTTGAGCATATATGTTATGTACCTTGCTGAAATTTCTGGGAAGGCCTTTATAATGAACCTTGTGAAGCATGTAAATGAACTCAGTAAGAGAATTTGATATCTTGGTTAATGACCCACTTCAAGAGCCACTCCATTATCACCTAAGGAGGTGTTCCCAAAGACTTTTAAGGAGACAAAGAATCAAAGACACCACCTTTGAGCAAGAAAAGGCAAGTATCCCTTGATTCTTCCTTGAGATGTTGAAGAACCTTGAATAAGATGTCTAGATATTTTAAATTTCAATCTTGCTTTTGTTAGGACTCATATGATAATTATAGCATGCTAAAATTTCGGTAAAAATGGCTAAGATGATCTATGTGATGCATGTTTATGAAAATAAGGAAATAATATAGTATCTAGACTAATGGATTACCTTGTGTGACAACATGAGATGGAAATTGTAAGATTATCTCACCTCCTAAACACCGGCCTTAAGGAGTTATAAGGGAATGTGATGATTCACCTTTATTATGTCCCTAGAATATTTTAGATAACCCCTAAATGATTAAGCATTACTGGAATAGTATAAGTTAGAGGGCTATCTAGTGTGCGTTGCCGTGACATAGATAGGGCTATGGGATATGTTAAAATATGATTAAGAGACCAATGGTTAAGGAAATAAGTCACTTGAAGGGTGGACATATGTTAAGGAAGAAAAAGAACCAACTTAGAAGGCATATTAACCTCCACACACACGGTTTTATTCGGTGATAAAGGGAAGGAGATGAACTAATTTATTTACCATGTTATAAGGGTGGTTGGAGATTATTTTGACACATAAGTCTCACTCAAATTAATGGGAAAGGGACTGTTTTGGTAGGTGACCACTTTTGACAAACTCTAAGGGCTTTAAGTTGCTTGTTATGAAGGGATAGGTAATGTCATGGGACTGTTTTGTGTACTTTCATTGACTGGATATATTCATGTGA
The DNA here is from genome assembly GCA_036186865.1 of Eustoma russellianum. Lineage (NCBI taxonomy): Eukaryota > Viridiplantae > Streptophyta > Magnoliopsida > Gentianales > Gentianaceae > Eustoma > Eustoma russellianum. Next base: position 30,299,436 of record AP025056.1, read on the forward strand.
TTCTAACCTTTGAAAATGTTTATTTGAAGCTATTGAAGATGTGATTGAAGGTATAACCACTGGGAATGGTTATAAGACTTAAAGAGAAGCCCGAAACTACCGTAAACAAAATTCTCGCATCCGTTAAATTATCGCATTAGATCGTTTATTGTATGCAGACTTATTCATAGCTTAATTAACGAACGGAAGGGTTAGGGGTTGAGTAAAATTAAACATTAGGATGAATAGGGGTTGTTGAGGGAAAAGGAAGACATGAGAGTTATTTTTGGGTGTCGTTTATGAGCTTAGGACTGAAGTGGGCTGTTTCGGCACGATAGAAAAGACAATCTTGCCCAGCTTTTATAACCACCTAAAATCATCACTAATGCATGGATAAATGATAATGGACCTAAGATAATAAGTTGGTAAATGAATTTCGGTAATTAAACTGGTTTTGGGTTGAAACCATGGATTAAGATGATACAGTATTAAGCTAAAAATTTCCGCTTTGCGTTTATGAATAGGTTATGACTAAAATTGTTTGGATATGATCATAAAGATGCTTTGACGCTTTAATAACCATTTCATAATGCATTATGCATCACATGCACGTCATGATACATTTTTTTTAAGGAAAGTTATGTTTTAAAAGAAAGGTAAAGACAGTTCTTAAAAACCCGTAATGACCGTTCGGTCTTCGCGATTGATTTCGGTTGTGTTCTGTTCTGTCTGGTTATTCCATTAGGGTAGCCGCTAGACCCCCATGAGGTGTACGTTCTGTTCTACCCGGCTATTCCAGTAGGATTGCCGGTACACCCTTATGGGTATACTTTCGGTTCTGCCTGGTTGTCCCGTTGTGGCGGCCGGTAGACCCATGTGAGGTATATGTTCTGTTCTGCCCGGATGCTCGTTGTGGGAACCGATAGATCCTTTGGGGTACGTGATTTATTCAGACTCACATGTGGTATTATTTGTTCTGACTCATACGGGGTATTGTTCTGACAGAATCACTCGTAGACGACGCTCGGTTCATACGGAGAAAGGTAGAGGCCATGGCTATATCGTTATGTTCTGTTCTGTTCTGTTATGAACGGTTCTGTTCTGTTATGTCCTGTTTCGTCTGCATAGTTCTTTTATGTTCTGTCCTGCATGTCTTCCTGCTGTATTGCACCGCATGAACCTTAGCTCAAAAGGAAGGATGGTATGTTCTAGATGATAAGTTCATCAGCATAGCTTTGTCCGACAGGTATGATATTTACATTAAAATCTTACACTGGTGGGTTTATGGTCTTATTTATGGTTCTAATATGTTTCAGTAGATTGATGGGATGTTTGATGGGTGATTCTATCACTCATACCTTATTTATCATTTTCAGAGCCCCAGGAGCCATGATATAGTATGTGGAGGTTGAGCCGCACATGCCCTACCCCTGAGAGTTGCCGAAGCTTAGAAGTTGATGTTCTGTTTTGTACTATGGACTTTTAGAATATTTTAGAATTCTGGTTTATGGTTTGTAATATGTAAGACGAAATGGACGATGTCTGTTATGTTTCAACTCTGCCACTTTCTTTTGCCACTATTTGATGTTTTAAATCAGGAGTCGGACAATGCTGGTAATGCATCGACGCCTTGTACTCTCCTTAGCGAGGTACATACTTAGGTATAGCATGGGTACGGGGCGCTACAAGGTACGTTTTTAACGCTAGATGTAACATATATCTAGACACATTTTACATATTCAAAACATGTTAAAGTGTTCTAGAAAATTCAAAAATAGGGCTTATTATTATTTACCATATATGTGTAAATATTATGCATATTCGACAAAGCTTGCCAAAATAAAATTTCAGCACATGTGCAGCATCTATACACACGCCTACTACGTCTTGTTGGAATCAAGGTGGAGCTTATTTGGCATTTCAATTGGTGGAGAATATGTCACACAAGACACTTCAAATAGACACATGCTGAAAATTTCAGCACATGCTACTATAGCGGGCAATTTTTGCTAGTTAATGGTCCTCAATTTGTCTTCCGAAATTCAAGGGATTGAAGTGTGATGTTATGGTAATTGTTTGAATTGATTTTGAGCACATATTTTTAGAGTTTGTTTGTAGAATTTACAGCTCACTAAAGGGTGCCAAGGTGGACCAATCCACAAGTGACAAGTAAGCAAGGTCAAGTTATCCTTCCAATCATATTGCACCAAGTAGCAAGATTGTGTCATCTTCTACACAAGACAATCTTCCAAGGACATTAAAGACAATTATCAAGGAAGGGAGAAAGCCCTAGGGGGCGGCCAACATGTGATAAAAAGGAGAAGATAGTGCAATACAAAGCCAAGCTACAATTCACATTCTCTCAAATGCAAAAGCTAGACTACTTTCTCCTTCTCCTTTCTTTCTTCTTCTTCTTCTCTCAAGCCTATTTGTCATATACTCTACATATTTTATAGGCTTTGAATATACCACCCATACACATTCAATTCTGGTAAAAGGTTGATCAAGGTGTGATCAAACCTTCATTCGATCGGTGGTGGTATTCATGATCGGTTTGCTTGATTGTTTTGGTTGTCAAAGACTGGAGTTAGTGTTTAACTCCAGTCACCCTTATGTTAAGGTGTTATTGTATTTAGTGATAACCAAGAAAGGTGTCCTCGAAGACTGGAGTAGGTTGTTTTAACCAAACCAGTATAAAATTGTTGGTGTCCTTACTTTTCAGCACTTTACTTTCAGTTTCTAGTTTTCTGCATCGTTTTTGTTGCAATGATAAATATAGTAAACAATTTTCAAAAATCATAATTGTTTTCAGAAACATAGCCACACGTCCTAGTTTTCATTTGGCACAAGTGTCACTCATTTGGATATGTATAAGTCAATCAAACGTCAATAATTCGGAGACTAGTGCAATCTGAATTTCAGACTTGCAAAGATTGAGAACATCAACTTATTTGACATACTTTCCAAAGGAATTTTTAAAAACTGTTTCAACCATTTACATTACATATCCTAAGGGGCATATCATAAAATTTTCAGATCATTTGGAGTTGTAAATTAACTGAAATAAATTTTTCATTTCGGATCACAGTTTCTTGCAGATTGACACAATCTGTGCACACACGTTCTCTCAAGATCTTATACTTTGAATTTTGATCTGACATTTTTATGAAACATGCGTAACATCTGAAAGTACTTTTTCACCAAGTTTTACGATTTTTGGAGGTCTACAACTTAATCCTTTAGTTAATTGAAAACCGAGTCAAAAAACAGAATCTGTTTTCAGAAGTGGGTAGTTTGGTCCAAAAGTTTTTTAAAACCAATTTTTCCGCATCCACTATTCAATCTCCCCCCTTCTAGTGGTGCTATACAGGTCCTAAAAGTGGTTTTAGAGCGCAGGCACACTCACTATAAGAAAATCCAACGATCTTTCTGGGATGGCGTCCACTAGTTACAAAACCAAGCCAGAATGAATGTCAAGCGTAAGGTCTGCTCTTTGCGATAGTGAGTCTTTTATACAATGGAAACTGAGAATGAAACTTTTCTTTATGGCTATTGATATAGACTTGTGGTCCATTATAGAAGATGGTCCTTTTATTCCTTCTAAGTTATCCACAGTTGATGGTGTCACACTAGAAGTCGTAAAACTTAAACAAGAATATACAAGTGATGACAAAAAGAAATTAAGTATGAATGCTAGAGCCATGCAACTTCTTTTAAACGGTTTGAGTAAAAGTGAATCGAGATATGTGTCAAATTACTCTAGTGCCCAAGAAATGTGGAAAATTCTTTAAATGCAACATGAAGGTACTAGTCAAGTTAAAGAGTCTAAGATAAACATGCTGATTTGAATCCTTCAAGTTATTACCGAATGAATCTATTGTTGATATAGATCCAAGGTTGACTAACATTTACAATTCTCTTGGGTCTCTTGCAAAGGTATTTTCTTCACAGGAGAAGGTACAAAAAGTGCTAAGAAGTCTCCCATCCAAATGGGAGTCAAAAGTCACTGCAGTCGAAGAAAGTAAAGAAAATAAATCAATAAAGATGGAGGAATTGATCGGATCATTGAACGTATATGAAAACAAACTCACTCTAAGAAATTCTGAATCTAATTCTAAACAAGATAAGGCTATAGCGTTTAAATCAAATGAATACGTCTCTAGCACTTATTATCGCATAGATGATAGTGACACAGATTCCGATGATGAAGATCTAATCATGTTGGCTAAAAGATTAAAAAAGATAATGAGAAAATCGCCTAAAGGCAAACCTAAGTCTAATTCATCTAAGAATCAAAGAAATAAAAATAAAAATAGTGAGGATATTAAGTGTTATACTTGTGGAAGACTTGGACATATCTCTTATGACTGCCTGAACATAAAGAAAAACCATGACAATGATCGACAAAAACTAGACCCGTCTCAGAACCTAAACAAAGGAGAAGAGCCCTTACAGCCTCCACATGGAGTGATTCATCCGATTCCAAAAGTGAAGAAGCTGAAGAGGAAATGGCTCAAGTATGCTTTGCATCCAAAACATCAAACGAGGTATCTTCTGATTTTGAGCCTTCTTATGATGATTTATTATGTCAATATCTTGAGTTGCATGAGTTTTCTAAGGCTCTTACAAAAGAAAAGAAACGCTTAATTGAAGACAAGATTGTTAGAATCTTCTAACACGAATCTTGTATCTCAATTAAACGATTCAAAAGAAGAGTCGTCTTGCATGATAAATTCATTAAAATCTGAGATTTCCTCCTTAAATTCCGAGAACACTAAGATGGAAGTCGAGATTTCACATTTGAAATCAAGAAATGTGGATTTAGAAAAGACCATAAAACAATTTGATTCGGGTACAAGCATGCAAAATCGTCTCATTTCCTCCCAAAAGCATGAAAATGATAAAACCGAATTAGGGTATGTGGAAGATAATAAAGTACAAAATAAGTCTACCAACTTTATTTTATCTAAGAAACTGAGTGCATTCAAGACAACTATACGGCCTAGGAAGATATCAAGTGCACCACCCACTATATCTCTTTGCACTTCATCTTTTTCATCTCATACGAGATATAATCATGTGCCATATAGATATGAAAAGAAACTATTGATGCATACATGACATTCATACAACACAAATGCATCTAGATCGCGGACCATGCACACTAACACAAAGGCATATCAAAAATGAAAATCTTATCATGAGCGTGATGGCATTCTCGGCCGTAGGCCAAATGGATTTGCACCTAACCTCTATTATATTGCTTCTTCATCTCTTTTCTCACCTTTTGTATGACCGAGAAAGGTCACCCAAGTTTGGGTACCAAAAAGATGCTTTTGAAAAGGGTTAAATGAATAACCCTTAAGAGCGCACTTGAAATGCATGATTTTTGTTGATATAATATAAACTGCTATTTCTTTCCATTCTTACTTGCACTTTTGATGACATTTACAAAATAAAGGGGGAGAGAAAAACATGATTTAAGGGGGAGAGAGAGCATGATTTCATGATTTAAGGGGGGGAGAGAGAGCATGATTGCATGATTTAAGGGAGAGCACACGATTCAAATTTGTGCAGAATTGGAGGGGGAGTGATCACATTTAAATCATGAACCAATGTTTTTTTTAAATCATCAAAAGGGGGAGATTGTTGAGAAAAAGGGTTTGAGTGATTTACAAATGTATGATTAAAATGCTACGTGTTTACGAAATGCATGAATAAATTATTACTTGACACATTTATGTGATAAACATGCCTTATATGCTTATATATATTGTTGCCGTACTAACAAGCCATGAAGCGTTAAAGCTTACATCATAAGACAAAACATTTGTTGTCTTTGTATTGTTTTCAGGTGCCATAATTCACGAACTAAACTAGTTCATTAAGTGGAGTGCTTAACTTAATCAACTAACTAGTTCATTAAATGGAGACATATTTGGTGGAAGCTATACTGTAGCGCCCCGCACCCCGGCCTGTGCGCCCGCCGTACTTCACTACGGAGAGTACCAGGCGTTAATCCATAACATGTCTTAGACCACAGCAAACTATGTGGACCTTCATGCTTAAACCTCAACAAGTAAGCAAAACCGAGGCAGAATAAAAACTTTTAAAATAAACGAGTCTAAACATCCATCATAAGTCTTACAAACATGTCCACAAAATACAAAAATCCGAAAGTCAATGTTTCCAACACAAGTTCATAAAAAGTTCATCAATTATGGCCATGATGACAAAACCCTTAAGTCATCCTCCTTTCGCTCTTCTACGGATAAGGAACCCTAGGCTCGTCCTCGATCCATTCGACCCTATTACCTGCGGGTTCTGGGAGGAAAATATAAGGGGTGAGCGACAACGTCACCAGCAAGTAAACCATAAATAATCATGAATTAAATGGAAAGTACATAAAAGAACCAAACCAAAAAAATTTTGGTTTAGTAACATACCAGACCTTCCATCCAATGTCCGTAAGTAACAAGCTCGTAACTTATTAAAAATTATAACTTAGGAGATATCAAGTCATAACATCTTAGCCTAAGTAACAGTGTAACAATTATTCGACTAACCATTAAATGCAACATGCATGAGTATGCACATGTGATGCATCGTGATAATCATGAGGACAAATTCTTCTTTTCTTTCGTTATTTCAAAACATCATCGCCAACAAAAACAAGAGAGTGTTCAGATCTATTCTATCCGGATCTGAAGCGGTCATATTCTTCCCTTCGAATCTATTATTTTCGGATCCGAAAACGGTCACATTATCAATCATAGTCATCAGGTTTATTCTCTCCGAGCCTGTACGGTCATAATCATAGTCAGGTCTATTCTCTCTGGGCCTGAACGGTCATAATTGTCAGATCAATTAATCCCAGATCTGGAACGGGTCATGCTGGCCAGAAATAAACAGTACCAATGGAAAGCGTTCTTTTCAAAACGGAATCTTTTCCTTAAAAACGTTTTTTCATCATTCTTTGTCATAAAATCAGTTTCATAAATCATGTAAATGATGATGATGCAATGTATGACGTGCACTATGCAGTTCGTGACAAAACGCATCGCATACCTACATGTATGGTCATATTCTTTAGGCTGGAAGAATTTCCAAAATTCTTGTTCCGTTTGCTCGGCTTAGAAACCTCATATTTTAGGCCAATTATCATGATTTATTTACATGCACATGCATAAGGGTGTCTTTTCTACTTGCCATAAAAGTTTCATAACGTTTCGAGACATGTAAGACCCTTAAGCTATTAAATCACTAAATAGGGTACTGCTAAATTCAGCAATGCAGTACCCTTCTTTTTACGTTTCTTTCAAGCCCAATAAGTCTTACTTAATTTGGGCCAGACCTGGAAAATACTGTAAACATGCCACGAATTAATATTCATAAGCCCAAGCCGTTCGAACAAATATAAACCACGAGAACAAAGTCCCCCAACTAGTTCCGTAATTCGGCCCAGTTTTCCAGCTTAGTAGTTCTCACTTAATTTCAGTAGTTACCCCTTAAAATAATAATTTCAAGATGAATAATTTACATCGATATTCTCATCTATGTACTAAGTAATTGTAAATAAAATTTTCGGAGTAATATAATAACTTTTAAGGGGTCATCTACTCCCTTTTTCCAATTACGGGTACATGCTGATTCTGGAGTGACCAGTTTTTCTACGAATTTTATTGTGACCAAACCGTAAGTCCTTTTTCAAAACTTCCAACTCGCAGACTTAGTAAACACATAGTGCCAGCATCTTACCAAATATCGGCCCATTTACATATTTCTAAGGTCCATTTTTGGGTCAATCAATAAATCACTTAAATTCTATCTTGTCCAGTAAAAATTCCATTAAAGACAAACCATAGCTTCTTTTACCAAAATTCCAACTCTCAAATTTACCGTACACATAGGGACAGTGTCATGCCAAAAATTAGCTAAATTGAATACTTCTAAGATCCCTTTTCAAGTCATACAAGACGTCACATTATTCTGCCCTATTCCAGTAAATTCCATTTTGTTACTTTACTTACTACAAATGTCCCAACTTAAGTTATTCTTCAAGAATGGCTTAAAAATCATCAACCACACTTTTTAGCATAAACTTTACAGATTTTAATACATTACAAAGGTCACCTACAAATCACTTCGCAGTGATTTTGAAGGTTACACTTAGCGCACCTTGAATTTGCACATCTTGTACATAGTAAAGTCCATTCATGGCACATCTAGTTTGCGTGTCCCATACCCCCAAAACAGCCCATTTCACTCACATGCAATCGCTTAAATTTCATTTCCATAATGAACATTTTACACCTAAGTCATAAAGCATACAACTTATATGCCTCCTTTACCCCACAAGTCACAATCTTTAACAAGAACAATATTTACCCACACATTGCATCCAACCGTCCCCCTTACATATGAAAGAAGAGAACTTTGCTACATTCAAGCATCATTTTCATATTTAAAAGGACAAAGAATCCATCTTTTGAAGGAATCTCATATATGCAAGCCACTTTCCTAAGGGATCCGAAATTTACATGCTTCAAGCTTAACATTTTCATCTAAGATTTAATCTTAGTAATAACTAGACATTCAAGCATATACTTTCACACACAAGTCAAGATTATTTATAGTTTACTTGCCTTCTTAGGTCTTCGGCCTTGCTTTAATCTTTGTTGAACGAGAAATGTTTCCTTCCACCCTTTTCTTATCATACACGGTTGTATGGGTAGGGATCCTTGTTAGCCATTATCTAATTGCACATATAACTTATCATGAGGCTTAGATGGCCTTACCAAAGTGATTCTTGGAGGTTGAGATGATTCTAACCCACCAAAAGCCAATCTTTCTTAGCACTTCAAAATTCTTCTCCTAGTGACTCCTTGAAGGTCACGGTTCCCACAAGAAAAGAGGATATCTTGTGAGCTTTACCATGTAAAACATAAAAATCCTCTTAAGGAGTTTAGAGTGTGCTCACCTAGACCAAGTTTGAACATGGATGAGTCTTGAATCTTCTTGGCTCAATTGGCCGTGGTTCTTGAGGAAAAGAGAGGGAAAACAAAAGGACTCTTGCTATTTAGTGATTCCTTAGGGTAAAGATGGTTTAAGAGGTTCCTTATTAAAGGAAGAAGGAAGAAGTCTCTTGATTAGGAGGGTGGCCGGCGGCTTCATTATGAGAGAAGGAGAAGATTCCTCATGTGCATGGACATCATTATGGTCCTCATTTAAGGCCTAATCATGGTTTATCTTTCTAGGGTTGCATGAAGAGTCTTGAAACTATTATTTGCTCAATAAGGCCTCATGGTCGAAAGTATAAGTGTGTGCACTCATACATATATGAGTTCCATTCTATTGCATTTTATCAATGATCGTCGCTTACCCCTTTTCCTATCTTAATTTACATATACTATACATATATGCATGCGTAAAGTGTATTTCCAACTATTATCCTTTAAATACACTTTTCAGGGAACTAAAATCCCTTAGGCCAATATCACATCATAGACCAAAATCTATATGTATAAATATGACGTATATATCTATGTGTATATATATATATATATATGAATATATCATGTAACTATTCTTTCCACAAAATTGAAGCTGCTAGACCAAAAGTGACTAGGATTAATGATGAAGTTCTCTTGGCTCACCCCAAGAGGGTAGTCGGCGGTTAAGGGGTCTATCCCCAAGCTCATTTACTTCCTAATTTGCTTTGTCCCTTCTTATTTCTTAAATTTGTTACTATTGTGGTTAAAAGAGTTACCATGGACTGCCCATGGGTTTGAACCCAGTGGTTAGGATGTATTTAGTACCTCCATTATGCTTGAGTCACTTTTTAGCATGTTTAATGAGAAAGCTACTAGGTAGTTGGAGGAAATATTCATAGTAAAATCTTGATCCCTAATTCTTCCCTCCATGTGCTTCACGACTTCTAAGGAAAGTTTTGAGGAGTTACATATCCTTATAATAACATCACATTGTGACCACATCATGCATAACTATTTTGTATTATTGCTTTAGCAGGCAATTAAGGTGTGTAGTTAGCCTTTGTAGCAAAAAAGTGGCCTCCTATTCATTACATCTGCCCGGCGGCTTTAATGGGGAAAAAGGAGATACTTTTCCCCTTTTTACTTTCTAAATCTCATTTACTAGGATACTAAATGCTAGAATAACTTTCCATGCTTTCTTTCACCAATATTACAAAGGGTTTATTGCTTGTAATACAAGAAACCCCACCTTTATGTCCCTAATACTCTAGGCCGAGGGTTATGAGTAATATTGGGAGGGAAAACTATCAATTCACATGCCTCATAGTTCACACTTGGGGGTAGTATACTATTTTCTTTTAATATTGAATAAACGTTAATAAAGCTTAAAATATTCTCCTTAAGAAATGTCGTTCTACTGCATCACTTCATACTAGCCCCGGATACAGTACTATTTTTGGTGGGGTACAACATCCTCTCCCCCTTAATATAAGTTTCGTCCTCGAAACTGGAATTAGTATGGTATAAGCTTTCATTCTTCTTCATGCCTCTTCAGGACATCTCTGATATTCCTCTTTCCCATAAAATCTGTGATTTCTGTTTCAAGACAGAAAATGAATAAGGGTATCATTACTTAATGAATCATTTAAAATCTTATGCTACACAAGATCCTGCTAGATTGTAACGTCACTACTAGAGTGTGTTGGATAATCTCAACTTATAATTCTGGACTTACGCCCAATCGTATCATAAATATCATACCCGACCTCTCCAATGGCCTTGTGATGCTTCCTTCCCACATATCTCATCATCTTACATCATTCTATGAATTCACTCTTAAGGAATACCTACATGCAGAATGACTAACAATTACATGTCTCCCGCTTCCTATACAACTCGTTAGTTGTTTACCTGCAGTGGGTCAAATAAATCATCGATCTTAAGTAGCGGGTACCTATTCTTTACTGTAGTCTTGTGGAGATCTATTTATCCAGGTACTTACCTGATTGTTAAGGACCCAAAAATTTATAACGTATTCTAGTTTTCATGCTCTAGTTGTGCTACACTAGTTGTCTGCTTTTTCCACTTACCACTGATTATGTAGAAATCTTTCCTCAAGGTTCCTTATCACATCGCTCTATGACTATTCATACTTGGGAAATAAGCAAGGTAAAACATAGGTACTTTGTACTTTAAGTTGGATAGTCAGATATACCTGTTTGCGGTTTGGATGTTTTAGAGATCCCTGGATAAATCATTCTTCGATACGGACTGGTGTTCCTGGTTGTCTTGTTGTTAGTTCTATATGAATACTGCTGCCACCTTCTACCTCTTTTCTTAGTACACTCATCAAGTCTCTTATTTCGTTCTTTCATTATCTTATTATCGCGCTCCGCTCTATTACAGTCCTTCAACAATTCATCAAAAGTCCCTGAGTATGCCTTGACTAACCGTGTCTTAATCTGAAAGCTTAGACCGCGCATAAATCTGGTCACTTTATACTTTTTGTCTTCTATAATCAGGGGAGCATACCGGCCTAATGTAATAAATTGACGGGCATACTCTGAGACTGTGGTGTCCGGTTCTTGTTTTAGCGCATGAAATCTTCAATTCTCTCTATGACCAAGTCCAGGGAGAGGAAAGCCCCACAAAATTCTTCTAGAAATCTCGCCCAGACTATCGGTCGAGGTAGTGGCTGGATACTCGTTCTCCACCACTAGCTGGCTTTACCAATCAGAAATGGCCGGACAATTTGTGCCCTTATCTCATCCGGCAACCGTATCCACCAAAGGTTATTCTCAACTTCATTCAACCATTATTCTGCTTCCTCCTGGCCAGACTCCCCACCAAATCTCGGAATTTGTGATTTAACTAGCTGTCGATAATAAAATCCACTGGTTCCTGGGGGTGACAGTGATGATGTCAGCTTACCGGACTGTGATGTCATCTGCACCACGTAGCGTCGGTTTTATTCGAAGTTGACATACCGAGATAAGCGACAAAATTTAATTTGTAAATCAATGAAAATTCCCAGTGGGCGTGCAAATTGTTATGATATGAATTAAATTCTATAAAATGTCATCGACTAGGGCTTTATCATCAGGTCAAAATCTTAATTTCCAGTCTAAGTCATCCTAGTCTAAGGTCAGCTCTCATCTAGGATCATGACTTACATCTAAGATCAATCTTAGATTTCTAAAATCATAGCTTAATTCTATATTCTGCCCGGATCTAGAGCCTCGGCTCTGATACCACCTGTAGCTCCCCGCACCCCAGCCTAGCCGGATACGGTCGCCCGCCGTACTTCACTACAGAGAGTACCAGGCGTCAATCCATAACATGTCTTAGTCCACAGCAAAATATGTTGACCTTCATGCTTACGCCTCAACAAGTAAGCAAAACCGAGGCAGAATAAAAACTTTTAAAATAAACGAGTCTAAACATCCATCATATGTCTTACAAACATGTCCACAGAATGCAGAAATCCGGAAGTCAATGTTTCTAACACAAGTTCATAAAAAGTTCATCAATTATGGCCATCATGACAAAACCCTTAAGTCATCCTCCTTTCGCTCTTCTACAGATAAGGAACCATAGGCTCGTCCTTGATCCATTCGACCCTATTACCTGCGGGTTTGGGAGGAAAATATAAGGGGTGAGTGACAACGTCACCAGCAAGTAAACCATAAATAATCGTGAATTAAATGGAAAGTACATACAAGAACCAAACCCCAAAAATTTTGGTTTAGTAACATACCTGACCTTCCATCCAATGTCCGTAAGTAATAAGCTCGTAAATTATTAAAAATCATAACTTAGGAGATATCAAATCATAACATCTTAGCCTAAGTAACAGTGTAACAATTATTCGACTAACCATTAAATGCAACATGCATGAGTATACACATGTGATGCATCGTGGTAATCATGAGGACAAATTCTTCTGTTCTTTCTTTCTTTCAAAACATCATCACCAATAAAAACAAGGGAGTGTTCAGATCTATTCTATCCGGATCTGAAGCGGTCATATTCTTCCCTTCGAATCTATTATTTCCGGATCCGAAAACGGTCATATCATCAATCATAGTCATCAGGTCTATTCTCTCCGGGCCTGTACGGTCATAATCATAGTCAGGTCTATTCTCTCCAGGCCTGAACGGTCATAATCGTCAGATCAATTAACCCCAGATCTGGAACAGGTCATGCTGGCCAGAAATAAACGGTACCAATGGAAAGCGTTCTTTTCAAAACGGAATCTTTTCCTTAAAAACGCTTTTTCATAATTATTTGTCATAAAATCAGTTTCATAAATCATGTAAATGACGGTGATGCAATGTATGACGTGCACTATGCAGTTCGTGACAAAACGCATCGCATACCTACATGTATGGTCATATTCTTTAGGCTAGAAGAATTTCCAGAATTCTTGTTCCGTTTGCTCGGCCTAGAAACCTCATATTTTAGGCCAATTATCATGATTTTTTACATGCACATGCATAAGGGTGTCTGTTCTACTTGCCATAAAAGTTTCATAACGTTTCGAGACATGTAAGACCCTTAAGCTATTAAATCACTAAACAGGGTACTGCTAAATTCAGCAATGCAGTACCCCTCTTTTTACCTTTCTTTCAAGCCCAATAAGTCTTACTTAATTTCGGCCAGACCTGGAAAATACTATAAACATGCCACGAATTAATATTCATAAGCCCAAGCCGTTCGAACAAGTCTAAACCACGAGAATGAAGTCCCCCAACTAGTTCCATAATTCAGCCCAGTTTTCCAGCTTAGTAGTGCTCACTTAATTTCAGTAGTTACCCCTTAAAATAGTAATTTCAAGATGAATAATTTATGTGGATATGCTCATCTATGTTCTAAGTAATTGTCATTAAATTTCCGGAGTAATATAATAACTTTTAAAGGGTCATCTACTCCGTTTTTCCAATAACGGGTACATGCTGATTCTGGAGAGACCAGTTTTGCTAAAAAATTTATTGTGACCAAACCGTAAGTCCTTTTTCAAAACTTCTAACTCGCAGACTTAGTAAACACATAGGGCCAGCATCCTACCAACAATTGGCCCATTTGCATATTTCTAAGGTCTATTTTTGGGTCAATCAATACATCACTTAAATTCTGTCCAGTCCAGTAATTTCAGCTTCACCAGTTTTACTTAAAATTCCATTAAGGACAAACCATAGCTTCTTTTACCAAAATTCCAGCTCTCAAATTTACCGTACACATAGGGATAGTGTCATGCCAAAAATTAGCTAAATTGAATACTTCTAAGATCCCTTTTCAAGTCATACAATACGCCACATTATTCTGCCCTGTTCCAGTAAATTCCATTTTGTCACTATACTTACTACAAGTGTCCCAACTTAAGTTATTCTTCAAGAATGGCTTAAAAATCATCAACCACACTTCTTAGCATAAACTTGAAAGATTCTAATACATTTCCTTTACCCCACAAGTCACAATCTTTAACAAGAACAATATTTACCCACACATTGCATCCAACCGTCCCCCTTACATATGAAAGAAGAGAACTTTGCTACATTCAAGCATCATTTTCATATTTAAAAGGACAAAGAATCCATCTTTTGAAGGAATCTCATACATGCAAGCCATTTTCCTAAGGGATCCGAAATTTACATGCTACAAGCTTAACATTTTCATCTAAGATTTAATCTTAGTAATAACTAGACATTCAAACATATACTTTCACATACAAGTCAAGAGTAATTATAGTGTACTTGCCTTCTTAGGTCTTCGGCCTTGCTTTAATCTTTGTTGAACGGGAAATGTTTCCTTCCACCCTTTTCCTATCATACACGGTTGTAGGGGTAGGGATCCTTGTTAGCCATTATCTAATTGCACATATAACTTAGCTTGAGGCTTAGATGGTCTTACCAAAGTGATTCTTGGAGGTTGAGATGATTCTAACCCACCAAAAGCCAATCTTTCTTAGCACTTCAAAATTCTTCTCCTAGTGACTCCTTGAAGGTCACGGTTCCCACAAGAAAAGAGGATATCTTGTGAGCTTTACCATGCAAAACATAAAAATCCTCTTAAGGAGTTTAGAGTGTGCTCATCTAGACCAAGTTTGAACTTGGATGAGTCTTGAATCTTCTTGGCTCAAGTGGTCATGGTTCTTGAGGAAAAGAGAGGGAAAAAAAAAGGACTCTTGCTATTTAGTGATTCCTTAGGGTAAAGATGGTTTAAGAGGTTCCTTATTAAAGGAAGAAGGAAGAAGCCTCTTGATTAGGAGGGTGGCCGGCGGCTTCATTATGAGAGAAGGAGAAGATTCCTCATGTGTATGGACATCATTATGGTCCTCATTTAAGGCCTAATCATGGTTTATCTTTCTAGGGTTGCATGAAGAGTCTTGAAACTATTATTTGCTCAATAAGGCCTCATGGCCAAAAGTATAAGTGTGTGCACTTATACATATATGAGTTCTATTCTATTGCATTTTATCAATGATCGTCGCTTACCCCTTTTCCTATCTTAATTTACATATACTATACATATATGCGTGCGTAAAGTGTATTTCCAACTATTATCCTTTAAATACACTTTTCAGGGAACTAAAATCCCTTATGCCAATATCACATCATAGACCAAAATCTATATGTATAAATATGACGCATATATCTATGTATATATATATATATATGAATATATCATGTAACTATTCTTTCCACAAAATTGAAGTTGCTAGACCAAAAGTGACTAGGATTAATGATGAAGTTCTCTTGGCTCACCCCAAGAGGGTAGCCGGCGGTTAAGGGGTCTATCTCCAAGCTCATTTACTTCCTAATTTGCTTTGTCCCTTCTTATTTCTTAAGTTAGTTACTATTGTGGTTAAAAGAGTTACCATGGACTACCCATGGGTTTGAACCCGGTGGTTAGGATGTAATTAGTACCTCCATTATGCTTGAGTCACTTTTTAGCAGGTTTAATGAGAAAGCTACTAGGTAGTTGGAGGAAATATTCATAGTAAAATCTTGATCCCTAATTCTTCCCTCCATATGCTTCACGGTTTCTAAGAAAAGTTTTGAGGAGTTACATATCCTTATAATAACCTCACATTGTGACCACATCATGCATAGCTATTTTGTATTATTGCTTTAGCAGGAAATTAAGGTGTGTAGTTAGCCTTTGTAGCAAAAAGGTGGCCTCCTATTCATTACCTCTACCTGACGGCTTTAATGGGGAAAAAGGAGATACTTTTCCCCTTTTTACTTTCTAAATCTCATTTAGTAGGATACTAAATGCTAGAATAACTTCCCATGCTTTCTTTCGCCAATATTACAAAGGGTTTATTGCTTGTAATACAAGAAACCCCACCTTTATGTCCCCAATACTCTAGGCCGAGGGTTATGAGTAATATTGGGAGGGAAAGCTATCAATTCACATGCCTCATAGTTCACACTTGAGGGTAGTATACTATTTTCCTTTAATATTGAATAAACGTTAATAAAGCTTAAAATATTCTCCTTCAGAAATGTCGTTCTACTGCATCACTTCATACTAACCCCGGATACAATACTATTTTTGGTGGGGTACAACATATATGGCGACAAATTTGAAAATGGAAAGTCTCCTCCCCATTCCTTCTATATGCCATATATATATACATATATATATATGTATATATATATATATATGTAATATATATATCCATATTTTTCTAAAAACACACAATACGCATATATTTCGACATACCACCGACACGTCACATATATTACAAACGTCACACCACTATATACACCTCATATTTATGAGTATATTGAGGTCTTATATCATATGATATAAGTCATGGTGATGTCAGAATTATAATGACATGTTACAAGGTCATAAACCGAAAATTGTCGTATCGGTTGACTACCGAAACTTCTCCGACATGTCACGTACTTGCCATATAAAGATGGCCAGCCCATATACATAAAAAATGCTCAAAAATTTTCATGCTCACGTGTTAAAATGACCACTAAATCATGTCATATTGGTACATACAAATCACCCACAATTTAGGCTAGATTTGTGGAGAATTCAAATTCAATCTTCACTACTACACATGGGTGTTTTTACCTCAGCCATTTGAGCTAATTGTACATTTTATTTTATGTATATTATGTGTGACATAATATATGTTACATGTGCAAGAAGTTTGAAATTAATCGGAGAAAAATCGTGTAATCGACGAAAGTCGAAAATTCGGTTTTCTACGAACATACACACATGGTAGTTTTTGAGGATAGATGTAACATGTATCTAGACACATTTTAAACATTTTAGACATGTTAAAGTGTTCTATAAAATTCAAAATAGGTTTGATTATTATTTACTATATATGTGTGAATATTGTCCATTATTTGACAAAGCTTGCCAAAATAAAATTTCGGCACATGTGCAGCCTCTATACACACGCCTACTACATCTTTTTGGAACCAAGGTGGAGCTTATTTGGCTTTTCAATTGGTGGAGAATATGCCACACAAAGTTGGTGACATTGAAGAGGGTACCACAGAAGGAAAGAATTCAAATAGACATATGCTAAAAATTTAACCACATGCTACTATAGTGGGCGATTTTTGCTAGTTAATGATCCTCAATTTGTCTACCAAAATTCAAGGGATTGAAGTGTGAGGTTATGGTAATTGTTTGAATTGATTTTGATCACATGTTTTGTGAGTTTTTTGTAGAATTTACAGCTCACTAAAGGGTGTCAAGGTGGACCAATCAACAAGTGACAAGTAAGCAAGGTCAAGTCATCCTTCCAATCATATTGCACCAAGTAACTAAGATTGTGTCATCTTCTACACAAGGCAATCGTCCAAGGACATTAAAGACAATTCTCAAGGAAGGGAGAAAGCCCTAGGGGCGTCCAACATGTGATAAAAGGGAGAAGATAGTGCAAAACAAGGCCAAGCTACAATTCACATTCTCTCAAGTGCAAAAAGCTAGACTACTTTCTTCTTCTTCTTCTTCTCTCAAGTCTATTGTTCATATATTTTACATATTGTATAGGCTTTGAATATACCACCCATACACGTTCAATAGTTGTAAAAGGTTGATCAAGGTGTGATCAAACCTTCATTTGATCGGTGGTGGTGTTCGTGATCCGTTTGCTTGATTGTTTTGGTTGTAAAAGGATGAAGTTAGTGTTTAACTCCAGTCGCTCTTGTGGTAAAGTGTTTATGGTGTTTAGTGATAACCGATGAAGGTGTCCTCGAAGACTGGAGTAGGTTGTTTTAACCGAACCAGTATAAAATTCTTGGTGTCCTTACTTTTCAGCACTTTACTTTCAGTTTCCAGTTTTCTGCATCGTATTTGTTGCAACGGTAAAAATAGTAAACGATTTAAAAAAATCATAAAATTTTGCAGAAACATAACCACACGTCCTAATTTTCATTTGGCACAAATTTCACCACATTTAAATAAGTATAAGTCAATCAAACGTCAATAGATCTGAGACTAGTGCAATCTGAATTTCAGACTTTCAAAGGTTGAGAACATCAACGCATTTGACATAATTGCCAAAGGAATTTTGAAAACCTGTTTCAATCCTTTAAAGTACATATTCTAAGGGTCATACTATAAAAGTTTCAGATCATTTGGAGTTGTAAATTAATAGGAATAAATATTTCATTTCGGATCACAAGTTCTGGCATATTGACGCAATCTGTCTAAAAACGTTTTTTCAAAGTCTTATGCTTTGAATTTTTATCTGAACTTTTTATGACACAAACATAACATCTGAAAGTACTTTGTCACCAAATGTCATGATTTTTGGAGGTTTACCACTTCATCATTCAGTTAATTAAAATCAGGTCTGAAAACAGAATCTGTTTTCAGAAGTGGGTAGTTTGGTCCAAAAGTTTTTTAAAACCAATTTTCCGCACCTACTATTCAACCTCCCCCATTCTAGTGGTGCTATATAGGTCCTACAGGGGAGTGTAATGTTCGTTTTTTATTTAATTAGTTAAAACAAATAACTAATAGTTTAATTTGAAAAGGAAATAGGGATAAACATTAACTAAATTGAATTATAGATAAAATAGGAACATAAATTCTTAATTCAAGTAGGATACACCATTGAAAACTTATCATGTACCTATTACACTCTATGAGTACATGCACATCCAATCCCTAAACCCCATTCTCTTTTTTTGTTTTAGCCACAGCCGCCCCTCCCTTTTTATTTCCCCCCATATTGATGCCGCTAGCAGCAACACTAAAAGAAGAAAAAAATTTCAAAAACCCTAATCCGATTTCCCCCACCAAGCAAATTTCGGCCCTTATTTAAAAAAAAGTTTATTTCAACATCTTGCAACAATAGGTAGCCGAGAGACGGAAGAATGTACGCGTAGAAAATAATTCGCCAAACGAGGTAGGTTACCTTCCCCTCTTCTCGGATTGTCCGCACCTCGTGTGTGAATCATGCTTGCTTTGACTTTTAATATATTTTTGTTTTATTTTCATTTTGCTTTTATATATAAATGCATTCTTTTTTATGTTTGTATGATCGAGTATATGTATGTGTGTGAAAGGTGTTGATCGTATGTGTCGAAATAAATTTAAAAGGTTGAATCTTTATGCGATTAGGAGGAAACTTGCATGAATGGCCTTAGAAATAGGTCACATAGATCGGAAATCAGGTCGGAATCAAACTGGAAATCGCAAACTAGGTCGGGGTAGTGGCGCGTGCGCAACATGAGCGCATTTCAGGGGTGGCGCATGGGGCCCAAGAGCGCCCCTGACGTGTCCATTGTCGTTGTTTGTGTCGTATTATAATGAGTCAAATGCAACTGGTTTGAGGTAAATCGGAGTTAAAACGAATAAGTTATGAATTTTTTAAGAAAATTAAAATGTAAGAAATTAAATAAAAAATAAAAAAATGAAAGGAGGGCTGGCACCGCAGCAGGCTGCGTGTGCAGGCCTGGTCTGCCGCTACTGGGCTGGGCTGGATTGGTTTGTAGACCGAAAAATAAAAGAAAAAGGGCCTGAATACTGGGCGGGCCGCAGGCTGCTGTTTGGTTTGGGCCGCAGGCCAGGAAAAGAAATAGGGGGCCTGGTTTATTATTAAAAAAATATAAGAAAGCGTAAATTAATCAATATCATATTAATATTAATTATTAAGAAAGAAATTTAGTAATTTATTAAAATGAAATAAAATAAAATTAAAAAGGAAAAAAGTTACGCCAGCAGAAAAGAACAAAAATAAATAAATAATATATTAATAATAAACAAATAGATAAATAAGGAAAAAATATGTATTATTAATAAATAAATGCTAGAATAATGTAAGAAAAATATTTTTTGAATCGATAAAAATAATACTAATGAAATGGGGGTATTCCTACAAGTATATATGCAAGTGTATGGGCGCGGGTATATATATGAGTATAAATACACCGTAATAAAATGGGGGTATACATGTAAGTATATATGCACATGTATGGGTGCGGGTATATATAGGAGCATGGATGCGCCGGATCGTGGATTATGTGTGTGGAGCATTCATGGCACGTACATTTCATTGCATCCCTTTGGAACGCTGACTCCACGTTACGGAGCGATGTCCGCTGACTCCACGTTACGGAGCGATAACCGCTGACTCCATGTTACGGAGCGATGAGTAAGACCGGGGCCATGCATAGCATATCATTAAAAAGAAAGGAACATCTTGTGTGTGATAATGATGTTGTTGCGTGTGACACGATAGTGAGAAGGAACATGCATCATGAAGTTGCGCATTGCATCTGATTGGACGAGTGTGTGTTTATTTTATGTTCCGATTATTGTTGTTCTTTATTTATTTATATATTTGTTGTTATTTTCCGTACATGCTTATGTATTTTGTAAGTATGGTTCCTTTCTAAGAAAAGACAGGTAACCTACGGGTGATTTCCCAATCACTCACCCCCTACATATCCTTCCACAAGTGAGCCCGAGTTCGAATATATTTTCGTAGAGGACGAGTCTGACTGTACGAGCTGGGGCGAGTGAGCTTGGAGATACTTCTGTTGGGACATGACTTTATGGTTTTTGTATTTATTTCGTATAATTTTTTTAGTACTACATTTGACATATCGGGTTTCTTCAGCCTACTCTGATTTATTTTTATGGTGGGATTTTTTATGAATTGAATTTGGATTTTTATTTATCGTTTCTGCAGAAAATTTCTATGTTATTTCTGACGTGTAAGAAGTTTGAACGACGCCTTGTAGTTCTCGTAGTAGATTACGACAGATGCACTATTACCGATGCTAGTGTTCGGGAGCGCGGTGCTACAAGATGAGTGAGGCTTAATTCAGGGATGAAGAGGCTAAAAGGGGGTTGAAGACTTTACCTTGATGAAGTTGGAGTGGTGTGTCTTAACCTCCTATTGTCCCTTTCTTTCTTGAGCTTGATGCTATTCCTACGGGGGTGGCGAAGGCCACGGGTTTGGGGGTGATTAGGGATGATACAATTTTTTTTCTTAATACAAGGTCTGAAGGAATATAATTTTAGACCTTAGAAGTCACATACTTACATTACAACTTGAGGACTAGGCTTGATTGAGGTTCTCTTGCTATGCTTCCTTCTTAGGCCGAAAATGGAGAAGCTTGAAGGATCACCAAAAGTAAGTTATATATGATACCAACTTAAAGATGTAAGTTCTAACTTTGAATGGTTAACATACCTTGAAGAGAGTTGGTGGCTGGTGTCCTAGCCTTGAGCTTGGAATTCTTGCTAAGGGCCGAAAGTTGGAAGCTTGGGGAGGAAGATGGGAGATAGTTGGGGACGTGAGAGAGAGTGTCTAGGAAATTTGCTAATCATTTAAGGTGTTGTTTTGAGCTTAATTGGGATTAAAAGAAAGGAGGTTGGCTGGTTGAAGGGGTGGGAGGAAGACACAATGATTATTCCTTTGCATGCATGGAAGAGAGTAGTAAATAAAATGGGGCTAATTAAGAGTGTGGGTGACTTTTTAGGGTAGTTTTAAGAGGATGTAAGCTTTTGTCTCAAGATAACTAAGGGTTAGATTTCTCTAAAATTTTCAAAATATCTTGAAGGGTGTTGGAGGGAGGGTGGCTGGCCCCTTTGGAGTGTATTTTGGTCACTCTCCTTCCTTGGATGCCCTAATGCTATTTCATTTGTTTATTATTATTGTTACCTTAGAAAGGTTATTTAAAGAAACTGATTACTATAATATTCATGGCTTATAATTAATTTTTTTATCTAAATTGCTATTAAAATTTTCGTCTTTTATGCCAAATAAAGAAGATCACAATTATAATTGGGCTGTTACATCAAAATTAGTCATTACAACATAATTTTATTGCTACTAAAATTTCAGGAATTTTTAATATTTGTTTCCCACATTTTGAAATTGTTTTACGGTCAGGTGGGTTCAACAACTGCTTTTATTTCCTCCTCATGATAAGTGAGAAACGGCCATTTATGGGGTGATGACTATTACATTTCCTTGTTTGCGAATGCATGCTTGGTAGCACGACTCAGCCCGGGAGTGGGCTGCAGCATCAATCTCTGACATGGATCGATTGATGTATACATCAGTCTCTCAAGGAGAGACATCGGTCGATCTATGTTTGAAATGTCCAAAGTTGGAACCTTACTGTCCAACATCGATCTCTCAATTTGGGGACATCGACCGATCGACGTGACATCAGTCTCTATGGTTAGAGACATCGATGTAGTGAAGGTTCAAAGTTGAAACCTTATTGGAAGACATCGATATCTCAATGTCTAAGACATCGATCGATTGATGTATACATCAGCCTCTCTGGAGAGACATCGATCAATCGATGTACATAAGGAATAAAACTGAAACCTTATTGGAGGACACCGATCTCTCAGCTATGGGACATCGATCGATTGATGTGCACAACAGTCTCTCAAAGAAGAGACATCGATCGATCAATGTATGACAGGTTCAAAACTGAAACCTTACTGGAGGACATCAATCTCTCAATGCAGACACATCAATCGATAGATGTCATCCAGAATTCAAATTTCTAAGACCGTTGGAACAAAATCCAAGAGACACCCATGGTGTTTTCTCTTTCCAATCTTGCTCAAATTTCTTGTGGTCTTTTCAATAACATTAATTATGCTTCCTTCACTATTATATCTATGTCTAAGATTTTCTACGGTGGTTTTGGAGGATCAAATCAATCCATAGGTTGTCTAAAGGCCATTTGCACATTGTCAAGACTTGAGATTGACTTGAAGACTTCAGGGAGTCTTCAAAAACGTGGCTCACACCTCCTATAAATTGAATAAGCTCAAGGGCAATATACACTTTCATTCTCTTCAAGCTTCACATTTCATTGTTGTAAATTTCTCTCATTTGTGCAAACATGCTTAAAGCTTATTAAGCTCTTGTTGCTTGTTCTTCATTGTTGTAATTTGAGAGATTGTGAGTCTAAACAAGAGGAACCATACACGTGCACCTGCAATAAACACCACTAGAGGGGGGGTGAATAGTGGTTAGCGGAAATTACACTACAACCCTTTGTTAAAATCTCCTTTGAAAACAGAATCTGAGACCACATCAGATTCAGAACCCGTTTTTGAAAAATTCACAAATAATTATACACAACTTTAAAATTATGAAACTTTTCATAATTTAACTTCAATGAGTTAACAAGACTCTGTGCAAAAATCAGAAAAAAATAACATCGTTTGACCCTTCAAACAAATAAACAGATTCAGATGGTCAATCTGGACAGAATTGGACAGAATGTTGCTGATTTTGCAAAACGTATTTCTCTTTGAATATTCAACCAAAAAGATTGATCTTTATATCAAAACACTCCTTCAGATGTGTAGATGAAGTTTCCAAAAGGCCCTGACCTTAAACAATTCTTGAAAAACACAGAATTTAAGTTTTCTCAAAACTGGTCAGATTGCAGCCAGATTAGAGCAGTTATCTTGCAAAGACTGAAAGACTAACTTTCCCTTACTCAAATAAATTGATTCTTTTTGAAAATGAAATCTAACAGTCTGAAGTATAACTCCACCAAAAATCACGAATTTTGAAAATGTTTAGCTATTTTTTAAAATTGTGAGAAGTTGTGTGAAAATTGCAGTCAAAAACGGGCAGAAAACAGAAATAAAGAAACAAGAGAAGAACACCGAGGATTTATCCTGGTTCAGTCAACGTGACCGACTCCAGTCCCAAGGAGCACCGTTTCTTGGATTTTACTATGAAATGAACACCTTACAACAAGAGTCTAGCTTGATCCTTAGGTTATACACCAACCCTACTCAAGACTTGTATAATCACCTTCTAAGCAACACTTAGTTGCAACACCTCTAACACCTATTGATATAGCCTTATAAGAATGGCTAATCAATCTTACAAATGAAGCTCAAGAGGCTTGTAGCTCACCACAATACAACAAGAACGGTTTTGCTACAATGAATAAAACAACAACAACAAGAAGATGAAGATGAAAGCTAGACAATTCAACAAATGCTTGTGAGCTTCAAGTGTGTTTCATCTTCTTCACCATTGTCTCTATTTATAGTGTGAGATGAGCCTTGGAGATAAGATTGCACATGTGTCACCATCTTCATCATCAAGTCCAAGTGTCTTCACATCATTGGTTGGCTTTGTACACTTGGCAAAATAAAACACAATGATTGGTCTACCTTGGCAATGTCATGTTGGCCGATTTTTACACCTTGGCAAGTCATAATTATCCTTTGCAAAATGAAGATAATAAGAGGGATAGTGCCACAAGAATACCTCAACTTCTAGTCTTGAAAATAGGCATGTGGGATTTACCATTTCAAAACTCAAAAATTCAGCTCCAAATTGACCAAATAGCCGTTGGTCATCTTGCATTTTCCAACAAATTATTTTGATTTTTCTTAATAAAATAAGAAAGGATAATACCACCAAATTATCACCAACTTCAAGAACAATAAAAGGGCATGTGAGAGCACTTCGGGGACATGTCAATTCCTTGGAGATTGTTTAGTTTCTTGGTTCTGCAAGAAACAAAATAGTGTGTCACTTTCAACAGCGGAATCCGAATACATGTCGGTCGCCTCATGTTATGCCCAACTACTTTGGATGATAAACACCTTAAATGACTATAATGTCATGTTTGATAAAGTAGCTGTCTTATGTGACAACACTTCAGCGATGAGTATAGCACAAAATTCTGTTCGCCACAGTAGAATCAAGCACATTGAAGTGAGACATCACTTTATAAGGGATTGTGTTAAAAAATGATTGGTATGTATTGAATTCATTCCAACATATGATCAACTAGCGGATATTTTCACCAAATCCCTTCCTACCGAGACATTCCTGTCAATTAGAACAAGATTAGGAATGTAAAACAATGCTTAAAAGGTTAAAATTACAAATCTTAGGAAGTGGTATACATGGATCGATACACGTATTAAACTGAGAGATCCACGTATACATGGATCTCTGACTTCGACCGATCCATGTACATCGATTGAGGACATCGATCGATGACGTCGATCGATCAATGTCATCAATTACACCAATATAACTTCTGTCAAAAACGCGATTTCCCTCACTTCCAATTTACAAAAATCGATCGAACCCTTAAAAATCACAGCACCCTCTCCTCCAAAAATCATTCCACTCTTCAATTTCACTACATAATCTGGATTTCATCTTCCAAACACTTGATTCTTGCCTTCTATTTCCAAATTACTTCATCCTACACAAGAAATTCTTCTTTCTCATGCCCTAACTTTCTTCAAGATGTCAACAAGGAGCAATTGTTGAGAAAAAGAGTTTGAGTGATTCACAAAATGCATGATTTAAATAATGTGTGTTAAATAAATGCATGGCACAATTTATTACTTGACACGTTTTTGCAACAAACTTGCCTTATATACTTTATATATAATGTTGCCGTACTAAGAAGCCATGAAGCTTTAAAGCTTACATCAAATGGCAAACATTTGTTGTGTTTGAACTATTTTCCGGTACCACCATCAATGAACTAAACTAGGTCATTAAGTGAATTACTTAGTTAAATGAACTAAGTAGTTCATTAAATGGAGATATATTTTGAGAAGGCATGAAGTCAACAAACATGGAAATGGAAAGTCTCCTCTCATTACTCACCATACGTTTTTATATATATAAATTATATATATTCAGATTGTTTATAAAAAGGCACAATACACATATATTTCGACGTAGTACCGACATGTTATATATATTACGAACATACGTCAATGTCACACCACTATACTTACCTCATATTTATGAGTATATTCAGGTCTTATATCATATGATATAAGTCATGGTGATGACAAAATTATTACGACATGTTACATGGTTGTAAACCAAAAATTGTTGTATCGGGTGACTACCAAAACTTCGCCAACGTGTCACGTACTTGCCATATATAGATGGTCAGACCCTAAACTTCAAAAATGGCCACAAATTTCGTGGTTAACATGGTACACTCAGCCATAAAATCATTCCATGTTGGCACACACAAATCACCCCCAATTAAGGCCAAATTGTGGAGATTCTAAATTCAATTTTTAAATACATGGGGTGCCACTTTTAATCAGCCATTAGAGCTGAATATTCAAGTTATTTTATGTATATTATGTGTGACATAATATATATAACATGTGCAAAAAATTTTTATTTAATCGGAGAAAAATCGCGTAATCGACCAAAGTCGAAAATTTTGTTTTCTACGAACACAACACCTGGAACGTTTTTGGCATGACATGTAACATGTATCTAGACACTTTTTACATATTAAAATACATACTAAAGTGTTCTAGAATATTCAAATTAGGGCTGATTGGAATATACCATATGTGCATAATTATTGTGAACTATTTTTCAAAGTTTACAAAAATAAAATTCAGCACATGGTCAAGCCTTCATACACACCTAATGCAGCCTTGGTGGAGCTTATGTGAAGCTTAGTTGGCATCTCAATTGGTGAAGAATAAGCCACACAAGGTTAGTGACATAATGGAGGAAGCTACACAAGGTAATATTTTAAACCTTCTAGCAAATGTAACACATGCTGAAAATTCAGCATGTGAGACATTATGGTGGCCGAATTTTATGTCTTAATGGTGATCAATTTGCTTCTCAATATTCAAGGAATTGATGTGTAGTAATATGGTAACATTTCAAAGTCTTGAGAATATAGCACATGCTGAAAAATTCTGCATGTGAGACAATAGGATGGCCGAATTTTAGTCTTCAAGTGTGATGAAATTTGCTTCCAAATTTGAGGGGATTAATTGTATAATTTTTGGCAATGTTTTGAACTTAAATTTGGCACATGTTTTATGTTTTATTTTCATATTTTTACAGCCATTAAGTGATGACAAATCTCATCCAATGAAGGAGTGCCAAGTAAGCAAGGCAAAGACAATCATCCAATCAAGTTGTGCCAAGTAAGCAAGATGATGTCACATCTATACAAGGCATTCTTTTAAGGACTTAAAATAGAATTCTCAAGGTGAAGAAATGATCTAGGGGCGGCGGCAAAGTCTTGATAAAAGGAAGAGAAGAGAGCCACTCAAATGCAAGGCAAGTCTCATAATCTCACAATTGCAAAAAGTGTCTTCTACTCTCTTATTCTACATTTCTTTCTTCTCCTTCTCTCTCAAGCCTATTGTATCTATATTCAAACATATTGAATAAGATTTGTTCATACCACCATACACGCCTAATTGTTGTAAAAGGTTGATCAAGGTGTGATCAAACCTTTATCTGCTCGGTGGTGGTGTTCGTGATCATTGTGATTGCTTGTATCGTTTGTTAAGGGTTGGAGTTGGTGTGTAACTCCAGCAATCCTTTAGGTAAGGTGTTAATTTTGTTTAATGATAACCTAGGAAGGGGTCCTTGAAGACTTTAGTAGGTTGATTTAGCCGAACTAGTATAAAATTCCTTGTGTCCTTACCTTACTACACAGTACTTTCAGTTTCCAGCATTCTGCATCCATTTCGTCACAATCTTAAAAATAGCAAATGAATTTCATTAATTGTGCAATTTTGCAGAAACATAGCCACACCTCTTAAGTTTCATTGGCGCAAGTTTCAACCCATTTGGACAAGTATAAGTCAATCAAACGTTAATAGTTTTGAGACTAGTACAATCTGATTTTCAGACTTGCAAAGGTTGAGAACTTGAACATATTTGACATACTTCCCAAAGGAAACTGTTGAGAAAAAGGGGTTTGAGTGATTTCAAAATACATTATTTAAATAACGTATATGAAAGAAATGCATGACATATTTCATGACATGACACGTACTTGCCATAAAACTTGCCTTATATAGATCATATATAATGTTGTCATACTAACGAGCCATGAAGCTTTAAAGCTTACATCAAATGGCAAGCATTTGTTGTGTTTAAACTATTTTCAGGCGCCACTATTAATGAACTAAACTAGTTCATTAAGTGAAGTACTTAGTTAATTAAACTAAGTAGTTCATTAAAGGAAGCCATATTTGGAAAAGGCACAAAGGGAACAAGTTGAAAAAAAGAAAAGTTACCCACCCTCATATCACACGCCATTTTCACCATATATATATTCAGAGTTTTTTTAAGAAAGGCACATACACATATATTCCTACGTACTACCGACACGTTATATAGTTTACGTATGTTAACGTCACACCATTATACTTAACGCATATTTGTGAGTATATTCAGGTCTTATATCATATGATATAAGTCATGATGATGACAAATTTATTACGACACGTTAAAAGGTTCTAAATCGAAAATTGTCGTATCGGACGAATACCGAAACTTCGCCAACGTGTCACGTACTTGCCATAAATAGATGGCCAGCCCACACACTTCAAAAATGGCCGTGGCTTACATGGTATGTGCAGCCATAAAATCATTTCATGTTGGCACACACAAATCACCATCAATTAAGGCCAAATTGTGGAGATTCCGATTTCAATTTTGTCACATGGTTAGGCGCCACTTTAATCAGCCTTATGAGCTGAATATTAAAGTTTAATTTATGTATATTATGTGTAACATAATATATATAACATGTGCAAAAAGTTAGAATTTAATTAGAGAAAAATCGAGTAATCGATAAACGTCGAAAATTCGGTTTTCTACGTACATGAGACATGGAACATTTTTGGCATGGCATATAACATGTATCTAGATACTTTTTACATATTTCATACATCTCAAAGTGTTCTAGAAAATTCAATTAAGGGCTGATTGGAATATACCATGTGTGTATAATTAAATGTGCACTATTTTACAAAGTTTGCAAAAACAAAATTTCAGCACATGCACAATCATTTCACACGCCTAAATCAGATATGTTGGAGCTTATGTGGAGCTTTATTGGCATCTTGGTTGACCAAGAATGAAGCTTACAATATTGATGACATAAAGGAAGGAGCTATACAAGGTAACATTTCAAACTTATTTCACATTTGTAACACATGCTGAAAATTTCAGCATGTGCATATGACTGGCCGATTTTATCATCATTATGAGGCATATTTTACTTCTTGAATTAAGTGAATTAATTGGGAGATTGTATGGAAGTATTTTGAATAAGTTATGGAATTAAAATGGTGATATCTTTGAATATCACACATGCTGAAAATTTCAGCATTTGTGGGAATGTATATGGCCGAATTCTAGGCTGCATGTGTGACAAATTTTATTCCAAAATTGATGAAAATATTGTGTACTAAATGGTGATTGAATTATTCTTTAATTTCAAGGATTAAATCAATGTAAAATTGACAATATTTTGAATAAAAGGTGAATGTTACACATGCTGAAATTTGAGCATGTTCAAGAGACTTGATGGCCGAATTTTTAATGGAAAAATGGAGTTATTTGACTTGCTAGTTGTATGGGATAATTATGTGACATATGGTAAGATGTTTATGGCTAATTGGCACATGCTTTTTGAGGATAATTTCAGATTTATCTAGTCATCAAGTGATGACAACATCCAACCAATCAATGAGTGTCAAGTAAGCAAGAGCTAATGATCATCCAATGAGGAGATGCCAAGTAAGCAAAGACATGTCACAATGATGCATACACTCTTCCAAGGACTTAGAAGATAATTTTCAAGAGGAGGAGGATGCTATAGGGGGGCGGCCACAATGTTAAAAAGGAAGGAAGAGAGCAAAACAAAAACAAGAACAAGTCTTGCAATTTAAAAGATCAAAAACGTGTTCTAGCCTTCTCTTCTACACTCTCTTTCTTTCTTCTCTCTAAAAGCATATTGTACTTACATTCATATACTTGAATAGGCTTAATATAGTCCACCACATATTCTTTATCATTGTAAAAGATTGATCAAGGTGTGATCAATCTTGCACTTGCAAGGTGGTGGTGTTCGTGACAATTGTATCCTCATACAATGTTTGTAAAGGGTTGGAGTTGGTGTGTAACTCCATCAACCCTGTGCTAAGGTGTTATTTTGTGTTGTGTGATTAGTGCTAACCGAGGAAGGTGTCCTCGAAGACTGGAGTAGGTTCCTTATAACTGAACCAGTATAAAATTCCTGGTGTAATTTACTTTCAGTACTTACTTTCAGTTTCAGCACTGTTTATCATTTTAATCACGTTTGTAAAAATAGTAAACGATTTTAAAAAATCACGAAACTTTCCAGAATCATAGGCACATGTTTTAAGGTTCTTTTGGCGCAAGTTTCAACCCTTTTGGATAAGTCATTCAAATGTCCAAAGTTCTGAGACTAGTGCAGTCTGATTTTTAGGCTTGCAAAGGTTGAGACTTTGATCATATTTGACTAACTTACCAAAAGAATTTTTCAAAACTGTTTCAACCCATTTAAATACAACTAATAAGGAGTTAGTCATTAAAGTTTCAGAGCATTTGGAGTTAAGGACAAATAGGAATTAATTTTTCAAAACAGACTACCAGTTCTGGCAGATTTGAGTAATCTAACCAGCAACGATTTTTAAAGGGGCTAGAGGTTGAATTTTGATCTGAAATTTTTAGGAGATACTCAAAACATCTGAGGCTAAGTTCTCTCCAAATTTCAGAATTTTTGAAGAACTGCAACCTTGTTTTCAAAACGTTTTAAAACTATTCCTGAAAACAGAAACTGTTTTCAGAAGTTGGGTTTTTGGTTTAAAACTATTTTAAAAAACTACATTTTCCGCACCCACTATTCAACCCCCCCCCCCCTTCTAGTGGTGCCTTCCAGATCCTACAGAAACTTTCAAAACTGTTTCAACTCATTAAAATAAATACCTTAAGGGGTTTTTCATTAAAGTTTCAGAACATTTGGAGTTTCGTATTAATCAGAATAAATGTTTCAAATCAGAATACTGTTTCTGGTGGATTTGCGCAATCTTACCACAAACAATTTTTTAACGGGTTACAGGTTGAATTTTGATCTGAAATTTTTAGGGGATACTCAAAACATCTAAGAGTAGAAGCTCTCCAAATGTCAGAATTTTTGAAGGCATGTAACCTAGTCTTTCAAACGTTTCAAAACAGGATCTGAAAACAGAAACTGTTTTTAGAGGTTGGGTTTTTGGGTCAAAATATTTTAAAAACCAAATTTTCTGCACCCACTATTCAACCCTCCCCCTTCTGGGGGTGCCTTACAAGTCTTACAAGTGGTATCAGAGCACATGCACACTCACAACAAGGAGATCTAACGATCTTAGTGAGATGGCAACCACTAGCTACAAAACCGTGCAAGAAGGAATGTCAACCGTAAGGCCTCCTCTTTTTGATGGTGAGTCCTTTATCTAATGGAAACTTAGAATGAAACTCTTTCTTATAGCTATTGATATTGATTTGTGGGTATTATAGAAGACGGTCCATTCCATCTAAGTTATCTACTGTTGATAGTGTCACAATAGAGGTTATAAAAACGAAACAAGAATACACTAGTGATGATAAAAAGAAGTTGAGTATGAATGCTAAAGCCATGCAACTACTTTTAAATGGGCTAAGCAAAAGTGAATCTAGTTACGTATCTAATTGCTCTAGTGCTTAAGAGATATGGAGAATTCTTGAGATGAAACATGAAGGGACTAGCCAAGTAAAGGAGTCTAAGATTAATATGCTTGTGTCCACACTTGAGTCCTTCAAATTATTGCCAAATGAGTCTATAGTTGATATGGATTTACGATTGACTAACATCTATAATTCTCTTGAGTCTCTTGGCAAATCTTTCTCTACGCAGGAAAAGTTCCAAAAGGTATTAAGAAGTCTTCCATCCGAATGGGACCCTAAAGTCACAGCAATTGAGGAGAGTAAAGAAACGAAATCAATAAAAATGGAGGAACTAATCGGATCGCTAAAGGTATACGAAAACAAACTCACTTTAAGAAATTCTGAATCTACTTCGAAGCAAGATAAGGGTATAGCGTTTAAATCAAATGAATATGTCTCTACTTCTTATGATCGCATAGATGATAGTGACCCAGATTCCGATGATGAAGACTTAATCACAATGGCTAAAAGATTAAGAAAGATCTTGAGAATGTCAATTAAAAACAGACACAAGCCTACTTCATCTAAGAACCATAGAAATAAAAATAATGAGGAAATAAAGTGTAAATGTTAGTCAAGCATAGATTCATATCGACAATAGACTCATTTGGCAATAACTTAAAAGACTCGAGTGTAGACATAGGCATATTAATCTTGGACTCCTTTACTTGGCTAGTCCCTTCGTGTTTCATCTCAAGAATTCTCCACATTTCTTGAGCACTAGAGCAATTAGACACATAGCTAGATTCACTTTTACTTAGCCCGTTTAAAAGTAATTGCATGGCTCTAGCATTCATGCTTAGTCTCTTTTTGTCAGCACTAGTATACTCTTGTTTTGGCTTAACGACCTCTAGTGTGACTCCATCTACAGTAGATAATTTTGAAGGAACAAATAGACCGCCCTCTATGATGGACCATAGATCAATATCAATAGCCATAAGAAAAAGTTTCATTCTTAACTTCCATTGAATAAAGGACTCACCATCAAAAAGAGGAGGCCTTTGACTAGACATACCTTCCTGCCCGGTTTTGAAGCTAGTGGTTGCCATCTCACTTAGATCGTTGGATCTTCTGGTTGTGAGTGTGCCTGCGCTCTGATACCACTTGTAGGACCTTCAAGGCACCACTAGAAGGGGGGGGGGGTTGAATAGTGGGTGCAGAAAATTTGGTTGTTAACATTTTTTTAATCCAAAAACCCAACTTCTGAAAACAATTTCTATTTTTAGGACCTGTTTCGTGACGTTTGAAAAACTAGGTTACAGGTCTTCAAAAATTATGAAATTTGGTGAGATCTTAGTCTCAGATGTTCTGAGTATCTCCTAAAAATTTCAGATGAAAATTCAACCTTTAACCCTTTTAAAAATCATTGGTGGTCAGATTGCGCAAATCTGCCAGAAACGGTAGTCTGACTTGAAAACTTTATTCTGATTAAATGGTGGCTCCAAATTGTCTGAAAATTTAATTACAAACCCCTTACTATGTGTATAGAATTGGGTTGGAACAGTTTTGAAAATTGCCTTTGGGAATTTAGTCAAATACGTTTAAAGTCTCAACCTTTGAGAGTCTGAAAATCAGACTGCACTAGTCTCAGAACTATGGACGTTTGAATGACTTATACTTGTCCAAATGAATTGAAACTTGCGCCAAATGAAACTTAAAACTTGTGGCTATGTTTCTGGAAAGTCTCATGATTTTTGAAATTCGTTTAATATTTTTAGGATCGCGATGAAAATAATGCACTGTGCTGGAAACTGAAAGTAAGTGCTGAAAAGTAAAGAATACAAGGAATTTTATACTGGTTTGGTTAAATCAACCTACTCCAGTCTTCGAGGACACCTTCTTCGGTTATCACTAATCCCAAAACAACAAACAACACCTTAACGCACAGGGTTGATGTATTTATACACCAACTCCAACCCTTTACAAACCTTACAAAGAATCACAATGATCACGAACAACACCACCGAGCGGATGAAAGATTGATCACACCTTGATCAATCTCTTACAACAATATAGCGTGTATGGTGGTTTATATGATGCCTATACAATATGTATGAATATGGATACAATAGGCTTTGAGAGATAAGAAGAAAGAAAGGTAGAAGAAGAAAGTCTTGAAAATGTTTTTCACTTTTGCACTTGTGAGACTTGTCATGTCTTTGATTTGCTCTTCTTCACTCCTTTTATCACATGTGGCTGCCCCTTTATTTTCTTTTCTTCCACTTGGAAATTATCTTTAAGTCCTTGGAAGAATGTCTTGCATCATTGTGACATTCACTTGCTTACTTGGCAACACTTCATTGGATGATCATATTGGCCTTGCTTACTTGGCACTCATTGATTGGATGAGACTTGTCATCATTTAATGACTATATAAATCTGAAAATATCACTTAAAAAATGTGTCAATTAGTGGTTAAAATGTTGCCATAAGTCACATAATTACTTCCCAAAAATTTGCAAGACAAATTATCTCTATTAACATCCATAAACTCGGCCACCTTGATTTCTTCACATGCTGAAATTTTCAGCATGTGCACTATCCAAGACACATTCAAATTATTGCCATGATGGTATTAGATTAATCTCTTGAAAATGAAGAATAAAATTTGTTAAATTTTAAGACCAATTTTTGGCCACATTCATTCAACACATGCTAAAATTTTCAGCATGTGCACTATTCAAAATATTTCCATTTTATCATCCAATCAATCCATTTAATTTAAAGAAGTAAATATGGCACAATTTAGATGCAATTTTTGGCCAGTTCAAATTACACATGCTGAATTTTCAGCATGTGTCACAAATGTGACATAGTTTGAAACATTACCTTGTGTAGCTCCCTCCTTTATGTCACTACCTTGTATACTTCATTCTTGGCCAATCAAGATGCCAACTAGGCTCCACATATGCTCCATCAAAGCTGATCTAGGCATGTGACAATGGTTGCACATGTGCTGAATTTTATTTTTGCAAACTTTATAAAATAGTGTACAATAATTATACACATATGGCATATTACAATCAGCCCTAAATTGATTTTTCTAGAACACTTTAGAATGTATTGAATATGTAAAAAGTGTATAGATACATGTTATATGTCATGCCCAAAACATTCCATGTGTCGTGTTCCTAGAAAACCGAATTTTCAACTTTTGTCGATTTCGCGATTTTTCTCCGATTGAATTCAAACTTTTTGCACATGTTATATATATTATGTCACACATAATATACATAGAATAACTTGAATATTCAGCTCTCAAGGCTGAAGTAAAGTGGCGTCCCATGTGCTTAAAAAGTTGAATTTGAAATCTCCAAAATTTGCCTTAATTGGGGGTGATTTGTGTGTGCCAACATGGAATGATTTTATGGCTAAAGATACCATGTAAGCCACGAAATTTGGGGCCATTTTTGAAGTCTACACTGGAAAACTTGGACACTTGTCATATTATTGCCCCAACAAGGAAAAACAAACTAACAAACACCTTGACAAGGATCGGATCAAAACTAGACTCGTCTCAGAACCTAAACAAAGGAGAAGAGCCTTCAAAGCCTCCACTTGGAGTGATTCATCCGACTCTGAGACTGATGATATGGAAGAACAAGCGGCACAAGTATGCTTTACATCTAAGGCATCAAAAGAGGTATCTTCTTACTCTGATTTTGATTCTGAACCTTCTTATGATGATTTGTTTAGTCAATATTTAGAATTTCATAAATTCACAAAGACTCTCGCAAAAGAAAAGAAACGGTTGATTGCAGACAAGAAGTTGTTAGAATCATCTAACACAAGCCTTGTTGCTTAATTAAACGATTCAAATGAAGAGTCGTCCAGCATAATTAACGCATTAAAATCAGAGGGCACATCATTAACAACACAAAACCATGAAATGAAATCCGAGATTTCAAATTTGAAATCAAGGAACACGGATTTAGAGAAAATGGTGAAACAATTTGACACGGGAACAAACATGCTAGATCGCATCATTTCTTCACAAAAGCATGATAGTGACAAAATCAGACTAGGATACGTGTCACTAAACAAACCAACCAAATTCATTCCATCTAAGAAAATAGATGCATCTAAGACATATGTGGCGCCTAAGAAGACGCCTAGACCTCCCCCTTTGACATCTCATCGTGCTTCAGCTCAATATTATACAAGATAAAATTTTGTGCCGTACAAATATGAAAAGAAACCATTAATGCATACACGGCATTCATTTACCATAAGTGCATCTAGATCACAAACCATGCACACCAACATAAGAACATATCTAAAACAAAGAGCATACTATGTGCATGATAGGATTCTCGGCCAAAGGACAAACATATACCCACATAACGTCTATTATGTTGCCTCTTCATCTCCTTTATTACCTTTTGGAAGACCTAGAAAGGCACCCAAATTTGGGTACCAAAAAGGGACATTTGCAAAGGGTTAAATAAATAATCCTTAAGAACGTACTTTTGATATTATTACACAATACACTTGAAATGCATGACTTTTGTTGTTATACTAATTGCTATTTCTTTCTTACATGCACTTTTGATTTTATTTCCAACATAAAGGGGGAGAGAGTGCATGATTTAAGGGGGAGCGAGAGTGATTGATTACAAAAATCAAGGGGGAGAGAATTCAAAATTCGAAATTTGAAATTCGAAATTTGAATTTTTGCACGATTGGAGGGGGAACGATTAAATTTAAATCATGAACTAAGATTATTATGTAAATCATCAAAAGGGGGAGATTGTTGAGAAAAAGAGTTTGAATGATTCGCAAAATGCATGATTTAAATAACGTGTGTTAAATAAATGAATGGCACAATTTATTACTTGACATGTTTTTGCGACAAACTTGCCTTATATACTTTATATATAATGTTTCCATACTAGCAAGCCATGAAGCTTTAAAGATTACATCAAATGGCAAACATTTGTTGTGTTAGAACTATTTTCCGGTGCCATCATCAATGAACTAAACTCGTTCATTAACTGAAGTACTTAGTTAAATGAACTAAGTAATTCATTAAATGGAGATATATTTGGAGAAGGCATGAAGTCAACAAACATGGAAATGGAAAGTCTCCTCTCATTACTCACCACACGTTTTTATATATATAAATAATATATATTAAGATTTTTTATAAAAAGACACAAAACACATATATTCCGATGTACGACCGACACGTTACATATATTACAAACGTACGTCAACGTCACACCACTATACTTACCTCATATTTATGAGTATATTCAGGTCTTATATCATATGATATAAGTCATGGTGATGAAAAAATTATTACGACATTTACAAGGTTGTAAACCAAAAATTGTCCTATCGGATGACTACCGAAACTTCGCCAACGTGTCACGTACTTGCCATATATAGATGGCCAGCCCTACACTTCAAAAATGGCCACAATTTTTGTGGCTAACATGGTACACTAAGCCATAAAATCATTCCATGTTGGCACACACAAATCAACCCCAATTAAGGCTAAATTGTGGAGATTCCAAATTCCAATTTTTAAGCACATGGGGCGCCACTTTTAATCAGCCATTAGAGCTGAATATTCAAGTTATTTTATGTATATTATGTGTGGCATAAAATATATAACATGTGCAAAAAGTTTGAATTTAATCGGAGAAAAATCGCGTAATCGACAAAAGTCGAAAATTCGGTTTTCTACGAACACAACACATGGAACATTTTTGGCATGGCATGTAACATGTATCTAGACACTTTTTACATATTCAATATAATATTCAAATTAGGGCTGATTGGAATATACCATATTTGTATAATTATGGTGCACTATTTTACAAAGTTTATAAAAATGAAATTCAGCACATGGTCAAGCCTTCATACACGCCTTATGCAGAGGCAAGTATACTCTAGCCAATCTTGCCTTATTTGTGAAGTGCATGCTTGAATGACTAGACATTTTTAAGTTATGAATCTTAGTTGAAGATTCTAAGAACAAGACATGAACTTAGTTGATGTAAAGAAAAGTGTTAGTATGAGAAGTGACATGTTCTAAGTGTAAATGGCAAGACTGTTGGTATGAGTAATGTGTAATCTAAAATGAGTTATGAGACTTGAAATAACTATGTTTAAATGTGTATTTGATGTATAATAAGTCATCTTAATAAATGAAGTTGGTTGAAGAATGCTTGAACAATAAAAAGGTGAAGAAGTGCTGAAACTACTGGAGCTGGCAGATTTGTGTTGCTGATTGTGTGACTTGAGAACGAACCTTAGAAGTGTGCTATTAAGCTAAATTTTTACATGACACTATCCCAGTGTGTGGAGTACAAGTGAGAGTTGGAATTGCAGTAAAAGGAGCTACGGTTTATTTTTAATAAATCTTTTCGTAAAACTGCTCAAGAAGAAATTACTGGAACTGGGCAGAACAGTATGACATATTGCATGACCTGAAAATGAATCTTAGGAGTATTCAAATTGGCTAATTTTTGGTGTGATGTTAGCCTCATATGTATGTGAAATGTGTGAGT
Organism: Eustoma russellianum; assembly: GCA_036186865.1. NCBI lineage: Eukaryota > Viridiplantae > Streptophyta > Magnoliopsida > Gentianales > Gentianaceae > Eustoma > Eustoma russellianum. Next base: position 30,337,952 of record AP025056.1, read on the forward strand.
TGGAATTTCAATAAAAGGAGTTGTGGTTTGTCCTTAATGAAGTTTTTAGTAAGAAGTGGTCAAACAGAAATACTGGAACGGGACAGATTTATGTGTTATGTTGAACGACCTGAACATGAATCTTAGGAGTGTTCCAATTGGCTAATTTTTGGTATGGTGATATCCTTATTTGTATATGAAATGTGAGAGGTGGAATTTTGATAAAAGGAGTTGTGAATTATTATTAATGAAAGTTTTGGTGAAACTGCTCAAACAGAGTTGCTGGAACAGGACAGTTTTGAATAGTATGTGGTGTTGCTTGAAAATGAACCTTAGGAATGTGCAAATGAGCTGATTTTTTGACATGATGATATTTTGATGCGTGTATGACATCTGTGAGTTAGAATTTTGGTAAAAGGAGTTGTGGTTTGGTCACAATTCAATTCGTGATATAACTGCTCATTCCAGGTTCTGCATGTACCCATTTTGGGAAAGTAACTAGATGACCCCCCTTGACTTATTGGATTGCCTTGGAAGTTTTATGGTAACTACTTAAGGCATAGAGGTACATGTTCATGTAAAGAAACCAGAATGAAACCACCATTTTGATAGTTAACAACTGAGTTGAAGTTAGTAGTACAAAACTGGAAATAGGACAGTTTAATGTCTTAAGTTGTAAGGCTTCGATCTTGATCATTTAGGCTTGAATGTGAGGTTTAGCCTTATGAATACTGTTCCTTGGTGAATTAGCTATGTTTTCCAGGTGATGGATCAAAATGAATAAAGTTTTATGACCCATGAAACTGAGGTAAGGCGGTACTGCCCTGCTGATTTCAGCAGTACCTTTGATGATAGTAGGATGTTTTGAGGTAGTTAGACATTTCGGAATGTTACGAAATTTTAATAGCATGTGTCTAAGCCTTCATTATGCATATGTATGGCATGGGTATATGAATATGAGCACGAATTGAGGAGCACGAGGCTGTATGAACAGAATGTGATTGCTGGACAGTTTTTCCAGTTAAAAAAAACAAGTCCGTGCATGCATGATTATGATGCATTTGTTCACGAGTTGCATAATGCATGTCATACATTGCATCATCGTCACGTACATGATTTACAGCATGATTTTTATGTGAAATAAAGATGAAAAGTGTTTTCAAAAGATGATTTTTGAAAAGAATGATTCCCCACTGGTACCGTGTGTGAGTATGAGCTTGGCCAGCATGAACCCACCAGATCAGGGTTAAGTGATCTGATACGAGGCCGTGCGGGTCCGGACATAATAGACCCGACAAAGACAAGATGACGTACCGTCTTAGATCCGGGACATAGATCTGAACACGAGAATATGAGGCCGTGCGGGTCCGGATATAATTGTCCCGTCCAGACGAGATGACGTACCGCCTCAGATCCGGGGCATAGATCTGAACACTCTATTATTTTACGACGATGATGATGATGATTTGAAGAAAAGCATGAAAAGCCATGTTCTCATTTTTATCATGATGCATCACATGTACATATGCATGCATGTCATGTTTCATGAGTCATTGTGTAGTAACGCATGACAATTAGACTAAGTTGTCATGACCTCATAGAACCTAAGTGTGACTTCCTTGAGTGATGATCCTTGTTATGTAACGAATGGATGTGAGTTACAGTCATTACTGTTATATTCTGCATTAAGAGACGATCTTTGGTTAGGTTATGATTTTCCCACATTAAGTGACGATCCCTATCGAGTATTGGATGCAGGGCATTATGTGCTACTTTTGCATATTCATACGCATTGCATATGGTCAAGAGCATGATGTTAAGTCTATTTGCACTAGGTTGTGTTATTACTTGCTTCGTGACTAAGTTATGATTTTATTGCCTTAACGGCTATTGATTGAAGGGATGAGATGCTAGCCAAATGCTAGAGGTATTATTACTTAGGTAATAATCCTCCTATCTCTCGTTACCTAATTTATGATTTCACTACTGTTGATACGTAAGCTATGATCTTATTCAGGACATTTAGGACAAGTTGTTATGAATTGGTAACTCCTAGCTTATGATCTTTATTGGGTGATGACCTTTTCTATGTCATGATCTTCATTAAGTGATGATTCTTTCATAAGTGATGATCTCTGTTAAGTTTCAATCTCTGTTAAGCGATGACCTTGGATATACCTTGTGTTGACTTCTTACGGGTGTTTAATGGAAGGTCAGGTATGTTCTAAACCAAATTTTGGGGTTTGGTTCTTGTGTATACTTTCCATTTAATGCATGATTGTTTATGGTGTACTTGCTGGTGACTTTGTCACTCACCCCCCTATTTTTCTTCCCAGAGGCTGCAGGGAACAAGGTAGAATGGATTGAGGATGGACCTAGAGCCCCTACCCGTGAGTGCAGCAAAGGATGGGCAGATTAGGAGACGTGACTTGACGATTATGACTGATGACTGATTATGTAGTTGTGATGGGAAACATCTACTTTTGAGAATTTTGATACTTTGATTTGGGTTGTAAAACAAAGAATGATCTAGTGGATGTTTTTAATTTAAAGTTTTAAATTCTGCCACGGTTTCGCATACTTATCTGCGTGTAAGCGCGAAAATCCATGCATTATACCATGGATCATGATACGTATGAGACGACGCCTAGTACTCTCCTTAGTGAAGTACGGCGGGTGCACCGACTCTGGCGGGGCCAGGGTGCGGGCCGGCACACCAACTAAGCTCCACATAGGCTCCATCAAGGCTGCAAATGGCGTGTAAGAAGTCTTGCACATGTGCTGAATTTCATTTTGGTAAACTTTGTAAAATGATGCACAATAATTACACGTATATGGTAAATTCCAATCAGCCCTAATTTGAATTTTCTAGAACACTTTAACATGTCTTGAAAGTATAAAAAGTGTCTAGATACATGTTACAAGTCATGACAAAAATGTTCCATGTGTTATGTTCATAGAAAACCGAATTTTCGACTTTCGTTGATTACGCGATTTTTCTCTGATTAAATTCAAACTTTTTGCACATGTCATATATATTATGTCACACATAATATGCATAAAATAAATTAGATATCCAGCTCTAATAGCTGACTTAAAGAGGCACCCCATGTGCCTTAAAACTTTGAATTTGAAATCTCCACAATTTGGCCTAAATTCTGGGTGATTTGTGTGTGCCAACATGGAATGATTTCATGGCTGATTTGAACATGTGAGCCACGAAATTTTTGGCTATGTTTGGAGTATACGGGCTGGCTATCTTTGTATGTCAAGTACGTGACACGTTGGCGAAGTTTCGGTAGTCACCCGATACGACAGTTTTCAGTTTATAACCTTGTAACATGTCGTTATAAGTTTGTCATCACCATGACTTATATCATATGATATAAGATCTGAATATACACATAAATATGAGGTGTATATAGTGGTGTGACGTTGACATACGTATGTAATATATGTAACGTGTCAGTAGTACGTCAGAATATATGTGTATTGTGCCATTTTAGCAAAAAATAAATATATATATATAATATGTATAAATGGCGTGTAAATGGAATGAATGAGGAGACTTTCCATTTTTCAATTTTTTTCCATCAAACCTTCTCCAAATATATCTCAATTTAATGAACTAGTTAGTTCATTAACTTAAGTATTTCACTTAATGAACTAGTTTAGTTCATTAATGGTGGCAACTGAAAATAGTTCAAAGACAACAAATGTTTTCCATATGATGTAAGCTTTAATGCTTCATGGCTTGTTAGTACGGCAACAATATATATAAACATATGAAGCACATATATCACAAAAACGTGTCACATAAAACTATTGTCATGCATTTCGTAAACTCGTACTATTTAAATCATACATTTGTAAATCACTCAAACTCTTTTTCTCATCAGAAGAGAGGATTATTTGATTTCTTGGCAAGTGTAAGACATGTGGTATAATAGAAGCTTTTTGTGTTGAAGAAATGATAACTTCTTGGTTAAAGAATAAAAAGATCATACTCTTTCTCTTTTGTTCAAAGGTGGCCGAGTAACATGTGGTTTCTTGAGGAGGAAAATTTTTCATCATGCCACTTTGGATGCGTTAGGGAGTAGGCTTGATGATTGTATAACATGGAGTGTAAGAAAAGAAAAATCTTCTCTCTTCTTCGGAGTTGTTCGGCCGGCCTAAAGGAAATAGGAAGAGAGGGTGGCTTGACTTGTTGAGTGTATAAGAAGTGTGGAAGAAAGGTGTAAGAAGTGTGGAAGCTGTTAGGTAGAAGAAACAATGACTTCCTTGGTTGAAGAATACAAAAATTTCCTCTTCCTAATTGCTTAGTGGGGGAGGCCAAGAGGGGTTGGGAGTAGGTAGAATAGGACAAGGTTTCATCATTTGGTTCTTACACAAATTTCAACACTTGGCCTTTTGTTGGGGCATTATTTTAACCACAATTTCTTTTTCTTTTTCCTCCCATGTGGCTGGTCATAATGAAGGCTTTGGTGAAGTGGTTGAGTAAAAAAGGTAAGTCATATGACAAGTTGTAGGGTAATAATGGGTTTTCATGCATGCAACTTATGACAAGTTGTAAGGATTTTTCTTTCTTCTTTCCTAGGGCTTTGGCCAATTTTTCTTGTATGATTGGGGAGTTGTTTGTCTTTTCTCTCATTCTATCTGTAAGAGGGTAATAATTTTATTATGTCTACTTTCTTTTTCTTTTATTTAATGAGTCTAAATACTTTGGTCATGCCTTTTTCTTTTTGATTTAAATTATTCTAGTAACATAAGTTGTTACTTACTATCTTATATAATTTTCTTATGAAATGTTTGTTACCGATTTTAGGCGTATACCGATATGTTGATTATATTTCCAAGCATTACTAACCCGGGTATACTATCTTAGTTTATTTTTATATTATCAGTCACTAATAAAATTAAGAAAGTAACAGTATGGATAGGTTATATCGTTGAACATCCTAATAAACTCTTATTAAAATTTTTATCCGACTGTCATTCCTATCTATATTCAACTTCTATTCTCTTTCTTATTATATTATTTCCTTTATTCTTTTTCCTACTGACTGAAGATGCGGGTCGTAACAGCAATAACACTGTTAAATAGAGTGGATGTTCTAGGCACCATTGTGAATGGCGCATTAGGCAGCGCCATTAGCAATGGCACCTTAGAGCATGACGGTTTTTAGATATTTTTTAAACAGTTTTCGACTGTTAAAAGCTGTTTTGCTCCAAAATACTATTCACAATGGCGCCTTAGATGTGTCTCTTAGACGTCATTAGCAATGGCGTCTTAGAGCGTCTTAGACGTCATTCACAAATGCATATTACGTGTTTTTAGGATTTCTCCGAAACGTACCCTAGTTGTAAAATAATTTATTAAAACAATAATAATTTTTGAAAGTTCCCATATTTACAGTGTATTGATAAAAAAAATTATTGCATCAAGTTGAATCACTAAATGAAAACCAAGTAAATGAATTTTCTACTCATATCGTAATTAATGACACAATTATCTTTTTTTAGATCTTGTTGTTTAGAAACGGGGTTTGAATCATTTGAAAATGCATGATTTAATGGTTACGTGTTTACGAAATGCATGAAATAAGTGTTACTTGATATATGCACGTGTTAAAAAGTCTTTACATGTTTATATATATTGTTGTCGCACTAACGTGCCATGAAGCATTAAAGCTTACATCATATGACAAATATTTGTTGTCTTTATATTATTTTCATGTGCCATGCTTAATGATCTAAACTAGTTCATTAAGTAAAGTGCTTAAAGAGATGAACTTACTAGTTCATTAAATGAAGTACTCAAGGAGATATATTTGGAAACAACTACTTGGCAACAAATTTGGAATGGAAAGTTTTCTTTCCACACCTATACACACGACATATATATATACATACTTTTTTAACGACAATTTATACGTTTCTATTTTGACGTTCCACCGACACGTCATACATATCATAAAGTTACGTCGACATCACACCACCATATACACGTCATATTTATGAGTATATACATGTCTCATATCATATATTATAAGTCATATTGCTATCAAAATTATAATGACATGCACGAGGCCATAAACCAAAAATTGTCGTATCGGGTTGTTGGACCGTGCACCTGCAATAAACACCACTAGAGGGGGGGGGGGTAAATAGTGGTTAGCAGAAATTACACTACTACCCTTGATTAAAATCCCCTTTGAAAACAGAATCTGAGACTACCTCATATTCATAACTCATTTTTGAAAAATTCAAAAATCCTTGTACACAACTCCAAAAATTATGAAAATTTCCAGAACGTAACTTCGATGTCTTGACAAGACTCTGTCCAAAAAGAAGATAAAAATAAGATTGTTTGTCTCTTCAAACAAATAAAATGATTCCGATGGTCAATCTTGACAGAATTAGACAGAATGTTGCTTAAACTGGAAAACGTGTTTCTCTTTAAATACTTAACCAAAAAGGTTTATCTTTATGCCAAAACACTACTTAGGATGTCTAGTTGATGTTTTCAAAAGGCCCTGACCTTAGACAATTCTTGGTTAAAACATAATTCAAGTTGTCTCAAAACTGGTCAGATTGCATCCAGATTGGAGCAGTTATCTTGCAACGATTGAAAGACTAACTTTCCCTTGCTCAAATCAAGTGATTCTTATTGTAAATGAAAGCTAACAGTATGAAGTATAACTCCACCAAAAATCACAAATTTGAAAGTGTTTAGCTATTTTTTAAAAACGTGAGAATTTGTGTGAAATCTGTTGTGAAAAATGGCAAAAAATGAAAAATATAAAGGAGACAAAAACACCAAGAATTTATCCGGGTTCAGTCAATGTGACCTACTCCAGTCCTAAGGAACACCTTTCCTTGGATTTCCCTATGGTATGAACCAAATTACAACAAGAACCAAGCTTGATCCTTGTGTTAAACACCAATCCTATTTAAGACTTGGATGAACGCCTCTTAATTTTATTTATTACTATTTATTTTTAATTACTCAAATTTACTAAAATTCAGAAATTAAGTAGAAATAATTTAATTTTAACATTTTATATTTTCTGGAATTTATTCAGAATTTTCTGATAATTGAATATATTTTTCTGGAATTTTAAACTAATTTTAATTAATTATTTATTATTTAATCATTTCAGAAATTAATTTCCAGAATTTCTTTTTTTAAAATTAAATTCAATTTTGGGCCCGGCCTGCTGTCCTGGTCCGATCCGCTGGCCATTCGGCCCGGTCCGGCAGCCATGTCCGGTCCATTCCTTTCCTCCTTTTTTTTATTTAAAATTTTCGAACCAACCCAGACCAGAAACCAAGTCAGCCTGGCGGGTCAGACAAGAAATCCAGGTCGGCCTGACATGGCTGACTTGGAAATTACGTTTTTTTTTTATTTTTTTCAATTAATTCCTATTTCTTTCAAACCTCAATAAAATCTTCGTTTTAACTCCGATTGACCTCAAACTAGTTGTGTTGGACTCGTTATAACCCGATTCATCTTTAAAAAGTGGACACGTCAGCGCGTGTCCGGACGCGCCCTCAGGGGCCGCGCGTGGGCCCCACGCGCCACCCCCTGAAACGTGTCCGTCAGACACGTTTTTCGACTTCCAACCCAATCCCAACCTATTCCAGGCTAGATGAACCTATTCTGAGGACAAAACACAATTTTAAACAACTAAAAGTATGAAAATTTCTAATCTTTTGGATTAATTTGAGGGTATTTTTAATCTAATCCAATCATACCACCAAATCCATACACATACACGCACGTATCAGCAATAAACAAATCATCTCATGCTTTGTCATATAAAACATATGCAAAATTAATATCTTAAACAAATAAAAACAACGAAATACATAAATATACCAGCAAAGCATGCATGGATTATACCTGTTTGAGGGGAGAAGAGGCGCCTACCTTGAATTTGTGAATTAAAGACGATAAACAAGAGGACGTTGGTGATATATGGCTAGCCCTTCTTTTCCTTCCTTTTTCTTTGATCCAAGATTGAGAGAATTTTTTTTCTGGAAGGGAAAAGAAACGGCTGAGGGGTTTTGAGGGGAAGGGGAAATCGGCTAGGAAATTTTGAGGGAGGGGAACGCTTAATAAGAGAGAGAGAGAGAGGGGAGAGAAATTAGGTATAGATTAGGGTTAGTATTTTGATTAATTTTGATTTCCTTCCTTTTCTTTTATCTTTATCCTATATTATCTATTATTATTATTTATTTTATATTATTTTTTAAGAATTGACGGTTGTAACATCCTACCCACCTTACAAAAAGTTTCTTCCTCGAAACTTGACCTACTTTGTTTGAAGAGATAGGGATAGCGCCCCTGCATCTGCTCCTCGAGCTCCCAGGTCGCCTCGCGCTCGGTGTGATTTGTCCACTGGACTTTAACATAAGGGATGACTCGGTGTCTCAATACTTGGTCTTTTCGATCCACGATCTTTATAGGAGTCTCCTCATAGGTCATGTCCAGTCGAATTCTCAACGGTGGCACATCTACAACATGGCTTGGATCCGAAACATACCTCCTCAATTGAGAAACGTAAAATAAGCTATGCACCTGAGCCAAGACAAGGGGTAACGCAAATCGGTAGGCCAAGGTACCGACCCTCTCGAGTACTTCATACAGACCAATGTAGCGAGGCCTCAGCTTACCCTTCAAACCGAATTGTGAAACCCCCTTCATAGGCGACACCTTCAAGTAAATCTTCTCGCCAACAACGAACTCTAAAGGACGTCGCTTCGAATCTGCTCAACTCTTGCTTCTGTCTTGCGCAACCTTAAGTCTATCACGTATCAACTTCACTTTTTCTCTAGTCTGTTCGACCAACTCAGGACCGGTAATAGTACGCTCGCCAACCTCGTCCCCATGAACAGGGGTACCTGCACTTACGTCCATAGAGCGCCTCAAAGGGTGCCATGCCGATGGCACTATGGTGGCTGTTGTTGTAGGAGAACTTAATTAGCTTGATCATACCATCCCGGTTCCCTCTGAGGTCCAGTGCGCAAGCCCTCAACATGTCCTCAAGAGTCTGAATCATCCTCTCCGACTGCCTATCGGGTTGGGAATGAATTGTAGTGCTCGAACGTAGTTATGTCCATTACATATATCATCATACACGAGTTTAATACGTTTTGTCATTTTAATTGTTAAGTCGTTAAACATGTTTGGCATAGACATATAATATGTTGCGTATCCTTATGTTAAATGCATGCATGACTTCCGTATCATATGTAGCTCATGAATTCATATCGTTATCTGCAGTTTGTCACGTGTATTAGTTTTATATTGTTTGTTAGTTGAGTTTTATGCGGTACACACGCTATGCGTGTTCAATTTAGTCTTTTTTATTGTGATCTCTTTTTTTGTACTTATGTTAGTTGTTAATAATAATTTTTTTTGTGTTACTTGTACTCTATCTTTTTCGTACTAGCTTATCTTATTGTTGTATAAATATCGTTATATATATAATTCCGAAGGAAATGCATAAATACATAGATTTTACTGTAATCTAGATATATATAATTTATTTGAGTGTTCAAGTATGATAATTAATTTAATTTTTTTTTTGTTTTTTAAGTTGTTTACACTTTAATCTATTACTATGTTGTCATGCAATACTATATCGTTCCTAACTCGTAATTAGCATGCTCTTCAATTGTGTATGTTAATGATTTGTTTTAAAACCGGTAGATGTATGCCTATTTCGTAACCCATGACTTGTATGAGAAGTATTTGTGTTATTGTATTGTATTGTTTGTTGTCGTTATACATTTTGATGTTTATTACTGTTTTGTTGTATTAGTTATGTTGCGGTGTCATTGAAATAGTTGTGTGTATACTTGTGCCTATTTACTTAGCATCGTTTAATTACTTTTGTTTCGTATATCTATTTGTATATTTTTCTTAAGTCGACTTATTTACGTTATATCATTAATGTTTAAGAGACTGAGTGTTTTCTCTTCTCTTTTATTTGTGTAGAGGTCATTTAGCACATATACCCCTGTCTTATCTTATATCTTTTGTATGTTCACTACTCCTACGTTGTTATCGTATTCTATATATATTGTACGCTCATGTTTGTTGCTTTATATGTATAGATATATGTGTATATAAACATTTATTATTTGTCTTTCGCACTTATACTGTTTGTGTTTTGTGTGTTGTAATATTATATGGTTTAATAAGTTGGTTGGTTCATTACATCTTACAGAGTCATACTGCTATACGGGTGCATACAATTTAGTAGTTAGTATGTCTTGTGCATATTTTTATGTCAGTGTGTTACAACCAGCTGGTAAATTTTCCCGTTTTTTAGTGGTTAATTTAATTAACTAATTTAAATTTTTTTTCAACTCATTTTTTTACACTTTTGTGGTGTTTATTGTTCACGTTGTACTTAAATTGGTAAATTTTATTAGTCATGGAGTGGTGGTATGTGATGGTGGGGCAAGGTATTGATTTTGCAGATGTGACTGCGATTTTACTACCAACGACGTAAGTTATTTTGTTTATATGTTATGGTAGGTTATGTATTTCTTTGTGTCGTGCTTGAGTATGGTGTGCATTATGTTGTGTTTGTGCACCTGATTTTTATGTGGTATATATATAATTTGTTAAATTATGTTGCTGTATATTCATAGTTTATGTTATGTGATATCTATTTTTTTTGTACTATGTTATGTTTCTTTGTGTAGTTGTATTGGATTTTGTATGGTTGATATTCTAGTACGTATTTGATATGTGCAAATATGTCGTTAAGGTATGTTGTATTGATCAGTGTGTGTTTATATAGTTAATTAGCAAAATTGTGTATTATGATCTTGTGTTTTAAGTGTTTTTTTTGGCTCAACGAAACTTTGCTGAGATCAACGGTCCACTCGAACTTCGCCTTCTTCTGCTTCCGTCTGCTCTGGACACCAGTATCGACGAGAATCCTTCAACAAATTTCTCGTAGCAGCTGGCCAAACCAAGAAAACTCCTTCCTTCAGTCATCTTGATCAGTCAGGGCTATTCAGCGATAGTCTTAAACTTATTTGGATCCACTGAGGTCCCCTCTTTTGAACTTATGTGACTCAAGAAAGCCACGCTTCTGCTGCGCCACTCTTATCATTTATCTCTGACTGACATCCTCTGCACTGGTGATGGGTCATTGATACCTGGTCGCCGGCGGTTGAACTCTGTTATGACGTTGCCAGCCTCCCCGACGTCCGCATCAGTCATCACGTGGATCTGGGCACCGATCCTTGCTTCCCTTTATGTTGATCATGATTCTGTTGTAATGGTGGCGCTGGTCTCTGCTCAGTGCTCTCTTTCGTAAAATGTCCGAGTTGTCGCACTTTTACTTGCATAATCCCTCTAAACTAACCCGAGTATGGCATCCACATTGAGCACATGACGGCAGTGGTGGCCCTGCTCTCCTCCGCAGCTATACTTTCGTCACTGGCGGTCATGTGATTATTAGTGGCCATATCGCATATCTCCGACTCCTGCGGTGAAGGGTCCATCTGAACATCGAATTAGGGACATCTTGCTTTTCTCCGTAGTAGAACCTCAGATACGGTGGTCGCAGTGGTGGAAGCCGCTGGTTCAACTGCTGCTGCTGCTGAGCAGTCTACTGTTGTTGTTGTGCCAAAATGGTGGCCAGGGTAGCCATGGTGTCGGCCAATGCCTGGAGGATGGCCCCTGATATGGGATGTCATTACCACATCCACTGTTGCCTCCTTTGCCAGATTGTTCACTACTCGGCTGCATTTTCCTGGATTTCATAAGAACCTTGACAAGAATTCGGATTGAACAGGAGTAATCGAGGGATTTGAGCATTTATGGGGCTCATGCGAAGGTTCGGGGGTATAACGGTAATTAAGTAGAGAAAGCTCACCAGCGGCACACCCCTCCCATAACCCAATCATAACTTAGGTCAAAAATCATATCTTAAGTCTACTTTGTTATTATGGGTAAAATCGTAATTTTACAAAAGATCGTAACTTACGTCCAAGTGATCTAATTAATCCTGCGTTTCCGAGGCAGATCTGAAGCCTCGGCTCTGATACCACCTGAAACGCACCGCTCCCGAGCCCTAGCATCGGGAACAGTGTACCCGCCGTATTTCGCTAAGGAGAATACAAGGCGTCGAATCAATATCTTACATGTCAGAAATGACGTAGAAATTTTTCTCGCGGGAACGTAATCCATAAATTTAATTAGACTCAATTAATCGTCATTACATTACTGAATAAAAATTCAGATATAAAAATAATAAAAGAGTCTGTGGAAATCCCCAAACGATAAATAAGAATAATCGGCTGCAGAGTCCCCTCATATCCTAGATGCAACTATCAACCAGCCCACTCCGCTATGTTCGTCCCATCCTCAACAAAGATATGCTCGTAGTCCACATCCGGCTCACCTGAGAAGTAGGGGTGACAGAAATCATCCAGTAGATGCCTGCCTCAAACCAATATAAAACGTGCATACCGAAATGATATAACCACATAGCACATAAATATGATATAACATGCATAAAATAAAGTAAATGTGGTAAGTAAAGCACTCCACATAAAAATGCGCAACTACGTGATGCATGCTCCATCCACATGTCACACGCAACAAGAATCATGTCACGCAATATGCCACTAGACCTATATGCAATGCATGATCCCCGGGATTGGCTGGTTGCCCGTAGCTCGTACACTACAATCCACCTTGACGGATGCCCGTGGCCCGTACACCATGATCCATCCTGACCGATGCCCATGGCCCGTACACCACGATCCACCATAACCAATGCACATGGTCTGTACACCATGATCCACCATAACCAAGTACACATGGCCCGTACACCATGATCCACCATAACCGAGTACCCATGGCCCGTACACCATGATCCACACCACTCGAGCGTCTGAGACCCATACATCTCAACCCACTCCAAATGCAAATGTACGTGCCAAGAATGCAACAACAAAGTCGCCTGGGGCATGTACGCCTATCCTCACCGCCTCCGGCATTCAATATTTGGTTTTATAAATTTTCTGAGTATTGGAAAGTTGTTATTTATCAGTACTTTTATTTTTCCTTAGCTTGTATTAATTTCCTAGAATTTTCTACTATTTTCCCTATTTTCTCTTATTTAATTCTATTTATTACTATTTATTTTTAATTACTTAAATTTACTAAAATTCATAAATTAAGTAAAAATAATTTAATTTTAACATTTTATATTTTCTAGAATTTATTTAGAATTTTATGATAATTAAATATATTTTTTTAGAATTTTAAACTAAATTTAATTAATTATTTATTATTTAATCATTTCAGAAATTAAATTCCAGAATTTCTTTTTTTTTAAATTAAATTTGATTTTAGGCTCGGCCTGTTGTTCTGGTCTGATCCGCTGGCTATTCGGCCCGGTCCCGCAGCCAGGTCCGTTCCATTCCTTCCCTCTCATTTTTTATTCAAAATTTTCGGACCAACCCAAACCAAAAACCGGGTCAGCCTAGCGGGTTAGACCAGAAATCCGGGTCGGCCTGACCCGGGTGACCTGGAAATTACGTTTTATATTTTTTTCAATTAATTCCTATTTCCTTCAAACCTCAATAAAATCTTCGTTTTAACTCCGATTGACCTCAAACTAGTTGCGTTGGACTCGTTATAACGCGACGCATCTTCTGGAAGTAGACACGTCAGCGTATGTCCGGACGCGCCGTCAGGGGCCGCGCGTGGGCCCCACGTGCCATCCCCTGAAACGCGTCACAATCTATTCCGGGCTAGATGAACCAATTCTAAGGACAAAACGCAATTTTAAACAACTAAAAGTTTGAAAATTTCTAATCTTTTGGATTAATTTGAGGGCATTTTTAATCTAATCCAATCATATCACCAAATCCATACACATACATGCACGTATCAGCAATAAACAAATCATCTCATGCTTTGTCATATAAAACATATTCAAAATTAATATCTTAAACAAATAAAAACAACGAGTCACATAAATATACCATCAAAGCATGCATGGATTATACCCGTTTGAGGGGAAAGAGGCACCTACCTTGAATTTGTGAATTAAAGACTATAAACAAGAAGATGTTGGATATATGGCTAGCCCTTCTTTTCCTTTCTTCTTCTTTGATCCAAGATTGAGAGAATTTTTTTCGGGAGGGGGAAGAAACGACTGAGGGGTTTTAAGGGGAAGGGGTAGTCGGCTGGGAAATTTTGAGGGAGGGGAACGCTTAATAAGAGAGAGAGAGGAGAGAAATTAGGGATAGATTAGGGTTAGGATTTTGATTCATTTTGATTTCCTTCCTTTTCTTTTATCTTTATCCTATATTATCTATTATTATTATTTATTTTATATTATTTTTTTAAGAAATGACGGTTGTAACACCTAGCCTTATAGTGCATTCAGCACACACAGACGCCCACGACATTCGACTTTAACTTGGCCCACACGGCCTATGCGCCACAAGACAATTGAAGCACCCAAAAATCTCCCTCTCAGCAATTGCTCCCGCTGGGAATCGAACCCGTGACCTTGGCTCTAATACAATTTGTAGGACCTCAGGCGCTACCATTTCTCCCAAAACCAATTGGTGAAGGAGATGCGCATAGCCTAGCCTTATAGTGCATTCAGCACACACAAGCGCCCACAGCTTTCGAATGTGACTTGGCCCACATGGCCTACGCTCCACGGGACCATTGTTACACCTTACATGGGTGACTACCAAACATTCACCAACATGTCACGTACTTACCATATAAAGATGGCCAGCCTATATACACTCAAAACACTCAGAAAATTCGTGCTCCACATGTCAAATTCAGCCCTAAAATCATACCACGTTTACACACATCAATTACCCACAATTTGGCTTGAATTGTGGAGAATTCAATCTCAAATTTCTTTTAGCACATGGCAATTTGTTTATTCAGCCATAGGAGATGAAAATAGACTTTATTTTATGTATTATGTGTGAAATAATATATATGTCTAAGAAGTTTGAGATTAATCAGAGAAAATCGCGTAATCGACAAAAGTTGAAAATTCGATTTTCTACACCTCTACATACATGGGACAGTTTTGGTGTGTATGTAACATGTATGTAGACACTTTTTGCACATTCAAGATATATTAGAGTGTTCTAGAAAAATTAATTTAGGACTGATTGCAATTTACCATGTGTGTGAAGATTGTGCATCATTATGTGACAAATTTTCAAAAGACATTTTCAGCACATGTAGCTGAGGTGTGACACGCCATTTCAGCCTTCTTGAAGCCTATGTGGAGCTTGTTTGGCACTTTAATTGGTGGATGATAAGCCACACATGATTTATGATATTGAAGAGGGCAAGACACAAAACAAGTGCTAAAATTTAAGCACATGGATATTGTGTGGCCGATTTTTTGCATCCTATTTTGCTCCAATTTTCTTCCGAAATTGTGGGAGAATCATATCATGATTAAGTGACACTTAACATGTGTGTATTTGTGTAGCGCCCTGCTCCCGAGCCCTAACATCGGGAACAGTGCACCCGCCATATCTCACTAAGGAGAATACAAAGCGTCGAATCAATCTCTTACTTGTCAAAAACGACGTAGAAATTTTTTGCAGAAACGTAAACCATAACATATATTAGACTCCAATAATTGTCATTACATTGCTAAATAAAAATTCTGGTAATAAAAGTAGTAAAGTAGCATGGGAAAATCCTCAAAGTATAAATAAGAACAAAACAACTGCAGAATCCCCTCATATCCTAGCTGTAGCTCTCAACCAGCCCACTCCGCTATGTCTGTCCCGTCCTCAACGAAGATGTGATCATAGTCCTCATCCGGCTCACTTGGAAGTAGGGGTGAGTGACAGAAAATCACCCAGTAGATGCCCGTCTCAAACCAATACAAAACGTGCATACCGAAATCATATAACCACATAGCACATAGATATGATATAACCACATAGCACATAAATACAAGATAACATGCATAAGATAAAGTAAATACTGTAAGTAAAACACTCCATATAAAAATGTGCAAGTACGTGATGCATGCTGAATCAAAGTGTCACACGCAACAAGAATCATGTCATGCAATATGCCCCTAGACCTATATGCAATGCATGATCCCAGGATTGACTGGATGCATGTAGCACGTACACTTCAATCCACCCTTACAGATGCCCGTGGCTCGTACACCACGATCCACCCCAATCGATGCCCGTGGCCCGTACACCACGATCCACCATAACCGATGCTCATGGCCCGTATACCATGATCCACCATAACCGAGTATCCATGGCTCGTACACCATGATCCACCATAACCAAGTACCCATGGCCCGTACACCATGATCCACTCTACTCGAGCGTCTGAGACCCGTACGTCTCAACCCACTCTAAATGCAAATGCACGTGCCATGAATGCAACAACAAAGTCGCCTGGGGCCCGTACACCCATCCTCACCAACTCCGGCACGCAACAAAAAAGTCGCCTAGGGCCCGTACGCCCATCCTCACCATCTCCGGCACTCAATATTTGGTTTCATTAATTTTACGAATATTGGAAAGTTGTTATTTATCATTACCCTTATTTTTCCTTAACTTGTATTATTTTTCTAGAATTTTCTACTAATTTTCCTATTTTTCCCTTATTTAATTCTATTTACTGCTAATTTTTTTAATTACTTACGTGTACCAAAATTCAAAAATTAAGTGGAAATAATTTAATTTTAACTTTTTATATTCTCTAGAATTTATTTAGAATTTTCTGATGATTAAATATATTTTTCTGGAATTTTAAACTAATTTTAATTAAGTATTTATTATTTATTCCTTTCAGAAATTAATTTCCAGATTTTTTAAAAAAATTTTTGGTTTGGGCCGGCTGCTGCCATGGTCCGGTCCACTGGCCATCCGGTCCGGTCTGGCAGCCTGGCCGGTCCAGTGTATTTTATATTTTTTTATTTTTTAATTAAATTCTATTTCCTTCTAACCTCAATAAAATTTTCGTTTTAACTCCGATTGACTTCAAACCAGTTGCATTGGACTCGTGATAGCGAGACGCATCTTTTAGAAGTGGACACGTCATCGTACATCTGGGGCGCCGTCAGGGGCCGCCCGTGGGCCCCACGCGCCACCCCCTGAAATGCGTCTGTCAGACCCGTTGTTTTGACTTCCAACCCAATCTCAACCTATTCCGGGCTAGATGAACCTATTCTAAGGTCAAAACACAATTTTTAACAACTCAAAGTATGAAAATTTCTAATCTTTTGGATTAATTTGAGGATATTTTTAATCTAACCCAATCCTACCACCAAATCCATACACATACTGTAGGATCTTCAAAGCACCACTAGAAGGGGGGTTGAATAGTTGGTGCAGAAAATGTGGTTTTTAAAATAGTTTTAAACCAAGAACTCAACTTCTGAAAACAGTTTCTGTTTTCAGGACCAGTTTTAAAACGTTTTGAAAACTAGGTTGCAGGTCTTCAAAACTTCTGAAAGTTGGAGAGAACTTAGTCTCAGATGTTATGAGTATCTCTTAAAAATTTCAGATTTAAATTCAACCTCTAACCCCTTGAAAATTCGTTGGTGGTCAGATTGCGCAAATCTGCCAGAAACGGTAGACTGATTTGAAAAATTAATTCCTATTTGTACGTAACTCCAAATGCTCTGAAAATTTAAAGACTAACCCCTTATTAGTTTTATTTAAATGGGTTGAAACAGTTTTGAAAAGTTCTTTTGGTAAGTTAGTCAAATACGATCAAAGTGTCAACCTTTGCAAGCCTGAAAATCAGACTGCACTAGTCTCAGAACTTTGGACGTTTGATGACTTATACTTGTCCAAAAGGATTGAAACTTGTGCCAAATTAACCTTAAGACGTTTGGCTATAATTCTGAAATGTTTCGTAATTTTTGAAATTCGTTTACTATTTTTTACGAACGTGATCAAAAACGATAAACAGTGCTGAAACTGAAAGTAAGTGCTGAAAGTAAATGACACCAAGAAATTTATACTGGTTCGGTTATAAACAACCTACTCCAGTCTTCGAGGACACCTTCCTCGGTTAGCACTAAACACACAACACAAAGTAACACCTTACCACAGGGTTGATGGAGTTACACACCAACTCCAGCCTTTTACAAACCTTGTGTGAGAATACAATTGTCACGAACACCACCACCTCGCAAGTGCAAGATTGATCACACCTTGATCAATCTTTTACAATGATAAAGAATATGTGGTGGACTATATGAAGCCTATTCGAGTATATGAATATGAGTACAATAGGCTTTTAGAGAGAAGAAAGAAAGAGAGTGTAGAAGAGAAGGCTAAAATGTTTTTGATCTTTCAAATTTGCAAGGCTTATTCTTGTTTTTGTTTGCTCTCTTCCTTTCCTTTTAACATGTTGGCCGCCCCCTTGTTGCTCTTCCCCTCTTGAAAATTATCTTCTAAGTCCTTGGAAGAGTATATGGCATCATTGTGACATGTCTTTGCTTACTTGGCATCTCCTCATTGGATGATCATTAAGCTCTTGCTTACTTGGCACTCATTGATTCGTTGGATGTTGTCATCACTTGATGACTAGACAAATCTGAGAATAACACTTAAAACATGTACCAAAATAATCATAAAATAGTTACCATAATTCACAAGATCTTCACACAAAATTAGCTAGGCAAATAACTCCAAAATACCATGTAAAAATCGGCCATAACACCACTTGCACATGCTGAAATTTCAGCATGTGTAACATTTACATTTCATTCAAAATATTACCAAGTTTACTTTGATTTAATCCTTGAAATCAATCACCATTTAGTGCAAGAAATTCTTATCATTTTTGGAATAAAAATTTATCATCAACAATGCCTAGAAATCGGCCATATACATTCCCACAAATGCTGAAATTTTCAGCATGTGTGATATTCAAAAATATCACCATTTTAATTTCATAATTAATTCAAAATACTTCCATACTATCTCCCAATTATCCACGTGATTCAAGACAAAAAAATATGATCATTAAAGTGAGAATTTTGGCCAGCCATTTGTATACATGCTAAATTTTTTAGCATGTGTCACAATTGTGACAAGATTTGAAATGTTACCTTTTGTAGTTCCTTTCTTTAAGTCACGAACATTGTATGCTTCATTCTTGACCAATCAAGTTGCCAACCAGACTCCACATATGATCCAATTCAGCTGAGCTAGGCGTGTGAATGTGTAGATACACGTGCTGAATTTTATTTTTGCAAACTTTGTAAAATAGTGCACATCTAATTATACACACATGGTATATTCCAATCAGCCCTTAATTGAATTTTCTAGAACACATTGAGATGTATGAAATATTTAAAAAGTGTCTAGATACATGTTATATGATATGCCAAAAACGTTCCATGTGTCGTGTACGTAGAAAACCGAATTTTCGATGCTTATCGATTACCCGATCTTTCTCTAATTAAATTCCAACTTTTTGCACATGTTATATATATTATGTGGCACATAATATACATAAATTAAACTTTAATATTCAGCACTTAGGATGATCTTAAAGTGGCGCCTAAACCATGTGACAAAATTGAAATTGGAAACTCCACAATTTGGCCTTAATGTGGGGTGATTTGTGTGTGCCAACATGGAATGATTTTATGGCTGTACATATCATGAAAGACACGAAATTTGTGGCTATTTTTGAAGTGTAGGGGCTGACCATCTATTTATGGCAAGTACGTGATACGTTGGCGAAGTTTTGGTATTCGCCCGATACGACAATTTCCGGTTTATAACCTTTTAACGTGTAGTATTAAATTTGTCATCACCATGACTTATATCATATGATATAAGACCGGAATATACTCATAAATATGAGTTAAATATAGTGGTGTGACGTTAACGTACGTACGTAAAATATATAACGTGTCGGTAGTACGTTGGAATAAATGTGTATGTGCCTTTTTCAAAAAATCTGAATATATATATATATATATATATATATGTGTGTGTGTGTGTGTGTGTGTGTGTAATGGCGTGTAATATGTGTGGAGAGGAGAGGGAGAACTTTCCTTTCTTCAACTTGTTGCCTTTGTGCTTTTTCCAAATCTTGCTTCCTTTAATGAACTACTTAGTTTAATTAACTAAGTACTTCACTTAATGAACTAGTTTAGTTCATTAATGGTGGCACCTGAGAATAGTTCAAACACAACAAATGTTTGCCATTTGATGTAAGCTTTAAAGCTTCATGGCTCGTTAGTACGACAACATTATATATGAACTATATAAGGCAAGTTTTATGCAATATGTCATGCATTTCTTTGTAACATGTTTATCATGTATTTTGAAATCACTCAAACCCATTTTTCTCTACAATCTCCCCCTTTTGATGATTTTCAAAATAACCTACATTCATGATTTAAATCTTATCGCTCCCCCTTCAATCATGCATAAATTCAGATTTTGAATTTCAAATTTCAAATCCGCTCCCCCTTGATTTATGCAATCAGTTTCTCTTTCCCTTTAAATCATGCATTCTCTCCCCCTTTATTTTGGAAAGTCAATCAAAAATGTATGTAAATATGGAAAGATAATCAAATCAAATCAGAAGAAATCATGTCTAATTTAGAACGAAGATTTTCGCACGTGGCTTGATTTAAGGCTTTAGTGAAGATATCCGCTACTTGTGCCTCTGTGCGTACGTGATCTATGACAATATCACCATTATTTACGTGATCACGAAGAAAGTGATAGCGTATTTCTATATGCTTGGCCTTAGAATGTAACACGAGGTTCTTAGATAGGTTAATTGCACTCATACTATTACAATATACAGGAATTTTATTTACGGTAATTCCAAAGTCTGAAAGTTGTTGTTTTATCTATAGTAATTGTGTGCAGCGAAGACTAAGTGTCATGTACTCAGCTTCAGTAGTGGATAAAGCTACGCTTGCCTGCTTTTTGGAAAAACATGAAATAAGTGAGTTTCCTATAAATTGGCAAGTGCCACTCGTGCTTTTTCTATCTATCTTACATCCACCATAATCAGCGTCAGTGTAGGCATGCAAATTAAAGTCACAATCTTTATCATACCAAATGCCTAAGGTGGGTGTGTGCTTAATATATCAGAATATTCTTTTTACCGTATTATAGTGAGACACCTTGGGTTGACTTTGAAAACGTGCACACATACATACACTGAACATGATGTCAGGCCTACTAGCAGTGAGATATAACAAAGAGCCAATCATAGATCTATATAAGGCATTATCAAAATCCTTACCATGTTCATCTTTATCTAATTTAGTAGTAACACTCATAGGGGTGGGGGATAGTTTTAAATTCTCAAAATTGAACTTTTTAATCATATCATTTACATATTTATCTTGGCTTATGTGAATGCCTTTACTCGTTTGCTTAATCTGCAAGCCAATAAAATAGTTCAATTCGCCAACCATAGACATTTCAAATTCGGATTTCATGCAATTTTCAAAATCTTCAACAAGTTTATAAGAAGTGGAGCCGAAAATGATGTCATCAACGTAAATTTGAATAATAAGTAAATCCAATTTATCTTTTTTCAAAAACAATGTACTATCTATAGTGTCTCTCTTAAAACCATTCTCTAAAAGGAAAGTAGCAAAACGATCATACCATGCTCTAGGTACCTGCTTTAGTCCGTATAGTGCCTTCTTTAGTTTGTACACGTGATCGGGATGTTTCAAATCTTCAAAACCGGGTGGTTGTTTCACATATACCTGTTCTTGTATAAATCCATTTAAGAATGCACTTTTCACGTCCATTTGATACAGTTTAAAATCTTTCATACAAGCAATGGCAAGTAAAAGTCGTATAGCTTCTAAACGTGCTACGGGTGCAAATGTTTCATCATAATCAATTCCTTCTTCCTGACTATAGCCTTGTGCTACAAGTCTAGTTTTATTTCTAACAACTTTTCCTTCTTCATTCATTTTATTTCTAAACACCCACTTTGTGCCTATTATGGTCTTATCTTGTAGTCGTGGCACTAAATCTCATACGTCATTTCTAACAAATTGATTAAGTCCGTCATGCATAGCATCAATCCAAGAAGAATCACTCAAAGCATCATGCACATTTTTGGGTTCAATTTCGGAAATCATAGCATGAAATTGATTTATTTCTTCCGGATTTATTCTTCTACGTGGACGCACACCGTGTGTGATATCGCCTATGATGAGATCGTGTGGGTGATCTCTATGCCATCTTGGTTGATTATTTTCTACGTTCTCATGCATTTCTATGTGATCATGCATTTCTAGTGTATCATGCATATCATGCATATCAAACGTCCCATCATCATCACTCAACACGGGTTTCAATTCAAAATCATTATCATATTCTTTATCATTATCAATCTCACCAAATTCATTAAATTTCACATGAATAGATTCTAGAATTTGTCTAGTGAGAGGATCATAAGACCTATATGCTTTTGAATTCACAGAATACCCAACAAAGATGCATTCAATTGATTTGGATTCAAATTTATCTAAATTATCTTTTGTATTTAAAACAAAGCATTTGCATCCAAACACACGAAAATAGTCAATTTTAGGCATGCGATCATTTAATATCTCATAAGGCGTCTTATTTATTTTCTTTCTAATGGACAAGCAATTTATTATGTAGCATGCACAGTTTACGACTTCCGCCCACAAAAATCTAGGCAATTTATTTTCGCACAACATAGTTCTATCAATTTCTTGTAATGTCCTATTCTTTTTTTCTACTACTCCATTTAATTATGGAGTTCTAGGTGGCAAAAACTCGTGTTTAATTCCTTTTTCTTCGCAAAATGAAATCATGTCCTTGTTTTTAAATTCACCGCCTCTATCGCTTCTTATCTTTTTCACATTGACACCGTATTGATTTTCAAGTTGTTTTATTAGTTTCGCAATCTCAATGGCACTATCATCCTTATGTGCAAGAAACAAAGTCCAAGTATAACGAGAAAAATCATCAACAATTACACAAGCATAGTGACGTCCACCAAGACTCGTACTGCGACTAGGACCAAACAAATCAATGTGTAGTAATTCTAAAACTCTAGTCGTGCTTATTTCATTTTTAGGTTTTAGTGACTCGCGTGTTTGTTTGCCTTTTATACAAGATTCACACAACTGAAAGTTGTCTAAATCAAGTGTAGGCAATCCTCATATTAGGTTCTTTCGTTGGAGTTTTTCTAGTGTAATAATGCCAATATGCCCTAAACGTCTATGCCACAAATTTACGTTAGGTTCATTTGACATGAAACATTTAACCTTAGCGTCTAACATATCATCCATAGAAACCGTAAAAATGTTTCCTTCCTGTTTTCCTTTTAAAACTGTTTCTCCATTTTTATTTATTATATTGCAATATGGGTGAGTAAAACACACATCAAAACCATTGTCAATGAATTGCGAAATGCTAAGAAGATTATAGGATAAGTCGCTTAACAAAAAGACGTTGGAGATTTGAAGAGTGCTTGGGTTTCCAATTGTACCTTTTCCAATGATCTTTCCTTCGTTGTTGTCTCCAAAGGTCATGGATACGCCTTTTGTGACCTTCTTCAATTTCGTGAATAGGCTCGGGTCACCCGTCATGTGCCTCGAGCAACCACTGTCAAGGAACCATTTGATTGATGTATCTTTTGATGTGTGGGTTCCCTGCAATGTGCAAAAATGATTTAGGCACCCTTTTAATTTTGGGTCCTTACGAGTTAGTTATTCACCTCTTAGTAAAAGTACCTTTCGGTACCCATACTTGGGTGATCCTTCTCGGTCTAGCAAATGGCAAGAATGTAGATGAAGGTGCAATGTAGTAGACATGTGGTGAGTGCACTTTAGGCCTTTGGCCAAGAACTCCTTTATACTCATTATATGTAGGACGTTTTTGGTATGTCCTTGTGTTAGTGTGCGTAGTGCGTGATGGATGAAATGAATGTCGTGTATGCATCACTTGTTTCTTCTCATATCTATATGGCACAAAATTGTATTACGCATGATATGAGGAAGAAGTATGACGAGATGAGGGGATAGGAGGTCTTTGCGTCATCTTAGATGCCGTATTTGGTTTTGGGGTGTCTACTTTCTTAGACACTACAAACTTGGTTGGTTTAATGGATACTTCATTTGCTTCAACATATCCTAAACATGTTTTATCACTATCATGCTTTTGTGATAAGATAATACGATCTAGCATGTTAGATCCTGTATCAAACTGTTTCATCATTTTCTCTAAGTCTGTATTCCTTGATTTCAAACTTGAAATCTCGGATTTCATTTAATTATTTTGCGTGGTCAATGATGAGATCTCTATCTTTAGTGCAGTAATGATACATGATGACTCTTTTTTTGAATCGCTTAATTAAGCGAAAAGATTCTCGTTAGAAGATTCTAACAGTTTCTTGTCTTCAATTAATCGCTTCTTTTCTTTCGCGAGAGTCTTAGTGAATTTATGCAATTCTAAGTACTGACTAGAAAGATCATCATAAGAAGGCTCAGAGTCAGAATCAGAGTCAGATGATACCTCATTTGATGCTTTGGACACAAAGCATACTTGTGCAGTCTCCTCTTCTGTTTCAGTCTCGGAATCCGATGTATCACTCCAAGTGGAAGCTTTGAGAGCTCGTTTCCTTTGCTTAGGTTCTGAGACGAGTCTATTCTTGTTCCGTTCCTTGTCAGGGTATTTATTTGTTTGCTTGTCCTTATTAGGGCAGTTATATGATAGATGTCCAAGTTTACCGCATTCATAACATTTAACATCCTTGTCGTTTGTCTTGTTCTTATTTCTTTTAGTCAAAGTAGCCTTAGTTTTGTTTCTAAACGACTTTCTCATGAATTTTGTTAAGCCTTTAGCCAATAAAATTAAGTCATCGTTATCTGATTCAGAATCACTATCATCTACGTGATCGGAAGAAGTAGAGACGTATTCATTTGATTTAAATGCAATACCTTTACCTTGTTTTGATGATTCCGATTTCCTTATGGTGAGTTTGTTCTCATAAACCTTAAGTGATCCAATTAATTATTCCATCTTGATTGACTTAGTTTCTTTGCTTTCTTCTATTGCCGTTACTGTAGGGTCCCACTCGGATGGAAGGCTTCGCAAGACCTTTTGTACCTTTTCCTGCACAGTAAAGGCTTTGCTAAGAGACTCTAGAGAATTGTAAATGTTAGTCAAGCAAAGATCCATGTCAACGATAGATTCATTAGGCAATAATTTAAATGACTCGAGTGTGGACATAAGCATGTTGATCTTGGACTCTTTTACTTGACTAGTGCCTTCGTGTTTCATTTCAAGTATTCTCCACATTTCTTGAGCATTAGAACAATTTGAAACATAGCTTGATTCACTTTTACTTAGTAAATCTAAAAGTAACTGCATAGCCCTAGCGTTCATGCTTAGTCTCTTTTTATCCTCACTAGTATACTCTTGTCTAGGCTTAACGACCTTTAGTGTGACTCGATCTACAGTGGATAACTTTGATGGAACAAATGGACCATCTTCTATAATTGACCAAAGATCAATATCAATTGTCATAAGAAAAAGTTTCATTCTTAACTTCCATTGAATGAAAGACTCACTGTCAAAGAGAGGAGGCCTTTGAC
Source organism: Eustoma russellianum (assembly GCA_036186865.1). Classification (NCBI taxonomy): domain Eukaryota; kingdom Viridiplantae; phylum Streptophyta; class Magnoliopsida; order Gentianales; family Gentianaceae; genus Eustoma; species Eustoma russellianum. Next base: position 30,363,583 of record AP025056.1, read on the forward strand.
TGGACATACCTTCTTGTTCGGTTTTGAAGTTTGTAGTTGCCATCTCACTTAGATCGTTGGATCCTTTGGATGTGAGTGTTCCTGTCTCTGATACCACTTGTAAGATCTGCAAGGCACCACTAGAAGGGGGGGGGGTTGAATAGTTGGTGCATAAAATGTGGTTTTTAAAATAGTTTTAAACCAAGAACTCAACTTCTGAAAACAGTTTCTGTTTTCAGGACACGTTTTAAAACGTTTTGAAAACTAGGTTGCAAGTCTTCAAAAATTCTGAAATTTTGAGAGAATTTAGCCTTAGATGTTATGAGTATCTCCTAAAAATTTCAGATTTAAATTCAACCTCTAACCCCTTTAAAATTTGTTTGTGGTCAGATTGCGCAAATCTTCCAGAAATGGTAGACTGATTTGAAAAATTAATTCCTATTTGTACGTAACTTCAAATGCTCTGAAAATTTAAATACAAACCCCTTATTAGTTTTATTTAAATGTTTTGAAACAGTTTTGAAAAATTCTTTTGGGAAGTTAGTCAAATATGATCAAAGTCTCAACCTTTGCAAGCCTGAAAATCATACTGCACTAGTCTCAGAACTTTGGACGTTTGGATGACTTATACTTGTCCAAAAGGGTTGAAACTTGTTCCAAATTAACCTTAAGACATGTAGCTATGATTATGGAAAGTTTCGTAATTTTTGAAATTCGTTTACTATTTTTTACGAACGTGATCAAAAACGATAAAGAGTGCTGAAACTGAAAGTAAGTGCTGAAAGTAAATGACACCAAGAATTTTATATTGGTTCGGTTATAAACAACCTACTCCAGTCTTCGAGGACACCTTCCTCGGTTAGCACTAAACACACAACACAAAGTAACACCTTACCACAGGGTTGATGGAGTTACACACCAACTCCAATCCTTTACAAACCTTGTATGAGAATACAATTGTCACGAACACCACCACCTCGCAAGTGCAAGATTGATCACACCTTGATCAATCTTTTACAATGATAAAGAATATGTGGTGGACTATATGAAGCCTATTCAAGTATATGAATATGAGTTCAATAGGCTTTTAGAGAGAAGAAAGAAAGAGAATGTAGAAGAGAAGGCTAAAAAGTTTTTGATCTTTCAAATTTGCAAGGCTTGTTCTTGTTTTTGTTTTGCTCTCTTCATTTCCTTTTAAAATGTTGGCCGCCCCCTTGTTACTCTTCCCCTCTTGAAAGTTATCTTCTAAGTCCTTGGAAGAGTATATGGCATCATTGTGACATGTCTTTACTTACTTGGCATCTCCTCATTGGATGATCATTAAGCTCTTGCTTACTTGGCACTCATTGATTGGTTGGATGTTGTCATCACTTGATGACTAGACAAATCTGAGAATAACACTTAAAACATGTATCAAAATAATCATAAAATAGTTACCATAATTCACAAGATCATCACACAAAATTAGCTAGGCAAATAACTCCAAAATACCATGTAAAAATCGGCCATAACACCACTTGCACATGCTGAAATTTCAGCATGTGCAACATTTACATTTCATTCAAAATATTGCAAAGTTTACTTTGATTTAATCCTTTAAATCAATCACCATTTAGTTCATTAGAGAAAAATCGGGTAATCGATAAATATCAAAAATTCGGTTTTCTACGCACATAACATGGAACGTTTTTCTTGAACATCATGTGACACATATCTAGACACTTTTTACATATAATATACATCTTAAAGTGTTCTAGAAAATTAAATTAAGGGCTGAATGGAATATTACATGTGTGTATTATTAAATGTGCACTATTTTACAAAGTTAACAAAAATAAATTTCAGCACATGTATATACATCTTCCAACGTTACATACAGCTGAGATGGAGCACATGTGGAGCCTTGTTGGCATATTGATTGGTCAAGGATCAATCATACAATGTTGATGAATCAAAGAGAGAAGCTACAAAAGGTAAGTATTCAACATATACCTCTCTTATGTCACATGCTGAAAATTTCAGCATACTACCATATGGTGGCCGATTTTTTGACATTAAGGGTGACATATTTTGTCATCTTTTATTAAAGGATTGATTAAGGATGTTATGAAAATGATTTGAATATTATGTAAGGTAATCAAGTGTGATATTCTACATATCACACATGCTGAAATTTTTCAGCATGTGTGAAGGTTATGGTGGCCGAATTCTTCACCCATTTTGTGTCCAAGTTCATTCATCAATTGATAGCAAGACTTACCATATATGGTTGATTCATTTTTATGATAAAAATTCAAAGAAAAATGGTAAATAATCTGATTTTTATTTCATAATGAACATGCTGAAAAATTCAGCATGGCAAGGTGATAATGGCCGATTTTTTGTTTTGAAAAAGGAGAGATTTCTTGTCTTGCAATTTATGATGGAATTTGTGATTTATGGTATGAATTAATGGTTGATTTTTTGGCAAATTGTAAGTGATTATTTCAGATTTTCCAAGTCATCAAATGATGACAACATTGAACCAATAAAGAGGTGCCAAGTAAGCAAAGACTAAATGATGGTTCAATAGAATGATGCCAAGTAAGCAAAGCATTGTCACCATGATGTCTTACACTCTCTCAAGCACTTAAAAGGAAATTTTCAAGAGGGGGAGATGGCAAGAGGGGGACGGCTGGACTCTATAAGGTAGGAAGAGGAGAACAAACAAATACAAGAACAAGAATTGCATTCTAAAGTGATCAAATTGCCAAGCTTCTTTTCTTCTACATTTTCTTTCTCTCTTTTCTTGTAAAAAGCCTATTGTACTTTACATCTTTCAATCTTGAATAGGCTTCATATAAACCACCATTCATTCGTCTTTGTAAAAGATTGATTAAGGTGTGATCAATCTTCATTCTAGCGAGGTGGTGGTGTTCGTGTGAATTGTACTCGACATACAAGGTTTGTAAAGGGTTGGAGTTAGGTGTAACTCTATCAACCCTGCGGTAAGGTTTACTGCGTGTGTGTGATTAGTGTGAACCAAGGAAGGTGTTCCTTGAAGACTGGAGTAGGTTGTTTATAACCGAACCAGTATAAAATTCTTGGTGCAATTTACTTTCAGCATTTACTTTTTAGTTTCTACACTGTTTATACATTTTATTCACGTTCGTAAAAATAGTAAAAAAATTTCAAAAATTACAAAAATTTCCAGAAACATACCTACACATTCTAGGGTTCATTTGACACAACTTTCAACCCTTTTGGACAAGTATAAGTCAATCAAACATCAAAAGTTCTGAGACTAGTGCAGTCTGATTTTCAGACTTGCAAAGGTTGAGACTTTGGTTGTAATTGACCTACTTCTCAAAAGAATTTTCCAAAACAGTTTCAACCCATTTAAATATAGTGTGTTGGTCAAATTTTCAGATCATTTGGACGTTCACACAAATAGGAATTAATTTTTCAAAACCATCTACCGTTTCTGGCAGAATTGCACAATCTGAGTGCCAACGGTGTTTGAAGGGGTTAAAGGTTGAATTTTAATTTGAAATTTTTAGGGGACCCTCATAACATCTGAGGCTAAGTTCTCTCAAAATTGCATAATTTTTGGATACCTCTAACCTGGTTTTAAAAACGTTTTAAAACAGGTCCTGAAAACAGAATCTGTTTTCAGAACTTGAATTGTTCAAGTTTAATGAAATTTTAAAAAGCACACTTTCCGCACCATCTATTCAACCCCCCCCCTTCTAGTGGTACCTTGCAGATCTTACAAGTGGTATCAGAGCGCAGGAATACTCACTACAAGGAATCCAACGATTCAGTGAGATGGCATCCACAAATCTCAAAACCGAACAAGAAGGTATGTCGAGCCAAAGTCCTCCACTTTTTGACGGTGAGTCCTTTATTCAATGGAAACTTAGGATGAAACATTTTCTTATGGCTATAGATATAGATCTTTGGTCAATAATTGAAGATGGTCATATGTCCCATCTAATGTATCCACTGTAGACGGAGTTACTTTAGAAGTTATTAAAACTAGACAAGAATATACGAGTGATGATAAAAAGAAACTTAGTATGAATGTTAGGGCTATGCAATTGCTTTTAAACGGATTAAGTAAAAGTGAGTCTAGTTATGTGTCAAATTGTTCGAGTGCACAAGAAATGTGGAGAATTCTAGAAATGAAACACGAAGGCACGAGTCAAGTAAAAGAGTCAAAAATTAATATGCTCATGTCTACACTTGAGTCTTTTAAATTGTTGCCTAATGAGTCGATTGTAGATATGGATCTTCGTTTAACTAACATCTATAACTCTCTTGAGTCTCTTGGTAAGGCTTTTACTACGCAGGAAAAGGTACAGAAAGTCCTACGAAGCCTTCCTTCGGAATGGGACCCAAAAGTGACTGCTATAGAAGAAAGCAAGGAAACCAAATCAATAAAGATGGAAGAACTAATTGGGTCACTCAAAGTTTATGAAAACAAACTTACTATTCGGAAATCGGAATCATCTAAACAAGGTAAAACAATTGCTTTTAAATCAAATGAATACGTCTCCCCTCCCTCCGATCACGTAGATGATAGTGATTCCGAATCGGATAATGATGATTTAATCCTATTGGCTAAAGGACTAAGAAGATTCATGAGAAATTCATTTAGAAATAAAAACAAGGGCACTACATCTAAGAGAAATAAAAACAAGTCAAATGATAAGGACATTAAATGTTATGAATGCGGCAAACTCGGACACTTATCATATGACTGTCCAAACAAAGAAAAGCAAACTAATAAGTACCCTGACAAGGAGCGGAACAAAAATAGACTCGTCTCAGATCCTAAACAAAGGAAACGTGCACTAAAGGCCTCCACATGGAGTGACTCATCAGATTCTGAAACTGAGACCGAAGAGGAGACCGCTCAAGTTTGCTTTGCTTCAAAGGCATCTAATGAGGTGTCATCTGATTCTGACTCTGACTCTGAACCTTCTTATGATGATCTTTTTAGTCAGTATCTTGAATTACATAAATTTACTAAGACTCTCGCAAAAGAAAAGAAACGTTTAATTGAAGACAAGAAACTGTTAGAATCTTCTAACGAGAATCTTGTCGCTCAATTAAGCGATTCAAAGAAAGAGTCTTCATGTGTCATCAATGCATTAAAAAAAGAGATCTCATCATTAACCTCTCAAAATGATGAAATGAAATCCGAGATTTCAAATTTGAAATCAAGGAATACAGATTTAGAGAAAATGATGAAACAATTCGATACAGGGTCAAACATGCTGTATCGCATCATATTATCGCAAAAGCATGACAGTGACAAAACTGGATTGGGATACGTTGATACTAACAAAGTATCAACTAAACCAACCAAGTTTGTTGTGTCTAAGAAAGTAGACACCCCTAAGCCTCAAGTGGCGTCTAAGATGACGCAAAAAGCGCCCCCTTCCACACGCCCCACTCCCTCATATCATGTCAAATATAATGTTGTACCATATAGATATGAGAAGAAAAGAACAATGCATACACGAAATACATATCATCCACGCACTACGCACACACACACAAGGACATATCAAAAGCGTCCTTCATTCAATGAGTATAGAGGAGTCCTTGGGCAAAGACCCAAAGTACATGCACCACATGTATATTATATCGCACCTTCATTCTTGCCATTTGATAGACCGAGAAGGATCACCCAAGTATGGGTACCGAAAGGTACCTTTACCAAAAGGTGATTAACTAACTCGAAAGGACCCAAAATTAAAAGGGTACCTAAATCACCTTTTCACATTGCAGGGAGACCACTCATCGAAAGACACATCAATAAAGTGGTTCCTTGACAGTGGTTGTTCGAGGCACATGACGGGTGACCCGAGCCTGTTCTCCAAATTAAAGAAGGTCACAAAAGGAGGATTCGTGACCTTTGGAGACAACAATGAAGGCAAGATCATTGGAAAAGGTACGATTGGCAATCCGAATACACTTCAAATCTCCAACGTATTTTTGGTAAGCAACTTATCTTACAATCTTCTTAGTATTTCTCAATTTGTTGACAATGGCTTCAATGTGTGTTTTACTCACCCTTATTGCAATATAATAAATAAAAATGGAGAAACCGTTTTAAAAGGAAAACAAGAAGGAAATATCTTTACACTATCTATGGATGATGTAGTAGACGCTAAAGTTAAATGTTTTATGTCAAATGAACCCAATGTGAATTTATGGCATAGACGTTTAGGACACATAGGTATTTCTACACTAGAAAAATTGCAACGAAAGAACCTAGTACGGGGATTGCCTACGCTTGATTTAGACAACTATCAGTTGTGTGAATCTTGCATAAAAGGAAAACAAACACGTGCGTCACTTAAGCCTAAAAATGAGATAAGCACGACTAGAATACTAGAACTATTGCATATCGATTTGTTTGGTCCTAGTCGCACTACAAGTCTTGGTGGGCGTCACTATGCATGCGTGATTGTTGATGACTTTTCTCGTTATACTTGGACTTTATTTCTTGCACATAAGGATGATAGCGCCGTAGAGATCGCTAAATTAATTAAACAACTCGAAAATCAATACGGTGTAAATGTGAAAAGAATAAGAAGCGATAGAGGCGGTGAGTTTAAAAACAAAGAGATGATTTCGTTTTGTGAAGAAAAAGGGATTAAACATGAGTTTTCGCCACCTAGAACTCCACAATTAAATGGAGTAGTAGAAAGAAAGAATCGCACACTACAAGAAATCGCTAGAACCATGCTTTGCGAAAATAAATTGCCTAGATTTCTGTGGGCGGAAGCCGTAAATTGTGCATGCTATATTGTAAATCACCTATCTATAAGAAAGAAAATAAACAAGATGCCTTACGAAATTTTGAACGATCGCATGCCTAAGATTGATTATTTTCGTGTGTTTGGATGCAAATGCTTTGTCTTGAATACAAAAGATAATTTAGATAAATTTGAATCCAAATCAATTAAGTGCATTTTTGTTGGGTATTCCATAAATTCAAAAGCATATAGATGTTATGATCCTCTCACTAGACAAATCATAGAATCTATTCATGTTAAATTCAATGAATTTGGTGAGATTGATAAAGATAAAGAATATGACAATGATTTTGAATTGAAACCTGTTTTGAATGAAGATAATGATTCTTTTGATATGCATGAGATGAATGAGACACTAGAAATGCATGATCATATAGAAATGCATGATAACTTAAAAAATAATCAACCAAGATGGCATAGAGATCACCCACATGATCTCATCATAGGCGACATCACTCACGGTGTGCGACCACGTAGAAGAATCACTTCAGATGAAATAAATGAATTTCATGCTCTATGATTTCTGAAATTGAGCCCAAAAATGTGCATGATGCTTTGAGTGATTCATCTTGGATTGATGCTATGCATGACGAACTTAATCAATTCGTTAGAAACGATGTATGGGATTTAGTGCCACGACCACAAGATAAAACTATAATAGGCACAAAGTGGGTGTTTAGGAATAAATTGAATGAAGAAGGAAAGGTCGTTAGAAATAAAGCGAGACTTGTAGCACAAGGCTATAATCAAGAGGAAGGAATTGACTATGATGCAACATTTGCACCCGTAGCACGCGTAGAAGCTATACGACTCTTACTTGCTATTGCTTGCATGAAAGATTTTAAATTGTATCAAATGGACGTCAAAAGTTCTTTTCTAAACGGATGGTATACCTCACATAGACTCGTTAAAGATTTTGAAAATTGTATGAAAGCTGAATTTGAAATGTCTATGGTTGGTGAACTTAATTATTTTCTTGGCTTGCAGATTGAGCAAACGAGTAAAGGAATTCATATAAGTCAAGCTAAGTATGTAAATGACATGATCAAGAAGTTCAATTTTGAAAATTTGAAACCATCCCCCACGCCTATGAGTGTCACTACTAAATTAGACAAAGACGAACATGGTAAAGACGTTGATAATGGATTATATCGATCTATGATAGGCTCTTTACTATATTTAACTGCTAGTAGGCCTGACATCATGTTTAGCGTATGCATGTGTGCTCGTTTTCAAAGTCAACCTAAGGTGTCACACTTAAATGCGGTAAAAAGAATATTCCGTTATATTAAGCACACGCCCACCTTAGGTATTTGGTATGATAAGGATTCTGCATTTGACTTACATGCTTACACTGATGCAGATTATGGTGGCTGCAAGATAGATAGAAAAAGCACGAGCGGAACTTGCCAATTTATAGGAAATTCCCTTATTTCATGGTTTTCCAAAAAGCAAGCAAGTGTTGCTTTGTCCACTACTGAGGCTGAGTATATGGCTCTTAGCCTCTGTTGCACACAGTTGTTGTGGATAAAACAACAACTTTCGGACTTTGGAATTATCGTAAATAAGATTCCTATATATTGTGATAGTATGAGTGCCATCAATTTGTCTAAGAACCCCGTGTTACACTCTAAGGCTAAGCATATAGAAGTTCGCTATCATTTTCTTCGTGATCACGTTAACAATGGTAATATTGTCATAGATCACGTACGCACAGAATCACAAGTAGCGGATATATTTACAAAGGCCTTAAATCAAGCCACATATGAATCTCTCCGTTCTAAATTAGGCATGATCCCCGTTGATGTGATTTAATGTGATATTATTTGATTTACTTTCCTTTTTGACAGGAATCTTTTGATTAACTTTCCAAAATAAAGGGGGAGAGAGAAGCATGATTTAAGGGGGAGAGAGAGACACTGATTGATCACTGATTGATCTTAATTGCATGAGAGAGACACTGATTGATCACTGATTGATCTAAATTGCATGAATCAAGGGGGAGCCGGATTTGAAATTCGAAATTCAAATTTCAAATCTGTGCATAGTTCAAGGGGAGAGATAGCACTTAAATCATGTACACATGTTATTTTGAAAATCATCAAAAGGGGGATATTGTAGAAGTAAGAGGGTTTGAGTGATTTCAAAATAAGAAATTTGAATGCATATATATATATATATACATGTATATATATATATATATATAAACGTGTATAAGTGTGTACATGTATGCATGATAACTTGTCATTACTTGCCTTATTTAGCTTATATATTATGTTGCCGTACTAACGAGCCATGAAGCATTAAAGCTTACATCATATGGCGAACATTTGTTGAGTTTATACTATTTTCAGGTGCCACCATTAATGAACTAAAGTAGTTCATTAAGTGAAGTGCTTAGTTTAATAAACTAAGTAGTTCATTAAAGGAAGATTCATTTGGAAAAGGCACAAAGGCAACAAGGCCAAGGAAGGAAAGTTCTCTCCTCCTCCCCATCTTATTAAACACGCCACATTTATATATATACACTATATATTTTCAGATTTTTTAAATAAAGGCACATACACATGTATTGCAACATACTACCGACACGTTATATATTTTACGTACGTACGTTAACGTCACACCACTATACTTAACTCATATTTATGAGTATATTCAGGTCTTATATCATATGATATAAGATATGGTGATGACAAAGTAAATACGACACGATAAAAGGTTCTAAACCGAAATTTGTCGTATCGGGTGAATACCGAAACTTCGCCAACGTGTCACGTACTTGCCATAAATCAATGGCCAGCCCATATACATCAAAAATTGATGATAATTTCGTGATATACATGATATATTCAGCCAAAAATACTTTCCATGTTGGCACACACAAATTACTCCACATTTAGGCCAAAATGTGAAGGTTCCAATTTTAATTTTGTCACATGTTAATGGTACCACTTTAAATCAGCCAAGTGCTGAGATTTAAAGTATATATTATATATATTATGTATAACATAATATATATATCATGTGCAAAAGTTGGAATTTAAATTAGAGAAAAATCGGGTAATCGATAAATATCGAAAATTCGGTTTTCTACGCACATAACATGGAACGTTTTTCTTGAACATCATGTGACACGTATATAGACACTTTTTACATATAATATACATCTTAAAGTGTTCTAGAAAATTAAATTAAGGGCTGAATGGAATATTACATGTGTGTATTATTAAATGTGCACTATTTTACAAAGTTAACAAAAATAAATTTCCGCACATGTATATACATCTTCCAACGTTACATACAGCTGAGATGGAGCACATGTGGAGCCTTGTTGGCATATTGATTGGTCAAGGATCAATCATACAATGTTGATGAATCAAAGAGAGAAGCTACAAAAGGTAAGTATTCAACATATACCTCTCTTATGTCACATACTGAAAATTTCAGCATACGACACATATGGTGGCCGATTTTTTGACATTAAGGGTGACATATTTTGTCATCTTTTATTAAAAGATTGATTGAAGATGTTATGGAAATGAATTAAATATTATGTAAGGTAATCAAGTGTGATATTCTACATATCACACATGCTGAAATTTTTCAGCATGTGTGAAGGTTATGATGGCCGAATTCTTCACCCATTTTGTGTCCAAGTTCATTCATCAATTGATAGCAAGACTTACCATATATGGTTGATTCATTTTTATGATAAAAATTCAAAGAAAAATGGTAATAATCTGAATTTTATTTCATAATGCACATGCTGAAAAATTCAGCATGGCAAGGTGATAATGGCCGATTTTTTGCTTTGAAAAAGGAGAGATTTCTTGTCTTGCAATTTATGATGGAATTTGTGATTTATGGTATGAATTAATGGTTGATTTTTTGGCAAATTTTAAGTGATTATTTCAGATTTTCCAAGTCATCAAATGATGACAACATTGAACCAATAAAGAGGTGCCAAGTAAGCAAAGACTAAATGATGGTCCAATAGAATGATGCCAAGTAAGCAAAGCATTGTCACCATGATGTCTTACACTCTCTCAAGCACTTAAAAGGAAATTTTCAAAAGGGGGAGATGGCAAGAGGGGGACGGCTGGACTCTATAAGGGAGGAAGAGGAGAACAAACAAATACAAGAACAAGAATTGCATTCTAAAGTGATCAAATTGCCAAGCCTCTTTTCTCCTACATTTTCTTTCTCTCTTTTCTGGTAAAAAGCCTATTGTACTTTACATCTTTCAATCTTGAATAGGCTTCATATAAACCACCATTCATTCGTCTTTGTAAAAGATTGATTAATGTGTGATCAATCTTCATTCTAGCGAGGTGGTGGTGTTCGTGTGAATTGTACTCGACATACAAGGTTTGTAAAGGGTTGGAGTTAGGTGTAACTCTATCAACCCTTCGGTAAGGTTTACTGCGTGTGTGTGATTAGTGTGAACCAAGGAAGGTGTTCCTTGAAGACTGGAGTAGGTTGTTTATAACCGAACCAGTATAAAATGCTTGGTGCAATTTACTTTCAGCATTTACTTTTCAGTTTCTGCACTGTTTATACATTTTGTTCACGTTCGTAAAAATAGTAAACGAATTTCAAAAATTACAAACATTTCCAGAAACATACCTACACGTTCTAGGGTTCATTTGGCACAAGTGTCAACCCTTTTGGACAAGTATAAGTCAATCAAACATCAAAAGTTCAGAGACTAGTGCAGTCTGATTTTCAGACTTGCAAAGGTTGAGACTATGGTTGTAATTGACCTACTTCTCAAAACAATTTTCCAAAACTGTTTCACCCCATTTAAATATAGTGTGTGAAGAGTTATTGGTCAAATTTTCAGATCATTTGGACGTTCACACAAATAGGAATTAATTTTCAAAACCATCTACCGTTTCTGGCAGAATTGCACAATCTGAGTGCCAACGGTTTTTGAAGGGGTTAAAGGTTGAATTTTAATTTGAAATTTTTAGGGGACCCTCATAACATCTGAGGCTAAGTTCTCTCAAAATTGCATAATTTTTGGAGACCTCTAACCTGGTTTTAAAAACGTTTTAAAACAGGTCCTGAAAACAGAATCTGTTTTCAGAACTTGAATTGTTCAAGTTTAAAGAAATTTTAAAAAGCACACTTTCCGCACCATCTATTCAACCCCCCCCTTCTAGTGGTGCCTTGCAGATCCTACAGGAACATGACAGTTTTGAGTAGTAAGTATTGTGGCTTGAAAATGCACCTTAGGAATATGCATGAGCTGATTTTTGGTATGATGATAGTTTGATGTGTTTATGACATCTGTGAGTTGTAATTTTGGTAAAAGGATTTGTGGTTTGGTCACAATTTATTTCGTGATACAACTGGTCAATCCAGTCTCTGCATGTATCCAATTTGGGAAAGTGATTAGATGACCCCCTTAAACTTATTGAATTGCCTTGGAAATTTTATGGTAATTACTTAGGGCATAGATGTGCATGTTCATGTAAAGAAACCAGCCTAAAACCACCATTTTGATGGTTAACAACTGAGTTGAAGTTAGTGGTACAAACTGGAAATAGGACAGTTTAATGTCTTAAGTTGTAAGGCTTCGATCTTGATCATTTAGGCTTGAATGTGATGTTTAGCCTTATGAATACTGTTCCTTGGTGAATTAGCTATGTTTTCCAGGTGATGGATCAAAATGAATAAAGTTTTATGACCCACGAAACTGAGGTAAGGCGGTACTGCCCTGCTGATTTCAGCAGTACCTTTGATGATAGTACGATGTTTTGAGGTAGTTAGACATTTCGGAATGTTACGAAATTTTAATAGCACGTGTCTAAGCCTTCATTATGCATATGTATGGCATGGATTTATGAATATGAGCACGAATTGATGAGCACGAGGCTGTATGAACAGAATGTGATTGCTGGACAGTTTTTCCAGTTTAAAAGACAAGTCCGTGCATGCATGATTATGATGCATTTGTTCACGAGTCGCATAATGCATGTCATACATTGCATCATCGTCACGTACATGATTTACAGCATGATTTTTATGTGAAAGAAAGATGAAAAGCGTTTTCAAAAGATGATTTTGTTTTGCAAAGAATGATTTTCCACCGGTACCGTGTGTGAGTATGAACTTGGCCAGTATGATGACGTTACCGTTCTGAATCCGGGAATAATAGATTCGAAAGGGAGACGTTACCGTCTAAGATTCGGAAAGATGGATCTGAACATAAGAAAGATGACGTTACCGTTCTGAATCCAAGAATAATAGATTCGAAGGGGAGACGTTACCGCCTCAGATCCGGAAAGATAGATCTGAACATAAGAAAGATGACGTTACCGTTCCGAATCCGGGAATAATAGATTCCAAGGGGAGACGTTGCTGTCTCAGATCCGGGAAGATAGATCTGAACACCCTATTGTTTTACGACGATTATGATTTTTAAAGAAAAGCATGAAAGATCATATTTCCATTTTTCATCTCGATGCATCACACGTACATATGCATGCATGTTACATTCATGTAGCGACACATGAGATGTAAGTTGTGATGACCTCGTAGACCCTAAGTGATGATTCTTATTGTGTTATTCATCGGTACGAGTTACAGTCTTTTAATGTTATATTCTGCTTTGAGTTATTATTTTAATTAAGTTATGATCTTGCTACCTTAAGTGATGATCCCTATCGAGTATTGGATGCAAGGCAGTATGCGCTACTTTTGCATATTCATACGCATTGCATATGATCAAGAGCATGATGTTAAGTCTATTTGCACTAGGTTGTGTTATTACTTGCTTCGTGACTAAGTTATGATTTTATTGCCTTAACGGCTATTGATTGGAGGGATGAGATGCTAGCCAAATGCTAGAGGTAGTATTACTTAGGTAATAATCCTCCTATCTCTCGTTACCTAAGTTATGATTTCACTACTGTTGATATGTAAGCTATGATCTTATTCAGGACAATTAGGCCAAGTTGTTATGAATTGGTAATTCCTAGGTTATGATCTTTATTGGGTGATGACCTTTTCTATTTCATGATCTTCATTAAGTGATGATTCTTTCATAAGTGATGATCTCTGTTAAGTTTCAATCTCTGTTAAGCGATGACCTTGGATATACCTTGTGTTGACTTCTTACGGGTGTTTAATGGAAGGTCAGGTATGTTCTAAACCAAATTTTGGGGTTTGGTTCTTGTATGTACTTTCCATTTAATGCATGATTGTTTATGGTGTACTTGCTGGTGACTTTGTCACTCACCCCCCTATTTTTCCTCCCAGAGGCTGCAGGGAACAAGGTAGAATGGATTGAGGATGGACCTAGAGCCCCTACCCGTGAGTGCAGCGAAGGATGGGCAGATTAGGAGACGTGACTTGACGATTATGACTGATGACTGATTATGTAGTTGTGATGGGAGACATCTACTTTTGAGAATTCCGATACTTTGATTTGGGTTGTAAAACAAAGAATGATCTAGTGGATGTTTTTAATTTAAAGTTTTAAATTCTGCCACGGTTTCGCATACTTATCTGCGTGTAAGCGCGAAAATCCATGCATTATACCATGGATCATGATACGTATGAGACGACGCCTAGTACTCTCCTTAGTGAAGTACGGCGGGTGCACCGACTCCGGCGGGGCCGGGGTGCAGGGCGCCACAGGTGGTATCAGAGCAAAGGCTCCAGATCCGGGCAGAATATAGAATTAAGTTATGATCGTAGTCAACTAAGTTTGATTTTAGACCTAAGTCATAATCCTAGATGAGAGTTGAACTTAGACTAGGACGATTTAGACTGGAAATTAGGGTGTTGACCAAATGATAAAGCTCTAGTCGATGGCCATCTATAGAATGTAATCATTCGTGCTTGCATAGAGATTACGAATTAAAATGGTGTCACTTATTCTGAATATTTATACTTGAGTAAGACTTCGACACTTCGTGGCGCGGATGTCACCACAATTCAGTAAGATGACATCATCACTGTCACCCCAGGAGGCAGTAAACTTTACTAGCAATAGTTAGTAAGAACACGTATCCCAAGGTTTGGTAGGGAATTTAGTTCATAGTAGGCAGAAAGATGGTTAAGTAAAGTTGAAAGTAACTCCATGCTGATACTGGTACTGGATGGGATAAGGGCAAAGTTCTAAGAGGAGTTTTGTGAGTTCTTCCTCTCTCAGGACTTAGTCACGAGAAGGGTTGAGGAATTTGACTCACTAAGACAAGGGCCAGGTATTTCTGTACTCATTCATTACTTTGGGACAGTATGTTCCTTTGATTATGAGAGATGAAAGGTTTAAGGTGATCAGATTTATGCGCAGTCTAGACCCCTGATCAAATTAGGCTAAGCCGTATTCAAGGACCTTTGGTGAATTATTGGAGAACCGCTACGGAGCAGAATGTGATAGTAAGGGAACGAAAGAATGAAAGAAATGATTTAACAAGCAAACGAAGTAGAAGGTGGAAACCGTATCCATATAAGGCTAGTTTATGCGGATGACAAAGAAACAACCAAGGTACGCCTAATAAGTGTGAAGTACCTATGTCCTCTGCTCTACTTCCTATTAACCAAGAATGAGTAATTATGATAGTTTTCTTTAAGTTATGACGAGTAAACCACAAGTAAGCAAGTGAAATTATTAGCGATAACATGATCAAGTATGACACTGCGTATGGGACTCGGGGTCCTCGTCATGATGCGTCACTATGAGCACTTGTACACATTTTATGGAAAAGGAAATTATAAGCCTGCTGTGATCATGATTACACAGAATGGAATTCATTATCAAGTACATAGTACCAAGGTTGCAAGTGCTTGATATGAGATAGGTTACGAGAACACCGAATTAGAATAAGTACTGATGAAATCTCTAAGATGAATGGAACAAAGCAGTTCTGAGGGAACTAAATAGACGCTTTATGCGATCTTATTTACCTAAAAGAAGAAGCCACATGGGGAAACGGAAGACGACATGAGGAGTAGACGCCCCATTTTGTTGACTAGCCTGAAGTTTCGAGGATGAAACTTATATTAAGGGGGGGAGAATGTTGTACCCCGCCGAAAAGTCGTATAGTACTTGAAGACTCATATAAGTGAATTAATAAAGTGGTATCTTCCAAGCGTCTTTCACTAAGTTTCCTTAGTGATTCTTTCATTTTAGGATGATAAGCAAATGATATAATCAATTCAAGCGTGAGTTAGGGACTATACGCAGTGACCAATTCATTCCCAAAGGCTTAAGAAAATTTCGGCCACAAGGTTTAAAAAGTGCCTTAAAGGGTTTTTTTCCCAAATTATAGGAGAGTTTAATCTTAAGGGCCTCCCTAAAATAAAGCCAAATGAAAATTAAGGAGTGTAAGTAGTGGGCAATTCTTCCCCAAATTCTTGGAGAATTTCGGCCTAGCCCAAGGGAAATTGGGAATTTCCTAACTTTATTTTTAAAACAAGAAAAAGGGAAACAATTAAAAAGGGGGCAAATACCCACATGGCTTCTTATTAAACTCATTTGGAGAGAAATTAAGCATGGTAAAGTTTCCCCCCAAGGAGTCAAAACCGCCCCCCCCCATGGTTGACCAAGAAAGATTACCATGGTTACTTATACTACAAGGTTAAGGAAATAACTCTAGTTGGATAAAGTAACCTAGTTAGCCATAAAGTTACTATAGTTGGCATAAAGTAACTATAGTTGGTATAAAGTAACTATTGTTGACATAAAGTAACTATAGTTGAACTAAAGTAACCTTGGTTGGGCAAAAAGTAACTAAGGCTAATTAACTCTAATTAGCCTAAACCAAGCTATGGAAAACTCCCTTCTCTCTTACTACTACCCACGGTTACCTCCTTTAACCAAGGGGAAAGAAAACTTTCTTCAAAACAACTCTAGAATATTCAACTCTCAAGAAGTCACAATGGAGCAAAGAGATTTCCCCATTTCTCCATTGTAATATACGGCTAGTGAAGAAGGTCCAAGAACCATCTTCAAGCTCCAAGACTTCATCTAGGTAAGTGTATGATTAAATCTTCTAAGTGAGTTCTATATTTCAAAGGATGAAGCTCACAATATACCCTCCTTTTTCCATGCTAAAAACGTGACCTACAAAGGGTCACTAAGTGAGGATTCTTCAAGCTACTAAGGAGAAGCTAACATCTTGGTGGTTTGAATCCATTTCAAGATCCATTCAAGCTTCATTTTGGTAAGATGAATCTAGCCTCAATCTAGCTCCATTCTTCATTTCAAATGGTAGCTAATGTTCTCCTTCTTCTCCTCTTCAAAAGCGTGTGCTATGAGTAAAGTGGAGGAAGACTTCATTCCATTTCAACCAAGATTCAAGCAACGGAAAAGCTCTAAGGTTCAAGGAGGCAAGTATACTCTAGCCAATCTTGCCTTATTTGTGAAGTCCATGCTTGAATGACTAGCCATTTTAGGATATGAATCTTAGTTGAAGATTCTAAGAACAAGACATGAACTTAGTTGATGTAAAGAAAAGTGTTGGTATGAAAAGTGACATGTTCTAAGCGTAAATGGCGAGACTGTTGGTATGAGTTATATGTGGCCTAAAATGAGTTATGAGACTTGAAATAACTATGTTTAAATGTGTATTTGATGTATAGTAAGTCATCTTAATAAATGAAGTTGGTTGAAGAATGCTTGAACAATAACAAGGTGAAGAAGTGCTGAAACTACTGAAGCAGACAGATTTGTGTTGTTGATTGTGTGACTTGAGAACAAACCTTAGAAGTGTTCAATTAAGCTAAATTTTGACATGACACGAGCTCTGTGTGTGTAGTACAAGTGGGGGCTAGAATTGCAGTAAAAAGAGTTATGGTTTATTGTTAATAAATCTTTTGGTAAAACTGCTCAAGAAGAAATTACTGGAACTAGGCAGAACAGTGTGATGTTTTGCATGACCTGAAAATGAATCTTAGGAGTATTCCAATTAGCTAATTTTTGGTGTGATGTTAGCCTCATATGTATATGAAATGTGTGAGTTGGAATTTCAATAAAAGGAGTTGTGGTTTGTCCTTAATGAAGTTTTTAGTAAGAAGTGGTCAAACAGAAGTACTGGAACTGGACAGATTTATGTGTTATGTTGAACGACCTGAACATGAATCTTAGGAGTGTTCAAATTGGCTAATGTTTGGTATGGTGATAGCCTTATGTGTATATGAAATGTGAGATGTGGAATTTTGATGAAAGGAGTTGTGAATTATTATTAATGAAATTTTTGGTGAAACTGCTCAAACAGAGTTGCTGGAAAAGGATAGTTTTGAGTAGTAAGTTGTGTGGCTTGAAAATGCACCTTAGGAATATGGAAATGAGCTGATTTTTGGTATGATGATAGTTTGATGTGTTTATGACATCTGTGAGTTGTAATTTTTGTAAAAGGATTTGTGGTTTGGTCACAATTTATTTCATGATACAACTGGTCAATCCAGTCTCTGCATGTATCCAATTCGGAAAAGTAATTAGATGACCCCCTTAAACTTATTGAATCGCCTTGGAAATTTTATGGTAATTACTTAGGGCATAGATGTGCATGTTCATGTAAAGAAACCAGCCTAAAACCACCATTTTGATGGTTAACAACTGAGTTGAAGTTAGTGGTACAAACTGGAAATAGGACAGTTTAATGTCTTAAGTTGTAAGGCTTCGATCTTGATCATTTAGGCTTGAATGTGATGTTTAGCCTTATGAATACTGTTCCTTGGTGAATTAGCTATGTTTTCCAGGTGATGGATCAAAATGAATAAAGTTTTATGACCCACGAAACTGAGGTAAGGCGGTACTGCCCTGCTGATTTCAGCAGTACCTTTGATGATAGTACGATGTTTTGAGGTAGTTAGACATTTCGGAATGTTACGAAATTTTAATAGCACGTGTCTAAGCCTTCATTATGCATATGTATGGCATGGATTTATGAATATGAGCACGAATTGATGAGCACGAGGCTGTATGAACAGAATGTGATTGCTGGACAGTTTTTCCAGTTTAAAAGACAAGTCCGTGCATGCATGATTATGATGCATTTATTCACGAGTCACATAATGCATGTCATACATTGCATCATCGTCACATACATGATTTACAGCATGATTTTTATGTGAAAGAAAGATCAAAAGCATTTTCAAAAGATGATTTTGTTTTGCAAAGAATGATTCCCCACCGGTACCGTGTGTGAGTATGAATTTGGCCAGTATGATGACGTTACCGTTCCGAATCCGGGAATAATAGATTCGAAGGGGAGACGTTACCGCCTAAGATTCAGAAAGATGGATCTGAACATAAGAAAGATGACGTTACCGTTCTGAATCCAGGAATAATAGATTCGAAGGGGAGACGTTACAGCCTCAGATCTGGAAAGATAGATCTGAACATAAGAAAGATGACGTTACCGTTCCGAATCCGGGAATAATAGATTCGAAGGGGAGACGTTACCGTCTCAGATCCGGGAAGATAGATATGAACATAAGAAAGATGACGTTACCGCTCCGAATCCGAGAATAATAGATTCTAAGGGGAGACGTTACCGCCTCAGATCCGGGAAGATAGATCTGAACACTCTATTGTTTTACGACGATGATGATTTTTAAAGAAAAGCATGAAAGATCATATTTCCATTTTTCATCTCGATGCATCACACGTACATATGCATGCATGTTACATTCATGTAGCGACACATGAGATGTAAGTTGTGATGACCTCGTAGACCCTAAGTGATGATTCTTATTGTGTTATTCATCGGTACGAGTTACAGTCTTTTAATGTTATATTCTGCTTTGAGTGATTATTTTAATTAAGTTATGATCTTGCTACCTTAAGTGATGATCCCTATCGAGTATTGGATGCAGGGCATTATGCGCTACTTTTGCATATTCATACGCATTGCATATGATCAAGAGCATGATGTTAAGTCTATTTGTACTAGGTTGTGTTATTACTTGCTTCGTGACTAAGTTATGATTTTATTGCCTTAACGGCTATTGATTGGAGGGATGAGATGCTAGCCAAATGCTAAAGGTAGTATTACTTAGGTAATAATCCTCCTATCTCTCGTTACCTAAGTTATGATTTCACTACTGTTGATACGTAAGCTATGATCTTATTCAGGACAATTAGGCCAAGTTGTTATGAATTGGTAATTCCTAGGTTATGATCTTTATTGGGTGATGACCTTTTCTATTTCATGATCTTCATTAAGTGATGATTCTTTCATAAGTGATGATCTCTGTTAAGTTTCAATCTCTGTTAAGCGATGACCTTGGATATACCTTGTGTTGACTTCTTACGGGTGTTTAATGGAAGGTCAGGTATGTTCTAAACCAAATTTTGGGGTTTGGTTCTTGTATGTACTTTCCATTTAATGCATGATTGTTTATGGTGTACTTGCTGGTGACTTTGTCACTCACCCTCCTATTTTTCCTCCCAGAGGCTGCAGGGGACAAGGTAGAATGGATTGAGGATGGACCTAGAGCCCCTACCCGTGAGTGCAGCGAAGGATGGGCAGATTAGGAGACGTGACTTTGTAGGATCTGTAAGGCACCACTAGAAGGGGAGGGTTGAATAGATGGTGCGGAAAGTGTGCTTTTTAAAATTTCTTTAAACTTGAACAATTCAAGTTCTGAAAACAGATTCTGTTTTCAGGACCTGTTTTAAAACGTTTTTAAAACCAGGTTAGAGGTCTCCAAAAATTATGAAATTTTGAGAGAACTTAGCCTCAGATGCTATGAGGGTCCCCTAAAAATTTCAAATTAAAATTCAACCTTTAACCCCTTCAAAAACCGTTGGTACTCAGATTGTGCAAATCAGCCAGAAACGGTAGATGGTTTTGAAAAATTAATTCCTATTTGTGTGAACGTCCAAATGATCTGAAAATTTTACCAATAACTCTTTATATACTATATTTTAATGGGTTGAAACAGTTTTGGAAAACTCTTTTGGGAAGTAGGTCAAATACAATCAAAGTCTCAACCTTTGCAAGTCTGAGAGTCAGACTGCACTAGTCTCAGAACTATTGATGTTTGATTGACTTATACTTGTCCAAAAGGGTTGAAACTTGTGCCAAATGAACCCTAGAACGTTTAAGTATGTTTTTGGAAATTTTTGTAATTTTTGAAATTCGTTTACAATTTTTACAAACGTGAACAAGATGTATAAACAGTACAGAAACTGAAAAGTAAATGCTGAAAGTAAATTGCACCGAGAATTTTATACTGGTTCGGTTATAAACAACCTACTCCAGTCTTCAAGGAACACCTTCCTTGGTTCACACTAATCATACACACGCAGTACACCTTACCGCAGGGTTGATAGAGTTACACCTAACTCCAACCCTTTACAAACCTTGTATGTCGAGTACAATTCACACGAACACCACCACCTCGCTAGAATGAAGATTGATCACACCTTGATCAATCTTTTACAAAGATGAATGAATGATGGTTTATATGAAGCCTATTCAAGATTGAAAGATTTAAAGTACAATAGGCTTTTTACAAGAAAAGAGAGAAAGAAAATGTAGGAGAAAAGAAGCTTGGCAATTTGATCACTTTAGAATGCAATTCTTGGTCTTGTATTTGTTTGTTCTCCTCTTCCTCCCTTATAGAGTCCAGCCGTCCCCCTCTTGAAAATTTCCTTTTAAGTGCTTGAGAGAGTGTAAGACATCATGGTGACAATGCTTTGCTTACTTGGCATCATTCTATTGGACCATCATTTAGTCTTTGCTTACTTGGCACTTCTTTATTGGTTCAATGTTGTCATCATTTGATGACTTGGAAAATCTGAAATAATCACTTAAAATTTGCCAAAAAATCAACCATTTATTCATACCATAAATCACAAATTCCATCATAAATTGCGAGACAAGAAATCTCTCCTTTTTCAAAGCAAAAAATCGGCCATTATCACCTTGCCATGCTGAATTTTTCAGCATGTGCATTATGGAAAAAAATTCAGATTATTTACCATTTTTCTTTGAATTTTTATCATAAAAATGAATCAACCATATATGGTAAGTCTTGCTATCAATTGATGAATGAACTTGGACACAAAATGGGTGAAGAATTCGGCCACCATAACCTTCACACATGCTGAAAAATTTCAGCATGTGTGTTATGTAGAATATCACACTTAATTACCTTACATAATATTCAAATCATTTCCATAACATCTTCAATTAATCCTTTATTAAAAGATGACAACATATGTCACCCTTAATGACAAAAAATCGGCCACATGTGTGTAGTATGCTGAAATTTTCAGCATGTGACATAAGAGAGGTATATGTTGAATACTTACCTTTTGTAGCTTCTTTCTTTGATTCATTAACATTGTATGATTGATCCTTGACCAATCAATATGCCAACAAGGCTCCACATGTGCTCCATCTCAGCTGTATGTAACGTTGGAATGTGTATGTACATGTGCTGAAATTTATTTTTGCTAACTTTGTAAAATAGTGCACATTTAATAATACACACATGTTATATTCCAATCAGCCCTTAATTTAATTTTTTATAACACTTTAAGATGTATATCATATGTAAAAAGTGTCTAGATATGTGTCACATGATGTTCAAGAAAAACGTTCCATGTTATGTGCGTAGAAAACCAAATTTTCGATATTTATCGATTACCCGATTTTTCTCTAATTTAAATTCCAACTTTTGCACATGTTATATATATTATGTTATACATAATATATATAATATATACTTCAAATCTCAGCACTTGTCTGGTTTAAAGTGGTACCTTTAACATGTGACAAAATTAAAATTGGAATCTTCACATTTTGGCCTAAATGTGGAGTAATTTGTGTGTGCCAACATGGAAAGTATTTTTGGCTGAATATATCATGTATATCACGAAATTGTCATCAATTTTTGATGTATATGGGCTGGCCATTTATTTATGGCAAGTACGTGACACGTTAGCGAAGTTTCGGTATTCGCCCGATACGACAAATTTCGGTTTAGAACCTTTTATCGTGTCGTATTTAATTTTTCATCACCATATCTTATATCATATGATATAAGACCTGAATATACTCATAAATATGAGTTAAGTATAGTGGTGTGACGTTAACGTACGTACGTAAAATATATAACGTGTCGGTAGTACGTTGGAATACATGTGTATGTGCCTTTATTTAAAAAATCTGAAAATATATAGTGTATATATATAAATGTGGCGTGTTTAATAAGATGGGGAGGAGGAGAGAACTTTTCTTCCTTGGCCTTGTTGCCTTTGTGCCTTTTCCAAATGAATCTTCCTTTAATGAACTACTTAGTTTATCAAACTAAGCACTTCACTTAATGAACTACTTTAGTTCATTAATGGTGGCACCTGAAAATAGTATAAACTCAACAAATGTTCGTCATATGATGTAAGCTTTAATGCTTCATGGCTCGTTAGTACGGCAACATAATATATAAGCTAAATAAGGCAAGTAATGGCAAGTTATCATGCATACATGTACACACATATGCACGTTTATATATATATATATACACACACATATATATATACATATATATATATGCATTCAAATTTCTTATTTTGAAATAACTCAAACCCTCTTACTTCTACAATCTCCCCCTTTTGATGATTTTCAAAATAACATGTGTACATGATTTAAGTGCTATCTCTCCCCTTTGAACTATGCACAGATTTGAAATTTGAATTTCGAATTTCAAATCCGGCTCCCCCTTGATTCATGTAATTAAGATCAATCAGTGATCAATCAGTGTCTCAATCAGTGTCTCTCTCCCCCCCTTAAATCATGCTTCTCTCTCCCCCTTTATTTTGGAAAGTTAATCAAAAGATTCCTGTCAAAAAGGAAAGTAAATCAAATAATATCATATTAAATCACATCAACGGGGATCATGCCTAATTTAGAACGGAGAGATTCATATGTGGCTTGATTTAAGGCCTTTGTAAATATATCTGCTACTTGTGATTCTGTGCGTATGTGATCTATGACAATATTACCATTGTTAACGTGATCACGAAGAAAATGATAGCGAACTTCTATATGCTTAGCCTTAGAGTGTAACACGGGGTTCTTAGACAAATTGATGGCACTCATACTATCACAATATATAGGAATCTTATTTACGATAATTCCAAAGTCCGAAAGTTGTTGTTTTATCCACAACAACTGTGTGCAACAGAGGCTAAGAGCCATATACTCAGCCTCAGTAGTGGACAAAGCAATACTTGCTTGCTTTTTGGAAAACCATGAAATAAGGGAATTTCCTGTAAATTGGCAAGTTCCGCTCGTGCTTTTTCTATCTATCTTGCAGCCACCATAATCTGCATCAGTGTAAGCATGTAAGTCAAATGCAGAATCCTCATCATACCAAATACCTAAGGTGGGCGTGTGCTTAATATAACGGAATATTCTTTTTACCGCATTTAAGTGTGACACCTTAGGTTGACTTTGAAAACGAGCACACATGCATACGCTAAACATGATGTCAGGCCTACTAGCAGTTAAATATAGTAAAGAGCCTATCATAGATCGATATAATCCATTATCAACGTCTTTACCATGTTCGTCTTTGTCTAATTTAGTAGTGACACTCATAGGCGTGGGGGATGGTTTCAAATTTTCAAAATTGAACTTCTTGATCATGACATTTACATACTTAGCTTGACTTATATGAATTCCTTTACTCGTTTGCTTAATCTACAAGCCAAGAAAATAATTAAGTTCACCAACCATAGACATTTCAAATTCAGCTTTCATACAATTTTCAAAATCTTTAACGAGTCTATGTGAGGTAGAACCGAAAATAATGTCATCTACGTAGATTTGAATAATAAGTAAATCTGTTTTTTCTTGTTTCAAAAATAGTGTACTATCTATAGTACCGCGTTTAAAATTATTTTCTAAAAGGAAAGTAGCAAAACAATCATACCATGCTCTTGGCGCTTGCTTTAGGCCATATAGTGCCTTCTTTAGTTTGTACACGTGATCTGGATGTTTTAAATCATCAAAACCGGGTGGTTGCTTCACGTATATTTCTTCTTGTATGAATCCGTTTAGAAAAGCACTTTCGACATCCATTTGATACAATTTAAAATCTTTCATGCAAGCAATAGCAAGTAAGAGTCGTATAGCTTCTAAGCGTGCTACGGGTGCAAATGTTTCATCGTAGTCTATTCCTTCTTCTTGATTATATCCTTGAGCTACGAGTCTTGCTATGTTTCTAACGACCTTTCCTTTTTCATTCATTTTGTTCCTAAATACCCACTTTGTGCCTATTATTGTCTTATCTTGTGGTCGTGGCACTAAATCCCATACATCATTTCTAACGAATTGATTAAGTTCGTCATGCATAGCATCAATCCAAGATGAATCACTCAAAGTATCATACACATTTTTGGGCTCAATTTCAGAAATCATAGCATGAAATTCATTTATTTCGTCCGAAGTGATTCTTCTACGTGGTCGCACACCGTGAGTGATGTCGCCTATGATAAGATCATGTGGGTGATCTCTATTCCATCTTGGTTGATTATTTTTTAAGTTATCATGCATTTCTATATGATCATGCATTTCTAGTGTCTCATTCATCTCATGCATATCAAAAGAATCATTATCTTCATTCAAAACAGGTTTCAATTCAAAATCATCGTCATATTCCTTATCTTTATCAATCTCACCAAATTCATTGAATTTAACATGAATAGATTCTATGATTTGTCTAGTGAGAGGATCATAACATCTATATGCTTTTGAATTTATGGAATACCCAAAAAAATGCACTCAATTGATTTGGATTCAAATTTATCTAAATTATCTTTTGTATTCAAGACAAAGCATTTGCATCCAAACACACGAAAATAATCAATCTTAGGCATGCGATCATTCAAAATTTCGTAAGGCGTCTTGTTTATTTTCTTTCTTATAGATAGGCGATTTAAAATATAGCATGCACAATTTACGGCTTCCGCCCACAGAAATCTAGGCAATTTATTTTTGCAAAGCATGGTCCTAGCGATTTCTTGTAGTGTGCGATTCTTTCTTTCTACTACTCCATTTAATTGTGGAGTTCTAGGTGGCGAAAACTCATGTTTAATCCCTTTTTCTTCATAAAACGAAATCATCTCTTTGTTTTTAAACTCACCGCCTCTATCGCTTCTTATTCTTTTCACATTTACACCTTATTGATTTTCGAGTTGTTTAATTAATTTAGCGATCTCTACGGCGCTATCATCCTTATGTGCAAGAAATAAAGTCCAAGTATAATGAGAAAAGTCATCAACAATCACGCATGCATAGTGACGCCCACCAAGACTTGTAGTGCGACTAGGACCAAACAAATCGATATGCAATAGTTCTAGTATTCTAGTCGTGCTTATCTCATTTTTAGGCTTAAGTGACTCACGTGTTTGTTTGCCTTTTATGCAAGATTCACACAACTGAAAGTTGTCTAAATCAAGCGTAGGCAATCCCCGTACTAGGTTCTTTCGTTGCAATTTTTCTAGTGTTGAAATACCTATATAACCTAAACGTCTATGCCATAAATTCACATTGGGTTCATTTGACATAAAACATTTAACTTTAGCATCTACTACATCATCCATAGATAGTGTAAAGATATTTCCTTCTCGTTTTCCTTTTAAAACGGTTTCTCCATTTTTATTTATTATATTGCAATAAGGGTGAGTAGAACACACATTGAAGCCATTGTCAACAAATTGAGAAATACTAAGAAGATTGTAAGATAAGTTGCTTACCAAAAATACGTTGGAGATTTGAAGTGTATTCGGATTGCCAATCGTACCTTTTCCAATGATCTTGCCTTCATTGTTGTCTCCAAAGGTCATGGATCCTCCTTTTGTGACCTTCTTTAATTTGGAGAACAGGCTCGGGTCACCCATCATGTGCCTCGAACAACCACTGTCAAGGAACCACTTTATTGATGTGTCTTTCGATGAGTGGTCTCCCTGCAATGTGAAAAGGTGATTTAGGTACCCTTTTAATTTTGGGTCCTTTCGAGTTAGTTAATCACCTTTTGGTAAAGGTACCTTTCGGTACCCATACTTGGGTGATCCTTCTCGGTCTATCAAATGGCAAGAATGAAGGTGCGATATAATATACATGTGGTGCATGTACTTTGGGTCTTTGCCCAAGGACTCCTCTATACTCATTGAATGAAGGACGCTTTTGATATGTCCTTGTGTGTGTGCGTAGTGCGTGGATGATATGTATTTCGTGTATGCATTGTTCTTTTCTTCTCATATCTATATGGTACAACATTATATCTGACATGATATGAGGGAGTGGGGCGTGTGGAAGGGGGCGCTTTTTGCGTCATCTTAGACGCCACTTGAGGCTTAGGGGTGTCTACTTTCTTAGACACAACAAACTTGGTTGGTTTGGTTGATACTTCGTTAGTATCAACGTATCCCAATCCAGTTTTGTCACTGTCATGCTTTTGCGATAATATGATGCGATGCAGCATGTTTGACCCTGTATCGAATTGTTTCATCATTTTCTCTAAATCTGTATTCCTTGATTTCAAATTTGAAATCTCGGATTTCATTTCATTATTTTGAGAGGTTAATGATGAGATCTCGGTTTTCAATGCATTGATGACACATGAAGACTCTTTCTTTGAATCGCTTAATTGAGTGACAAGATTCTTGTTAGAAGATTCTAACAGTTTCTTGTCTTCAATTAAACGTTTCTTTTCTTTTGCGAGAGTCTTAGTAAATTTATGTAATTCAAGATACTGACTAAAAAGATCATCATAAGAAGGTTCAGAGTCAGAGTCAGAATCAGATGACACCTCATTAGATGCCTTTGAAGCAAAGCAAACTTGAGCGGTCTCCTCTTCGGTCTCAGTTTCAGAATCTGATGAGTCACTCCATGTGGAGGCCTTTAGTGCACGTTTCCTTTGTTTAGGATCTGAGACGAGTCTATTTTTGTTCCGCTCCTTGTCAGGGTACTTATTAGTTTGCTTTTCTTTGTTTGGGCAGTCATATGATAAGTGTCCGAGTTTGCCGCATTCATAACATTTAATGTCCTTATCATTTGACTTGTTTTTATTTCTCTTAGATGTAGTGCTCTTGTTTTTATTTCTAAATGACTTTCTCATGAATCTTCTGAGTCCTTTAGCCAATAGGATTAAATCATCATTATCCGATTCGGAATCACTATCATCTACGTGATCGGAGGGAGGGGAGACGTATTCATTTGATTTAAAAGCAATTGTTTTACCTTGTTTAGATGATTCCGATTTTCGAATAGTAAGTTTGTTTTCATAAACTTTGAGTGACCCAATTAGTTCTTCCATCTTTATTGATTTGGTTTCCTTGCTTTCTTCTATAGCAGTCACTTTTGGGTCCCATTCCGAAGGAAGGCTTCGTAGGACTTTCTGTACCTTTTCCTGCGTAGTAAAAGCCTTACCAAGAGACTCAAGAGAGTTATAGATGTTAGTTAAACGAAGATCCATATCTACAATCGACTCATTAGGCAACAATTTAAAAGACTCAAGAGTAGACATGAGCATATTAATTTTTGACTCTTTTACTTGACTCGTGCCTTCGTGTTTCATTTCTAGAATTCTCCACATTTCTTGTGCACTCGAACAATTTGACACATAACTAGACTCACTTTTACTTAATCCGTTTAAAAGCAATTGCATAGCCCTAGCATTCATACTAAGTTTCTTTTTATCATCACTCGTATATTCTTGTCTAGTTTTAATAACTTGTAAAGTAACTCCGTCTACAGTGGATACATTAGATGGGACATATGGACCATCTTCAATTATTGACCAAAGATCTATATCTATAGCCATAAGAAAAAGTTTCATCCTAAGTTTCCATTGAATAAAGGACTCACCGTCAAAAAGTGGAGGCCTTTGGCTCGACATACCTTCTTGTTCGGTTTTGAGATTTGTGGATGCCATCTCACTGAATCGTTGGATTCCTTGTAGTGAGTATTCCTGCGCTCTGATACCACTTGTAGGATCTGCAAGGCACCACTAGAAGGGGGGGTTGAATAGATGGTGCGGAAAGTGTGCTTTTTAAAATTTCTTTAAACTTGAACAATTCAAGTTCTGAAAACAGATTATGTTTTCAGGACCTGTTTTAAAACGTTTTTAAAACCAGGTTAGAGGTCTCCAAAAATTATGAAATTTCGAGAGAACTTAGCCTCAGATTCTATGAGGGTCCCCTAAAAATTTCAAATTAAAATTCAACCTTTAACCCCTTCAAAAACCGTTGGTACTCAGATTGTGCAAATCAGCCAGAAACGGTAGATGGTTTTGAAAAATTAATTCCTATTTGTGTGAACGTCTAAATGATCTGAAAATTTTACCAATAACTCTTTATATACTATATTGTAATGGGTTAAAATAGTTTTGGAAAATTCTTTTGGGAAGTAGGTCAAATACAATCAAAGTCTCAACCTTTGCAAGTCTGAGAATCAGACTGCACTAGTCTCAGAACTATTGATGTTTGATTGACTTATACTTGTCCAAAAGGGTTGAAACTTGTGCCAAATGAACCCTAGAACGTTTAAGTATGTTTCTGGAAACTTTTGTAATTTTTGAAATTCGTTTACTATTTTTACGAACGTGAACAAGATGTATAAATAGTGCAGAAACTGAAAAGTAAATGCTGAAAGTAAATTGCACCGAGAATTTTATACTGGTTCGGTTATAAACAACCTACTCCAGTCTTCAAGGAACACCTTCCTTGGTTCACACTAATCACACACACGCAGTACACCTTACCGCAGGGTTGATAGAGTTACACCTAACTCCAACCCTTTACAAACCTTGTATGTCGAGTACAATTCACACGAACACCACCATCTCGCTAGAATGAAGATTGATCACACCTTGATCAATCTTTTACAAAGATGAATGAATGGTGGTTTATATGAAGCCTATTCAAGATTGAAAGATGTAAAGTACAATAGGCTTTTTACAAGAAAATAGAGAAAGAAAATGTAGGAGAAAAGAAGCTTGGCAATTTGATCACTTTAGAATGCAATTCTTGGTCTTGTATTTGTTTGTTCTCCTCTTCCTCCCTTATAGAGTCCAGCCGTCCCCCTCTTTCCATCTCCCCCTCTTGAAAATTTCCTTTTAAGTGCTTGAGAGAGTGTAAGACATCATGGTGACAATGCTTTGCTTACTTGGCATCATTCTATTGGACCATCATTTAGTCCTTGCTTACTTGACACTTCTTTATTGGTTCAATGTTGTCATCATTTGATGACTTGGAAAATCTGAAATAATCACTTAAAATTTGCCAAAAAATCAACCATTTATTCATACCATAAATCACAAATTCCATCATAAATTGCAAGACAAGAAATCTCTCCTTTTTCAAAGCAAAAAATCGGCCATTATCACCTTGCCATGCTGAATTTTTCAGCATGTGCATTATGGAATAAAATTCAGATTATTTACCATTTTTCTTTGAATTTTTATCATAAAAATGAATCAACCATATACGGTAAGTCTTGCTATCAATTGATGAATGAACTTGGACACAAAATGGGTGAAGAATTCGGCCACCATAACCTTCACACATGCTGAAAAATTTCAGCATGTGTGATATGTAGAATATCACACTTAATTACCTTACATAATATTCAAATCATTTCCATAACATCTTCAATTAATCCTTTATTAAAAGATGACAACATATGTCACCCTTAATGACAAAAAATCGGCCACATGTGTGTAGTATGCTGAAATTTTCAGCATGTGACATAAGAGATGTATATGTTGAATACTTACCTTTTGTAGCTTCTTTCTTTGATTCATCAACATTGTATGATTGATCCTTGACCAATCAAAATGCCAACAAGGCTCCACATGTGCTCCATCTCAGCTGTATGTAACGTTGGAATGTGTATGTACATGTGCTGAAATTTATTTTTGCTAACTTTGTAAAATAGTGCACATTTAATAATACACACATGTTATATTCCAATCAGCCCTTAATTTAATTTTCTAGAACACTTTAAGATGTATATTGTAGCGCCCCGCACCCGGGCCTCGTCCGGATACGGTGCACCCGCCGTACTTCACTAAGGAGAGTACAAAGCGTCATGCGTAACATACGAAAATCCATAATAAGCCATGGATTCCTATGTTAACAATTAACATGACAGTAAAATTTAGGCAGAATTAAAACTTTCCCAAATTAAACATGCATTACGCAATAACTAAGTCCCCGAAGTAGCAGTCACACAAAACATCATAGTCACACAAAACATCATAGTCACATCCCACAGAGTACCAACATAGTCATAGTACAAACATCTAAGCAGCACAAAGTCCTTAAGTTCATCTCCCTTCATGTCTTCACGCCTACGGATACGGTACCCTCGGCTCATCTTCAATCCACTCTATCTTGGCATTATCTGGGGGGAAAAATAAAGTGTGAGTGATAAAAATCACCCAGCAAGGATACAATAAACGACCATGAAATACATAAAGAATTAGAACGTGAATGTATCAACATAAATCCTTGAATAGCAGCTCATACCTGTCTTACGTCCTGAAGTCAACTGATGGTATGGACTAAGCATAATTCTAGATAGTGCTAACCACTATTGGCTTATTAAGTCCTTAGCTGTATCATACCACATATTAACATGATCGTGAGTTATGCAATATGCAATGCATGATGTCATGTCATGTCGTGTCAAAACATCAGTATGGTCCCATAAAAAGTCATGTCATAAAAACAGAGTGTCAGATCAATTAACCCCGGATCTGAACGGGTCCAGAACAGATATCAGATCAATTAATCCCCGGATCTGAACGGGTCCAGAACAGATATCAGATCAATTAACCCCGGATCTGAACGGGTCCAGAACAGATATCAGATCAATTAACCCCGGATCTGAACGGGTCCAGAACAGATATCAGATCAATTAACCCCGGATCTGAACGGGTCCAGAACAGATATCAGATCAATTAACCCCGGATCTGAACGGGTCCAGAACAGATATCATGTCATCAGACCAATTAACCCTGGGTCTGGAGTCGGGTTAGTCGCATGCTTAGGCGGCAAGGAATTCATGAAGCTTTCTTTAAAATATGGGACCGTAAAAACTTTTCATGCATAACGAAAAGACAATCACTTGTAAAACTTGCTTGCATCATAAAATCCATGAAAATCAGGTTCATGATCATGCATGATACATGCCGTGATATGAAATGCAAGCCATGACATAAACGATCATATGCATTCCTTATAACATGTCAACGTACATGGGTTTGGACGAATACTTCCACATTTTGTACTTCATTTACATGGGATGGTTAGGCTAACCATTTTGGTCCATTTCCACGACTCTTTCGTCACAAGTACGTTAGGTGAAATCATAGATACAAGTCGTAGAATTGGAATTATTTTAAATAACCATAAAGGCTTACTTACTTGCTTTACGATTTATCTTAAGTGCTGAGGCTGAGCTGGCCGATTTTACTAAAAATTTAATTGTGGCAAATCCGTAATTCCGTTTTCAGAAATTCCAGCTTGTATATGTCATAAACATATGGGACTAGTATCCTACCGAAATTCAGCCCATTTTCATGTCTCTAAGTTCCTTTTCTAAGCCTGGAAAGTCGTTACAAATTTCTGGGTGTTTTCAGTAACTTCTGTTGAGCTGTTCTACCAATTAATTCATTAAAAATAATCTAGAACTTGTTTTCCTAAAATTCCAACTGGCATGTCTTCTAGACTCATAGAGGTATTAACATGCCAAAAACCAGCTTTAATGGTTATTCACAAGGTCCTTGTTCGGATAAAACAAAATGATGTTCTGTTCTGCCAGTTTCAGACTTTCCAGTCTGAGCAGCTTTAGTGAATATTTTATTAAAAACATTCCACAACTCCTTTTTCCAAAATTCCAACTTGCACATTTCCTATACACATAATGGTATCATCACACCGAAAATTAGCCTTTTTGAACATCTACAAGATCTCTTTTCAGGCCATGCAAGACGTTACCTCATTCTGTCCTGTTCCAGAATTTACAGTCTGAGCAGTCTTACCAATTATTTTATTAAAACTTAACCATAACTTATTTTACCAAAATTCCAACTCTCAACTCTACTATACACATGGGGCTAGCTCTGTGACAAACACCAGATTTATTGAAGGTTCAAAAGACCCTTTTTAAATTCGTTAAACCAAGGAACCAATTCTG